>JASAUF010000198.1:2682500-3882500 GCA_030180095.1 Magnolia changhungtana | reverse complement strand
AAACTAGAATCCAAGAGAGTTCTACAAAACATGAATCAAAATAAAGCAAACATCCCAATCACGCTACAAGCTTCACTTCTTAACCCTATCTAAGAGGTTTAGCCGACTATAGACATGATTGAACTAAAGATTCTTAAACAAAATATCAACTAAGGAAGAAGAAGAAAAACTCTCGGACGGTGGCTCCACCGTTTTGCTCCACTCCTTCAACCTTAGAAGATGCCTATGAACATCCTAGGGACTCCTATTTATAGTTTTATAACTCCAACTTTCGCATCGAGTTGGAAAAATCCAGAAACTGCCTTAAATTTACGAAGTCCATGTGTTGTCCGCGTAACCTTAAACTGGTCGAGAAAAACCTTTGACTGGTCGAGGGCACCTTTGACTGGTCGAGGGTTTCCTTTCACTGGTCGAGGATGATGGGATTTTAAAGGATTTTGTCGCTGGAGTTCGAGTCGAGGAATCTTCAGCGAGTGGAGGGACTAGTCGAAGGAGGCAGATTTTTAGGGTTCATTTTCTTCACTTCAAGTCTTAAATGCTCTTCATTCCTCACTTAATTTTCTTAGATCTTTGGCATGTGAATTCTTCATTCTTCATCTCATAAGATCCATCCTTGGCTTTGGTGATTCTTGAGTGTTAAATCCATGCTTATAGCATCCTTTTCAATCCAAGCTCTTAAATTCACCTTGCAACACAAACATGATTAAATTAGAACATTAAGCATTATCATGTTCATAAAACCAAGTAATAAATGAGGGATAATATGCAATATTTGACCCTCAACAGTATTGTCGACTAATTGGTCGATCTTGGGAAGGGGAAAGTTGTCCTTGGGGCAAGCCTTGTTCAGATCATAATAATCTACGCAGACTTGTCATTTTTTGTTGGATTTCTTGACTAACACCACATTGGCGATCCATTATGGATAATGAATTTCCTCGATGAAGCCCGTGTTGAGAAGTTTACCGACCTCTTCGGCAATCACAGCATATCGCTCAGGCTAAAAAACCCTCCTCTTTTGCTTGATCGACCTACATCCGAGTCTACGTTCAACTTATCGACCATCACCTCGGGGTAGATGCCCGACATATCCAAATGGGACCATGCGAAGACATCCTTGTGCCGTCGGAGGAACTCCATCATTTGTGATTGTTAATTAGGGGTCAAAGATGACCCAAGCTGAACTGTCCTTGTGAGGTCGGCTTCATCGAGCGAAATCGTCAAGAGATCTTCCATAGGGGAACTTCCCTCTGAGGAATCCTCCCTAGGATCGAGCACGTTGAATGTAAGAACTTATTTAGGCGTCCCCTTACTGTTGTCGAATAATAGCGCCGAGCTTCACGTTGATCTCCTCGAAGAAAGTCGATCCCTCCTACAGTGGGGAAATTCATCATTAAGTGGTATGTAGATACCACTGCTCTCATGGAATTGAGCAAGGGTCGTCTGAGGATGACATTATAAGTAGATGAATAATTCACTACCAGAAAATCCACCATTGAGGTGACTTGATTCTGCCCCTCCTCGGCCGTGACAGGGAGGAGGATAGCGCCCTCAGAGATGACCTTATCTCCCACAAAGCCGTGTAGTGGGGTTTGGATGGGTCAGAGACACGATCCGTCGATACCCATTTTTTCAAAGGCCTCAGAATATAGTATGTCAGCGGAAATTACTGTATCAACCAGAATGTGGTACACCTTCCTATTGGCTATAGTCATAGCCCCTACCAGAGCATCGTCATGAGGGTGTTGAACACCGTGTGTGTCATCTCGGTAAATGTTAGGCTACACATGAAGGGCATGGATTAGATCACTAAACCCTGTGGGACCCTCCAAACGGACGGTCATTAGCTTTTAGCTAATGGGTTCGAGGTTAGCATGCGGCGGCATCTCTCCTAATGCGATGGGAACCCTAAAGCTGGCTTGGAGTGTATGGTGGAGATGTGTTGAGGTGGATGGCTGAGATGGAAAGGAAAGAGGAAGGAATCTCCAGCCTGGCAAAACAGAGTTTCCTTTTTAGTGAAATACCGTGCACGACTCCTCTTTGTGTCAGAATCCGTTCGTGTGCACTTGCATTTCGACATGTGTTATGAATTGGGTTTTGTTCGGCCCATTGCTCTGATCATGATGGACGGTTCAAACACTCACTGGTGTCTTTGGTGGCCCACCATTGCGAATCAACTCAATGATCTGAACCATCCATCATGATCAGAGCAATGGGCCGAACAAAACCCAATTCATAACACATGTTGAAATGTGAGTGCACATGAATGAATTCTGACACAAAGAGGAGTCGTGCGCGGTATTTCACAAAAATAGAAACTTTGTTCTTTCAAGTTGGAGATTCCTTCCTCTTTCCTTTCCATCTTAGCCATCCACCTTAACACATCTCCACCATACACTCCAAGCCAGCTTTAAGGTTCCCATTGCATTAGGAGAGACGCTGTCGCAAGCTAACCTTGAACCCATTAGCTAAAAGCTAATGACCATCCGTTTGGAGGGTCCTACAGGGTTTTGTGGCTCCTTGCCTAGTCTATCTTCTAGGAGGATATGATGTTCGGGATCGGTGCTTTGGGCGTGAGCCTTTCGAGCCTGGTTCGAGTCCCGCCCCCGGATGGTCCTTTGCAAATAGTTTGGATCTCAACACTGTCATCTGTTGTTCTCAGCTGCTCATCTTTACAAGATTATTTGTCCTCCTTAACGTACTCACGCGAATGTCCTTTGCGGATAAGGGTTTCGATTTCTTCCCTGAGATCAATGCATTCGCTGGTGTTGTGGCCATGCTCACGATGAAAGCAGCAATATTTGCGCTTATCCCATTAATTCGCGTCTGTCTTCATACAACTCGGCCATCTTAAAAGCTTCTTGTCTCGGATCTCCAGGAGAACTTGTTCTGAAGAAGTGTTAATGGGAGTGGACGAGCTGAATCAGCTTTTAGGACGTCTGCTCGGCCTTTGGCTACACGAGGCATCCTTGATCGACCTCTTCCTGCTTGAGGTTGACTGGGGTGGGGCCTCCTCATGCTTCTTATCCCTCGTGGAATTTTCCGTGCTTCGAGTACCTTTCCAAAAACTGAAGAAATCTTAGGTGTTCGAGTATTTTCGAGCTCGATTCATAAGCTCTCCTAGCGTGGTCGGAGGGTTCTTCCCTATCAAGAAGAGAAACATTCCTTCTCTGAGTCCGGATATCATCTCAGTCAGAGCAATCTTGTTGGAGTAGTCATTGACTTACATCGCCTCCCCGTTGAACCAGAGAATATAATCCTTCAACACGTCTCCCTCCTTTTACTTAATAGTCAGTAGATGAGTAGATGGCTTTCGACGTTGTTTTCTGACGATGAACTGTGTTAGGAGTGCCTTCCTAAGCTTGGCGAATGAGCTGATTGACTTCAGCTTCAGTTGTCTGTACTAGCCTCGTGTGGCTCCTGTGAGAGTTAAAGAGAAAGCGCGACACATGATTGGTCTGGAGGCCAACTGGAGCTCCATCCAAGATCGATAGGATTCCATGTACTTGTTCAGATCCCGAGAACCCGTATATTGTGCGATGAGAGGCGTCTCGAACCTCAGAGGCATGACTGCGCTCATTATCTCGCTGGTGAATGGGGGCTCTGTCTCTTCCATCATTGCCTCTATTGTGGTTGGAGCCTATACTTGATAAGCCCGACGCGTGGTGCCAATCTGGCCTCGCAACTCATTGAGCCGAGCTTCCCAAGAGTTTTTATTTTCGACGACAATTTCACGAACCGGATCTGCCTCGGGAGTTTTCCCGCGTCTCCTCTTTTCCAATTCATGACAGAGGTCGGTAAGAGCTAATAGCGAGGTTCCTGAGACATGGGTCGGCGCTTGTGTCAGCATGCTTCAAGATGCTCCTCTATGGGAACCAACAGGGACAGAGCTTTCCACTACCACTAGGGCAACTACCTCCTCAGTGGGGGGAGGGAGCTGTCTTGCCATTTGTTGCCTCATGAGACCGAGCTCATTAGCTAATGTCTCGACCTAATTTTGCATCGAATGATATCGGCTTTCCCGATTTTGAGAACAATGCATTGGTCGTGTTGGAGCTGACTCAGCTTGCATTTAAGAAGACGAGTTTAGCTGCGTAGCCGACTCGGGACAACAACAGTAGTTAGAGGGAGTGCTTTTTTTCTCCCTTTCGCCATTTTGATCTCTCTGGTAAAGTAGGAATGGTTTTTATGTTTCCCACAGAAGGCACCAAAATGTTGATGCAAAAATCTGGTTCACCCACTCTGAGCTCCTAGATCGGAGCAACTGCGCAGATGAACGACAGTGGAGACCCTAGCTAGAGCAAGGGACCCTCCGATGCCAAAGTCCCTAACACCCCGTACTTTTCAATACTCGAGTGTTACCGTGTAATCTAACCTAATTGAATGTTATCTTGGACTAGGCTAAAAACCCTAGGAATCATCTCTAAAATTGATTTGACATTTAGGTTATCAAGGAAAGACACTCTAATCTGAGAGTTATGGTCCAGCTAAGCTATTGATCGGCCTCACCGTCAAATGAGTAGGCGATCATAAATTGTTGGACTTAAAGGATGGGTTAGATTACTGAAGAGATCACTGCGAACCCCTAAGATCATTCTAGTTCAAGCTTGAGAACAATCTAACCATCGGGTTATAAATGCAATTGTCAAAAGTTCCCTAAACTAGTACGGGAAACATTAAGTGCACTTAGGATCAATTTTGAAATTATCTGATCATTAAGTTGATCATCTAGTTCAGAATATGTAATATGTAATAATTATCAATTATATATAACTTATATATATATATATATATATTATATTATGTAATCTAACTATTTAATAATCATTTATAATAAATTAAATAATACAACATAAATAAATACACTATGAAATGTTGTACACTTTATAAATCTTTAAAATTTCATATTAAGATCAGAAGTAACTATAATCCATACTATATTTATATAGTTATAACATCATTAATATAAATTACAAATTATAGAATTTATATTACATAAAAAAAAATAGAATATACTAGAAAATTTTATATTTTATAAAACTAAGACATAACACATGTATAACCAAACAAATAATATACATAAATCCATACTTACTATTATTCATATAATTTGTATATTAACAATCTATGATAATATAAATTACATATAATAAACTATATTATTATTAATATAATAAAATAATATGATCATATCTAATTAGGAATTCACTATTAGATTCCACATAATCAGCCCTCAAAACCCCAAATAGTTAAGTAAACTATATTAGGAAAAGACCTGACAGTTAAACCTTCAAAGATCATCGAGTATCATCATTTAGGTGCATAAAACTGATATTATGGCCCATCTAAGTTGTAGATTGGACCCATCCTCAACCTACAATCATAATAAGACCCTTAAAAGCAAATGGACGGAGTGGATTTCCCACAAACATCATGGTGGACGTCACACAGGTGGCGCGTATGCACAGCTAGTGCACACTCGCTGTGCACGGGTCCGAGGAGCCCAGTCAAAGCAAGGCTGACCCATGATTTTCAATTAAAGAGGGAAAATCTCTCTTTT
The DNA here is from genome assembly GCA_030180095.1 of Magnolia changhungtana. Classification (NCBI taxonomy): domain Eukaryota; kingdom Viridiplantae; phylum Streptophyta; class Magnoliopsida; order Magnoliales; family Magnoliaceae; genus Magnolia; species Magnolia changhungtana. The sequence goes on along the minus strand of JASAUF010000198.1, from coordinate 3,876,940 downwards.
GGCGCCTAGACGAATGGACAACATCCGTTTGTGGCTTTTGTGGCCCACTATCATCATTCGGTTGCATGATCCAGGCCGTCCATCGTGTCCACAGCGCGAGGCTGACCAAAACCATGCTGACCACGTGCATTCATGCACACATGCATTCTCATAGGGATGGGTGCAAGCATGTTTGTGCTTCTAGCCACCCCAAGATTAGTTCATTGTGATCAAGGTGGGCCACCTCGGGCCAATCCAAATTGTCCATCTGAATCAGACCCTGGCCTGAATAAAACCCAGCTGATCACTTGAGTTTTCCTATACGTGCGTGCACACAATTCTCGGCCAAATAGGAGTTAGGCACAACAATTTCTGGAAATGCAAATCGTTCTCTCCTTACTAGCTTGGCAATCCGCGTGCTCTCTCCCCATTCCAATCACAGTCATCCGTATCCGGAAAATCCTAACCCTTTAAGCTAAGTTTTCCTTTTAGAAAGAGAATGAGAGAAAGTGTCGGTCGTTTCCTCCTACCACCGAACCCACCGGAGCTATCCTCCATAGATGTAACGTCTCGAAAAAATTCGTACTGAGACCCGAGTGCCACCTCAGCCAGAAATCATTTAGGACCAAATCCTTTAGAAATTAGGTGAGAGTTAACTAGTGTTAAACTAGATTTTATGTGAAATTAGCACTAATCACTTTAAATACGATCTCCAAGACCCAAAACTTGTAGAATCATTGACGCTAGGTTACCCTAAAATCTAGGATTAATCTCATTACCCAGTTGCTCTCGGGAGCACATTGAAACTTCGTATCGAACCTGTACCGCACGTCGAAAGTCCGATTACTACGAAATTATATAATCAAGACCGCCTTGCTGGACTTGACCACCACCTCGGAAATCAAGTCCAGATAGTATCCCGAAGCTATTCACTTGAGCCCGGAGTGAAGTATGTGAGAAACGTGGATATCTTAGAAATAAAAAGCTAAATTTAAGTAATCTGAGATGCGTCACTTGCGGGCCAGATATAAGGATTCAGACCATCAGAATCTAACCCAATTACACCCTCAGATCAGGAAAAAATTCATACACACGTCAGTGTACTTGTGGCCCTGATCGAGTATCGGTGATCGTTGAACTGAAACTGGTCCACCACGGTCGATCTGCGAATCCGATCAGACTGAAAACTCAACTTGACCTAGATCCAACATAGGGGAGCTTAAGTCTCACCTTAGACTCAAGGGGGCGCTCTACAAGTGCTCCATTGAGCTGAAACAGCCAAGTTTTGGCTGAAACCTAAGTATACCATGACCCTGGGGTTATTTTCATCACTTCTAAGCCTATATAAACACCTTAAAACCCCTCTCTCTCTCTCTCTCTCTCTCTCTCTCTCTCTCTCTCTCTCTTCACATATGAATTTCCAACCCTAAGGAGGAAAGAGAGAAAGTGTGAGAGAGAGAGAGTTGGTGATTGATCCAGGGCTTCTTCCCTGCCAGTCCACGTGCTCAACTATCATATCTGTATCATTTTTTCAGCGAAACCGATCCCATTCTTAGGTAAAAAACCTAACCCTAACCAGTTTTAGAGTACCAAATAGAGTAAGTGATGAAATAGCTAACCTATTTCATGATTTAGGTTGCCGTTCTACCGTAGACGAAGACTCGGTATACAAACTAAGTTCGATACTTGTTTATCGGCGTAAGGTGCGGATTATAAACATATAGGTTATGGTTTTTAAGGCTTTCAATGTCGGTTAATCATATATTACTGACATGGATGCTATTTCACATGCATAAAGTGATGTCCGTTTCATTTTTCAGTTATACGTTATCTAGGTTGAATATACTGTATTCCTAGTATTTGTAGAAAATACCGTATATGTATGAAATTTGGATTTGTGCTTGCCATGATTAATTGTTGTCTATGTATGCTAGATGCATGTGTATCAACTTTTGGGTGAACGGATTAGCCTAATACATGTTATATTAACATACGTTGTGTATATTACAATGCGTAGCCTAAGTGCTTGAGTAAAAGACTAAATGATTATAAACCTTGCGTTAGTGCACGCTATGACTAACTATCGTGGCTATGCGATTGTTGTGTAGGCGGCAATCCTTTGAGGAAAGGACTTGCTCTAATATGTATGCTATCCAATACATACCATGTATGATATAATGTGTATGCTAAGTGTTTGTAAACATGTCTGTATGAATAAATACTTGTAAACTGTTCTTTAAATGAGTGTTGAGATAGGATTCTCAGCCACTCTAATGATGTGTACGATTCCTCCATATGCCTTGTTTCATATTGATTGCTTTTACCTAGAAATGCATAAGTGTGGATTCATGTTTATGTTGTACTTCATAACATGCTCAACTGATTGTATGATTTGAATCATTGCTCCATTACTGCTTGAGTATCTCATATGCTAAATTGTTGTAATTGATGTGTTTAGGGCTATTATATAGTCCAGGCAATCGGTAATAGGCCTCGAAGTAGTGGCTGACTTTATCCCACCACATGAGACGCGCCTGATAAATCCGAGTCGTATATCGATTGGCGATAGTGGTTAGGCCACACGGAGTGCTTATGCACTTTATGTCGATCAGCTCGATGTGCGCTCGTACTAGTCGAGCCCGTTAAATAACCCGATTGGCCCGATGTATGTTAAATGTTAACCATGTTTGGACACTACTGCTTGAACCTAAGGTACTAAACTCACCAATGAAATCCCTGTTAACCTCGGTACCTTGATCCGCTAAGACTCATGAGCTGGACATGGTGGTATGGGACACCGTGGTTAAGCTGTCGGCCTACGCTGGGGCGACGAACCTCCCCGTAGTGACCCAGTGAGCAACCTAGACTCATGAGCCGAATACGGTGATATGAGACACTGTATTCGAGTTGTCGGCATACACTGATAAGGTGATGAGCCCTTTGTAGTGACCTCGAGCATACTTTGAGTCTGCGGCGAGGCAACGAGCCTTTCCATAGCAACTAGAGTATAACTAGGCCTGCACTGATAAGGCGACGAGCCTTTTTGTAGTGACCTAGAACCATATCATCGTATAAGTTTACTAGAACTGACGACCCTAAAATAGATCCTTGTTTGGGAAGTGATATAAGGGAGTTACCTTAGTTTTCTAATCCTGTTATATGAAAATGACTAATAAGGGACTTGGTAATCACATTTATGCACCACATTATGTGTGCGTTTGGCGTTGATGGTCAAGCACTGAGGGAGTGTGGCATGCTGCGATCGTAAGGAGTCGCTGAGGGAGAGTAGGTGAGGGCATGCATCATACATACATACCATACTTGCATTAATAAGAGTACTTAGGGATGTGTGATTTACTGCTTTATCATTACCGCTTGATTGAATTGATAACATGTTAACCTTTGCTTTATTGTTCCACTAAGTTGATCACTCACTCCCACGTTACGGGACGGTGTTGTACACACCAACCAGACCCTATCTTAGATGCAGGTGGTGGCGATGCCTACGAGGCGGAGCCGGACTTTGAGGATGATGAGGACACCTACTCTTATATACAATATTCAGGCGGATTCATTTAGACTGTTCTGATCAATGGGGCTCTAGGGTTTTACTTGTATCAAACTACCACAATTTTAACATTTTTATTTTGAAATAATACTTGTAATTATTGACCTGGCAATGCATACATATTTTGGGGACTTGAAATGGTTTATAAGGTTATACATATTCTTTTCAGTCTTTTGCTTGCGTATTATAATTGTCCCTAGATTATATTTGCTGTTTTGGCTTAATCTCACTCATGTTTTACGCACCAATACATACAACATACAATCATCATTAAATGTGTTGCATAAGTGATGTGTTGAAACTCGGGTATTGAGTTTCTACTCGACCCCCGATTTTCAGGGCGTTACAATAGAGATTCAAGAAAACACTTCCCCAAGCCCCCTGGAGTTCATCCAGACCTTCTACTGAACCCAGATCGAAGGAAGGAGCTGGGAGGTTGGATTTGCCATTAATGGCTGCCTCCTTCCTTCCCGTTCGAGCTGCACCGAGACATATCGGGATGGCGCGAGGTCTAACCGGGCGGAGGTCTTTCTGACCTTATAGTTGGAAGAAAAGAGAGAGAGAGAGAGAGAGAGAGAGGAAGGAAAGTGAGGGAAAGAGAATGGGTGCATTGTTGCACCAGCTCGAATTGGATAGAGTCTATCTGAACTCGGCGTCCACTGCTTGACGTATCCAGCTGGAAGAGAAGAGGAAGAAGAAGTAGATGGAAAGAAGAGTGAGAGAAAGAAAGAAGAGAGGGAGAAAATAAGAGAACGAGAGAGAGGGGGAGAGAGAGAGATGGGTCATGGGTCGAGTCTGCGTCGAGTTGGGTAAATCCCGACCCACTGATTCTTAGGGTCGGTTGGGCGCAGATAGCTGTTGGCTGCAACTGGCTTGAGTGAGGAGAAAGGAAAGGAAGAAAAAAAAGAGAAGGAGAGGGAGGAGGTAGATGACAAACTAGCCGAGTCGAGTACGGGTTACGTTGCCAGCCCGAGCATTACCGACTTGGTTCTCCTTAAGTCGAGTTAAGTCATTAAACCGAGTCAGATGGCACCTGATGTTTGCTGCTAGACATCTAACATAAAAGAAGAAAAAAAGGGAAGAAAGAAGAGCTAGAGAAAGCAGGGGTTGGTGCGGCTGCACCGTGACGCTGCTCCACCCACCATGAATATCAACTTAGTCGGGTTGGTGCTCTCGCTAACCCGGGGTTGAAAGAAGAAAGGGAAGAGAAGTGGAAGAGGCAGTGGTAGGGAAAGAGGAAGGAAGAGGAAGGAAAGAAAGAAGAAGAAGAAAGAAAGAAGATGGGCGTTGTTACACCGAGTTGACTCTAACTGAGTCGACTCAGTTGGGTGGAGTCCAGTGTTTTGTTGGCTTTAATCTAGTTGCTAGAGAAGAAGAAGAAGAAGAGTGGAGGGTAGGAAGAAGAAAGAGGAGAAGGAAAGAAGAGGGAAGAAAAGAAAGTAGAGGAGATGACCGAGTCAACTCGGCTCGAATCGAGTCAACAAGGAATTGATTCCAAGGGAACATGCATTTCTTAGTGATGGTGCAGGTGGTTTAAACATAAGGTGATGATTTCTTCTCTTTAAGCTTTCCATTTCTAAATTAGTTTAAGTAATAGTCCTTATGAAGAATCACAGTTGTTATCTCATAGCATGCGACCTCTTATGAATTCTTATGACATGATTTACATCTGACTTATAGTTAATAATTGTGAATCATGATTACATGTGATAGTTACTTACATGATAGATCTCATTTTAATTTATAATTCACATCATGACCTATTGTGATTATTGTGCTTGACATATGTCTGCCATGCTATAACTATATTCTTTTACATGAATTGTTGTAAGTCACTATGGATTTATATTCACTACACTTACTAGTGGGTAAGCCCTCTTGTGTATGTGAACCCATACTTAGGATGTAATAAGATGGAGTGTAGAATGGGATGGACCCTCGATTGGAGGTTATGTGGGACATGGAATATTAATGTGGGATTTACCATCCATAGGTCATACGACTTGAGTGGCCTAGAAATGACCTCTTTAACCGTTCTGGTTTAATCTTATCTGACCCTTTTATTATTTTGATTTAATGTACCGAGAATCCTTTTACCACTCCGATTTAACGTTTGTCCCATGTTTTGGTGATTTCCTTGCGTACCTTCGATGACCTATAACCATGTGATCTAAATCCCTACTCATTGAATTTAATTGGCCACTGGTCGATGGGTATCCATTAAACATCTTAAGATGGGGAAACCTCATGAGTCGGTGATGGTGGTCATGAGACACTATGCCCGAGTTGTCGGCCTACGCTGGGTGTTGAGCCCCCCGTAGTGACCATTGAGTTACTTAAATTGGCTGGTTGTATTTGGAATAATAATGGTTTGGCTAATCATGCATTCATAGCTTATTAATGATGATGGGTGGCTAATTCTGGATGGTGTAGCACGTGCCCCTAGGCTTAGTGGGATATCATTTCGCTAACTCCCAGACCATATCTATCGGCCTATTTTGATGGGTTGGCACCATACTATACGAGATATGCTACATTGATGACTAGTCTTATGCATGCGTGATGAGCCCAAGTCTGACTGGATGAACATTTTCAGGTCGATGATTGCATGGGTGACGAGCCCAAGTCCAATTGGATGAGCATCCCCAGGTCGATGTGCATTCACGCATCCATGCATTTAAAAAGTCTGCATCATGTATTGTTTTGAATGCCTTATTATTTTAACTATGCTTAGCTAAGGCGGCGGTGTGTAATCTTGAGGGGAATTCACACTGAGTTGGCCACTCATCCATCAAATATTTAACCGTACAGGTAGAGCAGGTGACCTTGATGATATTCATATTCATGTTGATGAGGAGCAGGGTACCATTGTCGAAGATGCCTGATTGTGTTGCCAAGAGTTGCTACGTGCTTTTACAGTTCAAGATTTTGTCATGATTTACTTTGTTTAATATACGAGGTTATTTCATTTTGTAATTGTAAGCATTGGGACATTGGTTTGTATAAGTCATTATGGGCAACCTTTTGTATATCCTAAATGTAAATGTAAATTTTTCCTTTATGCTGACTTGTCCATTCTACGCTAATCTACTAACTCTAAAAAATAAAGAAAAAAATGTTTGGAATTTGTTTCTCTATAGGTTAACACTCGAATTTTTGGGAAACGAGTCATATACTCGGGTCCTGAAAACACGGGGCGTTATAGTTGGTATCAGAGCATAGTTTGGACAAACCAGGCCTTGGGAAATGAACTTATACAAGCCTTAAATGTATCAGGTTAGGATGTTTGAAATCAAAAATTTGAATGTAGGCGAATTCTCCCTTAGGCTTAGAAGAATGATTGCGAATGTAGAAACCCAAACATAGGTTCCCTTATAAATAATTAAGATAGTCATTTGAATTAATATGGAATCCCTTATGAGTAGGAGATATTGAGAATATAGAGACTTAAGACCTTAGGCTCCCTTAGAAATTTTTAGAACAACCATTGGAACTTAGGTGAAATCCGCTTGGAGATTTTAAGTTTAGTCATTTGAACTTAGAGACAAAAATTCTAGTTCCCCTATAAACTATAGGACCATTGTTTGAAACTTAGAAATAAAATTTTGGTTCCCATGTAAACTACTAAAACTACTGTTGAACTTAGAAACTAAACGTAGGTACCTGTGATGACAAGTCCTTGCTATGATGTATGTAAGAACAAATAAGAACATCCCCAAGACTTGACTCCCGAGAAGCGATTCTTAGAAACCTGGAGTTTGAACCCTTCTAAAAATTTCATAACTAGAAATAACATTGTCATAATAATCAGCTAATGGAATGGAATTAAACTTTGTAGGAAAATCCGTACTCACCATTTTTCACATCATGTCAAACACGAGCACTTCTTAGGCTTAAGCAATCGTAATAGGAATTATAACTTGAATTTCCTAATACGTCTCATTAGTTGAAAATAATAGTTCCCACAAGTTCCAGCACGTAAGATCGAAAAAAATAAATAAATGAAGTTATAGAATTTTAGGTCAATTTTCGACCATAGACCAAGAATATTAAGGCCATATCTGAGTGTGTAGATAGGCCTAGCAATCTCAAACCTCAAGTCTCTACATAGGGATTTTAGTCCGGGAATTTATTTTTTTAAAGTACATTAGGACTAGAGTGCGCACTGAAAGCATGATAGTCGTTTACGTCTATTCACGTAGGGTTCAGATGTTTTCATTAAAAAAAAAAAAACTAGGATGATTACAGGATGTTCCCCATGAGTCTAGAATAATCGGGATCACGGGTTGATGAAATCATGTTTACGTGACATGTACGTGGTTTGACTCAAATTCTAAGTCCTAGAAAATCTCAACGATCTCATTAGCTTAATCAAGCAAAGGATCGAGATTTAACAGGATTATGAATTGATACTAAAATCCTCTGTTCTGCAGGCAAACGATCGATGTATCGGGCTCAAGCCCACTACAATCATCTATCCGTATTGGCTCGAACATTGAAAATGAAAAATAATATCGTACCTTAGACAGCGGGGAGCTAGGTGCTATTAGGAATCCTGATATTGACAAGCATTAGAATGACTCCCTAGTTCTAGCTAATACTTAAATGGAACCTAAACCCATTAGTGGATTTGATAGACTAAAGGCTTAAGGGTTTTGATAGGTTTGTATATATCTTGTTGGTATTTCACACTTAGACATATCAAGGAAACAACATCCCACTAAGATAATCCTCCTACATTAATAATTAGGATGAGCATTATCAAATCCCGATGGTAAAACCTTCTTTAAGGGGGGTAGAGGGTAATGACCCTTGTCCTAGTAGTGAGTCATGAGTACTTACTTATACAAATAAACTTAGCGTGGAGAACTAGCGGATGCACGCAGACACCATATAAGAAAGATTGTTGTTCACATTCATAGGGAAACTGCGGAATTTCGGGGGCGAAATTATCTTTAAGGGGGGTAGTTTATAACAGCCCATACTTTCCAATACTCGGGTGTTACTGTGTAATCTAACCTAATTGAATGTTATCCTGAACTAGGCTAAAAACCATAGGAATCATCTCTAGAATTGATCCGACATTTAGGTTATCAAGGATAGACACTCTAATATGAGAGTTATGGTCCAATTAAGCTATTGATCGACTTCACTGTCAAACGAGTAGGCGATCATCAATTATTGGACTTAAAGAGTGGGTTAGATTCCTAGAGAGATTACTGCGAACCCCTAAGACCATTCTAGTTCAAGCTTGAGAACAATCTAACCATCGGGTTATAAATGCAATTGTCAAAAGTTCCCTAAACTAGTACGGGAAACATTAAGTGCGCTTAGGATCAATTTTGAAATTATTTGATTATTAGGTTGATCATCTAGTTCAGAATATGTAATAATTATCATATATATATATATAGTCTAACTATTTAATAATCATTTATAATAAATAAAATAATACAACATAAATAAATACACTATGAAATGTTGTACACTTTATAAATCTTAAAAATTTCATATTAAGATGAGAAGTAACTATAATCCATACTATATTTATACACTTATAACATCATTAATATAAATTACAAATTATAGAATTTATATTACGTAAAAAAAAATAGAATATACTAGAAAATTTTATATTTTATAAAACTAAGACATAACACATGTATAACCAAACAAATAATATACATAAATCCTTGCTTACTAATATTAATATAATTTGTATATTAACAATCCGTGATAATATAAATTACATATAACAAACTATATTATTATCAATATAATAAAACAATACAGTCATATCTAATCAGGAATTCATTATCAGATTCCACGTAATCAGCCCTCAAAGCCCCAATTAGTTAAGTAAAGTATATTAGGAAAAGATATGACCGTTAAACCTTCAAAGATCGTCAGGTATCATCATTTAGGTGCATAAAACTGATATTATGGCCCATCTGAGTTGTAGATTGGACCCATCCTCGACCTACGGTCATAATGAGACCCTAGAAATCAAATTGATGGAGTGGATTTCCCACAAACACCACGATGGACCCCACATAGGTGCCCATGTGCACAGCTGGTGCACACTCGCCGTGCACGGGTCCGGGGAGCCTAGTCAAAGTGGGGCTAACCCGTGATTTTCAAATAAAGAGAGAAAATCTCTCTTCTGGCGCCTGGATGAACGGACAACGTCCGTCTGTGGCTTCTGTGGCCCACTATCATTATCTGGTTGCATGATCCAGGCCGTCCATCGTGTCCACAGCGCGAGGCTGACCAAAACCATGCCGACCATGTGCATTCATGCACACATGCATGCTCACAGGGACGGGTGGAAGCAGGCAAGCATGTAAGCCTGTTTGAGCTTCTAGCCCCCCTCCCCCCCCCCCCCCCCCCCCAGATTAGTTCGTTGTGATCAAGGTGGGCCACCTCGGGCCAATCCAACCATCCATCTGACTCAGACCCTGGCCTGACTAAAACCCAGCTGATCGCTCGAGTTTTCCTATGCGTGTGTGCACATGATTCTCGACCAAACAGGAGTTGTGCACAACAATTTTCAGAAATGGAAATTGTTCTCTCCTTACCAGCTTGGCAATCCGCGTGCTCTCTCAACCCCAGTCGTCCGTATTAGGAAAATCCTAGACCTTCAAGCTAGGTTTTCTTTTCATAAAGAGAATGAGAGAAAGTGTTAGCCATTTCCTCCTACCACCGAACCCACCGGAGCTAACCTCTATAGAGCTTCAAGAAAACACGTCCCCAAGCCCCCGGAGTTCATCCAGACCTTCTACTGAACCCAGATCAAAGGAAGGAGTGGGAGGTTAGATTCACCATTAATGGCTGCCTCCTTCCTCCTCGTTCAAGCTGCATCGAGACATCTCGAGATGGCACGAGATCTGGCCTTCTGACCTTAGTTGGAAGAAAATAGAGAGATAGAGAGGAAGGAAAGTGAGGGAGAGAGAATGGGTGCATTGTTGCACCAGTTCAAATCAGATCGGGTCTGTCCGAACTTGGTGTCCACTGCTTGACGTATCCAGCTGGAAGAGAAGAGGAAGGAGAAGCAGATGGAAAGAAGAGTGAGAGAAAGAAGGAAGAGAGGGAGAAAATAAGAGAACAAGAGAGAGAGAGAGAGAGATGGGTCGCAGGTTAAGTCTGCGTCGAGTCGGGTAAATCCCGACCCACTAATTCTTAGGGTTGGTTGGGCCCAGATAGCAACTGGCTTGAGTGATGGGAAAGGAAAGGAAGAAAGAAAAGAGAAGGAGAGGGAGAAGGTAGATGGCAAACCAGCCGAGTCTAGTGCAGGTTGCGCTGCCAACCCGAGCATTGCTGACTCGGTTCTCCTTGAGCCAAGTCGAGTTGTTGGACTGAGTCAGATGGCACCTGATGTCTGCTACTGGATGTCCAACATAGAAGAAAAAATAAGGGAAGAAAGAAGAGCTAGAGAGAGTAGGGGGTGGTGCAGCTACACCGTGACGCTGCTCCACCCACCATGAATATCAACTCAGTCGGGTTGGTGCTCTCACTGACCCAGGTCTAAAAGAAGAAAGGGAAGAGAAGTGGAAGTGGAAGTGGTAGGAAAAGAGGAAGGAAAGAAAGAAGAAGAAGAAAGAAAGAAGATGGGCGTTGTTGCACCAAGTTAAATCCAACTGAGTTGACTCAGTTGGGTGGAGTCCAGTGTTTTGTTAGCTTCAATCTAGTTGCTGGAGAAGAAGAAGAAGAGTGGAGGGCAGAAAGAAGAAAGAGGAGAAGGAAAGAAGAGGGAAGAAAAGAAAGTAGAGGAGATGATAGAGTCAACTCGGCTCGAACCGAGTCAACAAGGAATTGATTCCAAGGGAACATGCATCTCTTAGTGACGGTGTAGGTGATTCAAACATAAGGTGATGATTTCTTTCCCTTAAGCTTTCCATTTCCAAATTGGTTTAATTAATAGTCCTTATTAAGAATCACAGTTGTTATCTCATAGCATGCGACCTCTTATGAATTCTTAAGACATGATTTACATCTGACTTATAGTTGATAATTGTGAATCATGATTACATGAGATAGTTACTTACATGATAGCTCTCATTTTAATTTATAATTCACATCATGACCTATTGTGATTATTGTGCTTGACATATGTTTACCATGCTATAGCTATATGCTTTTACATGAATTGTCATAAGTCACTATGGATTTATATTTACTATACTTACTAGTAGGTAATCCCTCTTGTTTATGTGAACCCATACTTAGGATGTAACAAGATGGAGTGTGGAATGGGATGGACCCTCGATTGGAGGTTATGTGGGACATGGAATATTAATGTGGGATTTACCATCCATAGGTTATATGACTTGAGTGGCCTAGAAACGACCTCTTTAACCGCTCTAGTTTTATCTTATCTGACCCCTTGTAAGTGCTATGGTTTCTTGCTCCTTTGATTGTCAAATTTTGTAGTGCCAAAACCACAATCTGTATCTTGTGTAGCACATTGATATATATTGCTCAAGACAATGCATCACATATACAAGGACAATGCTTCAAGCTAAGAATAAGGATCTACTTCAAGAAATGTAAGATCAAGTACATTGTTCACTCCTTTAAGCTTCAAAGTTCAATGTTTTAAAGTGACATCGAAAGACAAGTCAACTGTTCATGCTCAAGACTCAAGTGAAGTACAACTCAAGTATTACAAATTCAAGCTACAAAAGATCTCAAGTTCAATTTTCATCATGTGTCGATATCTCAAGCTTCAGGAACTTCAAAAATCATTTATCATCTGAAGAAAAGAAGGTTCAATGTTCATACTTCTTGTTTACGGTATGAAAGAGCTTAGATTGACCGTAGGGTAGGTCATTTTGAATACATAATTCAAATTGAATCATTTTATAAGTGTTTAGAATGTTCTTCGACTAGTCTTGGACTCTGTTCGACTAGTCCTAGCATTGTTTGGACCAGTCCAAGAAATTTCAAGACCAGTCCTAAGATTGTTACAAATTATCAAAATTTTTTGTCGAAGCCACGACCAGTCCTGGAGACTGTTCGACCGGTCGTGTGAACAATGCACAACTCGTTCATGACCAATCCTGTAGTTACGACTCAAACTCCAGCGACTAAATTTGACTCCTCATGACCAGTCGTGGAGGTTCCTCGACCGGTCGTGGATGGCCTACGACCGGTCGTGGATGGCATATGACCGGTCGTGGAGTGGCTTTATCCGATCATGCTCAAAATATCAAAAATCAGTTGGTCCTACGACTAGTCATAGTGTCCATAGGACCAGTCGAAGGTGCGACTTCTGCACTTATAAATAGACGACAAATTTTAGAGTTTGATATCTAATTCAAGCTAAATCAATACGATACTCTGAGAGATAAGTTTGTCATTATTTTAAGCTATATTGTGTATATTGAATATTCTCTTTTATTAGCCTTTTATATTTGATTTTGTATTCTACATTCCAATCTGATTTGAAAGAGGGATTGTAATATTCCCACTTCTTGGAATCAAAATCAAATAGAGTTAGCCCAACTTGATTTAATTTAAAATCAATTTAGAACCTAGAACTATTTCATAAGTGAGTGTGGACATTGAACTTCTATGTTCGAACTTCTACTCCGATTTGGTTCTTCCGGGTTGCAATAAAAGGAGAAATCCAGGTATTTTACATTATTGTAATTTCCTTTGTTTTAGTTTCTTTTGAGATTGGGCCAAAAAAATCTCATTCTTTTAGTTATCTGAGGTGATCCAGAAAACTCAGAGTGTGGGGTTTTTGAATTGTGTAAGCCCACTTGAAAGATATAATTGTGAGGGTTTTAGGTAAACATGGAAAAACCTATTTTCATAGTGAACGCTAATATCCACTGTGTGAGGATATTAGGAGTGGACTAGCTATGTGGCTGTTGTTTAACAGTTGGTGTACACACAGGTGAACCACTATAATTCTTTGTGTCTTGTGGTTTGAATGTTTGTTTATTCTTTTATATCTTTTATCATTCAAGATTGTGGGATGTATATGTGGATGTGAATGTTGTAATCTTTTATATTTCAAGCATTGTGGGGAATGTTGTAATAGCTTATATTTCCTTTCTTGCTATTTCCTTTTTATTCTTTTTCAGTTTGAGTTTTTGATACCCAAACCGTTCTAGTAAGGTTGTCCTTTCATAAACCCTTGGTTTTTATGGTGTAAGGTTGTCCTTAGAACAACATTTGTATCAACCTCTCAATACTAGAATTTTGAGGTTGTTGCTTCCTTTATTAATTTACAATTCATCTGGCTATCTTATTGTTTGATTTCGCTGTCATTTTTTAAATTTGGCAGTCCTATTCACCCCCCCTTTAGGACATATAGCTCAGCCTTTTCACCCCTTTATTGTTTCAATTTAATGTACCGAGCACCCTTTTACCACTGCGATTTAACGTTTGTCCCATGTTTTGGTGATTGCCTTGCGTGCTTTCGAAGGCCTTTAACCATGTGATGGAAATCCCTACTCATTGAATTTGATTGGCCACTAGTCGACAGGTATCCATTAAACATCCTAAGATGGGGAACCTCATGAGCCGGGGTGGTGGTCATGGGACACTATGCCTGAGCTGTCGACTTATGCTGGGTGACGAGCCCCCCGTAGTGACCATTGAATTACTTAAATTGGCTGGTTGTAATTTGAATAATAATGGTTTGGCTAATCACGCATTCATAGCATATTGACGATGACGGGTGGCTAATTCTGGATGATGTAGCACATGCCCTTAGGCTTGGTGGGGTATCATTTCGCTAACTCCCAGACCATCGACTATGGGCCTATTTCGATGACTTGGTACTATGTTGTACGAGATATACTACGTTGGTGACCAGTCTTATGCATGGGTGATGAGCCCAAGTTCGACTGGATGAACATTCTCAGGTCGATGATTGCATGGGTGACAAGCCCAAGTCCGAATGGATGATCATCACCACGTCGATGTGCATTTACGCATCCGTGCATTTAAAAAGACTGCATCACGTATTGTTTTGAATACCTTATTGTTTTAACTATGCTTAGCTAAGGCTGCGATGTATAATCTTGAGGAGAATTCACACTGAGTTGGCCACTCATCTATCAAATATTTAACCGTACGGGTAGAGCAGGTGGCCTAGATGATATTCATATTCATGTTGATGAGGAGTAGGGTACCATTGTCGAAGATGCCTGATTGTGTTGCCAAGATTTGCTACGTGCTTTTACAGTTCAAGATTTTGTCATGATTTACTTTGTTTAATATATGAGGTTATTTCATTTTATAATTGTAATCATTGGGACATTGGTTTGTATAAGTCATTATGGGCAACCTTTTGTATATCCTAAATGTAAATACAAAATTTTTCTTTTTGTTAACTTGTCCATTCTACGCTAATCTGCTAACTCTAAAAGATAAAGAAAAAAAATGTATGGAATTTATTTCTCTATAGGTTAACACTTGGGTTTTTGGGAAACGAGTCATATACTCGGGTCTTGAAAACACGGGGCGTTATAAAGTCAGGCCAGGAATATGGGTCTAAGCAGTATGGCTGGAGTTTCGGGTGAGAGATTTTACGTACATGTCCCATTAGATGAGGTCCTTATTTATACTGTTTGATAGAACGTGGGTGTCTGCTAATCTTGGCACGATCTCAGCCATTAGGCGAGAACTGCACATGCGGTGATGTTGTCAGTTATCCCGTGATCATGGCAGAGTAGTTAATGTTATCGTGCATTACTGGGGTGAGCTCGGCTTAACTGACAGAACCCAGCTGGTCGACTAACGACAAGCCGAGCAGAACTTTACTGAGTCGAGCCCGGGGTATGCTGAGTCGGCTAAGGGCGGCCTAGGGTGGAGTCGTCAAGGCATGACCTGATCACTTACCCGAGGATGGTTTGGACTGATCCATCAGAGCCTATATCATTCCAAGTCATGGCTCAGACCTATCTTGATTGTTAGTTCCTTTTGGTGAAGTATTTCCAGAATAATCGCTCGTCTAGCTGAGCCGACCTCGAAGGTAGCTTGGTCAAGCCGTTCACAATCGTAGCTAGGTCGAGCTAACCTTAAAGGTGGTCGATCATATTTTCCCATAACAGAGCTATCCATTGTAAGGATAATCACGTGGATGGTTGATATTTACAGTTATCACAGAAATTCGTACAGCGGAAGGTAGATTGCACGGAACTAGCTTTGCTGAGTATGTCTGTTGTTCTTCTCTTCTAAGAGAGAGAGAGAGAGAGGTATTGATACTCTTGCTGATTTTCCCCAAGGTTGAAAGTTGGCTGGGTTCAACCTGACTGACCTGTTAGCAACCCGACATTAAGTTGGGCTTGGGCTGTTGGGCAGGATGTATCGGGTTCGGTCTCAGGCTTGGGCTATACAAACCCCAACCCGATAAAACTTGGGTCTGGCTTGGGTTGAGATCTCGAGTTGCCCGACCCAACTTGAACCCGATGGATACATAAGTTACTTATAAATTATAATTGAGTGTGGATCGTCTGTGTTGAAGTCACTCGAAATTCCAATGTCGTTGGGTCTCATTGGTCCACATTATTTCCAATGACTCATGCTAACAAGATATGCCAGATTTCTCACCCAAATAAATTCCGTGCTACACAACATGACTTTTAAAGGAGTAGTTGTTATATATTTTAGCTTGTTTGTTTATAAAAAAATAAAGTTCTTTATGATAAATAATTACTTATATAATTAATAAAACCATAGATACAAAAAATAAGACATGTATTGAAGTATAATAGACAAATGTAATAACGAAAATATTAGCATGTATCCACCTAACCAACCTGACCGAGCCCGCTTGGGTTGGGCTTGGGTTGAGAATTCCCAACCCGAGGTTGAGTTGGGTTGGGTTAGAGTTGAGATATAGGAACCTTAGGTTGGGCTAGGTTGAGCACCAACCCGACCTAACCCCCTTAACTTTCAGCCCTAATTTTTCCTCCATGCATATGTACAGAAACATTGTACACGTGGTGTACGTTAAACTTATATCCAAACTATTCAAATGGTGGAGAGAAAAGGGATAGCTTTTGACGATCATAACTGTTATGGGTAGAAATGGCTTGACCACTCATGAGGTCAACTCGGACTCATGAGCACGTGCATCTGGGTTGATAGTTCTTGGATGATCGTAAGTAGACCTTTTCAATGAAGGGGAGACATTCCGTACCCCTTAGCACATCGCACACTTTCGGGGCTCTGGCTAAGCTTATAGGCCCGAGCTCCGACTAAGCTCATCCGCCCGAGCTCTGACTAAGCTTATTTATCTGAGCTTCGACCAAGCTTATATGTCAGAGCTCCAACTGAGTTTATCTACTCGATTATTCAAGGATTCACCTCAGCTCGGCCTCATCCTGATTAATTGAAGAAACTAGCTCAGGTCAGCCTCAACTGTCTACTACGTAATTTTTGGGCCAATTGCATCGGCCCTTATCATTGGCATAAATCTCATGTAACGGTTGAGGAAATTATTCCAGAATCACACCTAAGGTTAATAACCAACTCTTGTCTGCCTAAACTATAAATAGGAGACCTATTTACATGAAGAGGTATGCAAAATCTCTCACCTGAAACCCCCTAACAATATCATACCCAGATTCCTAGCCTGACTATGGCGTCGGAGGGTCCGCTACTTTAGCCAGGGTCTCCTTTATTTTTTTCCTGTGCAGGTGCTTAAAGGTCCAGCAGCTCGATGAGGGTGAACCAAATTTTTGCATCAATGGTTTGGCGTCATCTGTGGGAACTACATTAAAGTCGTTCCTAGCTCTTCACATAGCAACAATGGGCAAAGGGAGGAAGAAAGCTCCTTCCGCCACCATCATTGCTGATCTTGTGCTGGTAGAACAACCTGTTCATCGGGACTCATTGTCCTAACTCTAAGTTGAATCTGCCCCTACGGGTCCAGCACAATCGTCTTGGAACCGAGGAGGTCACCTTCTATCTTTAGAGAATCAGATCGAAAAACTGGCTAGCAACCTTGGCCAGATAAGGTAAATGCTAGAAAGACAAATCCCTCTTCCCAATCAGGAGGCCGCTGTTCGAGCAACTGTCAAGGTCATGACACCGGCGAATTCTCGGAAGGACCTATCCCATGAAGCTCCCAGCCATGCACCCTCCCACATCTCAGAAACATCCGCGATGGCCCCGTCTGACCTACGTCATGAGTTATAAAGAAGAGACGCGAAAAAGTCCTCGAAGTAGAGCCCACCCATGAAGCTGTCATCGAGAACAAAGATCCCTAGGAAGCTCAACTTGACAAACTACGAGGTCAGATCAGCGAAATACACCAAGCCTATCAAGCGCAAGCTCCAACCTCGATAGAAGCCATGATGGAAGAGGCTGAACCACCCTTCACCGATGATAGCATGAGCTCGACTTTTCCCCTGAGGTTCCAAATGCCACCTGTCACCCCATATGCTGGCTCTGGAGACCCCACCGAACACTTAGAGTCTTTCAGGGCATGGATGGAACTTCAGTCGGCATTAAAGTCGATCATGTGCCGAGCGTTTTGTTGAGGGTCAAATATTGCATATCAGACCCCAGTTATTGCCTTGATTTATGAACATGATACTGTTTAACGGCCTATTTTAATCGCGTTTGTGATGCAGGTTGTATTTACGAGCATGTCACGCCCCAAACTCGGAAACCGGGCTCACAAAATTCTCGATCACCAAATCCGGTGCCGACAGCCTCCGTAGTACCCCATTCTCGGTTCCTGCAGTCCATACGCCAGATTCCAATCCTGGGATCCTACAAGGAGGATTTTCTAATGTACATTTAACTCATAATAAGCATAACCCCAAGTTTACCCAAGTCACAAAGGCAACATCATCATCACATATCCACTAATATAAACAGTTGAATACAGTGCTAAAAGGGAAATACATATATCGAAATCAAAGCTCCGGAAGATAGCTGCATGCTCTAAGCTCAACGCGACTACAACCTAATGCCACCTGCACGCATCTATCGTGCATAAGCTTATAAAAAGCTTAGAGGGTGGTGAAAGTGTGTGTAAGGTAAGTGCCAAGTATACAATAAAGCCCACAAATCATACACATCAGCATAAGCAGAAATACTGACAAGATCATGAATCATATGATATCAGAGTAAACGGAAATAATGATAAGCCCATAAATCATATAATATCGGAAATACTAGCAAGACAATTCAACTATGTAAATGAGGAGTCACAGAGAGCCAATGTCAGATGTCGAGGGTACAATGCAATATATAAATTTTGCTAAGTCTGTCTAAGCCATATACATGCAAAAACATAGTAACTCAAAATGCTAAGTACTACGGATGCAATGTAATTTGTAGTACAAATGAAATGACCATGCTGGAATGTGAAGTCGGGATGGTAGTACGAAGTATCACAGGCTATGGGGTCCATCACAAGGGACTTCTATCCAAATCAGTCCCATACCTAAATTTGGATAGTCAGACACAATGTGGTAAACTCCTGGACTCAGGTTAGTAACACGCCCAACCAAAATCCTAACCGTGCGAAGGTACACGTAACAAATAGTTACGCACTACCAACCCGAGTGGATAGTGAATGAATAAATGAATGAATATGCAACGTCTGCTCAATAAGTTCACATATCAGTACAGTTACTCTCTGGGGAAATCATCAGGGTCTATTACACTCCACACCGACTGCCTCCTCCCAAGCTGCACAGCCCAGTGAGTGGAATAGACCTCACTATCCGCCTAGCCAGCAGTCTGCCAATACCTACCAGGCTCGTCGATAGCGAACCCATTCCTCGAGCTGGTCAAACTCAGCCTAGCTATGCTTACTCCCTCGGGCAAGTAAGGCCACACCCCTCCCAACTGACCATCGCACAGTGGAAGACGCGGCCTCTTGGTATTCGGCACTTGGGCGCTCATGCATATCCACTCGGTCTCGACGTTGGGGCATCCTCTGGTACCAAGAGGGTGTTTAGGGATTTTCACCCAGGGCCATCTATAGCAGCCCGATGCTCGAACCAAACATTTTCAGTGTCCCATCTGGCCATCCATGATATGCCTGTGGAGGCTACGACCCTGATGTTGCTAGGGCGTACAGTAATCACAACACACAATGCAAGATGCATAAGTCATATAATCTAGTCATGCACTAGTCATGCACATATCATGCGCTCATGTGAGATAACCTCCGCCTATTAGGGATTCTCATAACAACCTGTCCAATGACATATGCAATGGTCAACCATATCTTATAACAAACATGCAGATGATGCGTATGGCCATGTATCATGATGCTATGCGGTCACATACTCATAATCGGTATTAATAACCGACATCAACAATCTACCTCGACAATGTAGGCATTTAACCAACATTGCCCCCAAGGAATGGCCCATATAGAGCCTAACATACAGTGGACTCATGGCCTCACACCAAGGCCAAATATACAACACCATGGGCCTCACTCAAGAGCTTAATACACATCGCGATGGGCCTCACTCATGGGCCACATACACATTAAGTGGGTCGCATCTCACGGGTCTAATATACATCAAGTCGGGCCTCACCATATGGGCCCGAAATATATCACAATGGGCCACGTCTCATGGGCCTCGAATACATCTCAATGGGCCTTGACAATCGGAATCGGCAAATCAGTTACGTCAATCGTAATCGGCAATCGGTCATGATAAACAGCCTCAATCGCTAATTGGCAATCAGTCAAGTCAATCGGAATCGGCAATCGGCCACGACAATCGACAACGGCAAATTGGTCACGTCAATCAAAAATAGTAAATCGGTCACGACAATCGAAAATCGGCAATCGATCACGTAATCGGCCTCGATCGCTAATCTGCAATCGGTCACAACAATCGGAATTGGTCAATAATCGGAATCAGCAAATCGGTCACGACAATCGGCACCGATAATCAACATTGATAATTGGCACCGATAATCAGGGTCGATAATCAACACCAGCCTCAACAATCGGCACCGATAATCAGGGTCGATAATCGGCGTCAGCCTCGACAATCGGCACCGATAATCAGGGTCGATAATTGGCGTCGGCCGTGGTTATGAAGTCGTTCGTCTGCAGTGAATGGGACCCACATATTTGGGGTTAACCCATTAAGTGAATGGGCCTAACAAGGCCCATGGGAAGGTAACAATGAGGACATCTAACCATCATTGCTCGTCAATGTGGACGTCAAACCAACATTGCTCCCAAGGTATGACTACCATAAACATCATTACTCAGAGTATGGTAGGGTTACACATTGTAATGGACTTGTGTACAGCCTATTGGGCCTCGACCCATGGGCCTTAGTTACATCAAATGGGCCTCCTAACATGGCTTCATGTGTATCAAGGTGGGCCTCAACGGATGGGCCATAACTAGATCAAGATGGGCTTAAACATATGGGCCAAGTCAAATGGGCCGAATCATTTGGGCCAAATCAAACAGGCCGAGTCAAGTGGGCCTCAGGTATATCAAATCGGGCCCACCCTTATATATTTTTGAGATCTGACCTATTCACAAGCTAACAAAGAAATAAATAAAGTAAAAACACATTGGGGACTATGGTGGCCCATGGAAGTTTTTCGAACGGTGGATGTCACGGTATACTATTTAAATGGTGGGGCCCACTCGCACTTTAAATCTGTTTCGCCCATTTTCCTATGCCATAAAACGATCTTATAAATGGTAGACGGTATGAATGCAACACATGCATAATGGTGGGCCCCGCCGTTCGAATAGCGGACGGTGTCGATAGAGCACATACATTATTGAGCCCATGCTAGAGGGATAAGACACATACAGCTAGGGTGGGTCCCGCCGTCAGATCACAGGTGCATCATGGTGGGACCCACAGGTCTCTGGACGTGAAAAGAAGGATAGAGAGAGATAGAGAGAGATATAGAGAGAGCTAGAAGAGAAAGCGTCAGAGAGAGAGAGAGTGAGAGAGAGAGGGCACGTGGCTGCTCTCTCTCCTCATCTCACCTTTTTCTTTTTCTTTTTCTTTTTTTTTTCTTTTCTTTTCTTTCCTGACAACACAACAAAGGTGGGTCCACGTAGGGCCCACCGTATATATTATATATGGGAAGGGTATAGCGTTCGAGTTGATTTTTAACGTCCATGAGGTCGATCGGTGTGGGCCCCACCGTTTGATGTTTGCCAACATCTAACCCACTAGCCAGATGCACCATTCTAGCAAGGGCCTGGGTCTCAAAATTCAAGTCAGGCCGTGACTTGTGTGGGCCACACTAGATGCAACAGTTGAGAGGGATACCCTCCATTAAAAACATTCATAATCATTTATTTGGGCCCACCGAGATGGGGTCCACCAATCCAGCCCACCCATTGTGGGTGTCCCGCTTGAATGAAGAGTTCGACCAAGTTTCAGCCGCACCAAACCTAGGTGGGCCCCACGCACAGGCCACCCACACAGGGATGGGGTACCAAGACCTCACGTGTTGAAACGAGATATCTCCACTCAGTCTGCCCGTTGAGCCACGGATTTGGGCATCAGGGAGGGCCCACACGGACGTGAGTCCCACCGTCTGAGGGCGGTGGACACCAACGTGATGGTGTGGCCCACCAAGAAGGATGGACGGCGTGGATGGGGTGGGTTCCACGGACCCACCGTCAGTTGGCACTTCACCGTTAGCCACCCTACAGGGATCGAAACCAAGACCTCAAGTGTTAAGATGAGGTATCTTTCACAGTCTGCCAGTTGATCTAGGGATGGGTCCCACCATCCCTGGACAGTGGATGTACCACACGTACAGGATGGTGCGGCCCACCAAAATGGATGGATGGTGTGGATGGGTCCCATGGACCCCACACCCCTGTAGTACACACATGTTAGTACACACACTCCAAGTTAGCACACCTACGCCAGTGCACAACCCCCTGTCAGTTGACACTTCACTGTTTAGCCACTCCACTGAAGGACGGTGGCATGCCCCATCAAGATGGGTCCCACATGGCCCACCTGTTTTGGATCAAGCTAATATTTGTGTTTTTCTCAAGGCATTTAACACTCTTGGAAACAGTGGGGTCCATCTCAACGGATGGCATGGATAAGATCATGCATCAAGTGGGCCACAAGCAATCATACAAAAAAAGAAGAAACAATAGAGAGAGAGAGAGAGAGAGCTCGGCAAGGATGGAGGGACCCCACCACTATGGGCCCCTCTTGCATAAAAATATACATCAAGGTGGGTCCCACATATGTGGACCCTTAATCAAACAAAATGTATGAAAAACAAGGATCTACGATCACCCACCGCTTTCTTCTTGCACCAAAGGCTTCCTTAACTCCTTAGCTTTGATTCCAATGGGGGAGATGAGATTTGGATGGTTGAGATGGAAGATGGAAGGGTAGGAAGAGGGGGGCCACACTTGTTGCTTGGGAGAGGTGGGAGAGGCTTGGACGTGTGAGAGGTTTTGGGTTGCTTGGAAAGTGTTTTGAAAAAAGAAAAAGAAAAAAAGAGAGAGACTTATAAATGGAGATGGGTGATGGATGTGGTGTGATGGATGTAAGAGCACCTTTTTGACTTTGTTGGCCATTTGTGTAAGAGAGGCATGACTTGTGTAAGAACTTTTTAACTTTGAGGCTTGCTTGGGAAAGGGTGAAAAGTGATGAATTGATGGGATTAATTGATGGGTGATTGATGTGACATCTCGTTGAGATTCTCTTGGGTTTCACAACGCGTGGCATTTTCCTTACACCGAACGCTGACCCTCATCTCTTGACCAGAGAATCGGATCGGCGTGCGAGTCGCGGCGACGGTGTGGTCGCAAGGGTACTAGTCATGGGTTGAGTCGAATCACATTAACGACGTGTGAATCAAGGTCACGTGCAACGACGGTTAAGGGTCGAAGATTACCGGAATTCGACCGGAAAGATCGCGGGAACTTAGGGAACGGTACGGTCTAGGATACGGGTCTTACAGAGCATGGATCAAAATAAGGTGCTAAAACCATGGATTTAATGCTCTGATGACACTAAAGGCAAGGGACGGACTGCAGGGGACCAAGATCGACGGGTGTACATGCCAGAGATCCGCGAAAATCCAGAAACTGAAGCTCAAGTGCCTAAAAAGGGTCCGACATGCAAGATCACAGGGTTTCTACCATTCGTTCAGGCCAAGACTTCATATATGTCTTGAGGGCCATAAAGTAGTAACTGTACACGTCAAAAATCAGCCATTGGACCCTTACAGAAGTGGTCCAACGATAGATCAACCCATGAATTGTTGATTTGGGGCCCACCTGATATATGGATATGCTTCAAGATTGGTCTCAACCGTTAAAATAAGGTGATAAAACATATGGATGGAGTGGATTTCTCACTAACATCACAGTGGACACCACAATTATGGTGTGAGTGCACAGCAGGTGCAACAAATGAAGTGCACTGAGTCATTAAAGTCGGTCAACAGCTGTCGACCAACTCAAAAATGGCAACTATCGTTTTGCTGCTGGAAAGCTCAGACAGAGCTTGCGGGATGTAGCAGTGGGCCACCTTCATGTATTTAGATGATCCACACCGATCATTCACTCCATATTGTAGGCGTGACCAAGGCCTAGGTGGAAAAGTTTCAAAGGATGTTAAAGATTGATTTGTGATTCTCCAAACGGAAGATGAACAGTGGCTTTACAGATCAGGTGGGCCACGACAAAAGACGTCCAAAACTATCCATTTCTGGCTGAAAATTCAATCTGCATGCGATGAACAGAGTGCATTTCGTAAAATGATAGTGAAAAGGGACCCACCATCAACATAGTGCAAAGGTGCGCCGACTCTGTTACGCAGTCTGGGTTTCGTCCGGATTTGCCGGGGTGTAACACGTTTATAGAGAGGATTGGATCAATGATCCAAACCTTCCAAACGATCTACAAGTGGACCATGACTCTAACCATGGGGTCCGACTCCAAAGATAGACCATCGTCCGTCTCAAATTTGAGGCCAAACGCCACCTGTTTGAGTTTCTGTGCATGCGGATGCTGTTTCGCAGTTGTGTCCAATTTCCACCCGACCTATGAACACCTATAAAATAGAGACAGGCAAAGACATGAAGGGGATGCCTTGGACGTGGGATGGGCAGCTGTGGAGGCTTGGGATTTCACGAGAGAGAGAGAGAGAGAGAGAGAGAGAGTAGTGCAGTTTTATTTTTCTTATTTGTTTTATTTTCTATTTTTTTTCTTTTATTATCCAGCCCATTCATGTTGAGCTGAATCTCTTGGCTAGGGCCAAGAGGTGAAGCTTGTCGTGTGATGGGTCGTTTACGACTGATTTGATTCATGTTTTGAACTGATTTGATTTTGGTTTGATTATAAGGAATGCTTCTAGTTGTTTATGGTTTATTGTGACTTACATTCAAGTGGATCTGCGATGGCTTAAGTATTCCCTTTCCTTTCTTGTGATTATGAAGCCAGGATGCCTTGTTGTTCACCATCGCTCCCTGGACATGGTTGGATGACAACACTCTTCCTAACATTCATACGTCACTCAGGATTGGTTGTGAATTAGTTTAATTCTGTTGTTTGCTTTGTCTCATGGGCATGGTTTTATGATGGAATCTATTCTAATTATACCCATCTGATCTCTTGAAAACTAGATTGAATGAAGTTCAGAATTGATTTATAGGCTATATCTTCCAACTGGATGAAGATGGGACTCGAAGTCCAGTTGAGTTCATGAATCAAGCGTAGATCTCCCTGATCTCTACAAGTGGATCCTCTGAATCCCTAGTTCCCTACATCTGAATTCTACATATTTTAGTTTATTATTTCACCATTATTCCTTAAATTCACTTGATTTAGATTTTATCTTATTCTAGTTCTAGTTCTGGTTATTTTCAGATAACGTACAGGTTTCAGTCCCTGTGGATTCGACCTCGGTCTCACCGAGTTTATTACTACATCACAACCCTATACTTAGGGAGTGAACAAGTTTTTGGTGCCGTTGCCAGGGATTGACCGTTACGTTTTTCTGAGATTAACTAGTTTTAGGATTAGTTAAAGATTAGGATTTTCTAATTTTAGAATTTTTTTTGTTTTCAGAAACTAATCTATTTTCCTGTTTTGTAGGATTTTGACATAAACTTCTAATTTGGTAATGCCTTTCTAATTTCTCTACTTTTTTATTTTTAGAATTAGGATTTTAGTTTAGAAACTTTCTTATTCTAGGTTTCCTTTTTAGAAACTAACTTTCTATTTTTAAAAATTTTCTATTTCTAGGATTTCATTTATTTTAGAAAATTTTCCCTTTTTAGAAACTAACATTACTTTCTATCTTAGGATTAGTTTTTTTACAACTTTCTAACTTTAGGTTTAGAACTTTCCTAAATATTTTTTAGAATTTTTTTTAATTTTATTTTTAGGAACTGGTTTATTTTTAGAACTTTTCTCTTTTGTTTTTAGAAACTAGGTTAGTTATTTCCCTTTTTAGAGACTCTTTCTAATTTTAGAAACTAACTCATCTTTCCTTTATTTTATTTTTAGAAACTTTCCTTTTTAGGAATTAGTTTATTTTTAGAAATTTTTTAATTTTTAGGTTTAGATTCTCTATTTTAGAAACTTTCAAATTTTAAGGAACTTTACTTTTTAGAAACTAACTTAGCTTCTAGGTTTAGGGAACTTTCCTTTTTAGAAACTAATTTTCTATTTCAATTGTAGGAACTTTCTAACTTTAGACTTTCTATTATAGAAGCTAATCTCTTTTGTTTTCTTTTGCAGGATCTTAACATAGGAGCTTCTCAATTGGTACTTTCCTTCTAACTTCTCCTCCTCTTACTTTCCATATTGCTATATGATCTTTTCTATTTTTCTTAGGATTAGATTCAGATTGAGGGTTTCACCATGTATATGCACGAGTGGGAATGTCAATATGCTGAGATAGCTTTTGAGCATGTGAAACAATGTGAAGGGATGTATGATAATGATGATGGACATCCACCTATGTCTCAAAATTTTCCTGAAACAATCATCGAGAATCGACCTAAGCATAACACTCCATCAGTTAAGAAGTCCTTACGCGATCATATAAGGGAGAACAATTCCACCCCACGGACAGTACGTGAGTGTTGGGGTTATCATAACTATGGGAGTGAGAATTATTATCACCCATCTGATAAAAAGAAAATAATGCGTGATTATATTATGAGTGATAATAAGTATTACCAACCATCAGATTCTCCCACATATGATCCGTATGACTATGATCAGTGAAAACATCAAAATTAGAAAGATGAACCAACAATATGTTATAGTAATTATTCTCTTGGATCCCCCACCTTTGAGATTCAACTAAAATCGATTCAAGAGAATTCATTTCAAAGTGACACAGACTCTGCTGCGGACATGAGAAAATTACTAGAAGAGCTTGAATCACGCCTTGATAGGTTAATGGAGGCTAATGCACCTCAGCCTCAACCTAATCTAATTCTCCATACACAACCCCATACCTATGATCAATGGAACCATCAAAATTGGAAAGTTGAATCAATAATGCATCATGATAACAATTCTCTTGGGTCCTATACCTCTGAAATCCAACAAAAAATGATCCAAGAGAATTCACTTCAGAATTCCATACAAAATCTGGAGCTCATTCAACAAAACACGCTCCAAAGATTTCAAGAACTTGTAAAAGATATACAACAGTGGAGTTCACGTGATGCGACTATGGAACATAGTGTAATTGAGAATGAAGAGTTGGATTGTATTGACAAGCACATGGTTCAATTTTTCGATGAGTCGATCTCAATGATTGTCTACAAGAATGATCAAGAGACGTGGGTGTCTTTCAAATATAATGAGAGTGACACACTTCACTCACATGATACACAAGATTACATTAATGAGGAATGTGCTCCCATTCCAAGTGTGCACTGCATGGAATTAGATGATGATGAGTATTGGGATTCAATCTCAAGTGTGGCTGTTCACTCCCCAAGTGTAGGGTTGTGATGTAGTAATAAACTCGGTAAGACCGAGGTCGAATCCCAAGGGACTGATACTTGTACGTTATCTGAAACTACGTAGAATTAGAACTAGACTAAGATGAAATCTAAACTGAATGAAATTTAGAGAATAATTGTGGAATAATTATTTAAAACTTAGGAGAAATTCAGAAGAGGAACACTAGGGATTCAGAGGATCCACTTGTAGAGATCAGGGAGATCTTATGCCTGTATCAAAAATCATGGAAGTTAACTGAACTGCCGTTGATATCGTTTTCAAAAGATGAAATGTATATGAATTAGAATAGATTCCATCACTAAACCATGCCCAAGAGACAAAGCAAACAACAGAATTAAACTAATTACTAACCAATCAACATGCCATAGAAGTTAGGAAGGGTACCGTCATCCGACCATGCCCAGGAGACGATGGTGAACAACAGGGCTTCCTGACATCATAAACATAAAGAGGAAAAGAACATGCTCAAAGCCATCGCAGACCCATTGTAATTTCAGTCACAACAGACCATTAAAGACTAAAAACATTCCCTTAATAAAATTAAATAAAAATTCATTCAGTCTAAATAAAAGGCACAAGTATAAATCCTCCCATCACGCTACAAGCTTAACCTCTTAGCCCTAGCTAAGAGGTTTAGCCAGACATGATTAGGCTAAACATCGTAAAAATATATATATATATATATATATATAGAAAATAACCAGAAATAGGAGAGAAAAAACTCTTCTTCACGTGTGCATGCCCCCACAGCTGCTCCCCTAGATCTTGCCAAGCATCCCAAACTCTCAGCCGCTGTCTCCTCACGTTCACGTCCACCGAAGCCAACCCCCCTATTCTCTCTCACGTCCTTCTTTTATAGGTCGAGGGAGTCGGTGCGGAACTCCTGCGTGGAATTTTGCCGCGGTGATCGAAGAACCTGATGCATGATCCGACCGATTAGGCTTCTTGGCCTCGGTCGGTTGTCCTCTGAAAGACACTTTCACGGTCCTGATCGCACCAGAACGTGGGCCACTGATCTCAGAGTAACCAAGATCCTCCCATTTTAAAAGGAATATGTTTCCCTTGTGATTGTGCCTCAGCACGCTACGTCTTGCATGAATCCTCCAGAGTTCGTAGTTAAGGATTGAACGACGTTCTGAACAAGATAGGCGGCCCGGATTAGCCATTAGAGATCCATAGGGTGGCCCACTAAGCTCATCTGCAAGCTCTGTCTGCGAATAGAGCTTGCGCAGCATCGACGCTGGTTATTCGTGGGGCCCTTGATAAGAATTATTTGAAGCATCCAGTCTGTCCATTGAATGAGGCTCAAAAAACCGTTTGGATATGGTCTTCTTGGAGTTGAATTTGGTGTGGCCCTCGAGATTATTTGTGCACCGTCTATCATCCATTTGGACGGCTGAATTTCTCTCCTCGAGATATTTTGGAATTCTGCCACCTAGGCAGTGGTAAGTGACCCCTTTTAGGTCTGATGAACGGTCCTGATCCTCTAGAAGGTGGATCGTGGTGGCCCACAAGAACAGACCGCAACGTCAGTTGCAAAACAGAGTTTCCGAATTCGCTCTGTGATGGTCAGTGGGCCCCAGATTGACAGTGATGGAGAAATCCATGCCGACCATTAGATTCCTAACGAAAAACCATCCATAAGTGTCTAGTTTTGGATCGATTTAAGTGTGTCCCATTGGTTGTTTATTTTTGCCGTCCATCCGGTGTTTTCTGAAGATTCACGTACGTACACGTGTATGGACCAAAAATGAGAGCTAGGCGAGGGTTGTAGCCACCCTACGGGACGAATGAACGGTTCAGATATGTGATTTGGATGAGTAGTGGGCCCCACTGAGGGAGATCGGCGGACTGGGGGTGTCTGCTGTTTCCGTTTATGAGACGGATCGAGTCAGCGGGCGCTAACCGATCGGCTAGATCTAGTGCACATCGAGTGCACTTGTGCACTGTGCACAGCCATGGTCAATGGGGTCCAATCATGATGTGTGTAGGAAATCCGTTCTATCCATTCCTTTCCTCATCCAATTTAACACGTTGAGACCAATATTGAAGCATATCCAAAGATCAGGTGGACCCCATTTAAGGATTTAAGGGGATGATCTATCCGTTAGGCCATTTCCACAATGATCTAATGGGTGAATTTTGACGTGTACGGTTAATTTATGGTCCTCAGGCCATGTATGAAGTTTCGAATCGAACGGATGGTGGGAACCTTGTGATCTTGCATTCTTGATGATTTTCAGGTCCGTTTAACATGTGTGGCCTTATTTTCTCAGATCTCTAGCATGTAATTCTGTTCAATCTTGGTCCTCTGGAGTCCTTCCCTTGCCTTGGTGACTTTAGAGCGTCAAATCTACGCTTTTAATACTCTTTTTTAGTCAACGCCCCTAATTACACCCTGCAACAAAAACATGCTTAAAAGGAGGCATTAACAGTATTATGTATGTAATTACAGGCTGTAACAGGGGTCTAGTATGCAATAATTGACCCTCAACACAACCCCAACTAGCATTTTGCTAGTTCCGAGCAAAGTATGCGAAAAATAAGTTGAGAATTACAAGGTAATTTCTATGCACTCGAGTGATTTTGGAAAACAATCTAGATATTTAGAATTCAACA
Source organism: Magnolia changhungtana (assembly GCA_030180095.1). Classification (NCBI taxonomy): domain Eukaryota; kingdom Viridiplantae; phylum Streptophyta; class Magnoliopsida; order Magnoliales; family Magnoliaceae; genus Magnolia; species Magnolia changhungtana. The sequence goes on along the minus strand of JASAUF010000198.1, from coordinate 3,846,818 downwards.
ATTCATGAATGTTGGGCCTTACTCTCTCCTAGACTCAAACACACGGTAAACTTCATAACCAAGTTCAAAGTATTTGTCCCTTAATTAGAATAATCCTAAACCTTGAGTTCCATAGGTGTAAAGTGTAATTAATATGCAATTCTTTATTTCAGGATATCTTTGGTAACCAACAAGAGAATTCATGATAACTAAAGCTTGCCTCAAAGATCACCTTTTCATTCCTTCAGCTTTTGATTTTTTGATTTTTTTTTTTTTTTTAAAGTAACACCAAGAAGGGAATCAAGTCCTCACTTATAGGGAGCAAACTTATGGTGAAAACTGTATACCCAAATCTTTTTTACATATTATCCATCGGGAATGAAGTCCACACTTATAGGGAGCAAACCTATAGTGAAGATTCTTTTTTATACCCTGATGGCCAAATCTTTTAGGCTGGTTTCTTTCATGCTCAGTGATTACCAAGTTAATCCTTCAATATGGAACTGAAACCTCAACGTGTAAGCGAGATGTGGCATGTGAAATCATGACTCAATCAATGTTTATGGCTTCTAATCATGGATTAATAATTTAAACTTAACTGTGAAATCTAATGGATAACTGAATCAAAGAGTAGTAAATCACCAACATTCCATATCCTGTAATTCTAAATCAAAGATTGTCGTCAAATCACTTCGAATTTACCAGAAAGTCCAGAAAAAAATTCAAAAATTTTCACAATTTTTGCTCAAGACGAAGAAAACACTGATTAGGTAACTTAATCTCCCACCCCCAACCTAAAAGCTACATTGTCCTCAATGTAAAAGATATGAGCATGGAATGCACATGGGACAACAAAAGTAAATGTGAAGTAATGGAAAGATAGTACCTGGATGATGAATTGTGAGAGACTTTCTTAGAGATTGCAACATGGAATCCAATCAGCACGAGAGAGAAAGCAATACAAAACTAACAAAAATAAAATCTTACCTATACCACTCTCACAGGTGCTCTTGATTGCATTTAGCGCATGCAACAAGCCTTTAAACCCCTAGGTTTCCCCTAGTGGACGAGTTGTAGTCTCGTGAGGGTTTGCAGCAATGTTACCCACAAACATTGAACTAAGTAATTATGAAAAAGAAATGGAATGAAAATATGGGTTGCCTCCCAGGAGCGCTAAGTTTATCGTCTTTAGCCAGACAAATAAAGCAACTACCCTAGTCCTAAGAAAGCGATAAACCTACCTATACCTCCATCAGGCTAAGAGATCAGTCCTGGTAAACAGATCATTCAGAGGCGTGGACATGTCCTCTGAATCAAATTTCTCGACAAATGGTTTTAATCGATGTCCATTTACTTTAAATTCCTTACCATTGTCGTGATCTCTTATCTCAACGGCCCCATGAGGATAAGCAGTAATAACAATGTAAGGGTCGGTCCAACGAGATCGAAGCTTACCCGGAAAGAGATGTAATCGAGAATTATACAAAAGGACTTTCTGACCTGGCGTGAATGATTTTCGTAGAATATGTTGGTCATGAAATGCCTTCATCCTGTCCTTGTAAATTCTCGAGTTCTCGTATGCATCGTTCCGAATTTCTTTAAGTTCATTTAATTGAAGTTTGCATAGCGAGCCAGCGTTGTTCAGATTGAAATTCAAAATTTTGATCGCCCAGTAGGCTCTATGTTCCAACTCCACAGGTAAGTGGCACGCCTTCCCATAGACGAGTCTAAAGGGAGACATTCCAATAGGGATTTTAAAAGCAGTACAGTAAGCCCATAAGGCATCAGTCAATCGGATTGACCAGTCCTTACGATCAGGGTTAACCGTTTTCTCCAAAATGTGTTTGATCTCTCTATTGGAAATCTCAGCTTGCCCACTTGTCTGTGGGTGGTATGGGGTGGTCACCTTATGAGAGATACCATATTTCTTCATTAAACTCTCGAATGGCCTATTACAAACGTGTGAACCCCCATCACTAATGATGGCTCGAGGCATTCCAAATCGGGAAAGGATGTTTTCTTTTAGGAATTTAATGACCGTGCGATGGTCATTAGTTCAACACGGAATCGCTTCGACCCATTTAGTGACATAGTTTACGGCAAGCAAAATATATAAATTTCTAAAAGATTGGAGGAATGGCCCCATGAAATCGATGCCCCAGCAATCAAATGCCTCTATGATAAGAATGAGATTCAAGGGCATCATATTTCGATGGGACAATGCTCCTAATTTTTGACAACACTCACAAGTTTTGCAACACTCATGAGTGTCTCTGAACATAGTGGGCCTATAGAAGCCACACTGCAGAATTTTGGCCGTGATCTTTTTAGCAGAAAAGTGACCACCACAGGCGTGTGAGTGATAAAAGGAGATGACACTCTAATGCTTATCTTCTAGCACACATCTCCTTAAGATTTGGTCTAGGCAATATTTAAACAAGTATGGATCATCCCAGAAGAAGTTGCGCACCTCGGTGAAAATTTTTTTCTTATCTTGCGCAGTCCAATGTGTCGGTATAGAACCTGTGGCAAGATAATTAGCGATGTCAGTGAACTAAGGTGAATGGGAGACTCTAAACAACTGTTCATCAGGGAACATGTCGTTGATATGGGTCGCCTCAAGGGAATCAGAGGTATTAAGGTGAGAAAGGTGATCGTCCACTACGTTCTCTACTCCCTTTTTATCTTTAATTTTCAAATCAAATTCTTGGAGTAGAAGGATCCATCGTATCAAACGGGGCTTAGAATCATTCTTAGAAAGAAGATACTTAAGTGCCGCATGATCTGTATAGATAATGATCTTAGATCCAATCAAATAGGACCTAAATTTGTCCAAGGCGAACACTACGGCTAAGAGTTCTTTTTCTGTAGTCGAGTAGTTCAGTTGGGCAGGATTTAAAGTCCTACTCGCGTAATGGATGACGTAGGGTCTCTTATCTTTTCTCTGTCCTAGAACTGCTCCAAGAGCATAATCAGAAGCGTCGTACATAAGCTCAAAAGGAAGGCTCCAGTCGGGTGGCTACATGATGGGTGCAGTGGTTAACATGCCTTTAAGCTTGGTGAAAGCTTCCTGACATTGCTCAGTCCACTCGTATGGAGCATCCTTTTGAAGAAGATTACATAAAGGACGAGAGAGCAGACTAAAGTCCTTTATGAATCGCCTGTAAAATCCTGAGTGTCTTAAGAAGGATCGCACGTCCCTGATGTTCTTGGGTGGAGGTAGGTTAGTGATAAGATCGATTTTTGCCTTATCTACCTCAATTCCCTTGGATGAGTTGATATGTCCAAGGACAATCCCCTTATGAACCATGAAATGACACTTCTCCCAATTAAGTACCAAATTCTTTTCTTCACATCTTTTCAGCACACATTTAAGACTTTCCAAGCACTTGCTGAAAGATGAACCATAGATAGAGAAATTGTTCATGAAGACCTCTAGATATTGCCCCACCATATCAGAAAAGATACTCAGCATACATAGCTGAAAGGTGGCAGGGGCATTACACAGTCCAAATGGCATCTTTCGGTAAGCAAAGTTGCCGTAGGGACATGTAAATGTGGTCTTTTCCTGGTCCTCAGGGGCGATTTCAATCTAATTGTAGCCCGAATACCCGTTAAGGAAACAGTAATAGGAATGACCAGCTAGCCTTTCCAGGATCTGATCAATGAACGGTAAAGGAAAGTGGTCTTTCCTCGTGACGGTATTTAACTTCCTGTAGTCAATGCACATCCTCCAACTAGTAGTGACTCTAGTCGGCACGAGTTCATTATTGGCATTGGCTACGATGGTGATCCCGGACTTCTTAGGAACCACCGAGTTAGACTCACCCATTGACTATCAGATATAGGGTATATGATACCCACATCCAATAGTTTAAGAACCTCGGCCTTAACCACTTCCTTCATGTTTGGATTTAGTCTACGTTGTGGTTGTCGAGCGGTCTTCGCATTATCCTCAAGATATATGTGATGAGTACAAATCGAGGGGTCGATTCCCTTGAGGTCCGCTATCGTCCATCCTAGGGCTCCTTTATGCTCAATAAGAGTAGATATGAGCATACTCTCCTATTCTTTCTCCAGGTGGGTAGAGATCACCACCGGGTATGTCTCATCTTGGCCTAAATAGGCATATTTCAAATCAGAGGGCAAAGGTTTTAGGTCAAGTTTCGGTGCCTTGAGGTTAGATGGTAGAGGCACTACATCAGTTTGTGGCAATTTTTCAAATTGTGGCCTCCACTAGTTAACTTCAAGTACCGGTGCAGTATCTAGTAAAGCACACGTCTCCCTAATCATATCATCATCAAACTCATGGAAGTGGGCCAGGCACGTCTCTAGAGGATCAGAGGATAAGGTAAGGGGTGTCCTATCTTCCACGAAAGTATCGATCATGTTAATGTCGTGGACATCGTCATCATCCTCTGAGTTGCTGCCGTTATTAAAAAAGATGTTTGACTCCAATGTTAAATTTTCAAAAGACAGTCATGACACCATTCCTGCAATTGATAATTGCATTTGACGTGGCAAGGAATGGGAGACCAAGAATAACAGGAATCTGAGTGCTCATGTTATTGATGGGTTCGGTGTCCAGGATGATAAAATCTACAGGGTAGTAAAATCTATCGACTTGGACTAACACATCCTCAATAATCCCTCTTGGTACACGAACAGAGCGATCGACAAGTTATAGTGTGGTTAGGGTGGGTTTTAACTCACCCAAACCTAACTGTTTGTATACCGAGTAGGGGATCAGATTGACGCTCGCTCCCAAGTCAAGAAGTGCGTGATCAATTCGATGGTTCCCGATTACACATGATATGGTTGGGATACCGAGATCCTTGAATTTTTGCGGCACGTCTTGCTTCAGGATAGCACTCACTTTCTCAGTCAAGAAGATCTTCTTTTGAATACTCTGCCGTCTTTTGGTAGTGCATAGGTCTTTCAGAAATTTGGCATACGAGGGAATCTGTTTTATGACATCAAGTAGAGAAATGTTGACTTTCACTTATTTCAACACCTCCAGAATATCCTGAGAGTTAGAAAGACGTTTTGGTGCAACCAACCGTTGGGGGAACGGAACAACTGGCTTCTCTAGAAGTTTCGGTTCTAATTTTTGTGGGACATCACTAGATCCATCATTATTGTCCTCTTCTGGTTCTTGAGGCTTTTCGGGCCTAACCGGAAGGGTTTTATCAATGATCTTCCCACTCCTAAGAATGGTGATGGATTTAGCGTGCCCCATTTGATTTGAAGAGCTGGGATCATTTATCTCGTATTGCGGTTTAGGATTGGAGAGTGGTTGTGCAGGAAACATCCCCTTTTCTATAACCGTCATGCGTGAATCTATTTTTCGCATAAAGTCTGTAAGTCCACGCATTGCTTGAGCCAGCTCTTGTATGGAATTTTGAACTGGTTCTTCTTGAGGTTTCCCCTGATTTGGATTTTGATTGAAGAAACTTTGAGGGGTAGTAGTTTGTCCATTCCTCCAACTAAAATTTGGATGATTTCTCCAACCAGGATTGTATGTATTAGAGGTAGATCCATTGAAAGGTCTTTGATAGTTATTTACGGCATTAGGTTGGTCATTTAACACTCCTTCGAAAAGCAGATATTGTAGGATAATTTTCAGTTGTGTGAATGTTGCAATCACACAGATGCATGCAAAACAATTTCATTAACCTTATCCTTCTTTCCTTCCATGGCCTCGACTCTTTATATGAGATTAGTCACTTTAAAATTTACATCATCCTCTTCTTTTAGGAGATATACTCCACCTTTCTCCTTAGATTGAGTTGGCCTAGACGTGGTGTTTGATTTTGGGTAATGGTCCCAAGATTGTGCATTTTTGGGAAGTCTATCGAGATAATCCCATACCTCATCGACCTCTTTATTCATGAATTCTCCATTACACATTGTCTTGACCAGTTGGCGCATGGAAGATGTCAGTTCATCATAGAAAAAATTTATAATGCGCCACATTTCAAAACCGTGTTATGGGCATGAACTGACAAGATCCTTGAACCTTTCCCAACATTGGTAGAATGTTTCACTTCCTTTTGGGCGAAATTCATGATTGCTTTTCTGAGGGTAATCTTTTTATGGTGTGGGAAAATTTTCTTTATGAATTCCTTCTGCATATCATTCCATGTGCCAATGGATCTAGGACGCAGTGAATGTAACCACGTCTTAGCCTTCTCTTTTAAGGAAAAAGGAAAGAGTTTCAGCCTGATTGTATCCTCGGGTACATTGGGAAAGTATAAGGTGGCTATAATCTCATCGAACTCTTTCAAATGTAAGTATGGACTTTTTTATTCAAGCCCATAGAATTTAGGAAGGAGTCGAATAACTCCTGGCTTGATGTCCATCTGTCCTGTGTTTCAGGAAAAATCATGCATGAGGGCGTGCTCACCCCCACCGGTTGTAAATAATCCCGTAAAGTACGAGGCGGGGGTGCTTGATGCACCTCATTCTCATCATGTACTTCCTCATCCATATGTTGAGGTAGTGCTTGAGGTTGATTTGTAGCCATAACCTCAATTAACTCAGGGGAATTCGAGCGGTGTCTAATCCTGCGATGGACAATCAACCCCTCAACTAATCCTCCTTCAGTCAAGAGATGTCGAGTGTCGTCACGGGCCCACTTGGTCATGAAATGCTCACAGCCCTCAATCAAGTCCTAAACCTAATCCTAAGAAAGAAAATAAGAATCTAGAAAGAAAGAGAGGTTTGGAAAGAAATTACCAAATTGGAGTCTTTAAGCCAAAGACCTGTAAAACCAAATAAAATAAGTTAGTTTCTAAATAGAAGAAGTTCCTAAAGCAAACCAAATCTAAAGAGTTAGAACATCTAAAAAATCAGAAAGAGTTTACCAAATTAGAAGTTCTATCTTAACAACCTATAAAATAGGAGATAGGTTAGTTCTATGAATTAAATAGAAAACAAAATTAAAATTAGTAAAATCCTATAAGACCAATTAATTTCAAAAAATCGTAGCCGTCAATCCCCGGCAACGGTGCCAAAAACTTGTTCACTCCCCAAGTGCAGGGTTGTGATGTAGTAATAAACTCGGTAAGACCAAGGTCAAATCCCAAGGGACTGATACTTGTACATTATCTAAAACTACTTAGAATTAGAACTAGACTAAGATGAAATCTAAACTGAATGAAATTTAGAGAATAATTGTGGAATAATTATTTAAAACTTATGAGAAATTCAGAAGAGGAACACTAGGGATTCAGAGGATCCACTTGTAGAGATCTGGGAGATCTTATGCCTGTATCACAAATCATGGAAGTTAACTGAACTGCCATTGATATCGTTTTTAAAAGATGAAAGGTATATGAATTAGAATAGATTCCATCACTAAACCATGCCCAGGAGACAAAGTAAACAACAAAATTAAACTAATTACTAACCAATCAACATGCCATAGAGGTTAGGAAGGGTACCGTCATCCGACCATGCCCAGGAGACGATGGTGAACAACAAGGCTTCCTGACATCATAAACATATAGAGGAAAAGAACATGCTCAAAGCCATCGTAGACCCATTGTAATTTTAGTCACAACAGACCATTAAAGACTAAAAACATTCCCTTAATAAAATTAAATAAAAATTCATTCAGTCTAAATAAAAGTCACATGTATAAATCCTCCCATCACGCTACAAGCTTCACCTCTTAGCCCTAACTAAGAGGTTTAGCCAGACATGATTAGGCTAAACATCGTTAAAAAAAAAACAGAAAATAACCAGAAATAGGAGAGAAAAAACTCTTCTTCACGTGTGCATGCCCCCACAACTGCTCCCCTAGATATTGCCAAGCATCCCTAGCTCTCAGCCGCTGTCTCCTCACGTCCACGTCTACCGAAGCCAACCCCCCTGTTCTCTCTCACGTCCTTCTTTTATAGGTCGAGGGAGTCGGTGCAGAACTCCTGTGTGGAATTTTGCCGCGGTGATCGAAGAACTTGATGCATGATCCGATCGGTCAGGCTTCTTGGCCTTAGTCGGTTGTCCTCTGAAAGACACTTTCACGGTCCTGATCGCACCAGAACATGGGCCACTGATCTCAGAGTAACCAAGATCCTCTCATTTTAAAAGGAATATGTTTCCCTTGTGACTGTGCCTCAGCACGCTACGTCTTGCATGAATCCTCCAGAGTTCGTAGTTAAGGATTGAACGACGTTCTAAACAAGATAGGCGGCCCGGATTAGCCACTAGAGATCCATTGGGTGGCCCACTAAGCTCGTCTGCAAGCTCTGTCTGTGAATAGAGCTTGCGCAGCAATGACGCTGGTTATTCGTGGGGCCCTTGATAAGAATTATTTGAAGCATCCAATCTGTCCATTGAATGAGGCTCAAAAAACCGTTTGGATATGGTCTTCTAGGAGTTGAATTTGGTGTGGCCCTCGAGATTATTTGTGCACCGTCTATCATCCATTTGGACGGCTGAATTTCTCTCCTCTAGATATTTTGGAATTCTGCCACCTAGGCAGTGGTAAGTGACCCCTTTTAGGTTTGATGAACGGTCCTGATCCTCCAGAAGGTGGATCGTGGTGGCCCACAAGAACAGACCGCAACGTCAGTTGCGAAACAGAGTTTCCGAATTCGCTCTATGATGGTCGGTGGGCCCCAGATTGACATTGATGGAGAAATCCACGCTGACTATTAGATTCCCAACAAAAAATCATCCATAAGTGTCTGGTTTTGGATCGATTTAAGTGTGTCCCACTAGTTGTTTATTTCTGCCGTCCATCCAGTGTTTTCTGAAGATTCACGTACGTACACGTGTATGGACCAAAAATGAGAGCTAGGCGAAGGTTATAGCCACCCTACGGGACGAATGAACGGTTCAGATCTATGATTTGGATGAGTAGTGGGCCCCACTGAGGGAGACCGTGACCGGGGCGTCTGCTGTTTCCATTTATGAGACGGATCGAGTCAGCGGGCACTGACCGATCGGCTAGATCTAGCGCACATCGAGTGCACTTGTGCACTGTCACAGCCATGGTTAATGGGGTCCAATCATGATGTGTGTAGGAAATCCATTCCGTCCATTCCTTTCCTCATCCAATTTAACACGTTGAGACCAATATTGAAGCATATCCAGAGATCAGGTGGACCCCATTTAAGGATTTAAGGGGATGATCTATACGTTGGGCCATTTCCACAATGATCTAATGGGTGAATTTTGACGTGTACGGTTAATTTATGGTCCTCAAGCCATGTGTGAAGTTTCGAACCGAACGGATGGTGGGAACCTTGTGATCTTGCATTCTTGATGATTTTCGGGTCTGTTTAACATGTGTGGCCTTATTTTCTCAGATCTCTAGCATGTAATTCTGTTCAATCTTGGTCCTCTGGAGTCCTTCCCTTGCCTTGGTGACTTTAGAGCGTCAAATCTACGCTTTTAATACTCTTTTTCAGTCAACGCCCCTAATTACACCCTGTAACAAAAACACGCTTAAAAGGAGGCATTAACAGTATTATGTATGTAATTACAGGCTGTAACAGGGGTTTAGTATGCAATAATTGGCCCTCAATAGTGGCCCTTGCCAATAATCAAGAGGTTTAGGAAGTTGTCAACCATAGTGATTTACTCTACCTGTCTTACATGACTGATTTAAATGTGGAGGATGAACCACTTTCAACTAACCCTTCCAACCTTTGTGATGCATGTTTGGACCACTCCCTTGAATTGAATGATGATAGGATTCGGGAGATGGACGATTTACTTGACATGACTCTGGAATTTGAAACTATCCAGTTGAGGTTACAATCTGAGCTATATACTTTAGATGATTTAATGCCGCCACTGAGAAGCTTCAATGACCAGAGTCTTCATATCAATGCTCCCCCTATTGATCTCCAACTTGTCTGTGTAGTGCATGAGCAAGAGAGCATGCGTTCATCCGCTTCTAGAGACGATAGAACCCTTGGGTAAATCATCACAGACTTCGATGCAGGAGACGAGTTACTCTCAGCTGAATTTTCCAATTCTTTGGACAATTGTGTGGCACACTTTTTAGATTCGAATGATCTTATGATTAAAGAAATAGTGGAGGCCTTGCAAGAGACTATCGTGGTAGTTGTTACTAACTGAGAGAACCCTTACTCTGAAGCCCCTCCTTCCTCAGACCCTGAATGTTTACCATTAAAGGAAGATGAGCTAAAAATTAAACCGAAGTCTGGAACTTCGGAATGTGTTGAGACTACATTACTTCCTGAAAACCTTTCTGAATCTTATTTGCTTGTAGTCTCTAATTCACCGTGGAATACTAACATTGAAATTTATTCTGTCACATGTGAATCGTATATACTCTGGATACCTCAGGCGAATCGACAATAAATTTTTGATGAGGTACATAAGTTTCTCTGGAACGCTATGCTCCAGGGCGTCTAAGCCTATTACAAAAAGGGCTTTTGGATGATCTTGTTGAAAAACCTACTGAGAAACTTATCAAGATATTGGCCCGAAGAGGAACCTTGCGGCATGATCAGGTAGTTTTTCCCTATTTTCATAGGATTAGGGTAGTTTGCTTTATGCTATTCTAGTTAGTTTTCTTTCTACATTGTTTTAGGATAGTTTGCTTTTGTTAGTTTTCTCTCTTATGTTGACTTGCTTTCATGCTGAGATCTTTGTCGGAAAGCTTCTTGATTCCTTCATTCGGGTACTATCTTACCATCACTTCTCGTTTACTTTCGTTGTCCCATATGCATTACATGTTCATATATCTTTTACATTGAGGACAATGTAGATTTTAGGTTGGGGGTTGGGGAGATTAGGTCTCCTAATCAGTATTTTCTTGGTCTTGAGCATAAATTTTGAAAATTTTTAAATTTTTCTGGAATTTCGCATGAATTCGAAGTGATTTGGACGACTATCTTGGATTTAGACTTACAAGATACATGATGTTGGTAATTTATAACTCTTGGATTCAGTTATCTATTAAACTTCACAGTTAAATTCGAACTATTAATCCATGGTTAGAGATTTTAAATATTGATTGAGTCATGATTTCACAAAATACATCTCGCTTGCACATTAAGGGTTCAGTTCGATATTAAAGGATTAACTTGGTAATCACTAAGCATGTAAGGAACCAGCTTGAGAAATCGGACCATCATGTTTATAAAGATGAATTGAAAGGGTTGGGTGAATGGTCTTCACCATAGGTTTGCTCCCTATAGGTGAAGGTTGATTCCCCAAGAATGACAGTTGGAAAGGACTAGGCGAATGGTCTTTACCATAGGTTTGCTCCCTATAGGTGAGGATGTGATTCCCCTTATTGGCGTTACTTTTAATGAAAAAAAATCAAAAGCTAAAAGAATGAAAAGATAATCTGTGAGGGAAGTTTTGGTTTAAAATCTTGGTTATCATGAATTCTCTTGTTGGTTACCAATGATATCCTGAAATAGAGAAGTGAATTCTAATGATGATAAGTCGGGTTTGCACTATAAACCCATGGAACTCAATGTTTAGAATATTGTCTAATTGATGGATTAATGATTAGAACTTGATTATGAGGTTTGTCGTGCACTTGAGACCGGAAGAAAGAATTCCCAACATTCATGAATCTTAGATTTCTCGTGTCTGGATCATTTTTCAAATTATCACTCGGTTTCATAGAAATTATCCTGTAATTCTCAACTTATTTTTCGCATACCTTGCTCGGGACTAGCAAAATGCTGGTTGGGGGTTGTGTTGAAGGTTAAATATTGCATATCAGACCCCAGTTATTGCCTTGATTTATGAACATGATACTGTTTAACAGCCTATTTTAATCGCGTTTGTGATGCAGGGTGTATTTACGAGCATGGATCGAAATAAGGTGCTAAAACTATGGATTTAACTCTTTGATGACACTAAAGGCAAGGGACGGACCCCAGGGGACCAAGATCGACTGGTTTACATCCCAGAGATCCACGAAAATCCAGAAACTGAAGCTCAAGTGGCCTAAAAAGGGTCCGACATGCAAGATCACAGGGTTTCTACCATCCGTTCAGGTCAAGACTTCATATATGTCTTGAGGGCCATAAAGTAACCGTACACGTCAAAAATTAGCCATTGGACCCTTACAGAAGTGGTCCAACGACAGATCAACCCATGAATTGTTGATTTGGGGCCCACCTGATATATGGATATGCTTCAAGATTGGTCTCAACCGTTAAAATAAGGTGATAAAATGTATGAATGGAGTGGATTTCTCACTAACATCACAGTGGACACCACAATTATGGTGTGAGTGCACAGAAGGTGCAACAAATGAAGTGCACTGAGTCATTGAAGTCGGTCAACAGCTGTCGACTGACTCAAAAATGGCAACTGCCGTTTTGCTACTAGAAAGGTCAAACAGAGCTTGCAGGATGTAGCAGTGGGCCACCATCATCATGTATTTAGATGATCCACACCGATCATTCACTCCATATTGTAGGTGTGACCAAGGCCTAGGTGGAAAAAGTTTTAAAGGATGTTAAAGATTGATTCATGATTTTCCAAACGGAAGATGAACAGTGGCTTTACAGATCAGGTGGGCCACGACAAAAGATGTCCAAAACTATCCATTTCTGGCTGTAAATACAATCTGCATGCGATGAACGGAGTGGATTTCGCAAAATGATAGTGAAAAGGGACCCACCATCATCACAGCACAAAGGTGCGCCGACTCTGTTATGCAGGCCGAGTTTCATCCGGATTTGCTGGGCTGTTACACGTTTATAGAGAGGATTGGATCAATGATCCGAACCGTCCAAACGATCTAGAGGTGGGCCATGACTCTAACCATGGGGTTCGACTCCAAAGACAGAGACCACCGTCCGTCTCGAATCTGAGGCCAAACGCCACCTGTTTGCGTTTCTGTGCATGCGGATGCTGTTTCGTAGCTGCGTCCAATTTCCAGTCGACCTATGAACACCTATAAAATAGAGACAGCCAGAGACGTGAAGGGGATGCCTTGGACGTGGGATGGGCAGCCGTGGAGGCTTGGGATTTCATGAGAGAGAGAGAGTAGTGTAGTTTTATTTTTCTTATTTGTTTTATTTTCTGTTTTTTTTCTTTTATTATCCAGCCCATTCATGTTGGGCTGAATCTCTTGGCTAGGGCCAAGAGGTGAGGCTTGTCGTGTGATGGGTCGTTTACGACTGGTTTGATTCATGTTTTGAACTGATTTGATTTTGGTTTGATTATAAGGAATGCTTCTAGTTGTTTATGGTTTATTGTGACTTACATTCAAGTGGATCTGCGATGGCTTAAGTATTCCCCTTCCTTTATTGTGATTATGAAGCCAAGATGCCTTGTTGTTCACCATTGCTCCCTGGACATGGTTGGATGACAACACTCTTCCTAACATTCATACGTCACTCAGGATTGGCTGTGAATTAGTTTGATTCTGTTGTTTGCTTTGTCTCATAGGCATGGTTTTGTGATGGAATCTATTCTAATTTACACCCATCTCATCTCTTGAAAACCAGATTGAATGAAGTTCAGAATTGATTTACAGGTTATATCTTCTAACTGGATGAAGATGGGACTCGAAGTCCAATTGAGTTCATGAATCAAGCGTAGATCTCCCTGATCTCCACAAGTGGATCCTCTGAATCCCTAGTTGCCTACATCTGAATTCTACATATTTTAGTTTACTATTTCACCATTATTCCTTAAATTCACTTGATTTAGATTTTATCTTATTCTAGTTCTAGTTCTTATTATTTTCAAATAACGTACAGGTTTCAGTCCCTGTGGATTCGACCTCGGTCTCCCCGAGTTTATTACTACATCACAACCCTACACTTGGGGAGTGAACACCTTTCCCTTAACCTTAACGGGAGTTACACGAAGCTAGTACAGACAATTTGTAACGTCCCAAACTTTTCGATACTCGAGCATCGATACTCGAGCATCGAAAGTTCTCGAGCATTACCATAAGATTCAACATAATATATACGTGTATACGGTACCAATCCAACTATTCTAGCCTTACATCCTTGCCCTGACACTAACCTAACCGTTGGGAATGATCTCCATTCACATATCAAGCCATCCGACCGTTTAATTTCAAGACAAGACCATCCATCATGTGATTTGACGTAAGTACTTTCCCTCGAATAAAATAATGAAGAAACTCCCTATCCATAATGATTTGGATATATGTTCTTTTGTTAGAATTTCTTAGAAACCTGCCTATAATCATGTGGAGCCATTAGATTTCTCAAAATTCACAGATCAACAATAATTATGAAAATGCCATCGACCTATACCCTAAATTCCAAATCACATGGTTCTCATGATCCATTTCATGTGAAAATTTATACCAGGCCTAATTTTCATAAATTAACCATACACATCGAATTTCAACCCTTAGATCATAGTAAACTAGCTACTTGACCTATACATCCATTCGTACACTTATCAGGTCAAGATTCTGATTGATTCATCTTGTTCATCACCTATGAACATGCTTAACCCACCATCAAAATTACAATCTGAGGAAATTACATAAGTGAACAAGTTACTCGAATCTAACAATATACATGTCCTACCCCTAATCACTCCAGAAACCCATGTTGTGTTCACCTATTTACAAAACTGACCGTACATCTACCTACATACATGGTCAAATTTCTAACCACCAAGTTCTCTTATTTTTAACAAGTCATCTGATCATCTGATCATCTGATCATCCGTCAGTTTTGGATCTGCCAAACGGCCACACGAACATCGTAGTAAACCGATCATCGTGAAGATCTTAAGGTTTAGGTCCAAACTACCCAGTAACTTGTCAATCGGAGGTGCACATATGTTATTTTGAATTACAGGGTGTGTTACCCACTAAAGGAGCATCTTGGTCATCCTTAATAGATTAGGGCCCAAATTTAACTAGTTGAGAGGGCGTGTAAAATAATGTTCACCTATCAAACTGCACTTTGTTTAGATGGTGAAGTTGCATGATATGGACAGCAGAAGTCTGGACTAGAGAAAAGGGTAAGATTGTAATTAAAAACTCATTCTCATGTATAGCTCTTAACCAATCTGTTTATGGAAGTTTCCTTTCAGGGTGAATTACCACCAATACACAGTTACAACGTGTGGCCCACCTAGGACTTAGATGTGTCCCGTATTTGAACCCATGGCCAAACTTGACCTTGTAAATGTGATGAATGGAGTGGATTTCTCACCAACCATCACATTGGACCCCACCTTTACCCAACCATTCACAAAATTAAGAAGTTACGTGCAGTCACTGACATGCACGTAACTAACTCCCCATAGTGGCTTGGTTTAATGGTGAACCTAAAACCCATGTTGATTAATGGTGTGGCCCACTCATAACCCGGATCCACTCCATCTTTTGGCTCATAGCCTAACACAACCCTGTGAAATTGATGAAGGGAGTGGATTGTATGAAAACTTATCATAGTGGACCCCACCTATCCCAGACAATCCAAACTGAATAACACTCTTTCACATACTGTAACAGCAGCAACCAAGAATAAGGTACAACAAGGAGTTTTACCCCATCTCCATGATCCATATGTGGGCCACCCAATCAATGGATCCACCCCAAATTCAGGCCCATGGGTAAACATGAGGCGAGGAAGCTCATGAAGGGTGTGGATTTCCCAAAGGCACATCGTAAGTAGATCCCGCATGATCCAGCCGGACCCAAAATCAATACCCTATTTGCGGTAATAGCGTTTAGAGGAAACATGACTAGCGGAAGTCTCGCCACCAAACTCCTGAATTAGATAGCTCAATAAGATCCGAGCCGTCCAAACCCTAGGTGCTGGAATTTTGACTACTCCCTGATAAGAAGAAGAGATGGAAAGGGGATGGAAACTCAGCATTCATCCATCTTTCACGGAGGTTTCACACAAGCCTTCCGTTTCTTGCAAAAACAACTTCCGCATGTATCACGTCTCTGCATCCGGGCCATTGATTTGGTGGGGCCAACCGACAACAGAAAATTGATCTGAGACGTTCAGGCCATTAACCGATATAGTCTACAACAGAATCATGAGGGAAGATGGGAAAATTAGAAACTCCTGCACCATTTTCTGGCACATGAACAAGGAGGTGCGTAAGGTAGTCTCCTGATTCTCCCTCGCTGCATAAACAAGTCAGCGTAAAAGTTACAGCCGACCTAGTGGCTCCCACGCCCTATAAAAACACCCACTCCACCACCTTGAAAGTACAAAAAAGAAGAAAGAGAGAGAGGGAGAGAGAAACGTGGGAGAGGAAGGAAATTCTAACCGAGTAGTAGTAACAAGAAAAGAGAGAAGGAGAAAAGGAAAGGAAAGGGAAAGAAAGAGAAAGAGAAAGAAAAGAAAAAGGAAGAGAAAGGAAAGGAAGGAAAGGAAGGAGAGAGAGAGAGAGAGAGAGAGAGAGAGAGAGAGAGAGAGAGAGAGAAAGGTTATGAGCTGAGTTGACTCACTGAATCAACCTCTGAGTTACTACTCGACGTTAGTTCAAGACAGGAAAATGGGTTCTGGTCTTAAGATTACTTAAGACCTTTAACCTTATTAGCAAATATCAAAGTGAGGGTTTTATCCTTTAAGCTTAAATTAATTTAAGTTGTTATATTTATCCTGCCTTTTACATGCCTTCATGTTATTTTATCTTAATTGAGTTGATGCATTTTATCTCGCTTTTTATGTACCTTTTACCTATTCTCAGATTACCATGACTTTCTCTTTGTTTTCGTTTAAATTGTCATCAATTATTATTGGCCTTTTAGGATTATGTCATGATGTCCATTGTAAGGAGTCTTCCTGAATTCATGTGGGGCTATGGATACAAGCCTTGTTCTTGCCTTTAATCTTATTTGAGTTGGACTTTGCCACTCGTCTCTTATTTGAGTTAACTTTCGTCACTCGCCTCTTATTTGAGCTGGTCATTGCCACTCGTTTCTTATTTACCTTAAAGGCCCAGGCAAGTGTCGTGATATTCCTAAACTCCCATAGTTCAAGAGTTTCTCTCTTGGTACAAGTACTATGTTGGGAATCTCTTTTCTAGCAATCGAATAAATATCGTGGACGTAATGTGTTTTCGGTAGTGGCCCTGGGGTGACACGTAATTCCATGTTTCAAGGGTGATGGTGCACTAATTGGTGCATGTGAATCGTTCTATATATGTGTTACATCATTTAGGGTTGGTTGTCATAATTAGTCGCTCCAATCAGGGTTGCGTGATTCACCTGGTCATGTATTGTGTTCGTCTTGGGATAACTGCATAAATCCATGTTAAACGTGGGACACACCGGCGAATCTCCATAGTATGGGATGCGGCGCAAGTTGGATAATTATAATCGTATTCCACATTGTGGTGATCGCTAAGTGTGATAAAATGCATACACTTTGCTAGGCATGCATCTCATGTAGAATACTTGTGCATTGATACCTCTTGTAGTTGTGGAGTACGGGACGTATCAGAACCTTTACATTGCTTTTATGAATCTCTTAAATTATTGTTAATCTTAAAGGATGACCATCACTATGAGTAGGACATTGACCCTCTCCCAACCGTACAGACTATGCAGGTGATGTACAGATTAAAGACCTAGTGAACACTCTCCCTAAGAAAGATTATGTTGAAAGAATAAGAAAACAATTTATGATTTAGTTTTATACTTCCGTTGTGAACTCGATAAATGTAATAAGCTTCTATTGAGAAGACATTTGATTATTCATTTTTACTCTGATGAAATACAATTAATATAGTTGATTTTATTCTTATGAATGTTACCTTCATGAATGTATCTGGATGTGATCTAAATGAAAAAAAATAAAATAGGGTGTGATTGTCAAAAGCATACAGGTTATACATTATTAAGACCCAGTTTTCTCGGGCACGAGTATGAACTTTGGCTATGAAAATTTGAGATGTTACACAACTGAAGCCGAAGTCGATAAGTTCTTTTTCTGACCTCAGCAAGGCGTTCCTAACATAGTTCATCATCAGGAAAGAACGAAGGAAACCATCCACCCATCTACTCACAATTAAACAAAAAGAAGGTGAAGTGCCAAAGGATTACATTGTGCGGTTCAATGAAGAGGCGGAACGACTACTCGGATAAGATAGCCCTAACCACCATGATAGTTGGACTCGGAGAAGGAAGGTTCCTCTTTTCAATAAGCAAAAACCCTCTGACAACTCTAAGTAAGCTCATGAACAGGGCACAAAAATACTCCAATGCCGAGAAACTTTTCAGCTCTTAAAAAGCTACTCAAGACGTCAGGATCTCAGCTAAGAACAAAAGGCGGAAAGAGGAAGCCTCATCTCAAGTACCCACCGACAAAAGAAGAAGGGATGAGGATTCGGTAAGAGGACAATGACCGAGCAGATGTCCTGAGAGTAGGTTTAGCTCTTACACCCCTCTTAACACCACACCCGAGCAAGTTCTTTTGGAGGTTCGGGACACAGGATTGCTAAAGTGGCCGAATCGAATGACAGCCGACGAAGATAGATGGGATAAACGAAAGTTTGCTACTTCCACTATGACCACTACCATTCCACCAGCGAATGCTATGACCTTAAAGAAGAGATCAAGGCCCTCATTTGCAGCGGGCATTGAGAGAATACATCAAAGAAGATCGGTCAGCTCGGAAGGATGTTCATCCCAGCAGGACGATTGACAAGAACCCCATCGGCGAGATTCACACTATCTTCGGCGGACCTGCGGGAGGTGGTGATTTGAACTGAGCTCAAAAGGCACACGCTCGAAATGTCAACCCAAGTCATTATGTCCACCTCACCAGCAAACCACACAAGGAGCTGCGAATGTGCCCTTGCGATCTGACGTTCACGGAGAAAGATGCTCACGATATTTAACACCCACACGATGATGCCTTGGTCATAGCCCTGACCATAGCCAATCGTAAGGTGTATTGCATCCTATGTATACGGGTAGCTCGGCCAACATACTATTTATTAAGGCATTCAACAAGATGGAAATATCCAGGTCACGGCTCCTACCAGTAAAGACTCCACTGCTCAGGTTTGCGGGCGACAAGGTCATTCCTGAGGGTTCTATCCAACTTCCAGTCACTACTGGGGAGGGGCAGAACCAAACCACCATGATGATCGACTTTTTAGTGGTAGATTGTCCCTCCACCTACAATGTCATCCTTGGACGACCCTCCCTCAATTCCATGAGAGTTGTATATCTACTTACCACCTTATGATGAAATTTCCTACTGATCACGGGGTCGGTTACGTCCGGGGAGACCAGTGCGAAGTTGACAATGCTACTCAACCGCTCTGAAGGTAAGGACTCCGGTCTATACCCTAGCGGTCGTCTCCATTCACCCCAGAGAAGACTCATTTGAAAGAGGGTCCCTAATGGAGGACCTTCTGAGTCGTCCCGAGCCGACACAAACAGTTCAGGTCGGTTCATCGCTGACCCCTGAGCTCCGAGCCTTGATGATAGGCCTCATTCGACATCATACCGACGTTTTTTCCTGGTCCCATCAGGACATGCCCGGTATTAGTCCCGAGTTAATGATCCACAAATTAAATGTGGACCGCGATCATAGAACGGTCAAACAGAAGCAGCGAGCTTTTGAACCAAAATGGTACACCATTATCGTAGAAGAAGTTGACAAACTTCTAGATGCAGGGTTCATTGAGGAGATTTACTACCCTAACTAGATATCCAATGTCATCCTCATAAAAAATTCTAATGGGAAGTGGCAGGTTTGCATTGATTACACCAACCTGAATAAGGCTTGCCCTAAGGACAGTTTTCCCCTTCCGAGGATCAACCAACTAGTTGACAATATAGCAAGGCATGAGCTCCTCAGCTTTATGGACGTGTACTCAGGTTATAACCATATAGCCATGCACCAGCATAACAAGCATAAGACGACCTTCATCACAGATAAAGGACTTTACTGTTATAAGGTTACGCCCTTTGGACTGAAAAACGTCGGGGCCACATATCAACGACTTGTGAACAAGATGTTTGCTCAACAGTTGGACGTTCTATTGAGGTTTACGTCGATGATATGCTTGTGAAAAGTGTCAAAGTTTCAGTCCACATCAGCAACCTTGAAGAAATGTTCTCAATTCTATGGCAATACCAGATGAAGCTGAATCCAAGTAAGTACGCATTCGGGGTCAGCTTAGGAAAATTCCTTAGATTCCTGGTCAGTCAAAGAGGAATCGAGGTGAATCCTGACAAGATCAAGGCTCTGTTGGATATGAATGCACCTTGGACTATTAAAGAAATCCAATGCCTCACCAGATGGGTCGCTGCCCTTAATTCCTTTGTATCCAGAGCCACGGATAAGTGCCTCTCCTTTTCTCAACAACTGAAGGGTAACAAGAAGGCAGAGTGGAACGAGGACTGTGAGCGAGCATTCCAGCAACTGAAACAATATCTTGAATCACTCCCACTTCTCTCAAAGCCTGAGCGTGAGGAACCTTTGCTACTATACTTAGCGATTTCGACAATAGCAATTAGCTCATCTCTTATCTGGGAGTCCAGAGGGAAACAACTCCCTGTGTATTATGTCAGTAAAACCCTGGTCCCTGCTAAGACTAGATACCCGGACTTAGAGAAGCTCGTTTTGGCCTTAGTGATCTCATTTAGGCATCTCTGTCCATATTTGCAATCTCACACAATAATAGTCCCGACCAATCAACCCCTCTGCCAAGTACTTTGAGCATCAGGAAGACTCATGAAATGGGCGGTCGAGTTAAGAGAATTCGATATCATATATCAGCCAAGGAGTGCAATCAAGGGTCAGGTGATAGCTGACTTCATCGTCGAGCTTACTAAATGTGAGAACCGAGTCGCTTCGAACGAGATAAATAAATATGATGACCCCATGAGCGGACCTGATCGGCTTATCCACGCGGGCTCATCATCCGCCACTCCAAGAGATCTAGAGTCTAGTCGGTCGATGGATGACACCCAAAAACCCAAAGCCGACCACCGTGCCTAGACATTGTATGTTGATGGATCTTCCAACTTTAAGCGTGGCGGGGCAGGTATCATCCTCATTACTCTTGACCTGACGACTGTCTAGTACGCCTTACGGTTCGGGTTCCATGCATCTAACAATTTACAATCTCGCCAAGTACGAGGCATTATTAGTAGGGCTTAAGTTAGTAGCCTCTTTGGGAGCTCAGGTCCTTGAAGTCCGCTGCGATTATCAGCTCGTCGTTAATCAGGTCACTAATGAATATCAAGTTAAGGAGAAGCAAATGATTGCATATTTGCAGAGTCAGGAACTGATAAGGAAGTTTAAGAAATGCGACATCAGTCTGATCTCGAGGTCAGAGAATTTGAAAGTAGACGCATTGGCTAAACTGGCATTTGTGGACGACGAAGACATCCCGAGGTCAATCCCGATCGAATTCTTGGTCGAACCGAGCATTCATAAACTCGATCAGGAAACTGCTCTACCCATTCACTCAAATCCAAGCGGGATGGATCCGATTATCGAATACCTTCGAGAAGGAAAGCTTCCCGACGACCGACTAGAGGCACGCAAGCTCAAATGCGAGTCATCTTGGTATACAATGATAGGGGATGTCTTGTACAAGAAAGGGTATTCTCTACCCTATCTCAGGTGTCTTCGACCTGATGAGGCCAATTACGTCATAAAAGAGATCCATGAAGGAATACGTGGCGATCATTTTGGGAGTCGAGCTCTCGCCCATAAGGTCATCCAGCATGGATACTTCCGGCCGACCATTCAAAAGGATGTTAAGCAATACACTCAAACCTACAACAAGTGTCAAAGATTTACAACCATTCCTCATCAGCTCGAAGAGGAACTGAGCCCAAAGAATAGACCTTGGCCACTCACCCAATGGGGGATCAATATCATTGGTCCATTGCCTATAGGAAAAGGACAGTCACGATACGTGGTTGTGGCAGTTGACTATTTTGCTAAGTGGGCTAAGGCCAAGCCCTTCGCCAAAATCACCGAGCAGAAGGTTACTAATTTTGTTTGGAAAAATATCATCTGTCAGTTTGGAATTATGCATACCGTTGTCTCAGACAATGGGAAGCAGTTCGATGATGATAAATTTCATGAAATGTGCAGGGATTTTGATATCCGTAATGCCTACTCATCTCATCGGCACCCCCAAGTTAATGGGCAAGTGGAAGCAATCAATAAGATAATTAAAAATCACCTCAAGACTAGGCTTGAAAAAGCAAAAGGAGACTAGGCTGAGGAACTTCCTTATGCACTTTGGGCCTATAGGACCATTGCCCGAACAACAACTGGAGAGACTCCATTCTCTCTAACCTATGAGGTTGAGACCGTCCTTCCGGTTGAGGTGAGACTCCTTACAGCACGTATGTGATCTTACAGTGAAGCCTAACACGTAAAGCAAATAACCACAAATCTTGACCTTCTCGAAGAAACAAGGGAACTAGCCAGTCTTAGGACTACTGCACGACAACAAGTTGCCCAGTTCTACAATTCGCCCCCTTTATCACCAGATAGGGGCACCGAGGGGACATACTCCTCAGTTGTCGGAAGCTCGACTCCCTTGACGACCTGGGCAACCCCTATACGCCCTAAACTCGAAAACCGGGCTCACAAAATTCTCGATCGCCGAATTCGGCGCTAACAGCCTCAATAGAACCCCATTCTCAGCTCCCGGCACCCATTTACCAGGTTCTGATCTTGGGATCCTATAAGGAGGATTTTCAACATCGTTCGATTCGTAATAAACATAACCAAAGGCATAACCCACAACAACCAAAAACTCCACATTTCCACTATGATAAAAAACTTATAAGTACAGTGCGTATAAAGAGAAATACAATGATAAAGACAAAAGCTCTAAGATGATTTGCTACGTGCTCCTGCCTAAGCGCTGCTGTGATCCAACGTCACCTGTACGTAATGGTTGTGCATAAGCTTACGAAAAGCTTAGGGGGTGGTGAAAGTGTGTGCGCAATGTAGTAATACAATTATGCAATATCAGAGTAATGTGGAATATGCTGATGAATCCATGAATGATGTCGGCCATACCAAGACCATGCGATGCGAGAAGTAACTCAAGCATACTAATTCTCATCTGAGTCCACATACCAATATAGCTCAACTTTAGAATATCACCGGGGTTTAATGCACTCCAAACCAAATTGTCGCTCCATCACGCACAACAAGGTGAGTGGAAGAGACCTCACTATCCACCTGCCAATATCGGGGTTGACTCGTCGATAGCGGACCCATTCCTCGAGCTGGTCAGACTCAGCCTAGCTTTGTCCCCTCCTCTCAGGCGGGTAAGGTGGCACCCCCTTCCAACCGACCACGACACATTGGAAAGCGTGGCCTCCTGGTATTTGGCACTCGGTGCTCATGCATCCAATCGGTCTAGATGTTGGAGCACCTCCTGGTACCATAATAGTTTAGAAAATTTCACCTAGGGATATCTAAAACACCCCATATAGAACAAGATTTTCGGTGTCTAATCCTACCAGCCACAATATGTCTGTGAAGGCTAAGACCCTGATGTCGCTAGGATGTACTTTATACATGTCACACAATGCAAGATGCATGAATCACGCAATCCAGTCATACTGTAATCATGCGCGTACCACGCGCTCATGTAGGCATCTCTCTTTACCAGGGAGTCCCATAATAATCTACCCAATGGCATGTGCTATGATCAATCACTCATCTCATCACAAGCATGCAGATGATGCGTATAGGCATGTATCATGATGCTATGTTGTCATATACTCATAATCGACATCGGTCTCAATAATTGACACCAATAATCAGCATCGATAATCGGCCTATATACACGGCGGGATCCATATATGAACGGTCAATCAAACCATAATAAAAAAATCAGCCCTCGACCGTGGTTATATCAAATCCGATGGCATGGAGCCATCCGTCTATGGCGAATGGGGCTCACTTATTTGGGTTAACCCTCTAAGAGAATGATAAGAATAAGCCTAATAAGGCCTAAGGGAAGGTCATAATGAGGACATCTAACCATCATTGCCCATCAATGTGGACATCTAACCAACATTGCTCCCAAGGAGTGGTCCACATAGATCCATACGTATAGTGGGCGCATGACCCCACACAAGGGCCTAATATACATCGCCATGGGCCTCGCTCATAGGCCACATATGCATCACATTGGGCCACGCCCATGGGCCTTAAATACATCATATGGGCCTCATACATATTAAGCGGGCCATATCACATGAGCCGCACCAGTGGGCCTCATATACATCAAGTGGACCGTGTCCCCGGGCCGCAACAATGGGCCTCATCTACATCAAGTGGACCGCGTTCTCAGGCTGCACCAATGGGCCTCATATACATCAAGTGGAGCTCACCATTATGTATTTTTGAGATCCGACCTATTCATAAGTTAAGATAGAGATAAATGAAGTGAAAACCAAATATCAGTGTGATTGGAAACTACTGTGGCTACTAAGAAGTTTGAACGATTGATGTTACTGTCTACTATTTCAATGGTGGGGTCCACTTGAACTTGAGATCTGACTCATTCTCTCATACATACCATAAAATGATATCTCAAAGTGTTTGGACGGTATGGATATAATGCATGCATCATGGTGGGCCCCACCATCCAAACAGTGGATGGTGTAGATAAAGCACATACATCATTGGGGCCCACAACACAGGGATAAAACACATACATCTAGAGTGGGTCCCACCGCCAGATGGACGGCGTGGGATACAAAATATATGTCAAAGGTGGGGCTCGCGAAACTTGCTGACGTCGTACAGCGGCTGGCCGTGGGGACCACATATCTGGATGGTGTGGATTACATCCACACATGTAGTAGGTCCCACAGACCATGTTGATGTCAATAAAGCAGCTATATAGCTATTGTACATGCAGCTTTACTGCTAAAAAAAAGGGCAGAGGTGAGTCCCACGTAGGGCCCACCACATCACTTATTTATTATATAATATATATATATATATATGTGTGTGTGTGTGTGTGTGTGTATAATATTATATTTATATTATACAATGTCCAGGCCCTGGACGGCCTGGACAGATGCATACATCCAGGTGTGGCCCCACATGTGAGGTGGGTCCCACCATCCAAGGATGGTGAGGAGGGTATAAACATCAAGGTGCGTCCACATGGAGCCACCCTCATATCATATATATGTATATATAATATTAATTAATTTAATTTTTTTTATTAGCTGGTTAGTACACTCCACCGTCAGTTCACACTACACTGTTAGCCACACCCCATTGTCAGTTCACACTCCTCTGCTGGCCACGTCCAGCGTCCATGGACGTTGGACGGGCGGTGAGGATATAATACATATTACAAGGTGGGTCCCACATGGGCGTGGCCCACCTGATTTGGATCAATTTGATATTTGTATTTTCCCTACATCCGAGCCTGTCCAAAAGGGATGCCAAGTGGGTCCAGTCAATGGACGGTAAGGATAAGATGCATACTTCATGGTGGGGACCAACTGTGTGGGCCACACGGCCATATCATCATAAAACAAAATGAAAGAGAGAGAGAGAGAGAGAGAGAGAGAGAGAGAGATAGACGAGTGATGGAGGGACCCTGACACTATGGTCCCTCCCTTCCATGATTCACAACATACATCAAGTGGGTCCCATTACATGTGGGCCCACCGATCAAAATCAACGGTAGAGATCCTTTTTCCACAAAAATGCAATGTCTAGATGACCCTATCATACAAGGAAAATAAACATCATGATAGGGTCCATGGAGAATGGCCCCACATGGAATGATCATAAGAATCATGGTGGGCCATCGGCCACACCTAGGGTCCAAAGTGGGATCCATACCATCAATCCATAGG
Organism: Magnolia changhungtana; assembly: GCA_030180095.1. NCBI lineage: Eukaryota > Viridiplantae > Streptophyta > Magnoliopsida > Magnoliales > Magnoliaceae > Magnolia > Magnolia changhungtana. Next base: position 3,821,032 of record JASAUF010000198.1, on the reverse strand, counting down.
CCCCACTTGGCCCCTCATCAAAATACAAAAAATCTAAGCCTATGGAACACCCACCATTGATCTTCTTAGTCCAATGGAAAGGTAGTCTCTTTGGCTTCGATCTCAGCGGAAGATGATGAAGAATGAAGGGTTAAGATGGGAGATGAGAGGGTTAGGAAGTAGGCCACACACAAAACTCTTGGACATGGGATTCTTTGGTTGCTTGGAAATGGGTTTGAGAAATGAGAGAGAGTGGGTTGTAAGGAGAGAGAGGGATGGGTGATGGGTGATGGGTGAAATGAGTGATGGGTGTGTAAGAGATTTGTTAACTTTTGGAGTAGTTTGTGTAAGAAGGGTATGGGTTGTGTAAGAGAGTGTTGATTTATGGGGTTGGTTGGGGATGGGGTGTGAGGTGATGTATACTTGACATGTACTTGACCCTCAATGGGATTGATTGATTGATTGATTGAGGTGACATTTTAAGTAGAGATTCTCTCGGAATTGCAAATACGCGGCATTTTCCCTTGAACTGAACGTGGGCCCACATCTCCTGGCCTAGATATCTCCTTGGTGCGTGAGGCACAGCTTCGAAACCGCGGCGATGGCCCAGTCGCTAGGGTATAAGTCTCGGGTTGACAGCATGTGACTCAGGGTCATGCGCAAACACCGATTATAGGTCGCGGGTCGTCGGAATTCGACAGGGAGGATCGCGGGGATCTATGGAACGGTACGGACTATGATATGGGTCTTACAACCCCGGCCATAGCTATGGCCTTAGTTTCTTCGGCCACATGAGCGACCTCCACGGTATTTGGCCGTGAAGGGGTAATCGGGGCGAAAGTCTCCTTCTCGCCCACCTCGGCCGAAGCCGGTCGGTCCGTCGAGGGATGTTCGGTGCCGACTTCCAACGTCACTTCTGCTGGAGGAGTGAGTATTTGGGCAACAGAGGGGACTGCTACTTTCTTCTGAGCAACATTTTTCTTCCTCATCATCTCCTCAACGGGAGGAGGACACTTCCTTTTTCTTGACTTCTGAACCTTGGCCATACCTGTGTCAAAAACTTTCTAATTTAACCGAATGTTAGTGCTAAACCGTAATCAACAAATTGATGAACTACTACTTACCAGAAGAAGCAGAAGCAAAATTACGAAAAGAGATTGGTTGTTGAATGGGGGCTGATCGACTGAGCCCAGATCTATAAAGTAGTTCCAGGGTGATTAGAATGTTCCAACGACAAAACTCGTCCTTCAGAATTTTCTCCTTGTCCACTTGTCTACGAAGGGGGTCTGACCCTTCAGATAGACTGTAAAAATATACAGACGATAAGATCATTGCGAAGCTAGGAGATGTGAAAAAGGAAAAATCTAAGTATAATACCATAAGTTGCACACGACTTGGAGTGGCAAATTTGGTGGGGACCCTGACTCACAGATGAGACAGCTCGGCAGTAGGCGCCTCCCACTCCCCCGACGCCCAAAACCATTTATTTTTCCAATCCTTAGTGGAGGTTAGGAGATTGATGATAAGGCTCTAACCTTTGTTCGCCCATGATAAGAAGTAGTACCAACACAACTGCACGAGATTGTGCTTGATCAAGTACAGATATACAAACTCCTTGGGTGTCAGCTCATTATTATTAAGATGAAACTAGAGGATATACGTCCCCAGTAGAGCCCTCCACGTGTTTGAGATGAGCTGCCTCGGGCTAACTTTAGACAAGCTGTCATAGACCTCATGAACAGATAGAGCGGGAGCCAGATTCTACACTGGAGAGCAATGATAAAGATGGCGACTTCCCCTTTGGCAAGATCACTAGGGCCTTCAAAGGGGGTTGGAACCCAGATCTGCATGAAATCCAGAATCTAGAATTCCGACAGGATCTCGGCTAAGTATGCCTCCTTCAAGATTGACCCCAAAGGGCCGACAATGACTGACTGCTAAGTCAAGGATTGAGCAGCCGCCCTCTGTGTGAGGGATGGAGCATCTTGTGCGATTCCCAACGGGACTAGAGAAACTGGTTCCGACGAGACTCGAGACCGAGAATCAACGCCTTCTCGGTTAGAATTGCCCTCAAAGGCATAAATTTTTGTTCCTCTTCTGATAAATCCGACATATCGGCAGGGGGGAGGAAAGAAAAAAGAAAGAAATGGAAGGAAATAGTGGACGAAGAAGGAAGAACTCACCGGAAATCGCTTACTCCGGGAGCTCTGAAGTAGTAAGGGGATGGCGAAAAGCAAATAGCTAAGATGAAGACAGGATCCTCCGCTTTTATAAGCATCCTCGACTACAGGGTTTAATGGCAAGTATAAAATGCTGCAGCCGAAGAGATGTCCTAGCACCCGCCACTTTACACATGGCAACTCTCTATTCACTCCGCCAATCCAACTCCCCGAGTAGTGCCATGTGTCTGCACCTTACAGGCTAGAAGTTGAAAAAGCTGTTGTAACAGAGTATGGTGCCTTGATCGTGTCAGACTATCATTGCGGATTTTCCTCGAACTTCCTGCCAAGAATAGGTGCGGACAATTACCTTTACATGACCAATTATCACGCCAAGCGTGGGTTTAATGAACGTGTGTGGTGAATGTTAATGCATGTTGCATAATTTTTGTTTGGATTGCATGGATGGGATAATAATAGCCTAGGATAGTATAATTATGGAAAAGGGGTTAGATCCCAATTCCTCAAACATGCGACTCGTTGACTTACATGTTCATGTAGAGTACAATATTTAATTTTCCCCAAATTGTTGCTGATGGCTATTAAATTCCTGATTTTGGCTTTAATTATGCTTGGAATGGAGGCATGGAATGTTGTAATTTACTGATTAGTGGTTAATTCCCTGATTGTGTGATTAATTATACTCGAGTGAAGGCATGGAATGATGTAAATTGGCTGACTAGTTGAGTTACTTGCCTTAATATTCAATGTACAGCTGAATTAAGTGCTTCATGACTGATCCATGGAAGATAAACTTCGGTGTATTGTTATATGACTGCCCATGTGATGTATAGGCTGGATTATGAAATGTATAATCTGTAAATTTGGGTGGAGCTTTGCATGTTGTTGTCCATCTTGTTACAATTATCGGAATATGTTGAACATGATCCTCATAGTTTGGGGAAGATTGGTGTATTGTCATCCATATACTTAGAATGTTGGATTTTGTTGCCATTTGTGAAATTATTCCTGAATTTGTTGAATTTATGTTATCCATCGATGAACTTGTCCTCTCATGGATTGGCCAATAACTAGAAATTATTTGGGAATCCCATCATTGGATCAGCCCACGAGTAAATTTGGCTCGACTAGTTAAGCCGTAAATTCTCTCAGGCAGTTCAGTTTATAGTTCAACTTGTGGGGGCATATTTACTCTTCGGTTGGCCATCCTTTTACGTTAATCATGTTTGATCACCCCTGTATGAACCCAAAGTACCGTAAGACATTTGCGCCCACTATTAATTGTAATTTACGGTGCACAAGACTCATGAACCAGGGATGGAGATATAGGACACTATGCCTATGCCGTTGGCCTATGCTGGGGTGATGAGCCTCCCCGTAGTGTCCATTGAGCACTTAGACTCGTGAGTCGGGAACGGTGATATGGGACACTGTACCTATGCTGTCAACCTGTGTTGGGGTGACGACCTCCCTACAGTGACCGCGAGTAGGATATTTAAGTCCTAAATTGTTTTCATCTGTGATTATATTTCTTTTCGAGATTGACGACCCCATACAGGGCTAAGAGTTGCGAGAGTCACATGACCACGGCCCTTGAGCCGCACGATCGGGTTAGGGCAATAACTTCATTAGGGTATTTTGGTTTCCCTAACCTACTGAATGAATGAACTTAACTAATTAACTTGCCTAACATGTTCCACGACATTGCATTTCTATTGTTGGCGATTATGTGGTCAAGGTCGCTTTTGAGGGAGTGTTGGTTCATTGCGAACGTGAGATGTCGTCGCTTGAGCGAGTGTTATTTTAAGAGGAGCATGCATCATATCATAACCATGCATTTGCAATAACAAGTGTTTAGGATTCTATGTTGTTTATTGTTCATTAAATGTATCATACACTACGTGAAAAATGGAAAAAAAATAACGGATTTAGAGATGGTTCTGGACCGTCTCTAAAATTGCTTGGTTTAAAGACGCTTTAGAGACGGCCGTAAACCATCTCTAAAATTAGGGACGGCTTCTGACCGTCCCTAATATTATCTTTAAATGTTCCGCGTCCGTAAATAATTTAAGACGGTCTTTAACTGTCTTATATAGGTCATTTGAGACAGTTAAAGATCGTCCGTATTAGAGACGGTCTTCGACCGTCTTATATGCGGTCATTTGAGACGGCCACTGGCCGTCCGTATTAGAGACGGTCATTGGCCGTCTTTTACTTGTAATTTGAGACTGTCAAAGACAGTCTCTATTAGAGACGGTCCTTAGCCGTCTTATTACCTTGTCAAAAACCGTCTCTATTAGAGACTGTCAAAGACCATCTCTATTAGAGACTATCATAGACCGTCTCTATTAGAGACGGTCCTTAGCCGTCTTCTAGGACCGTGAAAGACCGTCTGTATTAAAGACGGTCCTTAACCGTCTCTAATGCTCAGGTGAACTATTTGGTTTAGAAAAAATAATTAACAATGTTTTAAAAAAAAAAAAAAAACTGTGATTTTATAAAATTCTACATTTTGAAAAAAAAATTTAAGAACTTTGAATAATGTTGATAACTTTGAAAAAATAAAAGATTTCAATAAAAAAATGATATTTTGAAAAAGAAAATATAAAAAATTAAACAAAATTGTGAAAAAATTGACAAATTGTAAAAAATATATATTTTTTAAAAAAGAAAACTAGATTTTGTATTTTGACAAAAAAAATTAAAAAGTTATATAACAAGATTTTGATAAAAAAATGATATTTTGGAAAAAAAAAAAATTTAAAAATTAAACAAATTTGTGAAAATTTTCACAAATTGAAAAAAAAAAAATTTTAAAAACGAAAACTAGATTTTGCATTTTGACAAGAAAAATTGAAAAGTTATATAACAAAAGTGATATTAAAAAAATGATATTTTGAAAAAGAAAATTTAAGAAATTAAACAAATTTGTGAAAAAATTGACAAATTGTAAAAAAAAAAAAAAATTTCAAAAAGAAAACTAGATTTTTCATTTTGACAAGAAAAATTGAAAAGTTAGATAACAAAAGTGAGATTTTGATGATGTGTTGTATATCCTTGCCGCCCCTATGTTTTTCCAACCCATTTTTGGGCTGGGTATAAAAAATTGTGTAGATTTAAATCCTAAGTGGACCACACCACTAGAAAGAATGATAATATAGTACCTCGCCATTAAAAATTATAAACAGCCCATCGTAAGGTTTTATTAATGTTAATTTGCAATCCAACTTGTTGATAATGTAAAGAATATCTAGATGAAGCTAAACTAAAAAGATCAAATTGATCCAAAACTTTTGTGGCCTTCAAAAGGTTTTTAATAGTTATTCATCATTGTTTTGATCGATATGGCCCACCCGAGATTATTGAGTTCTTGTGATTTGAAATCACATCCTAAAATATGATGGAAAAATATATGGATGGTGTCGATATACATAAAATATATCAAGGTGGGCCCTACACGGTTAGAGTAACACTCATGAAGGAGTTACCTAAATAGTGAAATGGTACTATAAGGTCACCTCATGGGAACTTCCCATGAGGTTAATCTGTGTGCGCCCCACCATGATGTGTGTAGAACATCAGCACTATGCATTTGATGTGTCCCCAACAAGTCCTAAAATCAGTCATATAAGAAACTCAGGTGGGCCATAACATCTAAAACTATGCGAAGACATCCATAAAACATATAAAAGCATTTGGTGGGGCCCACATGAGTTTTGGATGTGTATGAAACTTGGTCTGACTCCTCATCCAAGTGGGACACACATAATGAATGGGCTGGATCTATGAACCACATCTAGGTGGGCCCAATAAATGATTATGAATGTTTTAATGGGAGGGTAACCCTCTCAACTATAGTATGTGGTGTGGCCCACCCAAATCATGGATTGACTTTATTTTTAAGCTCGTGGCCCACCATGGAATGGTGCATCTGATTATGGGGCAAATCCAAAGTTCAAGTGGACCCACCATAGAAAAGAGTGGGATAGTGACACCCACTATTGAAACCTTCTTAGGGCTCATCGCGATGTTTATTTGAGATCCAATCTGTTTATAAGTTAATACAGACATGGATGCGGTTGAAACTTGGTCTGATTCCTCATCCAAGTGGGACACACATAATGAGTGGGTTGGATATGTGAATCACATTTACGTAGGCCCAATATATGATTATGAATGTTTTAAGGAAACCCTTCTCCATTACATTTAAGTGAGTTACTCGTTACCCTTACCAGAGTAAACTCTATGGGGTCCACCGTTATTTATTTATTTTATCCACTCCATTCATCCATGTTAACAGATAATTTGAGGTCTAAAGAACAAAAAGGAAGCATATCCAAAGCTCAAGTGGACCACACCACAGGAAATAGTGTGATTGAACCTCTACCATTTAAAATTTCTTGGAGGCCATAGAAGTTTTGGATCAAGCTGATGTTTGTGTTTTCTATTCATTCATATATTTTTGATATTATGAATAACCTTTAACTATTTTTGGACAATCGATCAGTCCAGTTGAAGAGTAATAACTTCAGATGTTTAAATCAAAATTCACTCAAATTGTTGATCAATCTTGTTTGCCCAATATCTTTCTCATATGTAGCATGATTGGGGCGAGTAACCGTTTTTGGATGTTGGTCGGTGCTCTATGGGTCCCACCATGATGTATGTGTTTCATCCATGCCGTCCATCCATTTTTACAAATCATATTAGGCCCTGATACCAAAAATGAGAGGGATATAAATCTCAGGTGGACCACACCACATGAAAACAATAGTGATTGGATATCCACCATTAAACCCTCCTAAGGCCCACTGTACTTTTTATTTGACATCCTATCTGTTGATTAGGTCATACAGGCCTAGATGAAGTGGAAAAAACTATGCGAAGACATCCATAAAACATATAAAAGCATTTGGTGGGGCCCACATGAGTTTTGGATGTGTATGAAACTTGGTCTGACTCCTCATCCAAGTGGGACACATAATGAATTTTGGATCAAGTTGATGTGCTTGTGTTTTCTATTCATTCATATATTTTTGATATTATGAACAACCTTTAATCGCTTTTGGACAATCTGATCAGTTCAGATTGAAAAGTAAATAACTTCAGATGTTTAAATCAAAATTCACTCATATTGTTGATTAATCTTGTTTGCCCAATATCTCTCTCATATGTAGCATGATCGGGGCGAGTAACTAGTCAATTTGAAGGTAATGATCAATAAAATAGAGTGAATGGACCAGACATGTAAAATAGGCCAAATATTCTGGTCAAAATTGTGACCCAACTTATTGATCTCGTGGGAACTTGTTATTTATTTATTTAATCCACTCCGTTAATCTATGTTAACGGATAATTTTATTGAGTTCTTATGATTTGAAATCACATCCTAAAATATATGGATGGTGTCGATATACATAAAATATATCAAGGTGGGCCCTACACGGTTAGAGTAACACCCATGAAGGAGTTACCTAAATAGTGAATTGGTACTATAAGGTCACCTCATGGGAACTTCCCATGAGGTTAATCTGTGTGTGCCCCACCATGATGTATGTAGAATATCAACACCATGCATTTGATGTGTCCCCTTTAAGTCCAAAAATCAATCGTATACGAAACTTAGGTGGGCTATAGCATCTAAAACTATGTGAAGACATCCCTAAAACATATAAAAGCATTTAATTGGTGGGGCCCACATGAGTTTTGGATGTGCATGAAATTTGGGCTCACTCCTCATAATCCAAGTGGGACACACATAATGAATGGGCTGGATCTATGAACCACATTTAGGTGGGCCCAATAAATGATTATGAATGTTTTAATGGGAGGATAACCCTCTCAACTATAGTATGTGGTGTGGCCCACCCAACTCATGGATTGACTTTATTTTTAAGGTCGTGGCCCACCATGGAATGGTAAGTCTGACTGACGGGGCAGATCCAAAGTTCAAGTGGACCCACCATAGAAAAGAGTGGGATAGTGATACCAACTATTGAAACCTTCTTAGGGCCCGCCGCGATGTTTATTTGAGATCCAACTTGTTTATAAGTTAATACAGACATGGAATAAGGTGGGACATACACGTAGTTTTGATGTGTCCCCTTTAGCTTATGAGATATCTCAAAAATCATTCAGTATATGAAACTCAGGTGTGGCTATACCATCTAAAACTATGTGAAGACATCTAAAAAAATATAAAAGCACTTGGTGGGGCCCACATGAGTTTTGAATGTAGCTGAAACTGGGTCTGACCCCTCATCCAAGTGGGACACACATAATGAGCTTGATCCAAAACTTCTCCAGCTCCCAAGAAGTTTTTAATGGTGGAAGTGAAATGTCCAATTTGTAGTCCACTCAAGCCTTGTTCTTGCCTAATGTTTTGCATGATACTTTATAATGATTTGAGAAAAAAGATTAGGTTACAGGACTTAATAAGCCAAAAAAATATATGTTTTATATTGAAGCTGTCCATCTATTTTGAAATATTATTATAGGGCTCTATAGGGACTCTATAGGGCCTACAAAAATATATGTTTTATATCTAAGTTGTCCATCTATTTTGAAATATTATTATAGGTCATGAAACTAAAAATCAGGTATATTGAAGGCTAAAGTGGACCACACGGTAGGAAACATGGAGATTAAATCACATGTGCTTCCCATGGTGTGGTCCTCTTGGGCCTTTAATCTACTTTATTTTTGGGATCATGTACTAAAATTATTTATTAAAATTAATAGACAAAATGGATAAACAAAATACATCATGGTGGGTCCCACAGAGCTCTGGACAGGAGATCCATGTCCGTCTTACCCCATCCACGCCCAAAATTTGGAAACGGATTGGCTACTCTCCCAACCACCAGCCCTGTGGCTGTTGGTCGGTGCTCTGTGGGCCCCACCATGATGTATGTGTTTCATCCATTTTTAAAGATTATTTTATCACTTGATCCTAGAAATGAGGGAGATATAAATCTCAAGTGGACCACACCATGTGAAAACAATAGTGATTGGATATCCACCATTAAAATCCTCCTACTACCTTGTACTGTTTATTTGACATCCAACATGTTGATTAGGTCATACAGGCCCAGATGAAGGGAAAAAGCAAAAATCAGCTTGATCCAAAACTTTTATGGCCCCCAAAATATTTTTAATGGTCGACGATCATTCAACACTATTTCCTGTAATGTGGTCCATTTGAGATTGGGATATACCCCATTTTTTGTCTCATACCATAAAATGATCTGTAAAAATAGATAGACGGCATGGATGCAACACATACATAATGGCGGGTCCCACAGAGCACCGACCACCATTTCCTAAAATTGGGCGCGCGCGGAGCGCGCCCAAAAATCCCTCCATTTCTCTCTCTCTCTCTCTCTCTCTCTCTCTCTCTCTCTCTCTTCCCCAATCCATCCCTCCCTCTCCATCTCTTGCGGTCCGTTGCCGAATGCCCTACCCACGCACGCTCGGTTGAAGGTCACTCACAACAGTGAGGTCTCTCTCTCTCTCTCTCTCTCTCTCTCTCTCTCTCTCTCTCAATCTCTCTCAATCTCAATATCGATTTAGGGATTTGGGGATTTAGGGATTTTGGGCGCGTTTGGGCAAGTGGGATTAGAAGGGATTAGGTGGGATGGAATTGCAATTGGTCCTATGCCTTCGACGCAGATTGCGTCCTACCCCGCCCATCACCAACTAGGAATGGGCAGCAGCTTTGAGTGGCCACTGTGAGGTATGGGTCTTATCCACACCGTTAATCCATTTTTTCCTGTCATTTTAGTTCATAATTCTAGATATGAGTCAGATCCGAGGCTCAATTGGACCACACCACAGGAAGCAGTGGTGATAATGATTCTCACCGTTAAAACTTTTCTAGGCCCACCATGATGTTTATTTTCCATCCAACCTAAACTGCTTGGCATTCATGTATGGAGAAGATGGACAGTTAAAAAATGTTGAGCAGCAGTTCACCTATCCCATATATTTAGTTCAGCTGACAGATTTTGCATTCTCAACACTTACTGTGTAATTTTCATATGTTTAGTGTGTATAAAGATACATATAATTTTCATCATGTATAAACTTATACCTATCCCATATAAATGTTGTCATCCTGTATTAATACCATATCTTTTTCTCTCTTTTTTTTCGATGGAATTTATTAATGAAGAAAAGGAAGAATAAAGAAAAAGGAAAGGAACTATCCATTAAGGCAATGAACAGCAAGTTGCCAATTAGAATTTTCTTTTCTGCTATTTTCAACCATTAGGTTTATGGGGATCCTCTGAGTTATCCCTTCACTTCACTTTAGGGACACGTTTGGATAGGGAGAATCCAAAATTTGAACTTGCCTTTGTGTGTGTGTGAAAAGGAGAAAAATTGCACATGAAAAGGTAAAGTGAAGAAACGAAGGCAATTAGTATAAATGTCTCTTTTTGTTTCCAGATATTGGTTTCTATGGTTGGTTATGTAAGATTTCTGCCACTACGTATTCTTTTGAGTGCATGGATCTGACCTTGAATGACAACAGGTAAGAATCAAATGTTCCATTGTTTATTTCCGTGATCTGAATGTGCATTTCTATGATGCAAATAAATTATATTGTTTAAGCTTCCAAGAGAATTATTTTTCTTTGTTGAAGTCTAGATAGATGCATGCGACTTTCAAATTGTTGTTGCTTAAAACATCTACTATTCCATTTTCACTTAATACCTTTTTTCAGGAGGAGCACTAAAATGTTTTTCATTTATAAGTTGCATTCATGGTCGAAGAAAGCCTGAATCTTCCATTAAGAGAAAAAAAAATTATGATCAAAGGAAAAATGCATAAGAAGCTTTTTCTATAGTCTAGTGTATTCTCTTAGCCATAGTGAAGATATCAAAATCATCTCAAAGGTCCTAGTAGCATGGGAGGAGACCATTTGGATTTCTTTGGTTGGCGATAATTTCTCTCACACAACCCGTTGCGATCACAAATCATCTCTAACAGAAATACAACGGGATTTCTCCTATGCAAACAACTCCTGACTAGTCTCGTTGAAGGGAGTTTGATTGCTATCCTCTTACTGTGCTAAAATTGAACTTTCTGTGAAGTTCTCCATTGAGTTTATGGTAAATGAATATAGGGTCCCGATACATCAGATGCAAATAGTATCCTGAATCAGTGATATGCCCACTTCAGACAAGTGGGTCCCATGGTTTGTGATCCTGTTGATATGATGGCAGCACCACTGATGGTGGATGCCTCAAAATTCTTCCAGATTGAATGGTCCTTGCTATGTAATCTTTGGTCTTTATTCTATGTTGCTGTATCTTTCTTACCCATCTATTCATAGACCATTGGTTGAAAGGTTAGGAACGTGGGATCTTCCATTCTGAGAGATTTTGAGACACCTGTCCATGGTGGGGCCTCCCATGCTCACAAGGTCTGGATCACATGACCATGGTCCTACTGGGCGAACTGCACGTTAGCATGCATTCATTCTCTCATTCACTGTTTGCATGTTGAAAATTTTTCAAAAAATTTGAAATAGCGTATAATGATGGATTTCCTGATTTTCCTTGCAACTTGTTCAAAGTTTGTTATGCTTAAATGTCTGAGATATTTTCTGGCAACTCTCAACGTATAAGTGCAATGCCCTTACTCTTTTAAGAAACTATCCTTTTAAACATATAATCCTGTTAACCTTCTCTACGAGTCTATGCTGACTTTGGTGTCCTTCCTTCTTTTACATTTCATTGTAATCATGGATGTATGAATACTTATATGCCCCATTTGGAATGTCCATGGAATGTGGATTTGGAAATGTTGTTTACTGCTGATTTGGAATGTCCATTTATACAAAGATAAGGTATTAATTTTCATATAGTTAATTCCATTTCAAAGCCAAAGATCAGTCATATCATACTATTCTGTGTACAAAGATACATAACAACCCTAAGATTGTCGTGTCAAATGCGTTAACACTGGCATTATGGATAAAAATTGACAAAACTTCTCACTTTTTTTATTTTTTATTTTTCCTTTCTCCCTTTCTCTACTCATTTTTCTATATCACTCTTATACTGCATGGACTGTTTGCTTGTAAGATTTTCAGGTCACAAACATCCAACAAAGGTTCCAAAGACCAATCCAGGGGTTGGATTTTTCTCTGTCATACAGGTTGTGGTTATCAAAGAAATAATATCACCTCCTTATAGGGAAACATTTAATGATGTGTATAGGTAAATTCATTTTTTCTTATTCCTTATATTGTTTCTCAGTTATATTTGTGTTGGTTTCAGAGTACAGGTAGCGATAGAAATTGTTGGTCATTGTGGCTTGCAGACAAAAGGATGAGTAACTAACAATACAAATATAGGAGGCCTTCCCTAGGTAACCAGATGCTTTTAGATATATTTATGTTATTTTTAAATGTATCTGCTCGAAAATAATGGAGCAGGCCTAGATGTGTGCGAGCGGGGTCCCTGGAAGGTGGGAACCGCTAACCATGATGAAGCTGTCCATTTCCTATGGACAGCATTAGAAGGGCCTGTGCATTTGGACAGGCCACGTTAATGTATTTGCTCGAAAATAATGGAGCAAGCCCGGATGTGCGTCGGAGCTATCCGGATGAGAGGGGGTCCCTGGAAGGTAGGAACCGCTGACCATGACAAAGCTGTCCATTTCCTATGGACAGCATTGGAAGGGCCTGGCCATTTGGACAGGCCGTATTAATGTATTTGTTCGAAAATAATAGAGCAAGCCTGGATGTGCGTCGGAGCTATCCGGATGAGCGGGGGTCCCTCGAAGGTGGGAACCGCTGACCATGATGAAGCTGTCTATTTCCTATGGACAATATTAGAAGGGCCTGGCCATTTGGATAGGCCGTGTTTATATCTGTATTTGCAGGGACCACACCCTTAACCTATAACCTAAACCTATTCTTACATCCGAAAACCTATAACGACAACCTAAACCTTAACCTATAACCTAAACCGATAACCTAAACTCAATTCCTTAAACTTTAACCTATAACCTAACCTATTCTCAAATCCCTAAACCTACACCTACACCTAATCCTAAACTCAACTCCCTAACCTAAACCTAAACCTAAACTTAAAAACCCAAAGAAAAACCCCGAACATAAACCCGATCTCGAACCCAAACCCGATTTCCTAAACCTAAACCTTTACCTATTCTCAATTCCCTAAACCTATAGCTTATAACCTAACCCTTAACCAAAACCTTAACCTAAACCCAAACCTAAACCTATAACCTTAACCTAAACCAAAACCTATGACCTAAAACTCAAACCTAAACCCGATCTCGAACCCGAACCCGATTTCCTAAACCTAAACCTTTACCTATTCCCAATTCCTTAAACCTATAGCTTATAACCTAAACCTTAACCAAAACCTTAACCTACACCCAAACCTAAACCTATAACCTTAACCTAAACCAAAACCTATGACCTAAAACCCAAACATAAACTCGATCCCGAACCCAAACCCGATTTCCTAAACCTAAACCTTTACCTATTCTCAATTCCCTAAACCTAGAGCTTATAACCTAAACCTTAACCAAAATCTTAACCTAAACCCAAACCTAAACCTATAACCTTAACCTAAACCAAAACCTATGACCTAAAACCCAAACATAAACCCGATCCCAAACCCGAACCCGATTTCCTAAACCTAAACCTTTACCTATTCTCAATTCCCTAAACCTATAGCTTATAACCTAAACCTTAACCAAAACCTTAACCTAAACCCAAACCTAAACCTATAACCTTAACCTAAACCAAAACCTATGACCTAAAACCCAAACCTAAACCCGATCCCGAACCCGAACCCGATTTCCTAAACCTAAACCTTTACCTATTCTCAATTCCCTAAACCTATAGCTTATAACCTAAACCTTAACCAAAACCTTAACCTAAACCCAAACCTAAACCTATAACCTTAACCTAAACAAAACCTATGACTTAAAACCCAAACATAAACCCGATCCCGAACCCAAACCGATTTCCTAAACCTAAACCTTTACCTACTCTCAATTCCCTAAACCTATAGCTTATAACCTAAACCTTAACCTAAACCCAAACCTAAACCTATAACCTAAACCTAAACCAAAACTTATGACCTAAAACCCAAACATAAACCCGATCCGAACTCGAACCCGATTTCCTAAACCTAAACCTAAACCTATTCTCAATTCCCTAAACCTAAACCTAAACCTTAACCTTAACCTATTCTCAAATCCCTAAACCTACACTTTCACACCTAATCCTAATCTCAACTCCCTAACCTAAACCTAAACACTAACTTGAAAACCCAAACCTAAACTTGATCCCGAACCCGAACCCGATTTCCTAAACCTAAACCTTAACCTATTCTCAATTCCTTAAAGTTAAACCTTAACCTAAAGCTCAACCAAAACCTTAACCTAAACCTAAACCTACACCTATAACCTTAACCTAAACCAAAACCTAATGACCTAAAAGCTTAAACTATAACCTATAACCTAAACTTATAACTTATAACCTAACCTTAACCTAAACCTTAACTTATAACTTGAAACTTAAAACTAAATGTATTCTCAAATCCCTAAACCTAAACCTACACCTAATCCTAATCTCAACTCCCTAAACTAAACCTAAACCCTAACTTGAAAACCCAAACATAAACCCGAACCCGAACCCAAACCCGATTTCCTAAACCTAAACCTTTACCTATTCTCAATTCCCTAAACATATAGCTTATAACCTAAACCTTAACCAAAACCTTAACCAACACCCAAACCTAAACCTATAACCTCAACCTAAACCAAAACCTATGACCTAAAAACCTTAACCCAAAACCTATGACCTAAACCCGATCCCGAACCCAAACCCGATTTCCTAAACCTAAACCTTTACCTATTCTCAATTCCCTAAACCTATAGCTTATAACCTAAACCTTAACCAAAACCTTAACCTAAACCCAAACCTAAACCTATAACCATAACCTAAACCAAAACCTATGACCTAAAACCCAAACATAAACCCGATCCCGATTCCCGAACCCGAACCCCTTAATTTCCTAAACCTAAACCTTTACCTATTCTCAATTCCGTAAACCTATAGCTTATAACCTAAACCTTAACCAAAAACCTTAACCTAAACCCAAACCTAAACCTATAACCTTAACCTAAACCAAAACCTATGACCTAAAACCCAAACCAAACCCGATCCCGAACCCGAACCCTAAACCTTTACCTATTCTCATTCCCTAAACCTAAATAACCTAAACCTTATTCTCAAACCCAAACCTAAACCTATAACCTTAACCTAAACCAAAACCTATGACCTAACCTAAACCTAAACCTTTACCTATTCTCAAAACCTATAGCTTATAACCAAACCTAAAAAACCTTAACCTAACCTTAAACCTATAACCTTAACCTAAACCTATGACCTAAAACCCAAACCAAACATAAACCCGATCCCGAACCCTTTACCTATTCTCGATTTCTATAACCTAAACCTTAACCAAAACCTTAACCTAAACCCAAACCTAAACTATAACCTTAACTTCCAAAACCTATGACCTCCCAAACATAAACCCGATCCAGAACCCAAACCCGATTTCCTAAACTTAAACCTTTACCTATTCTCTTCCCTAAACCTATAGCTTATAACCTAAACCTTAACAAAACCTAAACCTAAACCCAAACCTAAACCTAAACCTTAAAAACTTAAACCTATGACCTAAAACCCAAACATAAACCCGATCCCGAACCCGAACCCGATTTCCTAAACCTAAACCTTAACCTATTCTCAATCACCTAAAACTCTCTAGCTTAAAAACCTAAACCTTAACCTAAACCTAAACCTTAACCTATAACCTAACCTCCAAAACCTCCCCAAACATAAACCTACACCCGATTTCCTAAACACCTAATCAATTCCTAAACTCTCAACTTAACCTAACCTAAACCTAAACCCTAAACCAAAACTTGACTTAAAACCCAAACATAAACCCGATCCCGAACCCGAACCCATTTCTAAACCTAAACCTTACCTATTCTCAAAAACCTAAACCTAAACCTTAACCTTAACCTTCTCCCAAACCTAAACCTTCCTAACTAAAGCTAAAACCTAAACCCGAACCTAAAACCTCCTTAACCTATTCTCAAAACCTTAACCTAAACTAAACCTACACCTATAAACCTAAACCTAAACCAAAACCTATGACCTAAAAGCTTAACCTATAACCTATAACCTAAACTTATAACTTATAACCTAACCTTAACCTAAACCTAAACCTTAACCTATAACTTTCAAACCTAAAACTAAATGTATTCTCAAATCCCTAAACCTAAACCTACACCTAATCCTAATCTCAACTCCCTAACCTAAACCTAAACCCTAACTTGAAAACCCAAACATAAACCCGATCCCAAACCCGAACCCGATTTCCTAAACCTTAAACCTTTACCTATTCTCAATTCCCTAAACCTATAGCTTATAACATAAACCTTAACAAAACCTTAACCTAATACCCCAAACCTAAACCTATAACCTTAACCTAAACCAAAACCTATGACCTAAAACCCAAACCTAAACCCGATCCTATAACGAACCTATGACCTAAAACCCAAACCTAAACCCGATTTCCTAAACCTAAACCTTTACCTATTCTCAATTCCCCAAACCTATAGCTTATAACCTAAACCTTAACCAAAACCTTAACCTAAACCTAAACCTAAACCTATAACCTTAACCTAAACCAAAACCTATGACCTAAAACCCAAACCTAAACCCGATCACGAACCCGAACCCGATTTCCTAAACCTAAACCTTTACCTATTCTCAATTCCCTAAACCTATAGCTTATAACCTAAACCTTAAAACCTTAACCTAAACCCAAACATAAACCTATAACCTTAACCTAAACCAAAACTTATGACCTAAAACCCAAACATAAACCCGATCCCGAACCCGAACCCGATTTCCTAAACCTAAACCTTAACCTATTCTCAATTCCCTAAACCTATAGCTTATAACCTAAACCTAAACCTAACCTTAACCTAAACCTATCTCCTAAATCCTAAAACCTACACCTACACCTAATCCTAATCTCCCGACTCCCCCAACCTAAACCTAAACCTTAACCAATAAACCTAAACCTAAACCTTAAAACCTATCCTCAAATCCTAAACCTACATCCCGAACCCCTAACCCGATTTCCTAAACCTAAACCTTAAAACCCAAACCTATTCTCAATTTCCTTAACCTAAACCTAATCTATTCCTTAAAGCTAAACCTCAACCAACCTCAACCAAAACCTTAACCTAAACCTAAACCTACACCTATAACCTTAACCTAAACCAAAACCTATGACCTAAAAGCTTAACCTATAACCTATAACCTAAACTTATAACTTATAACCTAACCTTAACCTAAACCTTAACCTATAACTTGAAACCTAAAACTAAATGTATTCTCAAATCCCTAAACCTAAACCTACACCTAATCCTAATCTCAACTCCCTAACCTAAACCTAAACCCTAACTTGAAAACCCAAACATAAACCCGATCCCGAACCCGAACCCGATTTCCTAAACCTAAACCTTAACCTATTCTCAATTCCTTAAAGCTAAACCTTAACCTAAACCTCAACCAAAACCTTAACCTAAACCTAAACCTACACCTATAACCTTAACCTAAACCAAAACCTATGACCTAAAAGCTTAACCTATAACCTATAACCTAAACTTATAACTTATAACCTAACTTATAACCAAACCTTAACCTAAACCTTAACCTATAACTTGAAACCAAAACCTAAAACTAAATGTATTCTCAAATCCGATTAAACCTAAACCTACACCTAATCCCCTAATCTCCTAAACCTTAACTCCTTAACTAACCTAAACCTAAACCTAAACTTGAAAACCCAAACATAAACCCAAACATCCCGAACCCGAACCCGATTTCCTAAACCTAAACCTTTACCTATTCTCAATTCCCTAAACCTATAGCTTATAACCTATTCTCAATTCCCCTAAACCAAACCTATGACTTATAACCTATCCAGAACCCGAACCTTTCCTAACCAAAAACCTATTCTCAACCAATCACCCAAACTAAACCTATAACCTTAATCCTAAACCAAAAACCTATGACTTAAAACCCAAACCTAAACCTAATCCCGAACCCAAACCCCTTATTTCTCTTTAAGCACACCTAAACCTTTACCTATTCTCAATTCCCTAAACCAAAACCTATGACCTAAAAGCAACTTATAACCTATAACCTAAACCTTATAACCTAACCTTAACCTAAACCTTAACCTATAACTAAACCTAAACCTGTAAAATCCTAAACCTAAACTAAACCTCAAAACTTAAACCTAAACCTAAAACCTAAACATAAACCCGATCCCGAACCCGAACCCGATTTCATAAACATAAACCTTTACCTATTCTCAATTCTAAACCTATAGCTTATAACCCTTAACCAAAACCTTAACCAATACCCAAACCTAAACCTATAACCTTAACCTAAACCTTAAAACCAAAACCTAAACCTAATCCCGAACCCAAACCCGATTTCCTAAACCTAAACCTTTACCTATTCTCTTAACCTTATAACCTAAACCTTAAAAAACCTATGACCTAAACCCAAACCTAAACCTGACCTTAACCTAAACCAAAACCTATGACCTAAAACCCTAAACCCGAAACCAGAACCCGAACCCGATTTCTTAAACCTAAACCTTTACCTATTCTCAATTCCCTAAACCTATAGCTTATAACCTAAACCTTAACCAAAACCTTAACCAAACCCAAACCTAAACCTATAACTTTGAACCTAAACCAAAACCTATGACCTAAAACCCAAACATAAACCCGATCCCGAACCCGAACTCGATTTCCTAAACCTAAACCTTTACCTATTCTCAATTCCCTAAACCTATAGCTTATAACCTAAACCTTAACCTAAACCCAAACCTAAACCTTTAACCTAAACTTAAACCAAAACTTATGACCTAAAACTCAAACATAAACCCGATCCAGAACCCGAACCCGATTTCCTAAACCTAAACCTTAACCTATTCTCAATTCCCTAAACCTAAACCTAAACCTTAACCTTCACCTATTCTCAAATCCCTAAACCTACACCTACACCTAATCCTAATCTCAACTCCCTAACCTAAACCTAAACCCTAACTTGAAAACCCAAACCTAAACCTGATCCCGAACCCGAACCCGATTTCCTAAACCTAAACCTTAACCTATTCTCAATTCCTTAAAGCTAAACCTTAACCTAAACCTCAACCAAAACCTTAACCTAAAGCTAAACCTACACCTATAACCTTAACCTAAACCAAAACTTATGACCTAAAAGCTTAACCTATAACCTATAACCTAAACTTATAACTTATAACCTAACCTTAACCTAAACCTTAACCTATAACTTGAAACCTAAAACTAAATGTATTCTCAAATCCCTAAACCTAAACCTACACCTAATCCTAATCTCAACTCCCTAACCTAAACCTAAACCCTAACTTGAAAACCCAAACATAAACCCGATCCCGAACCCGAACCCGATTTCCTAAACCTAAACCTTTACCTATTCTCAATTCCCTAAACCTATAGCTTATAACCTAAACCTTAACCAAAACCTTAACCAACACCCAAACCTAAACCTATAACCTTAACCTAAACCAAAACTTATGACCTAAAACCCAAACCTAAACCCGATCCCGAACCCAAACCCAATTTTTTAAACCTAAACCTTTACCTATTCTCAATTCCCTAAACCTATAGCTTATAACCTAAACCTTAACCAAAACCTTAACCTCAACCCAAACCTAAACCTATAACCTTAACCTAAACCTATAACCTTAACCTAAACCAAAACCTATGACCTAAAACCCAGACGAACTCCCAGACTTCGGCGGTTTCTTCTAGTTTATGGTTGGATGGTCTTGGGACATGGGACAGGGCCCTAGTCACTTTGGGACATATGTATGGGTGGGATTAGTTCCCTATTTGGATATTTTTAGATTTGTGGTTTAATTTATTTATTTTTTACATTTAGTGGCACTTGATACCGTCTTATGACTTATTTATACTTCATGCCTTGCTAAACCCGTCATTTCTTATAATAAACCCAAATGCATTGAAATCTGGAGCCCATTAGGGCATACGTGGTACCCAGGAATTCGGGAGGCGAGTTCCTACTCGGCCCTTGAAAACATGGGGCGTTACAGATGGTATCAGAGCATGGTTCGGGTTAAGCTGGGCCTTGGGCAATGGGTCTATCATAGAAACTTATCGACTTAGGAGGGAGCGATCGAACTTAGCGACGTTAAAGGACCCCAGGAGCAAGCCATCCGGCTAGTCTGAACACTGTAGTCGTAGCCTATGGTTCAGGTATAGAAGGGACTTAGGCCATTTCTACTTCATTTCTTTCCCATTTCTACTCTCTTTACCCTTTTCACTCTCAATTCATCACCATGTTCTCTTCCCAAGCTCTCAAAACCCAATCCTTAAGTCTTAATTCCCCCTTCCAACCCATCTCCTTCAAAAATATCACATTCCACCACTTATTATTCAAATCTTTCTAAGTACTTTCTTATTAGACACAAATCCTAAAGCTCAAAGGATGAATAACTATAATTAAACTAAACTTTACTATAAATAGTAAAAATATAAATAAAATAGACTTTTGACCATTAAAATTATGGAATTTCATAAAATAACTAGGTTATTTGGATATAACATCTTTCCCTACCCCAAAATCATATATGGCATGTCGAGTAACTCATTCTAGATTGAGAAATACACTCGTTTCAAAAATCAAGTGGCAGAACCACCATCAAGACCACCAAATGGCTGCAATGCCAAATCGGCAAAGTGCTACCAAATCTAGAGGTGGTGGCGCCACCGCCATTCCCCAAGACCAGTGTGCTAGATTTTCTGCAATTTTATTTTTTTAAGCCAACTTTAAACAGCCATATCTCCCTCCATATAACTCTGATTGGGGTGATTAAAAAGCCAAATTGAAGCTTGATAACTCTAGTTTCATATAAAAATAAATAAATAAAATAAAATAAAAATATTAATATAGTTAAAATTCGGGTAATTTGACAACTGTCCAAAAATCGTCAATTTCAGGCAGTGGTTACTTCTAGAATTTTAATAATTTATCTACAACTCCAAATAAGATGAAATTTTGTGGGATGAATTTAAACTTAATGATAAATCATAATAAAAATTTAAAAAAAAAAAATTTAAGTATTAAAGTTATAAGAAACATTACAAGAAATAGGGACATTTTGCAATCATATAAAGAATCGTTAGTTTCAGACAACTGTCACTTCTAGAATTTTAATAATTTTTCTACAACTCAAAATGAGACAAAATTTTGTAATATGGGAATAAAATTATTGATAACTTACTATAAAAATTTATAAAATAATTTAGTTACTTTAAGTATGAAAAAAATGTTACAAGAAGTAGGGGTATTTTAGAAACAAACGGAAATTCGTTGGCTTTGGACAACTAGTACTTCCTGAATTTTTATCATTTTTATGGAACTTCAAATGAAATTTTTTTTTATAAAATAAAAGTAAGCTTAACAATGGATTACTATAAAAAAATTATAAAAATAATATAGTAACCAAAAGTGACTAATATGTTACAAATAATATTGAAACCAGAAATTTCTGCTACTTTGAGATTGCTAATAGTCTAGTCATGTCTTTTTATATTAAAGTTTAGCATTTGGTGCATATTTAGGAATTATTTATAATCATACTAAGAATCATCCCGTGATTAATTTGATTATATATATATATATATATATATATATATGGTTTAAGTTATTTTTGTGCAATTAAGTTAGGACCCATGAGTAGGATTGAGTTCCATGGTTTAATACTCTGGAAGCTCAAATTAGAGTCGGACTACGGTAAAATATGTTTTGAGTGTTGTTATTCTCTTATAGACTTAAGGTTCAAACAACATCGAGAAGACGATATTCTTCATCTTTCCTTTTCTGCGTCCTTATTAGCGTTATTAGCACTCCAAACCTTTAGAATACCTTAGAACTTTCAATTATTATTTCCTTCTTGAAATTTATGAAACCGAAGTGTAATCTGCTCATAATTCACTAGCCATAAGATCGAAATGGTGATATACATATAAAATTTTATGCCATTAGAAACCTTTTTAGGATGATCCTTGACCATAGGCATATTAAGATATTTATTAACCCCTACTTTGGACATAAATTAAAACGAGAACTCTCTTAGACCAAGACCTAAAGGATAACCTTATAAATAGGATATTTAAACTTTTCAATGATGGGCATTCCCTAAACATTTTGACTGATCAGACTATGGAATTACGGAGCTATACACCTGTGAAGCATTTACGGCTTGACCCAATTCTCAATCCTGGGCGACTACCAATGGACTCACTGCTTTGACCGAGCAGAAGATCGGGATCCACAAAGACTAAGAAGGGATACAATGAGCCTTCTACCCTGGTCAGATAGATGATCGATGTATCGGGTTCAAGCCCACTACAACCATTTTTCCACGTTGGTCGAACATTGAAAACATATATTTTTACTCTAGATAGAGAAGAATTGTCGTCATGAATCCACATAATAAATAAATGATATTAAACCATCACGGTGAAAAAGTTTTAAGGGGGGTAGACTAAAATGAGCCAGACTAGCATATAATATGCACTTTACCATGCACATGAATTTGAAATCAATGACACTTAGGTGCACAAGAAAATTTTAAAATACCTTTACCTATTTACGTTAGGCAATTTCGAGGACAAAATTATTTTTAAGGGGGTTAGATTTAACACCCCCAATTTTCGCTATTTTGGATTTATCAAAAATCCATTTTAAAAAAAATTATGTACTAACCACGTCATCACTTACAGACCATTGATGCTCAAGGGGAGCTTACACGTGGCTGGTACCGATAAAGAACCGTACAAATAAGATTAATCAACCGTAGAAAACCAATGAATCCAACTAATCACTTAAGTATCGAGTTCAACCCCATGATATGTTCACATAGGGCCCAAATCTAACCGACCTACCACTGATTAATCAAGACAATTATAACTAAATTAAAAGATCTACCCGAAGTCGAGTCAAATAAGGCCCGGATCTTGACTAATGGACCAAATCAACCCAGTTACTCTTTTGGCCTAAAACCGATGGTTTGGGGTGATCATGACCGAATCACCATTTTTGCTAATTTCGAATAGGCCATACTGTGAACTTAGTTAATCCATACCTCAACAACTACACCCAAGAAATCCCCCTACCCAATTTATTCCGAAAATGCCCTGATTACCCAACCAAACTCTAGACTACTCGTTAGTGGGCCACTAGTTCTGAAATTGTAGATAATGTCCATCTCACTGGGCTTATGGTCCATCGCGAACGATAGACTCAGATGACACCCGAAAATAGATGATTCATGCTGTCAAGTCAGCACTTGTAAAGTGCAACTCGCCCTAGCATTGGCCTAAAGTCTGAATTTTAAAACAAATGGTCCCACCACTTAGGACAATAAATTAGGACATCTCACCCATCGAATTCCACCCAAATTTGCACCATAGGTTGAAGATATTTCTCTGCACTTGTCCGTAAAATCTGACCGTTGATCGAGGATCGGTGACCGTTGATCGCAAACCGGGCCATTGCGATAAAACTCCACATCCGTTTGCCATCAAACTTTGCACAGCCCTTCATCAGGCCATGGGGCACCTATCCCATAAATTAGATGGGCCAGGGGGCCATCAGGGCAACCCCAATAACCAAAATGGTCCTCACAGGGCCATTGGAGGCAATTACCAAAGTGCAGGGCCAACTAAAATAAAATTTTGGATATTTATATCCAGCCCTCTCTCTCACTCCCATAAACTCCAGCAGCTGAGAGAGAGAGAGAGAGAGAACAAGGGAGGAGAGAGAAGGGCCTCTTCTAGTGGTGCATGTGAGCTTGGTGCTTGGGATATTAAAATCCTGACACTTTCACCTCTTCATGCCGACTCTAATTGTTGTTGGAGTGGGATTCCAACCCATTTAAGGTAAGATGGGGTTCAAAATTACATCTTCCCTGATTTTTACAACATGCATGTGTCTTATCCTCCATTCAATATAATGTGGGGCCCCAACACCTCAAGCTTGCAGACCCGGCGACGCTAAGACAATCTCAGCAACCTCCGGCCAAGAATAAGTGCGGACCATTACCTTTAGGTAACTAATTATCGTGCTTAGCGTGGGTTTAATGAATGTGTGTGGTGAATGTTAATGTATGTTTCAGAATTTTTGTTCGGATTGCATGGATGGGATAATAGCCTAGGATAGTATAATTATGGAAAAGGGGTTAGGTCTCAATTCCCCAAACATGTGACTCATTGACTTGCATGTTCATGTAAAGTACAACATTTAATTTTCCCCAAATTGTGGCTGATGGCTATTAAATTCCTGATTTTGTCTTAATTATGCTTGGAATGGAGGCATGGAATGTTATAATTTAATGATTGGTGGTTAATTCCCTGATTGTGTGATTAATTATACTTGGGTGAAGGCATGGAATGATGTAAATTGGCTAACTAGTTGAGTTACTTGCCTTAATATTCGATGTATGACTGAATTGAGTGCTTCATGGTTGATTTATGGAAGATAAACTTCGATGTATTGTTATATGACTGCCCATGTGATGTATAGGCTGGATTATGAAATGCATAATCTGTAAATTTGGGTGAAGCTTTGCATGTTGTTATCCATCTTGTTACAATTGTTGGAATATGTTGAACATGATCCTCGTAGTTTGGTGAAGATTGGTGTATTATCATCCATATACTTAGAATGTTGGATTTTGTTGTCATTTTTAAAATTATTCCTGAATTTATGTTATCCATCTGTGAACTTGTCCTCTCATGGATTGGCCGAAAATTGAAAATTATTCGGGAATCCCATCATTGGATTAGCCCACTGGTAAATCTGGCCCAACTAGTTAAGCTGTAAATTGTCTCAGGCTATTCAGTTTATAGTTCAACTTGTGGGGGCATATTGACTCTTAGGTCGGTCATCCTTGTATGTTAACCATGTTTGATCACGCCTGTATGAACCCGAAGTACCCTATAACCTTTGTGCCCACTATTAATTGTAATTTATGGCCCACAAGACTCATGAGTCGGGGATGGTGGATGAGACACTATGCCTATACTGTCGGCCTACGCTGGGGTGACGAGCCTCCCCATAGTGTCCATTGAGCACTTCGACTGGTGAGTCGGGAATGGTGGTATGGGACACTGTACCCGTGCTGTCGGCCTGTGTTGGGGTGACGACCTCCCTATAGTGACCGCAAATAGGACATTTAAGTCCCAAATTATTTTCATCAATGATTATATATCTTTTCGTGATTGACGACCCCATATATGCCTAAGAGTCGCGAGAGTCACATGACCACGGCCCTTGAGTCGCGCAATCGGGTTAAGGCAATAACTCCATTAGGGTATTTTGGTTTCCCCAACTTGTTGAATGAATGAACTTAACTAATCAACCTGGCTAACATGTTCCATGGTATTGCATTTACTATTATTGGCGATTATGGAGTCGAAGTTGCTTTTGAGGGAGTGTTGGTTCATTACAAATGTAAGATGTCGTCGCTTGAAGGAGTGTTAGTTTGAGAGGAGCATGCATCATATCATAATCCTGCATTTACATTAACAACAGTTCTTAGGATTCTATGTTGTTTGTTGTTCATTAAATGTATCCAATGCATGATAAATTATGTGCTTATTGCTAATGATACTACCGAGTTAGCTACTCACTCTCACTCTAGGACGATATTCTAAAACACAAACCAGAATCTGGTATAGATGTAGGTACCTTGGAGAGGGATACGCTGGACGATGTTGGTGCAAATGACAACGAGGAGCGGACGCACTCCCAGACTTCAGTGGTTTCTCCTAGTTTATGGTTGGATGGTCGAGGGATATGGGACAAGGCCCTAGTCACTTTGGGACATGTATGGGTGGAACTAGTTCCCTTTTTGGATATTTTTAGATTTGTGGTTCAATTATTTTTTACATTTAGTAGCACTTGATATCATCTTATGACTTATTTATACTTTGTGCCTTGCTAAATTCGTCATTGCTTATAAATAAACCCAAATGCATTGAAATTTGGAGCCCATTAGGGCATACGTGGCACCTGGGAATTTGGGAGCCGAGTTCATACTCGGCCCTTGAAAACAAGAGGTGTTACAAGATGCCTTCGACAAGATGAGGATAAGGAGGTCGAGATTATGGCCTGTACGAACCCCTTTACTCGGCTTCGTAGGTGTAACGCCCCGGATTTCGAGGGTCGAGCAAAGCTCTACTCCCGAGATCCAGCACATCACTTATGAAACATGGATAATGATGTTCAGATTTTGTCCATATAAATGAGTTAAACATGAGTGGGATTATACCAAAACAACATATCATACTCTAGATATATTTAACTTAAGCAAGCGGAAGACTGAAACATATATATTTAAGTATGTAAGTGTTTCACAACCTCCAGAGTATGAGTATGTTACCGGGCTGAATATATACATGTATTGTTCCAAAATTGACAAAATATTAAAATGTAAAGTGTCCAACTAATCTATATGTCCCTATAATCCCGTCGACTTAGCATGAGGTCTACATAGACTCGCCTGAGAGCTGAACGTAGGAGAATTCTTCCTCCTCATACATGAAGTCCAACTCCGCTACATAGGCTTCCCCATCGCCTGCATCTAAACCAGAGTCTGGTTGGTGTTTTAAAACATCGTCCCAGAGTGGGAGTGAGTGATCAACTCAGTGGTACTATAAGGCAAAGGTTAACATGCTATTGAGTCAATCAAGTAGTAATGATAAAGCAATACAACAATCACTTCCTAACTACTCTTGTTAATGTACGAATGGAGTGCAAGTAATGATATATGCCCTTGCATAAAGCTCCCTCACAAGTGACTCTGACAACCAACTTCGCTTATGACAACCTCCCTAAAGTGCACCTTCCACGCCAAAAGTACATCCTAGCTAATGCGATGCGATGCATGGCCGTGGTAGTTGAATACTTAATTAAGCTTATTCATACAGTAGGTTCGGGAAGCTAAGGTACCTCCATTTATATCGTTAACTCAAACGAAGAATCCATTTAGGGTCGTCAATCCTAGTTAACCACATATGATAGGCAAGTTGTAGGGCATCACCACTAATAAAAAGCAGTCGATAGGCAAATTCAAAAGTTTATACTCGCAGTCACTACGGGGAGGCTCGTCACCTTAGTGTAGGCCAACAGCTTGAACATAGTGTCCCATATCACCATGCCTGGTTCACGAGTCTAGGTTACTCACTGGTCACTATGGGGAGGCTCGTCACCCAAGCGTAGGTCGATAGCTCGACTACGGTGTCCCATACCACCATGCCTGGCTCATAAGTCTTAGCGGATCGTGGTACCATGGTTGAAACGGGCTTTTACATTAGTAAGTGGTACCTTAGATTCAAGCAGTGATGTTCATACATGGTAAACATACAATAGGCTAATCGGTTTATTTGGCAAGTTCGATTATTATGAGCACACGTTGACTTAATCAAAATGGAGTGCATAAGCACTCGTTGTGGCCTAACCACGGTCGACAATCGTCGTGCGACCCGGATTAGTCGAGTTACCCAATGTGGCGAGACTAATTCGGTCACCTGTACATGGACTGTTACCGATTGCCTGGGCTACGTTGTAGCCCCAATCTTACTCAGATGCAATAGCTAGATACATATGTAATCATATCAGCATTTAACAGACAATCCAAATCAATTCCTCATTTGAGCATTTCATCAAACACATTGATCATATCACTTAACACTTGCATTTTATGCATAAATTTTGTATTGGCAAATATGATTACATGAAAGAAACTATACATATGAGTACAGTAATTGAGAATCCTATCTTAATACTCTTAATAAATACAAATCATCAGGGTTTTCTCATTCAGACAATTTATCAAACACTTAGGCTACGCCTCACCAAATACATAGACTAGCTTAGGTACACATATATTTTAGCAAATCCTTATACAAAGAGGTCATCATGCATATGACAAACATGAATCCTAGACTAATAGTCATGGCATATGCAAATCATGTTTACATGTTCATTCAAACATTTCAACAAACACATAGGATGCATATTTATTCAACATAGTTCATACATATATATATATATAATACATTGAAATCAACGTGTCTAAGACGATATGATAGTAATTAAGTCAGACATAAATCATTAACTGACATTGAAAGCATTGAAAACTGTAACATAAACGTTTATAGTCCGCACCTTTCGTCGGAATACTCGATTCGGACTCGGTTTGAATTCTACGTTCCCGAAAACGGAACGTCGAACACCTAAACAACGAAATAGGTTAGCTAGTTTCTCGATTACTCTATCTGGATCTCTAAATCAAGATTAGGGTTAGGGTTTCTTACCCAAATCATAGCTGAAATCGATGGTGTAGCAAAATGGGAAGGTGATTCGAGGCATGGAGTAGTGAGAGAGAAACACTACAACAATCTCCCAAGATTTCTCTCCTCTCCTTGCTCTTTTCTCTTCTTTTCTCTCTTCTCTCTCTTAGGGTTTGGAGAAATTCATATGAGAAAGAGGTGGGGTGGTATATGAGCTATATATAGGCCCAGAAGTGATGTAAATGGCCCCAAGGCCATGGTATAATTAGGTTATATCCAAAGGGTGACTGTTTTTAACCAACAGGGCACATAGGGAGGTCCATAACTCACATACAACGTAGGGTAAGCTCTCTGACCACGGATCTATGCCAGGATGTGATTTCGTTGAGATCGGATTAGCCGATCAACCGTGGAGGACCCGTGTCAGATCAAGGATCATACTTATTTGATCGGGGCCACAGTTATACG
Source organism: Magnolia changhungtana (assembly GCA_030180095.1). Lineage (NCBI taxonomy): Eukaryota > Viridiplantae > Streptophyta > Magnoliopsida > Magnoliales > Magnoliaceae > Magnolia > Magnolia changhungtana. The sequence goes on along the minus strand of JASAUF010000198.1, from coordinate 3,791,888 downwards.
GATATGTGCAAAGAAATTTCCTTTTCCCATGGGTGAAGTTTGGTCAGAAACTAACGGTCCAAAATCCTCAACTTCGTGCATGAGCGAATGGCCTAATTCACTTAAGTTTCAATACATTTTCTAAAGGTATTCGCGTTTCTCACACGCTTTACTTAGGGGTCAAGTTGTGCATTTTTGGACATTATCTGGGCTCGATTCCCTTGATGGTTGTCAAGCCCAGTAGGACAGACATAACCCTATAGTTTCACGGTCATCGAATTCTCGACGTGCAGTCTAGGTCGATACGGGGTTTCAATGTACTCCCGAGAGCGACAGGCTTTTGGAATTTCTCTTAGGTCTTTATGTAGTGTTAAGTCAGTGGTATTAATGGTTTTTAGTCTTCTCATTTGTAGAAATGATGGCCCAAGCTTAATCCATTACTTATTCAGTTTAATACTTAACTAAATTCTGCCTTAATTACGACTAGATACAGTCCTTAGGCATTTCTGGCTGAGGTGGAACTCGGGTCTTTGTACAAATTTTTTTGAGTCGTTACAATCTACCCCCCTTAAAGAAAAATTTCGTATCCAAAATTAGTACCATTTTGTACTCCTCGAGGATCTGTGGCTAGTTCTTATGGACTTCTGTTTCCGTTTCTCAAGTAGCCTCTTCCTCGGTGCGGTGTGTCCATAATACTTTCATGAGTAGGATAACCTTGTTGCATAGCACTTGCTCCTTCCAATCTAGGACACATGTTGGTCACAATACATAGGTAACATCTTCACTTAGTTGCACTTGCTCCCATTTGATAATATGGGTAGGGTCAGGAACATATTTCTTCAACATTGATACGTGAAAAATGTTGTGCACGCCTGCGAGTGGTGTGGGTAAGGCGAGGTGGTATGCTACCACACCCACTCGGTCTAAAATCTGGAATGGGCCAATGAATCTATCGGGCAATGATATATGGTATCAGGCAATGATATATGGTGGTGACATTCAAGTCAATGCACACCACCCTGCTTCCTAAGTCTATCGGGCAATTCTCACAAAGCTTAGTGGCGTCTGTAAAAGTTCCTACTGTTGCGATGACTCTCACCCCAACCATAGGAGTAGTGCTCAGCCCTAATCTCTTAACTGTAGAGTATGCTATCATTGATATAGTGGACCCGGTGTCCACCAACAGAAAAAATGGTGTACCTTGGATGTGGGCAGTGACTTCAAAGGCTAGCGGTACTATAACCGCAGATTCAGACGCTTCGGCTGCGAGGGCATGTACTCGAGATTGTTGAGGACGATTGGGTTGCACTGCCACTGGTCGTTGAGGCGATCTATATCGAGGTGCGGGAGGACGGTTGAATGGTTGTGCCGGTTGTGCAGATCTTAGAGGTGGAGCCGATATAACTTGTAGTGGCTGGCAGTTGATCTTCTGAGGCGGCATAAAGCCATTGTCCCTTATCTTGGTAAAATAAAAGAGCTTTGTATGGCCCGCCTTGTTACAATAGATGCACCAAAGATCATATTGCCTCTGTTGGACTAGCGGAGCCAGTAGTCTGGGAGGCAAATTTGCACGCGGCTTCTTGCTGAGAAATGGTCGATTTGGTAATTCAAGCCAAGCCTCGGGCCCATTGGCATACGTGTCTGAGACACTCTTTCACCATCCTGCTCAGCTTGCAGGGACATGTTCACTAGCTCAGCATAGTTAGGAATGCTAGCGTAACACATCTTGGTGCAGATATCAGCCCGCAGTCCCTCTGAAAACCGCCACATTCTCATCGACTCATTTGCTAGGATCAATGTAGCATATCTAGCTAGCTCCATGAACCAGTTTTCATATTCTGCCACTGTTATCCCCCTTGTCGAAGGTGGAGAAATTCGCCCTCCTCATTATGGTGAGGGGGAAATATTTTTCGTGAAAATGGGCTTCAAACTCATCCCAAGTCCACGCAAATCCTGTGGGAACGGTTCGTAGGATGCTATCCCACCAAAGACTAGAGTCCTTTTCAAACATATAAGTAACAAGCTCAACCTGCTCGGCTTCAGTATAGTGTAATGGCCTTAACATCTTAGATATGCGATCTAACTAGTACTCAGCCTCCTCGGGTCTATGAGTACCCGCAAAAGTGGGAGGACGGAGGCGTTGAAAGCGCTTAAATAGGCCACTTGTATTTATAGTTCCAACAGGCTGCACGGGTGGCATAGGCGAGACCACATTCATTTTTTGGGCAATGACTTCCGCAATAATAGCCAAAACTTATTATTGTTGCTGCATTAGGAGCATCATTTGCTCCAACCTATCAGGGGGAGAGGCCGCCTTAGGCACGTGTGGCGTCGACGTAGACGCACGGTTCTGATCCAGAATCGGTGGTGCACTAGGTGTTGGCCCATTCGTGGGGCTAGTAACTGGCTGTGAATCTAGCATTGTCACAATACCCGGGCTCAAACTGGAGTCCGTATGGCTATCGCTCGGGGGAGGTGCCCCGTTAATCGATCTGCCAAGTGGGAGATGTGTCATATTCCAAGTGTTTTTAGGAGGCATTCCCTATATACATCATAGGGTACAATATTTAGAGGATTAGGATAACATCAACCACTTTTTCCAAACATTCTACACATTTCTAAACAAAAGAAACTGCATGCATTTCATTTAACCAAAATTATCACAATACATATGATGTAGTATTACATGAATTATGACAGAGAATGCATGTGAACTTATTTTAATCAAAAGGCTTTAACACTGACTAACCTAGCATCCAACTATGCCTAACAAGGCTATTAAGAAAAAAAAAAATAAGAACAACAACTACAGATATATGACTATTCCTCTGATTCTGGCGAAGGGGGAGGCGATCCCTTATCCTGCATACAGCACAGGAGGGTCTTTAGGGTGCGAGACATCTTCTTGAACTTTTACTTCAGGTAGGCCTAGTTCTCCTCGATCTTCTACTTCAGGTGGGCCTGGTTCTCTTCAATCTTAACCATGCAGGCTTCTAAGGCGGCCTGGTCATGGCTGTCCTCATGTGTAGCAGTAGGAGGTCCCCCATCTGAGTCTTGGGCCTCCTCCTCTTCTTCTTACTTCTCTTCCTCGCTGCCTTCCTCTTCTTCATTTCCTTCCTCTTCTTCATTGCCTTCCTCTTCTTCATTTTCTTCCTCTTCTTTAGTCTCTTCTTCTATCTCATCCCCGTACTCATCAAGCCTTACTTGGCGTTGCCTAGGGCTTATGCCCATATTGTTGAGTATAGTTTCACCGATGAAATGGATTGGGGCGTGGTCATCTATATGGAGTCTGAAGCTGAAATTTTTGGCGATCTTGCAAATGAGTCAGCTGAAAGGGAGCGAGGCGTCTCCTCGAGTAGATCATGCTGTGTTGATTATCTAAGTCAAGGTGAGAGTAAGCAGGCACAACTTATCTCCCTGTTCAGCTCTGTATAAGAAGTCCACCATAAATTTAGTGTATTTTGTGCGGTTACTCCACCTAGGATACACATTGTACGCGCATATATGGTCGAGCAGGTGGAAGTCCTCTATCATACGAGTAGATGCGAAGCTGTTTCCTCGCCTTCAATTAACAAGCTGGCCACATAGGAAACGTGTGCGGCGATTTCTCTCCCGTTCACTAGCAAGATTAGTCTCGCTGGCATGCACCACACCACGTTCTATCCCCATGATACGTGCCATGACGTGCACATAGACCTTGGCGTAAGATCTTCCCAACGGTATGATAAATTGAAGGGGCACCAGAGTTGGGTCTCGTATGTGATCATAGAAGGCTTGCACAGTGCCTTCACTCATATGAGTGTTTCCCTCGAATATGGGACCCCACCCATTCTCCAAGAGAAGGTTGATCATGGGATATAATCCAAATAATTTCTCATCAACATGAGCTTCAAACACCACTTTGCGACCACGGAACTTACCGAGTTCGGCGCCCTCCAGTAGTGACCTTTCTATTAGGACTCGAAGGTCGAGATCCTGTTTTGACCTTCGCACGGTGCTTACACTAGTCTCGGTGCTCATCCTCTTTCTTGAACGGCTTGGACGGCTAGGCCCGGCTTCATCCAAGGTTGTCCTCTTCTTTCCTATAAGGGAAAGGAGCGTTGAGATAGAGAAAATGGCGGTGATGAACTTAAAGAGGGCCATTGGAATGGAAAAGCTTGGAGAATGAAGTGGATTATAGGATTTGAAGGTTATGAGACACAAAAAGAAGGTTTTTGTGCTCAAGTAGGTGAGAATTGAAAGTGCCCTGGTTTGTCAATTAGCGTGAGTGTTGAGTCAGCTATACAAAGAAGCTCCATAGGAAGATCAATCAACCGTCTCCCTCAACCGGATGTGGGCCTGAACTCGCCACAGGTAAATCTAAGCCTCACATCCCATGTCCCAAAACACCAGGTAATTGAAACCCTTAAAACTGATTAGGATATCATAGGGTTTTTGAGTTAGAAAACTTTTTCAAATTTCAGAAAATCTCTAAGTTTTCTACCTCTGTCGATTTATCGATAGACTTATCGATATAATCGAGAAATGTTGTCGAAGTCCTCAAAGCTCAATTGATATTATCGAATGAGGACATAAGTTGTCCAGCAACCGCATATACTTTTGGACAGAATTATCGATGTATCGATAGGTGTATCGATATCATCGAACTTTGAATCCCGAGTCTATCGAAGTTGACTCGATAAAATCAACAACAGAGATTTTGTGTCCCTATTTTTCTAAAGAAAATCATGAAGACCTTCGATATATCAAAATACTCCTCGATATCCTCAGAATTAAAAAACCGATGATATCGAAAGGCCTTTGATGATATTGATCATGGACATAGTTTACCAGTAATATTTTTAAGTGGTTTTATCTTGGATCGAGGGTTACTCGATAGAATCGATATTCAAATATCGATGATGTAGAGGCCAGATCGATTGCATCGAGAATGGACATAAACTGTCCAGTAAGCTTAATTGGAAAATCCTTTAGATTTATTGATGCATTGACACGACTATCGATATCATCGACATTCAAATTCTAATGATAACGAGTATATCTTGATCATATCCTTGACCTGAAAATATTTCAAAGTCATGTCTCTCTAGTGTTCAAATGTCGAGGAATCGATCCTCATGTCGATGAAATCGGAGTCTGAATTCCAATGACATCGACGCAAGTTCGATGACATCGACCAGCTGACAAAAGGTTTCAAAAGCGTGTGACATTGAGTTTGTGTCATCGAGCAGCCAGTCGATGCAATCGAGAGTATACGCTGATGATATCGAACTCTGTCATAAATGTGACCATTTTATATCCGTTGGAACTTTTTGCCTATATATAGAGAGCTTCTCTTTAGTTGTTGGTAGAGAAAGAAGAGAGTGCTTTTGAGTGTCTAACCTTAGATCATATACCCAAAGCCCTTTCTCTCATGAAAGTTTATCCTCCAATCTACCCTCATCATTGATATTCAATAGAGTGGATTGGGGAATGAACTTCAGCATTTAAGGATCTTCCAGTTACAATCTTAATGGCAAATCATTGAGCTGGGATGCCTTAAATGCATGAATGATTGGAATCGCTCTATCTCCCTTATAGGAAAATCTTCACTAGAGTAGGATTCCATTACAACCTTAACCCAACCCATCGTCATACATTGGTACATCTTCTGAGTTATGGTTCAAGGAAGCAGAAGACTCTTCATCAACAAAAGAGGAGATCTTCAATAACGAGCTAAAAGGGACTCATCCTCTTATCTGTAAGTTATTAGAGTCCAGAGGACCCTTGTGATCATTCCTTTGTAGGATTGGGTCTAAGGTGTTTCTCACCCCTTGCAAGTCCTCTAGGATGCCTCCGGCAGGAGTGTACATAGTGGGTATATTGTGTTAACCCTTGCTCTGTGGAGAACATAAATAGTTAGGGTCTTATGGAAGATCCTTAGCCAGTGTGCCTAAAAGTGGGTGCATTGTGTTGACCCTTGCTCGTGAGAGCATAAACATTTAGGTTCCTTGTATGCATCCTTGGCCAGTGTGCCTAAAATCGGATGTTATGTGTTAACCCTTGCTCATGGGAGCATAAACAGCCAGCCTAGGTGTAGGTTGTAAAGGTTAAAGGCGAACTTGATTTACGAAACCCAAACTCAAAGAAAAGTGGACGACGTTTGATAAAGAAAAATAAATTGTTGAAGCTAAAGCTATGAACGTTATCTATTGTGCCGTGTCCCAAGACATTTTCAATCAAATAAGTATGTGTGGGACATCCAAAGAAGCCTGGAATTTATTGAAAACAACCCATTAAGGCACAAGCACTATGAAGAGATCTAAACTACAACTACTGACCTCACAGTTTGAAAGTCTTAGAATGGAAGAGCATGAGACCTTCATGGAGTTCTTCACAAAGTTGAATATCATTTGCAACTCCATGAGTGGATTGAGAGAAAAAGTTCCGATTCTAAAAATCTATAGGAAAATACTGAGATCACTGTCAGAATGATTTAATCCCAAAGTAATAACTATTGAAGAGTGTAGGAACATAGATAAGATAAAAGTAGAAGAACTGGTAGGTTCCCTACAAACTTTTGAACTACACTTCAAACAAACCCCTAAATCCAAAACAACTGTCCTAAAAAATTTAAAAAAAAAAAACAACAAATGAGGACAGTGGGAGTGAAAAAGAAGATGAAGATAAGGAAGCGGCTTTGCTGGTGCAACGATTCAGGAAGTTCTTTCAGAAAAATCGTGGTCATCCTTTCAGAGGAAGAAAGGTGGACAACAAACCTTCTGCAGGTAAATTTGGTAAAAAGGCCAAAGAACCACAATGTTATGCCTGTCAGAAGTATGGACACCTGTCTACTGAATGCCCAAACAGAAAAACGAAGGGTAAGGCAATGGCCACTACATGGGATGATGTAGAGGAGTCAAACTCAGAATATAGCGACTCAGAAAATGATGGAGACTAGAAATCCCTAAAAATTCTTATCGTCTCCACTGTTCCAAGCATTCCCATTGTAACTGAGAACGTGCCAGAACCGCAAGCCACTGAATCATTTCCGTCAGATGATGAAGAGACTGAAAAAGAAGAAGAACAACAACAAAATAAACTACAAGATGCACACAATAAACTCTACATCCATAGCATCAACATTGTTAAAAGACTCGGAATGGCTGAAAACATAAAAGAATTGCTACAAAAAGATCTGCATAAAACTTTAGACATAAATACTCATCTAATTAATGATTTGCAGCATTATCATTTTGATAACGATAAACTTGAAAGAATCAACATTTCCCTTAAATCCGAGTCTGAAAATTTAAGTAAACAAATTAAAACATTAAATGAGAAAAACATGATTCTTCAAAATGAAAAAAAATACACTCCTGGTTGAGTTAGAAGAATCAAGAAAAATTGCCAAGCTAAACTGTAAGTTTTCCCAAAGTGGTGAGAAGTTAGAAAAACCTTTAGGTATGGGAAAATCTGGAAAGGACAAAAATGCCTTAGGATATGAGAAAGTTAGAACAAAAATTGGGTATGGAGCACAAATGTCAAAAATAAAAATAAAAATTTGTTGCTTCCAGTAGTGACACAGGAACTAGCCCAATTTTTCATTTAGGTGGTGATTTATGTCATTATGAGTTGAACAAAAGAATTGCACAACCATCACCACTCAAACTGACTGACAGAATGAAGGAGCCATTAAACCAAGTTGTTGAATCAAATAAGAAAACTAAATCCACCACAATTAAAAATCCTGTCACAAAGTGGGTGATTAAAGAAAAGAAAATTTGCCTTGCTACTCACTCAAATCCTTTAATAGGCAATGATACTAAGTGGTACCTAGACAGTGGTTGCTCAAGACATGTCATAGGTGACAAGTCCCTTCTTTCAAATTATACAAATCTTTATAATGGGATTGTTACCTACAGAGACAGAACCACCGCTAAAGTAATTGGACAGGGAATCATAAGAGGGATTAATTCGCTCAAAAATGAGAATGCTTTCTGCATAAAAGGTTTGACACATAATCTACTAAGCATATCTCAAATCTATGATAATGAGCATGTGGTCACGTTCAACAAACAAGAATGCGAAATCCTAAACCTATCAGGAAAATCAATAATGAAGGGTCATCGCACAAATAACCACTGCTACATCATTAAAGGCAAAGAAACGGTTGATGCCTAAATATACTGAGCAAGAAGAAACAAGTCCAGATCATGCATCAAGACCTGGATCTTTGCTGAAATGATGCAATTTTACTGAGCTTCTAAAGATACATCTGAGGTTCCTCACCTCATCTTTTTGTATATAAACATTCTAATGTTTATACTTTTGCCTTGTACAAAGTTTGTACAAAATTTTGTTGTGTATACTAGTGTCTTAAAGATATACTATTCTATACATGAAAGATTATCGAAATGCAAAAAAAACTTGAAAAATACTCACCTTCGATAGGTCCGTCGATAGGACATTTTGAATCTCGATTACATTGACCATGAATCGATACCATCGACAACCCCTCGGGTAGCTGAAACGACGGGTCTATTGATCTTCCCTCAAACCTCTCATCGAAAATATCAAGTAAGATATATCGATATCATCAAACCTACATTCGATGATATCGAAGGTTACTGCTCAATAAAAGTCAGAAGATTAGAAAAAGAGTCTTACTTATCACTCTCATCTCTTGGAGTTTTCATCTTCTTTCATCCCAAGAAGAAATGTTTGAAGACAAATGTTTGGTTCTCTCACCAAGAGCCTCAACTGAAAGTAAGAAAGGTAAGAAGAAAATGACTGCTTCATCTTCATTCTCAGATTTAGAAATTGTGGCAGAACGCATGGTTCATATGAAATGCATTAAACCCTTTGGGGTCATCAATCTCTTAGAACGGATTGGGTGGGGCAATATTATAAATTTTGGAGGAGGATTTCAGTTTGATCTTGTTCATTAGTTTTTTAATGTAATCCACAACGTTGCAAATCATCCTCCACTCATCTTAGTCACTGTCAAAAATCAAATTGAGCATATCACCCCTAGATTGATTAGTCATTTGGTTGGTATAGACATCACTAGGTTGCCAGTATCAGAATGGAATATGAACGGTCTTGGTGTATGGGGAGAAATTACTCAAGCATTATGTAACGATGCTACAATTCCCAGAAATTCAAAGAATGTCCTTCATGTCAAGCATTTCAATCCCGCCTATAGAATTCTTCATAGCATCTTCAGCACAAATGTCTATCCCTGTGAAGTTTCTGGCAACAAGCTTTCCCCATACATTCTCAATATTCTGTATGATGTTCATCTTGGTATTTCAGTATGTCTACCCACTCTTCTTCTATAACAGCTAATCCAGGTGACTTCAGAAGAAAACATCACTGCTCTTCCATTTCCGTGTCATATATCTAAGCTTTCCCGACACATGGGGCTGCCTCCTAAGAATGATCTCCCGCACCCATGTGCTTGGTTCAACTACGAAGACATTTGCAACCTGAATATCATTGACAACATGTTTCGTACCGATCCAACCTCAGGCAAGAGCAATCCTATGCGCAACCCCGACTCCGTGAATTTCATGAAGGCTTTCATAGAACAAAACATTGTAGCGGATCTTCTGGTCAGACAATCTCACATGATGAAAAAACTTGATCATTGTGAAGCCTGTCTTTCAGAGATCAAACACATGATGGTGGCTTTGCAACGTGCTACAGAATAAATTCTAGATTTCCTACCTGCACCATAAGCATATCCAGGCTCTTGTTCCCTGTAGTGCGTCCGTCCACTCATCACATACCTGGAGTCTTTCTAGAATGCTTGGGGTATAAATATCTTTTTGCATGCCCTACGCTCATATTGGTGTGTGTGATGAATTACTGACTTGCAGAAGTTAACCTTATTTTCATTGCTATATCCTCTGAGTGAGGAATATACTCCATTTTGGGTATGCCCATGTAGGGGCTCTATTCTTTGGGTTGAATGGTTTACTACTGCCAACTCTGGGCATTGTTGTTTTTAATATTGTGGGCCAAGGCTAATTATTATTATCACATCTTTATTACCTTGTTTTATCTGATGATCTTTGCACACGGTATGTGATGCATTTGAGGTTATGTTTACTCGGCTTACCTATCTCACTATCTTTCTTGATCTCCTCTGCATACATAAGATCCAAACATGCGATGTTTTAGATCACTGTTTTAATCATTATGCATCTATCTTTTTCTATATGTAAGCTTTCTGAATGATGGCTCTACCACATGTCTTTAACTTCAGTCAATATCTATTATCATGTTATCCTTTGTCAATGACTGACATAAAGGGAGAGAACGACTCAAACACCCTGACAGGAAATCTGCCGTATTTTCTTGTGAATGGTGATGCAGGTGTTAGGGGGAGCAGCTGCACCAAGATAGGGGGAGAATGCTGTTAGGGGGAGCAACTACTGATTGTGTGTATGGTTTCACTAGACATTGTAAAATTGTGTAAAATACATGAACACACAATTTAGGATGTGTTTGTCTAGACGTTGTTCTAGGGTGTTTCGGTATTTTGTCACGTAATTGTAAAGGGGGAGATTGAAAGTGCCCTGGTTTGTCAATTAGCGTGAGTGTTGAGTCGGCTAGATAGAGAAGCTTCATAGGAAGATCAATCAACCGTCTGCCTCAACCGGATGTGGGCCCAAACTCACCATAGGTAAATCTAAACTTCACATCCCATGCCCCAAAACACCAGGTAATTAAAACCCTTAAAACTAATTAGAATATCATAGGTTTTTGAGTAAGAAAACTTTTTCAAATTTTAGAAAATCTCTAAGTTTTCTACCTCTGTCAATTTATCGATAGACTGATCGATATAATTGAGAAATGTTGTCGATGTCCTCGAAGCTCAATCGATACTATCGAATGAGGACATAAGTTGTCCACCAACTGCATATACTTCTGAACCGAATTATCGATGTATCGATAAGTGTATCGATATCATGTGTAGTCGTAGTCGTTGCAGTCGGCATTCTATAAGCGGTAGCTCCCCGCCCAGAATGCCTCTTCCTACTGCCTCCTTCCCCGCGCTGGGGAAGCTCTCAGGGAACTGGAAGTTGACAAAGTCAACGTGTTGTAGATTGACAAAGGCAACCTTTGTCTCCTGTCGTGACTTCTATGGATGAAGTCAGCTAAACTCCAACAGTCGTGACCATGACGTCTGCATCGTCTGACTTGTACTCTAAAATACAGTTATTGAGCTTCCCCTGCCTACGAGAAGGAGTCTCCCCCTATCTTATTCAACAACAGATTCTTTAAAAATAGGGTGTTAGTTCTACGATCAAACTTGGATTAAAATCTAGAACAAAATGTAACCTAAAAAGATGAAAATAAATGCATTTAGTGTTTCATTTTCAAGGCATTTAGTGTTGTATTTTAAAGAAAAAAAGAGAGAACAAACTGTAACCAAAAAAGAAGCACTTTGTGTTCGAACTTTGAAATTTGAGTCTATCGAAGTTAACTCGATAAAATCGACAGCAGAGATTTTGTGTCCTAGTTTTTCTAAAGAAAATCATAAAGACCTTCGATATATCGAAATACTCCTCGATATCTTCGAAATTCAAATACCAATGATATTGGAAGGCCTTCAATGATATCGATCATGGACACAATTTACCAGCAATATTTTTAAGTGGTTTTATCTTGGATCAAGGGTCACTCGATAGAATCGAGATTCAAATATCGATGATATAGAGGCCGGATCGATTGCAACGAGAATGGATATAAACTGTCCAGTAAGCTTAACTAGAAAATTCTTTGGATTTATCAATGCATCGACATGACTATCGATATCATCGACATTCAAATTCCGATGATATCGAGTGTACCTCAATCATATCCTTGACCTGAAAATATTTCAAAGTCATGTCTCTTTAGTTTTCAAATGTCGAGGAATTGATCCTCATGTTGATGAAATCGGAGTTCAAAATCTGATGACATCGACGCAAGTTTGATTCCATCGACCAGCTGGCAAAAGGTTTCAAAAGCATATGACATTGAGTTTGTGTCATCGAGTGGCCAGTCGATGCAATCGAGAGTATACGCTTGATAATATCAAACTCTGTCATAAATGTGACTGTTTTATATCCGTTGGAACTTTTTGCCTATATATAGAGAGCTTCTCTTTAGTTGCTGGTAGAGAAAGAAGAGAGTGCTTTTGAGTGTCTAACCTTAGATCATATACCCAAAGCCCTTTTTCTCATGGACGTTCATCCTCCAATCCACCCTCATCATTGATATTCAATAGAGTGGATTGGGGAATGAACTTCCGCATTCAAGGATCCTCCAGCTACCATCTAATGGCAAATCATTGAGCTGGGATGCTTTGAATGCATGAATGATTGGAATCGCTCTATCTCCTTTGTAGGAAAATCTTCAATAGAGCAGGATTCCAGTAGAACCTTGACCCAACCCGTCACCATGCATTGGTACATCTTCTGAGTTGTGGTTGAAGGAAGCAAAAGACTCTTCATCAATAAAGGAGGAGATCTTCAACAACGAGCTAGAAGGGACTCATCCGCTTATCTGTAAGTTATTAGAGTCCATAGGACCCTTGTGATCATTCCTTTGTAAGATTGGGTCTAAGGTGTTTCTCTCCCCTTGCAAGTCCTCTAGGAGGCCTCCGACGGGAGTGTACATAGTGGGTGCGTTGTGTTGACCCTTGCACTGTGGAGAGCATAAACGGTTAGGGTCTTATAGAAGATCCTTGTCCAGTGTGCCTAAAAGTGGGTGCGTTGTGTTGACCCTTGCTCATGAGAGCATAAACATTTAGGTTCCTTGTGTGGATCCTTAGCCAGTGTGCCTAAAATCGGGTGCTGTGTTGAACCTAGCTCGTGGGTGCATAAACAGTCAGCCTAGGTGTAGGTTGTAAAGGTTAAAGGTGAACTTGATTTAAAACCTTAGGTTTGAGGTGACCCGTGTGAACCTCCTTAGTGAAATCCGGCACACTCAAGGGTTGAGTGCGTCTGTCGGGAGTGGAGTAGACAAGTAGTCGAACCACTATAAAAATGACTCTGTTTAAGATTGTTATTGTCCTCCATTTGCTTATGTGATTTCATTAAATACCCAAATATTTGATTATCTGAGATCACACCTCACACACATGCACAGTCATATCCATTATGAACTAATTTGCATATTGTTCATCTCTCAAATAGTTGTAATTGGATCCTCTACAAGGCTTAGAAGCTAGTAGAGTTACCTTCGAGTAATCCTAATGTATGCTTGCTGGTAGGATTAGAGTGATAGGATTTTAAATTATTGTAAAACTTCATAAAAGTCCTATTCACCCCCTCTAGGACATATTGGCATATTCCTACTTCAACTAAAGCGGTCATTGCCGCAATTTCAAGAATTAAAGAAATGAGAAGATGGAATGGGTTGTTTTAGAAGAATAGGGATGGAGGGGTGTAGGATGTAAAGGAAATGAGAGGTTTGAACTTATGGAGAAGGAGATTTGAGAGGGAAAGAGAGTTTTGGAGGGTTTGGGGATGTTTTTGGGGTAGGAATAGGGTGAAATGGAGTGAGAGGGGGTGCGGGAGGCTTAAAAGGGGTTAGAAAGGGGCCCCACACATGGGAGAGACCCCACATGGGCGAGCCGTCGGTGGTGCGCTGCCGCTGCCACTGCCACAGTGCTGCTGCGCCCCTTTAGGGTGTCCCACGGTGGCTCCCGGGGTGCCAGTTTAATGTGTGAGACCCCATGGGCCCCACCGTATTTCGTGTTTTAGGGTTTTAGCCCCGCACGGTCTGATTTTATAATCCAATACACACATATTCACGCCCTTTGGGTCTATTTTAGGATTGAAATTCATCAACTAATGATTTAAACTCATTGACTGATGACCTAAAAATGACGGAGATCAATTTACATGATCTAGGATGCACACTGGCTAAATTACAGCATTTGGTTTCGATTGTCGGTGAAACTTTAGGATCCTAATATCGTTTCTAAATTTCATCACCCCCTTCCTATGTCAAAGTGCGTCAAAGTACGTCGCGTTACCTATAACCCAGGTCCAACTTAATCCAAATCATGCTCTGAAACTAACTTGTAACGCCCTAAATTTCGAGGGTCGAGCAAAGCCTAACTCCCGAGAACCAGCACATCACTTATGCAACATGGATAATGATGTTCAGATTTTGTCCATATTAATGAGTTAAACATGAGTGGGATTATACCAAAACAGCATATCATACTCTAGATATAATTAACTTAAGCAAACGGAAGACTGAAACATATATATTTAAGTATGTAAGTGTTTCACAACCTCCAGAGTATGAGTATGTTACCAGGCTGAATATATACATGTATTGTTCCAAAATTAATAAAATATCAAAATGTAAAGTGTCCAACTAATCCATATGTCCCTGTAATCCCGTCAAATCAGCACGAGGTCTATATAGACCCACTTGGGAGCTGAACGTAGAAGAATTCTTCCTCCTCATCTATGAAGTCCAACTCCGCTGCATAGGCTTCCCCATCGCCTGCATCTAAACTAGAGTCTAGTTGGTGTTTTAAAACACCATCCCAGAGTGGGAGTGAGTGATCAACTTAGTGGTACTATAAGGAAAAGGTTAACATGTTATCAAGTTAATCAAGTAGTAATGATAAAGAAATACAACAATCACTTCCTAACTACTCTTGTTAATGCAGGAATGGAGTGCAAGTAATGATGTATGCCCTCACATAAAGCTCCCTCACAAGCGACTCTGACAACTAATTTCGCATATGACAACCTCCCTAAAGTGCACCTTCCACTCCAAAAGTACATCCTAGCTAATGTGATGCGATGCATGGCTGTGTTAGCTGAGTACTTAATTAAGCTTATTCATACAGCAGGTTCGGGAAGCTAAGGTACCTCCCTTTATATCGTTAACTCAAACGAAGGATCCATTTAGGGTCGTCAATCCTAGTTAACCACATATGATAGGCAAGTTGTAGGGCATCACCACTAATAAAAAGCAGTCGATAGGCAAATTCAAAAGTTTATACTCGCGGTCACTATGGGGAGGCTCGTCACCTTAGTGTAGGCCTACATCTTGAACATGGTGTCCCATACCACCATGCCCGGCTCACGAGTCTGGGTTGCTCACTGGTCACTACGGGGATACTCATCACCCCAGCGTAGGTTAACAGCTCAACCACGGTGTCCCATACCACCATGCCCAGCTCATGAGCCTTAGCAGATCGTGGTACCATGGTTGAAATGGGCTTTTACATTGGTAAGTGGTACCTTAGATTCAAGCAGTGATGTTCATACATGGTAAACACATAATAGGCTAATCGGTTTGTTTGGCAAGTTCGATTGATATGAGCACACTTCAACTTAATCGACATGGAGCGCATAAGCACCCCTTGTGGCCTAACCATTGTCGACAATCGTCGTGCGACCCAGATTCGTCGAGTTACCCAATGTGGCGAGACTAATTGGGCCACCTGTACATGGACTGTTACCGATTGCCTGGTCTATGTTGTAGCTCCAATCTTACACAGATGTAATAGGTAGATATATGTGTAATCATATCAGCATTTAACAAACAATCCAAATCAATTTCTCATTTGAGCATTTCATCAAACACATTGATCATATTACTTAACACTTGCATTTTATCCATAAATTTCATAGCGACAAATATGATTACATGAAAGAAACTATACATATGATTATGGTAATTGAGAATCCTATCTTAATACTCTTAATAAATACAAATCATTAGCATTTTCTCATTCAGACAATTTATCAAACACTTAGGTTACGCCTCACTAAATACATAGACTAGATTAGTTACACATATATTTTAGCAAATCCTTATACAAAGAGGTCATCATGCATATGACAAACATGAATCCTAGATTAATATTCATGGCAAACGCAAATCATGTTTACATGTTCATTCAAAAATTTCAACAAACACATAGGATGCATATTTATTCAACATAGTTCATACATGTATATATAATACATCAAAATCGACATGTCTAAGACGATATGGTAGCAATCAAGTCAGACATAAATCATTAGCTGACATTGAGATCATTGAAAACCATAACCTAAATGTTTATAGTCCGCACCTTTCATCGGAATACTCGATTCGGACTCGGTTCGAATTTTATGTTCCCGAAAATGGAACGTCGGGCACCTAAACAACGAAATAGGTTAGCTAGTTTGTCAATTACTCTATCGAGATCTCTAAATCAAGATTAGGGTTAGAGTTTCTTACCCAAATCATAGCTGAAATCGATGGTGTAGCGAAATGGGAAGGTGATTTGAGGCGTGGAGTAGTAGGAGAGAAACACTGTAGCAATCTCCCAAGATTTCTCTTCTCTCCTTGCTCTTTTCTCTTCTTTTCTCTCTTCTCTCTCCTAGGGTTTAGAGAAATTCGTATGAGAGAGAGGTGGGTGGTATATGAGATATATATAGGCCCAGAAGTGATGTAAATGGCCCCAGGGCCATGGTATACTTAGGTTATATCCCAAGGGTGACTGTTTTTTACCAACAGGGCACATAGGGAGGTCCACAACTCACAAAAATCGTAGGGTAAGCTCTCTAACCACGTATCTATGCCAGGATGTGATTTCGGTGTGATCGGATTAGCTGATCGACCATGGAGGACCCGTGTCAGATCAACAGTCATACTTATTCGATCGGGGCCACAGTTATACAGATATGTGCAAGGAAATTTTCTTTTCGCATAGGTAAAGTTTGCTGACGGTCCAAAATCCTTAACTTCATGCTTGAGCGAATGGCCCAATTCACTTAAGTTTCAATACATTTTCTAAAGGTATTCGCGTTTCTCACACACTTTACTCGGGGGTCAAGTTGTGCGTTTTTGGACACTATCTGGGCTCGATTCCCACGATGATTGTCAAGCCCAGTAGGACGGACATAACCCTATAGTTTCGGGGTTATCAGACTCTTGACGTGCGATCTAGGTCCATTACAGGGTTTCAATGTACTCCCGAGAGTGACAGGCTCTTGGGATTTCTCCTAGGTCTTTAAGTTGTGTTAAGTCAGTGGTATTAATGGTTTTAAGTCTTCTCATTTGTAGAAATGATAGCCCAAGCTTAATCCACTGCTTATTCAGTTTAATACTTAACTAAATTCTGCCTTAATTACGACTGGATACGGTCCTTAGGCATTTCTGGCTGAGGTGACACTCGAGTCTTTGTATGTTTTTTTTCGAGACATTATAGTAAGAGAGAGTGCGACCTCAGAAGGGAGCATCCTACTACCAGTGATAGCAGGAGAGGGCTCCAACCAGGTCACCACCATGGTAGATTTCCTTATGGTGTACTTCCCCTTAGTGTATAATGCGATTTTAGGCAGAACATCCATGAATGCAATGTTGGTCGTGGTCTCCACCTATCACCTCACCATAATGTTTCTGACCGAGCATGGGGTCGGTAGAGTGTGGGGAGACCAACATGAAGCTCGACAATGTCACTTGACAACTCTTCGAGGAAGTGTACAACAATAACAAGCAATGTAGATAACCGCCTTGGACCCTAGGGAGCAAGTTGTAGAGAGGATCGCTTGTAAAAGATCTCATCCTAGTACAACTCTCTGAGATGAACCCAACTCAGACAGATTAGATTAGATCGTTGCTCGGCCCCCGGCTCAAGGCTGAGATGACAAACCTCTTAAGAGAGAACATTGATGTATTTACGTGGTCCCACCAAGACATGCCTGGGATAGATCTAAGACCCATGGTCCATCGTTTAAACATGGACCTTGACCATAAGCATGTCCTACAAAAGAGACAAGTGTTTGATATGGAGAGGTACGCCACAATCAATGAAGAGGTTGGCAAGCTCCTTTAGGCCAGCTTTATCAAGGAAGTAGACTACCCCGACTGGTTAGCCAATGTGGTGCTAATAAAAAAGGCCGGAAGAAAATGACGAGTCTGTGTAAACTACACCGACTTGAATAAGGCATGCCCAAAAGATAGTTTTCCACTTCCAAGGATCAACCAGTTAGTGGATTCCACTACTAGGTACGTACTCAGCTTTATGGATGTGTACTCAGGGTATAACCAAATCAGCATGCACGAGCATGACAAGCAGAAAACTACCTTCATCATTGTAACATCCTGGATTTTCACTACTTTCAATTTTCAAAAATCCTTGAAAATTTTTTATGTAACTAGCTTACGTTGTCACTGACTGACTGTAACACCCTGTACTTCTCGGTACTCGAGTGTCACCATGTAACGTAACTTAGTATAAATACAAACCTAGATTATGTGAACATTTACCTTCATTCCAGCCTAAATCCGACCATCAAAAGTAATCCCCATCTGTAAATCAAAACGTCCACCATAGAGGTCAAAGTGACCCACACCATATGTGAGATAACCTGAGTGATGATTACACAAATTTAATCATCTATTTGAAGGATTAGTCATTATACATCTTTCAACAGTCACAAGGCCCCAAATCAAAGGGTTTAACCATCGGATGACCATTGTACATGTGAGATTGGGTTGTTATAAGGAAATTCAAAACATTTGACACTTAAACCAACCATCAAAACCGTCCAATATGAACTAGGAATGGCCCTGATCTTAGATCCTCTCAACAACACAGAACCCAAAATCATCAGATGCCCTATTCCTCTTGCCATATATTACTCAATATGGGAATCAATCATTCACTCATACTATTATGTCATTAAATTAAGAAATTAACATATAAATTCTACCCATGTTAACCCAAGGGCACTTAAAAGCATAGATGATCAGTCTTAAGGAAGATCTGACTAATGGATTGTAGGAAATTATTAGAAGCTCACTAGAACTGATAATTGTGGGCCATCCGAGTTTAGGATCTGCACCATTTTGAGGAAAGGGCCTTGATTAGGATGGTAGAATTAGGTGGTCAGTGAGATTACGCAAATTAGTTTGGTGGGCCCCACTTTGGGGTTATGTGTGTGCACAGTACACGCACACCCGCGATGCACCTGACCGTTAACTCGGGTCAAACCGGATTGACCCGAAACTTTCAAATAAAGGAGGATTTCTCCTCATTTCCCACCATTTTGAGTTGTTGTGGTCCACCCTCATGAT
Source organism: Magnolia changhungtana (assembly GCA_030180095.1). NCBI lineage: Eukaryota > Viridiplantae > Streptophyta > Magnoliopsida > Magnoliales > Magnoliaceae > Magnolia > Magnolia changhungtana. The sequence continues at coordinate 3,772,829 of JASAUF010000198.1, read as the reverse complement.
CCATCATTAAGATCTGAACCGTCCATCTGGTTTGAAGGGTCGGTCTGACCAAAACCTAGTTATTTTAACACATTTTATGACACGTGTGCACACCATAGTAGGCGAAAATGGAGGATGCATTTTGGTAGTTTTCAAAAATGGAAATCGGTTTCATACCAATGAGTTGGCAAACTGCACGGGATCTCACCCTTCAATCCTCACCCTCTATCTCCTCAAATCATTGTCGTCCATTCATTCTGCATTTTAGGGTTTTTATCCGCAACTTTCGACTGGCGGAAGGAATCTTTCCCTTTCCAAGTGGACCCATCTTGACCATTCGTGATCTTCTAGAAGCTCTTTCAAGACATCCATAGCATTCGTTCTAGGGCGAACAGCAGCCTATCTCGCAAAAATATGAGACTTTGCGAGTAATCCTCCTTTGCGTGAGAAATTTTACATGGCCAAAAATACCATCGCCCATCACTTATATGGGTAATGTTATGATGAACGATGGGTCCAACAGTGTTTTAGGATTAAATCCACACCACTATATGTATCAGATTAGCAGATCTACCGACCATAGAGAATCTTCCATGGTCGAAGAGATCATATTCCCCGTTAACTGTGGATACCCACCATCTTACAGTGGGTCCCATTTCATGATCAAGGTTGTCCATTCGATGGGCCATCATGTCAAAGGTCCAAGATTAACATTAGATCAGTGTCATGCATCCAACTCGGTCAATTTTAGTAAAGAAATTGGTTAGTTGTGCTCGGGTTAAACCACACTTAGGCGCAACTAATCCTAAGGATTAGTTGCCCATTTTCAAGCATCTAGAATAGGAATATAGGACATCCTATAAAGACTGCCTTTTAGGGCGACCCTTTCCCAAAAAGGAAAGACGGAAGGAGAGAGAATTTGAGTCTAAGGTTGCCGCACCAACTGCCTCAGTGAGTTTAAAGACTGAGCCTTGCTAAGTCCATTAATGGACGTCTTCTAACAGAGGAAAACAAAGGAAAGAGAAGAATCAAAAGCAAGCAAGGAAAGAAAATGAGAGGAGAGCAAAAGAAGGCGAGATCGACTGACTCATGGTATATGGTTTGAGTCGCAGCCGAGTTGTGGATTAATTCTAGGCTTGGGTTCGAATTGAGTGATGCTGAGATTTAGTACAAACAGAGAGGAAAGGAGAAGGAGAAAACAAGAAAAAGAGAAGAAGAGAAGAAAGAGAGTGTGAGGCGAGCGACGCACTACATTGAGCCGTGATGAGTCTGCGACCATCATGTTGAGTTACATCCGAGTCTCGTCTCCACTATCGTCCAGAAGAAGAAGAGTAGAAGAAAAAGAAGAAGAGAATAAGGAAGAAAGATGGGTTTGAGAGAGGAAGAGAAGGAATGAAGAGAGAATGAGAGAAGAAGCCGAGTTTTAGAGCTCGACTCATTCCCGAGTCAAGTTATAGCCACGAGTTCAGCGACTCAGCGAGTCATTTGGGCTGCCGATACTCAACTTTAGGCTTGAGTTTATGTCGGTGAGCGAATCCTCTAGAGAAAGAAATAGAGAAAAGAGAAAATAAGAAGATCATAGGGGAGAGTGTTGCTGCCGAGTTGCTAGTGAGTCACAGTTCCAAGTCGAGCTGAGTTGGGGGTAGTCAGGTTGTGTTTGTCCGAGTTCAGGCCGAGCTGAGTTGGGGGTAGTCTGACTGTGTTTGTCCGAGTTCAAGCCAAGCCCAGGGTGGCTGGCATATCAGTTGGCAAAGAATGAAAAGATGAAGAAGAAAAAAGAGACATAGGGAAAAAAGGAGAAGAAAGGTGGATCGAGAGAAAGGAAGAAGATTATTTCAAATCGAAGCACGAGTGGGCTGAGTTGTTAACTTGGTGAGGTAACTCCTTGCTTTCATACTTTTTTGAGTTAAATTAAGGGCCAGATTAGGGTTATTATTAGTTTTAAATATTTCAATTATAAGAAAAATCATTTATCCTCATATTGGAATCCACCTCTTTCAATCAACAAAGTTGGTCGTCCTATGAAGGTGAGTTAACCATATATCCCCTAATTTGAACATCAATTATAGTTTAAATGGAATTATTAAGCCCTCTTTGAATTGAATGCAGGATGTCCAAATTCTCAATGCAAGTCTAGCTTGGAACCTAGTTTGAGTGCACTTTTGGGTCATCTCAAATTAGTAAGGTAAAGGACCTCTAGAACCATTCAATTAAGCTTTTCATAGACAAATATATGTTAAATGGTTGATTTGAATGTGGAAAGTGGGTTTCCCAATTTTTCATATTTTGATCCATAACCGTTGGAGTACATTTGAATCCATTAAATCATAACCTTTCGTGTATGGTATTTTAGGCTAGAATCTGCATTTAGTGATCCTTAGAGATCTCTAATCAAGAAAGGAATGAATCCACATCTTAAGGTGAGGAATTACCCCCATCGCTTCTTACATTCATTAGTTTCCATATTAGTTTGAATCTAATGTGTAGAATTTTAGATTAATGTAAATATTAATTCATTCCTTTCATTCCTATTTTTTGTTAATGATTATAAAGTAATGCTTAAATTCCTATTACTCTAATCCTAAATTTATTAACCATGTGTATAGAATTTAGTCTTATATTTTGTATGTCACATTAGAAATAGTTTGAGTATAAGTATACTTCTAATAGTTATGACGTGATCCTTGAAGTAATATTTCACTTTATCTTATGAATTGTATAATGCAGGGTATTTGTGGAATGTCTCCTTTTGTAAGAAATGTATAATGAACTTTCAATTGATCCAAATAGTTTAATCATACTTAATATTAATATACCACATTTGTGGGCCCTTATTGCAGTCTAGGGGAATTATCAAGATCCATGTTGAACTCATGTTTAGATGTTTAAAGACTTGATAATGTCTATAATTTAAGGAACAATCTTGCCAAATTTATGGAATGTACATGGGTACCATGGTGCATAACATGTGAGCTTTACCGAGTGCTTGATATAAGCCACATTCTGTTAGGTTTACTAAGAATTCTAATATTCTAGTTTAAACCTTAAGATAAGTGCATTCGTGTCACTATGGGTCGCTCTATTTACATGAGGATTTTCCTGGTTTTTAGACCTCTTTGGGTGTATCCTGAATATTTTTCCAGGAGTCTAAATTTCCTTCGGTACACTCACCACATTGGTCTTTTCCAGGTAGTAAGTCTACCGCGGGTGACCCTTTCTTTTTTACAGCTAGGTGTGCATCCCCAGATTTATGACTTTAAATATACATTCATACATTCATGCATGTATTCATACTACTTTGCTTTCATTATGAACTACTAAGTTGATTGAAACTAATTTGGAATACTATAATATACATGCAAGCTTTGAGGGAAGTAACTACTGAGTTTATCACTCACCTATCGTGCATTTGCACCAAATAGATGCAAATTTATTGATAGAGGAAGACCCCAGTTGGGATCCCAGATATGATTGATGAGGAGCTTGATGAGAAAGGACTCTATGCTAGTGTAGTTGAGCCGTTAGAGCTCAATTACAATTCTGCGTTTTATGGTTCTTGTTATTTGGACTTTATGTTGTTTTAAATTTGAGAATTGTAATTAAAATCCCTTGCTGAGGGATTTCATTTTGATTTCATAAAAATTCCTTGATATTGCTCATGATACTCTAGTTTACATGGTAGTTGTCTTAACTGGTGTTATGAGATTTGCTATTAATTAGATGTATAGTAGACCACTTTATAACGTAACCCTTGGGTTCTCGTACTCGAGCGATCATCCTCGGGTTATGAGAACCAAGGTGTTATATTGACCCTTAACACTCGAGGTGAGCCTATATGTCATGCCCCAAACCCGAAAACCGGGCTCATAAAATTTTCGATTACCGAATCCGGTACGACAGCCTCCGTAGTACCCCATTCTTGGTTACCAGCGTCCATACACCAAATTCCAATCCTGGGATCCTACAAGGAAGATTTTCCAATGTACATTTAGCTCGTAATGAGCATAACCACAAGTTTACCAAATCACAAAGGTAACATCATCATCACATATCCACTAATATAAACAGTTGAATACAGTGCTGAAAGGGAAATACATATGTCAAAATTAAAGCTCCAGAAGTCAGCTGCACACTCCAAGCTGGATGCTACTATAGACTAATGCCACCTGTACGCATCTATCGTGCATAAGCTTATAGAAAGCTTAGAGGGTGGTGTAAGTGTATACATAAGATAAGTGTCAAGTATTCAATACAATGCCTTAATCATACAATATCGGAATTACCGGCAAGATCATGAATCATACGATATCAGAGTAAGCAATACTGCAAGTCTATAATCATACAATATTAGAGTACGCAATACAGATCAGTTATGCAAATGAGGAGTAATAGAGAGCCAAATATCAGATGTCGTGGATACAATGTAATATGTAAATTCTGCTAAGTCTGTCTAGGCCATATAAGTACAGAAGCATAGCAACCCAAAATGTCATATGCCTACTGATGTAATGCAATATGTAATGCAAATGAAATGACCAAGCCAGAGTGTGAATTCGGGATGATAGTATGTAATATTGCAGGCTACGCGGTCCACCACAGGGGACTTCTATCCAAACCAGTCCCACACCTAAATTTGAATAGTCAGACTAAATGTGGTAAACTCTTAATCTCAGGTTAGTCGCGCGCCTAACCAAAATCCTGGCCATGCGAAGGTACATGTAATAAATATTGGGCTTAGCCTTGTGATTTGTTCACATAAAGCTCAAATCTAGTCGACCTATCACTAACTAATCAAGACAATCATGACTAAATAATGATCTACTTAATGCTGAGACATCTAAGGATTAGATTTTAATTAACAAACCAAATTGACCCAATATCTTTTTAGCCTACGAACCAACGGTTTATGGTCATTATAATCGAATCATCATTTTTACTAGTTACGAATAGGCCACACTATGAACTTTGCTAATCCAAACCCTAATCATTGTGCACAAGAAATCTTATTACCCAATTCATTCCAAAAATGCATTGATTATCTAAATGAGCTATAGACCACTCGTTAGTGGACCACTAAACCCAAGACTATAGAAATATGTTCGTCTTAGTGGGCTTGATGTCCACCATGGGACATCGATCCAAAATCGCCTGTCGAATCATTCAACTTGAACTCGCAAGGGGAGTGCTTGAGTTACGCGAATACCTTACATAAAAATCTGGCTTAAGTGAAACTAGCCCCTTTACTCTTTCGCGAAGTTGTAACTTTTGGACCGTTGATTCATGGCCAAATTCGGGTACCGACTAAAGATATTTCTCCACACATATTCGTATAATCATAGACCCGATTGACGCTCGGTGAAGGTCGATCTGGGTTAGTGCCCATTAGATTGATCAACACGTCCGATCATCGGATGGTTGTGTCCAAAAGTAGATCGCCTTATGGGACACCTATCCCATGGCTTAAATTGACCCATATGCCTTCCGTTAGGTCTCATTAGTAGGAAACAACCCACTCAAGGGTTAATATAATGAATAAAGGCCATTAAGGTAATTTACATCACTTCTGGTATTATAATTACCCATTCATTTCATGCCCCCTCTCCCCATACGAATTTTGAGCCTATCTTTGAAGAGAGAAGAGAAAGAGGAGAAATGAGAAGAGAGAGAGAGAGAGAGAGAGAGAGAGAGAGAGAGAAAGAGAGAGAGAGGAGAGAGAGAGAGAGCTTTGAAGTGTGAAGATTTGTACACCATCACCCTCTCATATCCTCTATAGCAACATTGCCCTTCATTGGTTTCAATTTGGTGATGATTGAAGGTAAGTAGTGAGTCATGTTTGTGAGTTTAAGTTTTGTATATAATTCATTCCAATTCTTACAAGCTTGCATGCTTACTTAGGTTCTCGACAATCTTTCCCTAACACCCTAACCCTACGAGCACCGTGAGTCGGGCAAATCGTCAAAAGGTACGGACCATTATCTCTAGGTAATCATTTATCGACCCTCGAGGATCTTATTTTATGATTAGATGCTTGTAAATGAATTCGTACATGCTAATATGTTAACGTTTTGATTTGTCTATAATATATGCTATTGATTGGATATGAATGGTCAAATGTTTGATGAAATGTCTAAGTGGTGGAATGTGTTGTTTTATCGATGCTCACATGCTTGATTAAATGCTTAGGTGGTTGTGTTACCTTATGCATGCTCATATGTTTGATTTAATGCTTTAGTGGATGCACTACGATGTCTATGCTTACATGTTCGATGAAATGCCTAGGTCGTTGGTAGTAGAATGTATGCTATACTTGCATGATATAGTATTTAGCATAGCGATACTTAGGATTTCTACGATGTTTGGTCAGTCGGTAAATCCTCCAAATCAAGGGGTGGCCCAAGTTAGGTTGGCCACCCTAGGCTTGTTCGATCGACCTGTGTCGAACATGGAAGTCCGATAGTAGCGGGACTTCACGGGATGCTTGCACCTAATGCCGGTTGCATCGAGGTTCTCCCAGGTCGATCAAATTAGTTCACTAGCTGACTGATCATGTATGTTTACAATATATGACACGATCAATTTGAATCTAAGATACATTGTTCCAGTGGATGAGTCCATTCATAACTGTTAGAGAGATATGATCCCATAAAGACTCATGAGTTAGGTATGGTGGTATGGGACACTGTGTCCAAACTATCGGCTTATGCTGGGGTGACAAGCCTCCTCGTAGTGACCAATGAGCACTGATGGAGGCAAGAGATTATTGTTCGAATGACCCCCGTTAAATTACCCGACTGATAGTTTCATGCCAAAGTACCATTCGAATAACCCGAGCATGAATATTATTGGGTGACGAGCCCTTTCTTTTTAGTGATCTGGTTTCATGTGATAAGTCTACTCCTCGGAATTGAGTGATCATATTCAGTGTTTGGGTGACGACTTATACTGAGTTGATCATCATACATTTAGGTATCATGTCGTACATTTGGAATAATTTATTTATGAGATAAACGGGTGACACCTAAATTTGGATCAAGGGACACTGGTGAGGAGCCGCTACGTGCCACAACGAGCCACGTGATCTGAATAAGGACTAGTGATATGACGTCAGTATCTTAGTTTCGTCAATATGCTCGATGAATGGAACTTAATAACTACTCGGCTAACATACACATCAACTCTATTGCATTAGATAAGATGTGAAGATTTGGCGTTGGAGTCGCGCGATAAGGGAGTGTTGGCATTTGCAAAATAGAAGTTAAAGTTGCTTGTGAGGGAGTGTTGGATTGTGATCTCATTCATACATTTAACAAGAGTATTTAGGAAATACTTGATGTCTTGTTTATCATTAACTGTACTGATTGAGTCAATAACATGTATAACTTAGAACTAGTGGAACCACTAAGTTAGCTACTTACTCCTACCTGGGATGGTGTTTTAAAACACCAACCAGGTAATATTATTGATGCAGGTACTATCGAGCCCTTAGACGGGTAGGCATAAATCGGCTTGTACCACCATCATTATATTTTGGAGGATAGGGTATAAATGGAAAATTTTACACTTTAATCATATTGGATATATATATATATATATATATATATATATATCATGGCTTGTATAATCCTCATTTTGGGCAATCACCACTATTGAAATTATATTTTTGCTCTTAGCTTTATATTTATTGACTATTGTTATCTTTACCTCGCTTTAGATCTGCTAATTTAAATTGGGCTACTTTGATTGTTCGTGTCTGAAATGAATGTGAATCTAAACTAAGTCAGACGTGCGTTTTCATTTAGTTGACACTCGCGAACTCGAGATCAGAGTCTATGTACTCGGGTACCAATTTTTGGGGCGTTACAGTCACAGATAGAGGTTTGTATTGCTACCAGGTTATGTTGTTCAGATTGAAGAATGCTAGAGCAATATATCAGAGGTTGGTAAATAAGATGTTTGCTAAGAAAATCAGAAAAACTATGGAGGTCTACATTGACGACATGCTCGTTAAGAGCACCAAGATCATGGACCACGTCGCCAACCTAAGAGAGATATTCGGTATCCTAGGGAGATACTAGATGAAGCTTGACCTGAGCAACTGCACCTTTGGCATCAGCTCGGTAAAGTTTTTTGGTTTCATGGTCCACCAAAGAGTGATTAAAGTAAAACCTGACAAAATCCAAGCTCTCGTAGAAATGAGCCCACTTAGTTCGACAAAGGAGATTCAACGCCTCATGGGCAGAGTGGCGGCACGGAATAGGTTCGTCTCCTAGGCCACAGATAAGTGCTTGCCCTTCTTCAAGTAGCTGAAGGGGAATAAGAAGCCATCTTAGACAATGGAATGCGAGCAGGCATGGCAACAAATTAAGCCCTACCTAGGGTCTCCACCCCTACTCTTAAAACTCGTGCAAGGGGAAGAGTTGCTGCTATACCAGGCTATCTCGCCAACATCAGTAAGCTCGACCCTAATTAAGGAAGATGGGGGTGCCCAGCGACCTACCTATTATGTAAGCAAAGCAATGGCTGATGCTAAGATGCGCTACCCTAAGATAAAAAAGCTATACCTAGCCCTGATCACATCCTCCCGATAACTCAAGCCCTACTCCCATGCCCATGCCATTGTCGTGCTAACCAATCAACCCCTCCGTCAAGTACTGGAGAAACCTGAAGCTTCATGCCAGCTCGCCAAGTGGGCCATCGAGCTTGGCGAGTTTGACATTAGGTATAGACCTTGGATGACCATTAAAGGACAAGTCGTTGACGACTTTATCGCGGACTTTACCTAGTTCCCAGACTTGCCACCCACAAATGAAGAGAAAGAGCAGAGCCCGACAACACTTACGTGGACCCTTTATGTAGATGAGTCCTCAAATACACAAGGGAGTGGAGTAGGGTTAATTCTGACTTCTCCTGATCAAGTTAAGACTGAGTATGCATTACGATTCGGCTTCCAAGCTTTCAACAACGAGGCTGAGTATGAGGCACTCTTAGCAGTCCTACAACTTATTAAGGTAATGGAAGCCTAAAAGCTAAGAATCTACAACGAGTCACGGTTAGTGGTTAACCAGGTAACTACCGAGTATATAATACCATGTACTTTTTAGTACTCAAGTGTTTTTTTTTTTTTTTTTTTTTTTTTTTTGGGGGGGGGGGGTGGTTAGCTTGTTAGTACACACACTCCATGTTAGCCACCCCCACTAGGGATTGATACCAAGACCTCAAGTGTTGAAACAAGGTATCTCCACTCAGTCTGCCAGTTGAGCTATGGATTTGGGTGTTAGTACTCGAGTGTTACATTACCATGAAGACCTAAAACATTACCATGAAGACCTAACTTAATATAAACACAAATCTAATTTATTTAGATAAACTGGGGGGTGGTTAGCTTGTTAGTACACACACTCCATGTTAGCCACCCCCACTAGGGATTGATACCAAGACCTCAAGTGTTGAAACAAGGTATCTCCACTCAGTCCGCCAGTTGAGCTATGGATCTGGGTGTTAGTACTCGAGTGTTACATTACCATGAAGACCTAAAACATTACCATGAAGACCTAACTTAATATAAACACAAATCTAATTTATTTAAACGTTTATCTCCATTCTAGTCTAAATCTAACTGTTGAGAGTAATCTTCATCCATAAATCTTCAAATAAGTAAATCATGAAATCTTGTGTGCCACTTAAATTACAATTTTAGGGTCACCAAGCTGCTATCATTAAATCAAGACAAGTGTAAATGATTTAATAGTAAATAGCCATGATTAGAGTATTTTCGGTAGAAATTGACCATTGATCGGACGAATGAATTATGCATCTACCTCATAATGACGAAAAGATCCACGGGGACTCAATTTGTATCTGTGAGGGGATCTAACTGATCAATTGAGCTCATTATAAACATCCAACTCAAAATAACAAATGTGGAAACGAGTTTAGACTATTCAAACATTCTTCACCGTTGGATCACGATCAACATACTGATATTGGTCCGTAACAAATCCAAACCATTCATCCACTTGTTAAAACACTTAAAATCATGACCTATACGCATCTAATTCAAATCCCAACCACCCATCAAATAGTGGATGTAAGGAGGTTACAACATTAACATTTTCCCCATTGTTTCTTGAACTATGGCCCACGTGAGTTTTTGATCATCCTCATCACTTAGTTGAGATGTGGACCCCACTTTGGAGCTGAGTGTTTATACAGTGTGTGCACACCCGCTATGCATCAGACCGTAGCCTAGGTCAATCGAGCATTGACCTGAACTCTTTCGAAATACAGAAATCTCTCTCTCTCTCTCTCTCTCTCTCTCTCTCTCACTCTCTCTCTCTTCCCCTCCCTCCTGTTTTTCTGCACGGTATACGTTCAAACGGATGACTGTCCTCTGTGATGATCGTGACCCACCATTTGTTCGCGTTTGGAGGATCCAAACCATTCATCGTGTCCAGCACGCGATTCCAACCAAAGCCCAACTCTTTCCACATGTTGAAACGCATGTGCGTTCACATGAGAGTGGGCACTGATCAAGTTATGCATGTGGTATTTTTAAAAAACAGAAATCATTTTTTTTGTGGTGAGCTGGTGATCTGTGTACGTTGGTTTCTTACAATCCTAACCATTCATCTACGAGCAATTTCATCCCTTTAACATGCATCCATTTTAGGGTTTTTATAAGCCAAAATTTTAAGTGGTCTAACAAGTGGTAGATTTAAAACCGAATCAACTCAGTTGGGCAAGGTGAGTTAATCCTAAAAATTTTAAGGTTTCAATTCTAATTAGATCTATGTCATTTGATTCCTATTAGATCTATGTCATTTGATTCCTATCATGATATACCTAAATCCCATGTGTAGGCATCTTTTGTTGGGATCAAGTTGAAGTAAGTTGGGTTGACCTAGTTGAGTCGTGGTTTAGTCGACTTTTAGGTGAGATGACTCCTTAATACATTCTAATTAGTGGTTAATTAAAATTAATTAATTACTTGATTTGAACAAATGTAGGATTTTTCAAACCTTTTTCAATTAAATCTACCTTGTTGAATGTAATTAGAATCGAGTTCGAAAATAAATCCGGTTGAATTTGTTGGCAGAGGTAAACCAACCTCTAAACCTTCTTTGGCACTCTAATTTAAACTGAATTAGGATAATTCACTTAAAGTCTAATCATATTGGGGGTGATGATTGATTTTTCCTCAATTTTCTTTCTTAGGACACCACATCCAGGTCAGGGTTTTTGATATATAGGCGATCTAACTTTAATGCAAGGATCACCCTTTAAGCTTCTAACATTATGATAGTTGGAATAGTTTACTATTTTTATAACTTATAATTGTTTGTTTCTATTTGAATGATTCTTCATTGATGTTTACGTTTAAATACAAATATTCTAATATGTTATATATCTTAAATTTCTCTATCTTAGTTTAAGAAGAGTACTTTACATGTGTATTTGCTATCAATGATTCATGTTGAATTGATTGTGGCTTGTTTTACCACTTGGAGATTATTGGATAGTATTATTAGAGGTTCTTTGAACCAGTGGCCATTTTGTGTAATGAATTAAATGGAATTTTATCATAAACTTAACATCTCGTGGATCATTTGTGCCTATATGGCTTTTGGGTTGACCTTTTTTACATGTCCTAGAATGGACTTTTGCCTAATGTGGCTTTTAATAGACTATTTTGTATAAACTTGCGATGGTAAGTTCTACTTATTGTATCATGATGAACCACTAGTTGTAAAGGTTATCATTAACATCCTAATTGTTGAAGTCTCATGAGCCAGGCACGGTGGTATGGGACACTATGCTCGATCTGCTAGCCTATGCTAGGTGACGAGACCCCCAAAAAGACCTTTGAGCTTCCTTAAAATTGTTGTTTGTAATTGGACTAATAATAGTCAGCCTAATCATGCATTTTATGACATACGGGCGATATTGTGCAGCTAATCTGGATGTTGTGGTAGCATATACCATTTCTCAAGGTATTTTCGTTAGCTGTCAGACCAATGTCGATTGACCCAATTTGTGTGAGCTTTTCACTTGAGCCCATACTTTTTGTACTTGTGCTAGTGACTAACCACTTGAGATTCGATGTAGGTTTTGCCCCACTCATGGGTTTTTGCCCAAAACTTGTTGGATGAGCATCCCCAAGCTGATGTGTATATGCATACATTCATGCATTTAAATAAGATTGTCTTATGAATTGTTTTGTATGATTCTTATTTTAAAACTATCATTAGCTAATGTGATATATTATAATCTCATTTGTTATGATCATTATAAATGGCTTAGTGTAGACCTTAAGATTTCACAAAATGAGTACTAAACTCGGGTTACGAAATTCAGGGTGTTACAAAGTACCAAGCCAAAGGCGAGAAGATGATCACTTATCTGAGCAGAGTTCGTAATTTACTTGAGAAATTTGAAGGGTATGAGATCATACAAGTCCCAAGGTCCAAGAACACTAACACAGATTCCCTGGTCAGGTTGGCCTCAACCATCGATACCGACCTCGCAAAGACCGTCCCGATTGAGTTCTTGCCAAAACCAAGCATCAGTCAACCCAAGCTAAAAGAGGCCCTCCTAATTAGAGGTGCACCGAGCTGGATGGACCCAATGCTACATTACTTGCAACGAGCTGCTCGAAGATAAGGTAGAAGTATGAAAAATCAGGTACCAATCTACTCGGTATGCTATACTGGGAGACATACTATATAAGAAGGGGTTCTCATTACCCTACCTAAGGTGTTTACGATCTTAACACACCGAGTATGTCCTGAACGAAATCCATGAAAGTGTTTATAAAAATTACTCAGGAGGGAGAGCCTAAACACACAAAGCGATCCAACAAGGGTATTACTAGCCCACTACGTACGAGGATGCCAAGCAAGTTGCAAGAAGATGCGACAAGTGCTAGCGGTTCGCACCAGTATCACGTCAGCTACCCAAGCAGCTTACACCAATGGACAATCCTTGGCCCTTCACCCAATGGGGTCCAATATCATTGGGCCTCTACCCACAATAAAGGGGTAGACCAAATTCGTCATTGTCCATGTCGACTATTTCAAGAAGTGGGTCGAGGCCGAGCCCTTATCTCGAATTATTGAGCAAAAGACCACCGACTTCATTTGGAAGACCATCATCTGTAGATTCGGTGTACCCCACACCATTGTTACCGATAATGGTAGGAAGTTCTACTTAGCTAGGTTCTGAGGACTATGTGAGAAGCTTGGCATTCACAATGCATTTGCCTCACCTTGGCACCCACAAGCCAATGGTTAAGTAGAAGCGGCCAACAAAATCATCAAGGGACACCTCAAGACCAAGCTCGAGAGATCCAAGGGAGCATGGACTGAAGAATTACCATGTCTTATGGGCATATCGGACCACAGCTCAGACGACTACCAAGGAGACACCATTCTCATTGGCCTTCAATGCTAATGAAGTGGTCCTTTAGTAGAGGTTGGAATGCCCTCGGGCTGAACTGAGTTATTCCGACCAAAAGAGAAAGAAGGATAAATGATGATGAGTTTCAACCATTTTGAAGAACTCAGAGACAGTGCACAAGTGAAGGTCGCCACCTATCAGCATAGAGCTTCTCGATACTACAACTCAAGGGTGAGGCAACAAAGCTTCAAAGTGGGAAATTTAGTACTTAAAGAAGTCTCCCTAAGCACGAAGGAGCCTGACTTGGGAACCCCAGGACTGAGCTGGGAAGGACCCTACAAAGTCACTGAAATCATCTGACTAGGTACATACCAGCTAGAAGACTTAAAAGGACGAGCTCTACCCCATCCTTTGAATGCAAAGCACTTAAATACCTACTATCAATAGAGACTGATCAATTCAAGCCCTACAAACGCTTCAGGCGTTCTAGTTTTCAACAAAACACCTCAGGTGTTTTTCCTACATCGACGACCGACCTATTGTCTCTAAGTGATAAGCGCAGTGGCTAGGGAGCCAAGGAAAGGGCGAAGCCTGATGAGGCACCCTTCCAACTACCAAAGACTTAGTGGCTAACAAAAGAGTTGAGGAGAGGGAAAGGCCAAAAAAGGCACCCTCCAACTGAGCACGTTACCCTGATCGGGTAATGATTAGAGGAAGGTAGCCTAGTAAAGGCATCAACCTGAGTACTCGAGAGTAATAGGAGAGATATCCCGAGGAGACTCTGCAAAGATCTGACCTCCACCACTCTTCAGTGAGGAATGAGCCTTATTCGTTAAAATAAGTATGATAAAAATAAAAAATAAAAAGTAAGTAACAATCCCCCCCCCCTGGATCTCACTTCCGATCTCGAGTAGGTCAAGCTCGAAAGTGGGAGGCAATAAGTATACAAGTACATTCAAGCACCAGAGTATAAAAAAGATCTATAAAATAAAATTTTCTTCTTTCATTCACCATATAAAAGTTTACAATGTACAAAAAAAGAGGAGGGACTATAGAAACGAGAGCAAGGGTAGCCTATGAAGGCAAGGGTTTCTCCTGCTTAGAGGCGACCTCAGCGACATCTTCCTTAGCAGCCGAGGTGACCTCGACGACACTCTCCTTGACAATGGCTTACTGCTCCAGATCAACAACATCCCTAATTGTCGAGCCTGCCTAGTCGTCTACCCATGGTAGGTTGAGCTCGAGAAACCGACTCTGGAACTCCTCCCGATAGTTCACAAAGCCAATGTTGAAGACCTCCTCCAGCTCAACCTTGTGGTCCTCGGAGGCCTTTTAAGCTTCCTGTAAGACCCGTATCCTAGATCGTACTGTTCCTTAGGCTTCCGCAGTCCTCCGGGTCAAATTCTGGGGACCCGCGATCTAGGATTTTAAAGTCGGCTTAACCCGAAACTTGTACCCTAGCGACCGCGTCGTCGCCGCAGTTTTGACGCCGCGTCTCGCGCGCCAAGGTGATACCCAGGCCAGGAGATGTGGACCCGCATTCAGTTCGAGGAAAACAACACGTGTTGCAATCCCGAGAGAATTCATCATATCAAATATCAAGTACACATTACATCACTCCCATCACTCACACCCTTCCCCAAGTACAACTACCCATCCCCAAAAGTCAACTTTCCATCACTTCACCCATCCTCCTCCCCATCACTCTACTCACATCACCTCTCTCTCTCTCATCTCTCTCTTATTTTTCTCCCAAGCTACAGGACAGCGACCCACGTCCAAGCAAGCTCCATGAGAGAGCTTTGTGTGGCCCACTCCCTACCACTCAATCCAACCCTTTAAAGCCGATCTCAACCGTTAAAATTCACCCCTTGGAGCTCTAGATTGCATCGATGGAAGGAGGAGTCCGAAAAGATCAAAGGTGGGTGATTT
Source organism: Magnolia changhungtana (assembly GCA_030180095.1). Taxonomy (NCBI): domain Eukaryota; kingdom Viridiplantae; phylum Streptophyta; class Magnoliopsida; order Magnoliales; family Magnoliaceae; genus Magnolia; species Magnolia changhungtana. The sequence continues at coordinate 3,757,523 of JASAUF010000198.1, read as the reverse complement.
TTGTGTATTTTTTATTCGATGACCCACTTGTGGTGGGACCCATCTTGATGTATGCATGTGCATGGAGGAGCTCATAGTGGCGGAGCTCCTCCCATCTCCACCGTTTTTCTCTCTCTCTCCTTCCCTCTCTTTGTGATGTTGTGTGTGACCCACGTAATATTTAATCCAGACCATCTACCTGTGGGTCCCGCCTTGCTGGCGTCCAGCAGCTGGCTGGACGATCCAGCACTGCTGGTACCGTCCAGTAGCTCTGGACGAATGGAAAATACAAAGTTCAGCTTGGTTCAGAGCTTCGATGGGCCACAAGTGTGGGCCCACCTTGATGATGTGTTTACATCTACACCGTCAGCATCTAGACGGTGGGACCCATCTGGGATATTGATTTCATCCAGGTCGTCCATCCGTGTGACCCCACCTTCATGTATGTATTATTGCACCCACACCGTCCATCCAGACGGTGGGTCCCAGCAGCCACAGTTGCTGAGGACGTCAGCAAGTTATGTGGTCTGATCTCGAGGTATGCGTGGTACCCGTACCGTCCAGCCACTTACAGAGATCGTTCTATGGCGTTGCAAGGAGACTGAGATAGATCTAAATTTCAAGAGGGTCCCACCAATATTGTAAGTGTTTTGGCTACCCCGTCCATCTCCCACGTGGGGACTACCATGATATATGTGTTTTAATCCACACCGTCCATCATCTAAGGACGTGGGACCCAGCAGCAGATGGCTGCTGAATTGACGACCTCAAGTTTTGTGGGTCCCACGTGATGTGAGTATCCCATCTACGTCGTCCGTCAGGCAACCGTCCATGCCCCGGACGTTAGCTGCAAGCATATAAAAAAATAGTAATAAATATATACAAATATATAAGATATTATATATATATATAATGTGGTGGGCCCCATGTGGGACCCACCTGCATAGAAAAGGGATTGACTGGTGCATCTCACACCAGCTATATAGTTGCTGGAGTGACATCACCGGCTTTTGTGGGACCCACCGTATATGTGTTTCAAGATGGACGGTGGGAATCCTCCTGCTAAATAGTCGCTGTATTGGCGTCTCTAAGTTCTATCGGTCCCTCCATGATGTATGCATTCTGTATCCACACCATCCACTGTGTGGGACGGTGTGACCCACTGTGATATGTGTCTTATCTCCACCGTCCAGTGATCTGGATGGTGGACACCGCCGTGATGTAAGTGTTTTATCTGCACCGCTTGTCTATGGACCCCACCTGACGTGTGTTGTGTCCAGCACGTGCACGTGCACGTGGACCCCACTAGATGTATGTGTTGTATCTGCACACTGTCTATCCACGATGGGGCCAACCTTGATGATATGTTGTATATCCACACCGTCCAGACCTTGGACGGTGGGGATTGGATTGACTGGTGTACCTCACTCCAGCTATGTAGCTGTTATACCACATCAGCAAGTTCTGTGGGCCACCGCGATGTATTTGTTTCATGGCCCATTGGTGCAGTCCATTGATGCGGCCCACTTAATGAATATGAGGCCCATGTGATGTATGTGTGGCCCATGTGATGGGGCCCACATGTGATGTATTTGAGCCCCATGTGCGGGGCCCACCTATTGTGTATTTGAAGCCCATGGGTTGTGGCACATTGTTATATATTCGAGGCCCATGGGCAAGGCCCATTGTGATGTATTTCTGGGCCATTTAACCAGACCCATTATGGTGTATTTATAGCCCATTTAGCAAGGCCCGATGTGATGTATGTGTGGCCCATGTGATGCGTCCCGTTGTGATGTATTTGTGGCCCTTGAATGAGGCCCATTGCGATATATATTAGCCCTTTGTGTGAGGCCATAGGGCCACTATATGTTTGGGTCTATGTGGACCACTCCTTGCGCAATGTTGGTTAAATGTCTACATTGATGGGCAATGATAGTTAAATGTCCACATTGTGACCTTTCCTTAAGCCTTTGTTAGGCCGATTACCAATTTCGATTGTCGAGGTCGAGGCCTATTCCGATTGTCGAGGCCGATTCTGATTATTGAGGCCGATTGTTAAGGCCGATTCCGATTGTCGAGGCCGATTTCAATTATTAAGGCCGATTGTCAAGGCTGATTTCGATTATCGAGGCCGATTTCGATTGTCAAGGTCGAGACCGATTCTGATCGTCGAGGCCGATTCTGATTATTGAGGCCGATTGTCGAGGCCGATTCCGATTGTTGAGGCCGATTCTGATTGTCGAGGCTGATTCCGATTATCGAGGCCGATTCCGATTGTCGAGGCCGATTCTAATTATTGAGGCTGATTATCGAGGCTGATTCCAATTATCGAGGTCGATTTCGATTGTCGATTCTGATTCCGATTGTCAATTCTAATTTCGATTGTCGAGTCCGATTCCGATTGTATGGGTCGATTATTGAGGCCAATTCTGATTGTCGAGGCCGATTGTTGAGGCCGATTCTGATTCCAATTGTCGAGGCCGATTAGCGAGGCCGATTCCGATTGTTGAGGCCGATTCCAATTGTCAATTCTGATTTCGTTTGTCAAGGCCGATTCCATTGTTGAAACTGATTCCGTTTGATGAGGCCGATTCCGTTTGTCGAGGCTGATTTCATTATTGAGGTCGATTCCGTTTGGTCAAGGTCGAAGCCGATTCCGTTTGGTCAAGGCCGATTCCGTTTGTCGAGGGCGATTCCGTTTGTCGAGGCCGATTCCATTATTGAGGCCAATTCCGTTTGATGAGGCTGATTCCGTTTGATGAGGCCGATTTCATTTGTCGAGGCCGATTTTATTTGTCGAGGCCGATAACGATTGTCGAAGTCGATTCCGATTATCGAGGCCGATTCCACTTAGTCGAGGACGATTTCGATTGTCGAGGCCGATTCCGATCATCGAAGCCGATTCCATTTGGTAAAGGCCGATTCCGTTTGTCGAGGCCGATTCCATTTGTTGAGGTCGATTCCATCGTTGAGGCCAATTTTGATGGTCGAGGCCGATTTCGTTTGATAAGGCCGATTCCGTTTGTCGAGGTTGATTCCGATTATCAAGGCCGATTCCAATTGTTAAGGCTGATCATCGAGGTCGATTCTGATTATTGAGGTCAATTCCGATTGTCGAGGCCTAATGTAATGTATATAAGGCTATGGAGACCTTTGTGATGTATATTAGGCCCGTGTTAGAGGCCCATTGTGATGTATATTTGGCCCATGTGATGTGGCCCATTTGATGTATATGAAGCCTAATGTGACATATTTATGGCCATCCATTAAGGCCCACCTTGATGTGATGTATAATGGACCCGTGTGAGAGGCCCGTTGCGATGTGCTTGGGTCCCATGGGTTATGGCCCATTGTGATGTATTGGGGACCCATAGGACATGGCCCATCCGATGTATATAGGCTCATATGATGTGTATTAGGCCCATGTGATGCGGCCCATTATGATTGTATGAGGCCCATTGTGGTGCATTTGAGGGCCAGGCTATGAAGCCCATTGTGATGTATGTTAAACCCATGTGAAAGACCCATTGTGATGTGTATTAAGCTCTTGAATGAGGCCCATAGTATTGTATTTTTTGCCCTCTTGTGAGGTCATGGGTTCACTATATGTTAGGCTCTATGTGGGTCATTCGTTGGGGGCAATGTTGGTTAAATGTCCACGTTGTCGAGGTCGGTTGTTGATGTCGGTTATTGATACCAATTATGTGTATGATAAAGCATAGCATCATGATACATGCCTATACGCATCATCTGCTTATTTATTATGAGATGTGATTGACCATTGCATATGCCATAGTACAGATGGTTTATGAGACTCCCTGATAGGTGGAGTTATCCCACATGAGCGCAAGGTATGTGCGAGATTGATGCATGATTGGGTTACATGACTCATGCATCTTGCATTGTGTGATTGTAATTACTGTACGCTCTAGCGACATCAGGGTTGTGACCTCCATAGGTATGTTATGGATAGCTAGATGGGACACCGGAAATATTTAGTTCGAGCATCTGGGCAATTTGGATGTCCCGTGGGTGAAAGTCCTTAAACCTTTGAGGTCAGGAGACACCCCAACGTCGAGATCGAGTTGATATATGAGCGCCCGTTTGCCGAATACCAAGAGACCACGTCTCTCACTGTGTCATGGTCAGTTAGGAGGGGGTGTGGCCTTATCTGCCTGAGTGAGGGGGCTATAAGCTAGGCTGAGTTTGACCAGCTCCCAAATGGGTCTGCTATCGACGAGCCAGGTAGGCATTGGTATACTGCCGACAGGCAAGTAATGAAGTCTTTTTCACTTGCTGGGCTAGGCGGTCGGCTGGGGTGATAGCCATCTTGGAGTATACTAGACCCCGGTGATGATCCCAGAGATGTACAGTACTGATATGTGGACTTATTGAGTATGAGTTACATATTTATTTATTCATTCATTCACTATCTACTCAGGCTGGTGGTGCGCAACTACTTGTTACATGTTCCTTCACAATGGCTAGGATTTCGGTTGGGGCGCGCGACTAACCTGAGATCAGGAGTTTACTACATTAAGTCTGTTTATCCAAATTTAGGTATGGGACTGGTTTGGATAGAAGTCCCTTGTGGTGGACCCCGTAGCTTGCGATACTACATACTATCATCCCGATATCACACTCCAGATTGGTTATTTCATTTGCATCGCATATTACATTGCATCCTCAGCACATAGCACTTGGTTTACTGTGTTTTTACATCGCATAGCCTGGATAAGGCTGATGGTATTTATGGACTTACCAGCATGTTTCCACATTATTCTGTACGATTAAGGTTGATGGTATTTGTGAACTCAGTATCTAATATTTGGTTCTTTATGACTCCCCATTTGCATAGCCGATCCTCATTACATATTCTGATATTGAATGAATTATAGACTTAATAGTATATTTTCACTTATTTTGATTACTCTGTTATTGCTTACTTGGCACTTACCTTGTGCACATACTTTCACCACCCACTAAGCTTTCTATAAGCTTATGCACAATAGATGCGTGCAGGTGGCATTAGGTTGCAGCAGCGTCGAGCTCAGAGCATGCAACAGACTTCTAGTGTTTTGATTACAATATATGTATTTCCCTTTCAGCATTGTATTCGAATGTTTATATTAGTGGATATGTGATGATGATGTTGCCTTTATGATTTGGGTAAACTTGTGGTTACGCTTCTTATGAGATTGATGTACATTTAAAAAAAATCCTCCTTCTAGGATCCCAGGCTCGGAACCTGGCGTATGGACGCTGGGAGCTGAGAATGGGTACTACGGAGGCTGTCGGCACTAGATTCGATGATTGGAAATTTTGTGAGCCTGGTTTCTGAGTTTGGGGTGTGACACTTCCACCGCAGCCGCCTCCCTCGTCGGGATACTAGCCTTTACCTCGGCCACCCTGACCTTTGCCTCAGTCGCCCTGGCCTCTGCCTCAACTACCCTAGCCTCGGCTGCCCTTGTCATTACCTCTGCCGCCCAGCCTCTAGCTCAGCCATCTTGGCCTTTAGCTTGGAATTCTCATGTTGTTCCATCACCATATGAGAAGAAGCCTCCACCAACCGAGAGATGTCGACCTTATGCACCTCCATGGATACTCTTAAGGCATCACAAAGGGACTTAACCTCAGCACAGAAAGCCTCTTGAGCCTTTATGGCCGCCATCAGTTCCTCGTTCTTCGTGGTTGGCCTCTTGGCAGTTGGCCTCCTTAATCCAAGCCTTTAGGTCAAGTGAGGACCGCCGGATCGTGAGGGCCCCAACGACCTCCTATAATAGAAAAAGTTAAGTTAACAAACAAATTATTAGAAATAAAGTACTCATGCGACATCCCGACTACTGACTTACCTTGATGCACTAGAACGTCGTCTCTTTGAGAAGCTGATCTGGATGCAGCAACAATGAGGAGTTTATCTCTTCCTCGGGCACATAGCCCTTACCCAAATTTAGAAGCAAGGCCAGGTGCCTTGGGATGGAGGAGGATGAGAGCCCCCTGTAGTAGCGTCCTCAAGTGTCAAGCCCCAAACCCGGAAATCGGATTCACAGGAAACCCGATCGCCGAATCCGGTGCCGACAGCCTCCGTAGTACCCCATTCTCGGCTCTTAGCATCCATACGCCAGATTCCGATCCTGGGATCCTACAAAGAGGATTTTTTTTTGTTTACATTTATCTCGCAATAAGCACAACCACAAGAATACCCAAATCACAAAGGCAACATCATCATCACATATCCACTAATATAATCATTTTATTACAATACTGAAAGGAAATACATAAGTCAAAAATCAAGCTCCAGAATACCGCTGCACGTCCCAAGCTCAACACTGCTGCGACCTAACGCCACCTGCACGCATCTATCGTGCATAAGCTTATAGAAATCTTAGTGGGTGTGAAAGTGTGTGCACAAGGTAAGTGCCAAGTAAGCAATATCAGAGTAATCATAGTAATCAGAATAATCAGAGTAAGCGGAAATACTGGTAATCTGTGAGTCATACAATGTTAGGGTATGCAATGCAATTCAGCTATATAAATGAGGAGTTAAAGAAAGTCAAATATTAAATGTCGAGGATGCAATACCATAAATCATACAATATCGAAATAAGCGGAAATATACTGATAAGTTTACGAGTGCCTTCAGTCGTACAAAGGTTATGCGATGCAAGACATGATGCTAACGGTCATATCAATACAGAAACATGGCAACCTAAAATGCTAAGTACTGCGGATACAATGTAATATGCGGTGCGGATGAAATGACCATGCTGGAGTGAAGTCGGGATGATAGTATGTAGTATCGTAGGCTATGGGGTCTATCACAAGGGACTTCTATCCAAACCAGTCTCATACCTAAATTTGGATAGTCAGACTCAATGTGGTAAACTCCTGATCTCAGGTTAGTCGAGCGCCCAACCAAAATCTTGGCCATGCGAAAGTACACAACAATTAGTTGCGTACCACCAGCCCGAGCGGATAGTGAATGAAATGAATGCATGAGTATGCAACTCCTACTCACTAAGTCCACATATCAGTACGGTTCCTCTCTGGGATCATTACCAGGGTTTAGTACACTATAATTGGCACTGCCGCTCTCCCAGCCGCACAGTCCAAGTGAGCGTAAGAAACCTCACTATCCGCCTAGCCAATAGTCTGTCAATACCTATTCGGCATGTCGATAGCGGACCCATTCCTCGAGCTAGTCAGACTCAACCTAGCAATGCCCCCTACGCTCTGGCAGGTAAGGCCACACCCCCTCCCAACTGACCATCGCACAGTGGGAGACACAGCCTCCTGGTATTCGACACTCGGGCGCTCATGTGTATCCACTCGGTCCCGACGTTGGGGCGTCCTCCAGTACCAATTCTGATGTCGATTCCGATTGTTAAGGTCGATTTCGATTGTCGAGGTCGAGCTCAATGTGACGCCCCGGTCACTGTTTCATGTGGGCGGGCCCTCAGGTGCGACTGGCAAGCTACTATGTGGTGCGAGACTCTTGTCTTTGGCAAGCTCTTGTTGCGATTGATCGTAGCGTAACTTGTCCCACATCGGAAGAGTTGTCTGGAGTTGTGGTGGTTATATGTTGGGTTTCTCCCTTAACAGACATGACGCGTTTTAAAGCCATGAGCTTCGGCCAAGCGGACAATATCATGTGTTGTGGGGGTGGGCCTTACAAATGGTATCAGAGCTGAGGACGGCTCTCCCCTCGGTGGGGGATAATGTGACACCCCGGTCACTGTTTCATGTGAGCAGGCACACGTGGGCGGGCACACATGTGGGCAGGCCCCCAGGTGTGGCTAGTAGGCTACTATGTGGCTGGCAGGCTACTGTGTTGGGTGAGCTACTATTGCAGTTGACTGTAGCGTAACTTGTCCCACATCGGAAGAGTTGTCTGGAGTTGTGGTGGTTATATGTTGGGTTTCTCCCTTAACAAACATGAGGCGTTTTAAAGCCGTAAGCTTCGGCAAAGCGGACAATATCATATGCTGTGGGGGTGGGCCTTACATCAAGGGCTGAACTATGGTTTGACTCATTGCCCTGAACTTCCTCGGCCTGAGCCTATCCAAGTCGAACATCTCCCGCTGGTGAGTGTCAAGGGAAACAATAGTAAGGCCAACTCTGACCATGTTAGACCTACCACAACAGCAACGCCACCTCTAGTCATTGTTGGATCAACAAATGGGCCAGAAGCAACCACCTCAGTCGCTCCCTAATCACTTACGAAAATGGTCTCCATGGCCGCCTCAGCCACTGGCTGGTCATCTGAGGAGGCAACAGCCATGTGTTCACTCCCCAAGTATAGGGTTGTGATGTAGTAATAACTCGGTAAGATCGAGGTCGAATCCCACGAGGACTGATCGTCACAATTCAAATCTGTGATCCTCCTTAACTAATTCAACAAATAATGGAGCAAATTACTAACACAAATTTATGGAAAATAACTATTGAGGATAGGGAAGAAAATTCAATAAGAGAAAGAGCACTAGGACTTTCGAATCCACCCCTAATTATCCTAACCCTTGTTTTGTCTGTTAATTCACTTTAATATAGATTGATCTAACTTATCTAAAGAAAGCACAATCTGTGTCCTTAATCGGGCATCTGATTGTCTAATTCCTTCAAGCAATGCCATGAATAACATATCCCATGTCCAAATCGGGCATATGGAATATGCGATTCGATAAAGCACCACTGTTTCTTCCTCTACGGGAACACTGTTCATAATCGACACAAGTACCTAGCATAAGCATCCGGACCACATCCATGCATAGACTCGATCAAAGTTGATAGATGGAGAAGTATGGAATTTAAAGCAATCAAGCACACTTAGGAAAGAAACAAACCAATCTAATTAAAATAAAATCAACATAGAAAAAGGGTGTTCAAATTAGGGTTTCATCTCACCCTAGCTGAGAGATTAGTTACCCATAAAATCCATTAAACATATGGATAAATAAAAAAACATCAAACCAATTTCTCTCTTTCTTCTTTCTTCTCTTTCTTCTCTCCTTTGCTCTAGATCTGGAATTCTCCACCCTTTGAATTTCTGAATGCCCTTTCTCATGTTTTGCAACTCTTTTTATAGCTGATGGAGTGGCTGGAGTGGTGAAATTTGGATTTGGGAAGCTGTCGCACGCGAAGAAAAATTCCTTTTCGCAGCCAAGTTCAGGACCTCAAAACACCATACTTTTCTCGTTCAAATTCCAACAAACACCGTCCCTTAGGACTTTCTTGGGTCCTCTAAATGATAGACGGTTCAGATCTGCCATATGATCAAAGATGGTGGCCCACAACCGCCTAGAAAACTGGATTTTCAAATTGTGCGAAACCTTTCGCACCCTTTCGCTGTAGTGATCGGTGGGGCCCACAGAAGTATTTTCTGGAAAATCCACCCCGTCCATTGGATTCAGGACGAAATTTCAGTCAAGAATAGGTAGTTTTGAACGTCCATTGATGTGTCCCAGAGAAGAAAACACAAAAAGATCAGATTTGGACGTTACAGGGCAGCCCTTTTGTGGCCTCTGTACCGCACACGTGTGCATGCATGGGTATAAAATATTACCATGGTTTTGAAGTCCTCGAGCCCATCTTCAAGATGGACGGTTCGGATCGGCCGGACGGGACACGTGTGGGGCTCACAGCTAGCCGCAAAAAGGTCCAGCGTCCGTCGTTCGTACGAAACGAACGGAATTGCCGCTGCCGTTTCAAATTTTGGAAGGCGCGGCTGACCGTCTGACTCCGTTCGGTGCGGCTCTTGTGCACGGCGCACATATGGACTTCACTTCTCATGTGAGGCCTACTGTAATGTTTTCGAGAAATCCAAGCCGTCCATCCTGTTTCTCATATCATTCAAACCGTCTAGGTAAATTTTGAAGAAGGTCCAGATATCGGTGGGCCCCAATCAACGGTTTATGGGCTGATCTGTCGGTTGGGCACTTCCCTAGTGATCCGAGGGCTGAAATTTGAAATGTACGGTTAATTTATGTCTCTAATCCCATGTATAAAGTTTCGAGCCAATTGGATGGAGGAAACCATGTGATCTTGCATTTTGTACCAATTTCAGGCCTCTTTAAACGTGAACAGCCTGATTTCCTCGGGTCCCAGGCATGTAAATTCTTCAATATTGGTCCTCTGGAGTCCGTCCCTTGCTCTGGTATCTTCGGAGAGTCAAATCCATGCTTTTAACATCATTTTTCAATACACGCTCCTAATTTCATCCTGTAATAAAAATATAATTAAAATATGGCATTAAACATTATCATGAACATAAAATTAGGTAATAACTGGGGTCTGAGATGCAATATTCGACCCTCATCACCATGCCCGAGGGAGCACTGAGAAAAGAAAGAAGAGTCGTGGCAACAAGCATTGTCTTCTTATCGACAGCCTTCAATCTCTTCATATCGGCCCCAACAAGCATCTTCCTCTTCCTCAGCTGAGGACGACCAAACATCTCTATGAAAGGAATAGAAAAGAGTTAAGTAAGAACATGATTGTAAGAACTGCCAACCAGTAATGCACCTACCGAGCTAAGAGACATACTGGCTAGAGCAAGTGTGAACTAATGCAGAAGCATAGCAGTAACCAACCTCTTGTAATCCCACTACTCAGCAAGTCGCTCTCGAGTGATCCTAATCTGATGCTAGTGATAGACGAAAGAGTAGGTTTTGATTTGGGGAAAGCTGCAGAAAAGAACCTGATATCAGTGTCAAAAGAAAGAAAAAGCGAAGTATAAATGCAATGGTTCAGTGTGTGTTCTGACCTGGCAGGGCGAAGGAGAGACCTAAGACCATAAACCCTCCAACTTTGCCAATGGAGCCTCCCATTCTCCATATGCGAAGAACCACTTATCTTTCCAGCCCTTCTTGGAGGATGGGTTATTCTCCATATGCCAAACATTGGTGTTTTGCTGCCCTGAGGCAACTCCAAGGTGACAAAATACCTCTCTCACCATAGGGTGAAGTGGCATACGAAGACCACAAGAGAAAAATGCAGAGTACATTGAGACCCCTCCCATGGGAGGTCGGCTAAGGACTTCCCAAGCTCGAGGTAGGCGAAGTCCCACCGAGCTAAGGATTATAAACTCTGACCTGAGGGAGTGCAAATCTGTCACCCTCAACCTTGACATAAAAGTGTCAACAGTAAGGACCATGCCACTAGAGGACAGGGAGGTCGCCTTAGCTCGCAATGCCACCTCAGTTGGGGGAGGAGACCTCTAAAAACCAGGATCAATGCGGGGGGGGGGATACATTTTCGTCACTAAAAGTCAATTTTAGCGACGAAATAAATTTTCGTCGCTAAAAGTGAACTTTTAGCAACGAAAATTTTCGTAGTTAAAAATCGTACATTAGACTTTTAGCGATGAAATGTTTCGTCACTAAATGCTCCAAACATTTTATTGCCACTTGAAATACATATCTTTTAGCAGTGAAAATTTCGCTGCTAAAAATCCTGTATGATACTTTTAGAGATGAAAATTTTCGTCGCTAAAGACTCGGAACATTTTCTTAAACTTTTAGGGGCGAAAATTTTCGCTTCTAAAAAATACCAAGATTTTTGTATTTTTTAGCAGCGAAAATTTTCGTTGCTAAAAGTCTTGGACTGTACAAGACTTTTAGTAGCAAAAATTTTCGCTGCTAAAAATAATAACATATCGTTTAGCGACGAAAAGTTTCGTCGCCAAAAGTTTCTTTTTTAAAAAAAAAAAATTCCAGCTCAAAATCCGTACAAAATTCCTGATATACACCTCTTAACAATATATTCCATCATATTCATCCTGATATACACATTTCATCATATGCATATTCACATCAAACTACATAAACTTTTAGCGGTGAAACTGTTCATCGCTAAAAAATTAAAAAATCTTTCTGTTTTTCGCTGCTAAAAATAAACTAACGTATCTTTTAGCGACGAAAAATTTCTTCGCTAAAAGTTTCTTTTTAAAAAAATAATCTAGCTCAAAATCCATACAAAATTCCTGATATACACCTGTTAACAATATATTCCATCATATTCATCCTGATATACACATTTCATTATATTCACATTCACATTCACATCCATCTAAACCCAAACTACATCCACTTTTAGCGACAAAACTGTTCGTTGCTAAAAAATTAAAAATCTTTCTATTTTTTCGCTGCAAAAGTCTTGTACTGTACAAGACTTTTAGCAGTGAAAATTTTCGCTGCTAAAAATAAACTAAAGTATCTTTTAGCTACGAAAAGTTTCGTCGCCAAAATTTTCTTTTTAAAAAAAAAAAAATCTAGCTCAAAATCCGTACAAAATTCCTGATATACACCTGTTAACAATATATTCTATCATATTCATCCTAATATACACATTTCATCATATTCACATTCACATCCATTTATACCCAAACTACATACACTTTTAGCGACGAAATTGTTCGTCACTAAAAAATTAAAAAATCTTTCTGTTTTTAGCAGCGAAAAAATTTTCGCTGCTAAAAATAAACTAACGTATCTTTTAGCTATGAAAAGTTTCGTCGCCAAAAGTTTCTTTTTAAAAAAAATAATCTAGCTCAAAATCCGTACAAAATTCCTGATATACACCTGTTAACAATATATTCCATCATATTCATCCTGATATACACATTTCATCATATTCACATTCACATCCATTTAAACCTAAACTACATACATTTTTAGCGGCGAAACTGTTCGTCACTAAAAAATTAAAAAATCTTTCTCAAAATTTGTGAAAATTTTCATTTAAAAATAAACTACCGTATCTTTTAGCTACGAAAATGTTTGTCGCCAAAAGTTTCTTTTTAAAAAATATAATCTAGCTCAAAATTCGTACAAATTTCCTGATATACACCTGTTAACAATATATTCCATCATATTTATCCTGATATACACATTATTCACATTCACATCCATCTAAACCCAAACTACATAAACTACATTCATCCAAACACAAACAATCTTATCTGCATCACATTCATTCATGCATAAATATATATAAATTTAACATAAACAAATAAACAAAAAATCACAAAGATGAAGGCAGAGGTGGTGGGGAATCGGTGGGTAAGCGTGCAGCGAAAGCCTGAAACATCTCCGTCATCCGTCGCTCATGCTCCACCCGCATCTTCTACATCCTTCTCTCATCCTCCTCCCTCTGCCTCACCAACTCCTCCTCCATCCTCCTCTGCCTCGCCAGCTGATCCTCTATCCTCCTCTCCTGCTCCTCCCTCTGCCTCTCCTGCTCCTCCCTCTGCCTCGCCAGCTCCTCCAGGTTTAGGTTTAGGTTTAGGTTTAGGTTCAGGTTATAAGTATAGGTTTTGGGATTTGAAAATAGGTTTAGGGTTTAGGGTTTAGGAAATCGGGTTTAGGTTTGGGTTTCAAGTTTAAGCTTAGGTTAAGGTTAGGGAGTTGAGATTAGGATTAGGTGTAGGTTTAGGTTTAGGAATTTGAGAATACATTTCGGTTTTATGTTTAGGTTTAGGTTTTAGGTTATAGGTTTTAGGTTTAGGTTACTGTTAGGTTATAAGTTATAAGTTTAGTTTATAGGTAAGGTTTAGGTTATAGGTTATTGTTGAGGGTCAAATATTGCATATTAGACCCCATTTATTACCTGAACTTATGAGCATGATACTGTTTAACGCCTGATTTTAACTATGTTTGTGATGAAGGGTGCATTTACGAGATTGGACCGAAAGAGGATGCTAAGTGCATGGAGTTGACGTTCCAGAATCACGAAGGCAAGAGACGGACTCCAGAGGACCAATATTGAAGAATCTACATGTCAAGGATCCGAGAAAATTAAGCCGTTCACGTTAAAGAGGCACGAAACTAGTGCAGAATGCAAGATCACGAGGTTCTCATCGTCCGCTTGACACGAGACTCCATACATGGGATGTGAACCATAAATTAGCCATACATATTAAATTTCATCCATTGAAGATCTTGGAAAATGGGTCAATGGATAAATCATCCCTTAAACGGTCAATTCTGGGCCCACCTGATATCTGAATATGCTTCAAACTTGGTCCCAACGGTTTAAATGCGGTGAGAATACAGATAGACGGATCAGATTTCTCACAAACATCTCTGTGAGACTCAAGCATGCAGTGCATGAGCACGGTGCATTAGTGCTCCATGCGTGCACCAAAAATTCGGAAGTCGTTCAGCAAACGCTGACCGACTCTTCTTCCCAATTCGAAAAAAAAGCACAACAGCGTTTCCCTGTTTGATTGGGTTTTACTTGTGGCCCACCATCGTGATCCAGAAGTCTGATCCGGACCGTCCGTGTGACTCGCATGGTACATATTTCCCTTGCCTAGGTGATGAAAATTCAAGATACATCGGAGATTGATTTTTAACTGTCCAAACGGAGGATGGACGACTAAATGAAAACTTCGTGGGTCACACTGAAGGAGAATGGAAGCACGTAATGCTTGACCAGTTTGGCGAGGGGAATTCAGTGGACGGAGTGGATTTTTCCTGCATCACCGATTGTGGGTCCCACCATCATTACTGCATAACACTTACGCAGGCTCTGTTCGCAGCAGAGCCTGCGAACGAAGCTTCGTGGGCCACCACCATACTTCAGAGGTGTGATCCGATCCGTCCATCATGTAGAGGGGTGCGATCTGGTTAGACCCACGTTGATCTTATACACTCATGCACGCACACGTGCTAAGTTCAACAGTTACAAACGGACAGTCTGCACTGATTGCATTGTAATTTCTACTGATTGGTCGGGTAAAAAACATTCCATAGCCGGCTATTTCTAGCTGAAATCTCGCTGCAAACACAATAGACGGAGTGGGTTTCCTACCTGTCAACTGAAGTGGACCCCACCATTACTTCAGCGCAAGTTGGCTCCCAATGTTAACGTAGCCGACCTCCTTGCTGCGTAAAACCTCCTCGTAGAGTGCAGAAACTCTTCACCTGGTGCGTATAAAAGGGAGAAAGAGAGAATAGGAGGACGGATTCACTTTTGAGCAGGAGTTTCAAGGAGCACAGGGAGAGAGAGAAATAAGTTTGAAGTTATTTTATTTAATTTCTTTATTCTATTTTCTTTCTATGAATTTCATGGAGTTTAGTTTATCCATGCTAGGCTAAATCCCTTAGCTAGGGCTAAGGGGTGAAGCTTGCAGAAGGATGGGAGTTATTTTATGCTTTTGATTTAGCCTTGAATTATGAACTTTGCGTTATTCTAGTTATTTTTATAAAATGCCTTTAGTTCTTAATGGTTTGTTGTGACTTAAATTACAATGGATCTGTAATAACTTTTGGTATTTTTGTCATGCATGTTTGGAAGTTATGATCGTAGGAATCCTGTTGTTCTCCATTGTCCCATGGGCATGGATAGATGACAGAATCCTTCCCTATGTTCATACTCTCGTTGATTGGATGTGGATTGGTTAAATTCCATTGTTTACTTTGCCTCCTGGGCATGGTCTTGTGATGGAATCTGGTCTAATTCTCATTCCTCTCATCTCTTGAAATCTGAATTAAAGGACGTTCATAGTTATTATTTCATCCAGATGAAGATAGTACTCTGAGTCTAGATGTATTCTTGAATAAAAGCATAGATTTCCCTGATCTCTACAAGTGGATCCTCTGAATCCCTAGTTTCCCTTCTCTGAATTCTCTTAAGTTTTAGATAATTATTTCACCATTATTCTTCAAATCACAATTGGTTTAAATTTCATCTTAGCCTAGTTCTAGATCTGGTTATTTTCAGATACCGTACAGATTTCAATCCCTGTGGATTCGACCTCGGTCTTACCGAGTTTATTACTACATCACAACCCTGCACTTGGGGAGTGAATAAGTTTTTGGCGCCGTTGCCGGGGATTGACGGTTACGTTCTCTGAAGTTAATTGGTTTTAGGATTAGTTTAAGATTAGGACTTTTTCTAATTTTTAGATTTTATTTTTAGAATTTTCTAATTCCAGGTTTCCCTTTAATTTTTAGAAATTCTCTTTCAAGTAACTTTCTATTTTTAGATAATTTTCCCTTTTTAGAAACTAACCCAACTTTCTTGTTTTGTAGGATTCTGAGATAGGTTTCTAAATTGGTAAATTCTTTCTTAATTTCTACTTTCTATTTTTCAAATTTTTGTTACTAACTTACTTTCTAGTTTAGAACTTTCTTAAATTGTTTTAGAAATTTTATACTCTCCTAGGAATTTCTCTTTTCTAAAAAAAAAAAAAAAAAAAAAAAAGGAGTTTACTGCTATTTCTCTTCTTAGGAATTTTATAGGCTTGCTATTCTTAGAAACTAACTTATTTTATTTTATTTTACAGGTTTTAATTTAGGAACTCCAATTTGGTAACTTCCTTCCAACCCTCTCTTTCTTTTTAGATTTTTATCTCCCTTCTTAAGACTAGGTTTAGAATTTAATTGAGGGCTGCGAGTGTTTCATGCCCAAGTGGGCTCATGGCAACACTCGATGTCTCTTGACTGAAAGAGGATTAGTTGAGGGGTTAACTGTCCATTGTAGGACTAGACACCGCTCGAAATCCCCTGAGTTAATTGAGGATATGGCTGAAAATTAACCTCTTCTACCCCAACCTAGGGTAGAAGATCTCCAAGATAAGAATGAGGTGCTTCAAGCACCCCCACCTCGTACCTTACGAGATTACTTACAACCGGCGGGGGTGAGTACGCCCTCATGCATGGTTTTTCCTGAGAATGCAGGACATATGGATATCAAGCCAGGGGTGATCCAACTCCTTCCTAAATTTCATGGGCTTGAGTCAGAGAATCCATATCTACATTTAAAAGAGTTCGATGAGATCATGGCTACCCTATACTTTCCTAACGTGTCTGATGACACGGTCAAGTTAAAACTCTTTCCCTTTTCTTTGAAAGAGAAAGCCAAGATGTGGTTACATTCACTACGTCCTCAATCTATTAGCAGATGAAATGACATGACAAGGGAGTTCATTAAGAAATTTTTTCCATATCATAAGACGAACACTCTTAGGAAGTCGATCATGAACTTCGCCCAAAGGGAAGATGAAACATTCTTCGAATGTTGGGAGCGGTTCAAAGATCTTGTCAGTTCATGCCCACAACATAGTTTTGAAACGTGGTGTATCACGAACTTTTTCTACGATGGACTGACATCTCCCATTCTCCAATTAGTTGAGACAATGTGTAATGGGGAGTTTATGAATAAAGTGTCGATAAGGTGTGGGACTACTTTGATAAACTTGTTGAGAACACACAAACATGGGACATCTCCCCTAGACCGAGTACTACACCTAGACTGACTCATTCCAAAGAAAGAGGTGGAAGGTACCTCCTGAAAGAGGAGGATAATATTAATGCCAAGGTAGCCAACCTCACTCGAAAACTCGAGGCCATGGAATTAAAGAAGGATAAGGCCAAGGAAGTTGTTTGTAGCATCTGTGGTTGCAACATTCATACTACTGAAAACTGTCCAACTATCTCTGCATTTCAATAGGTATTGAATGAGCAATCCAATGCTGTAAGCAATTACCAAAGACCTTTCAGTGGGCCCACCTCTAACACATACAATCCTGGCTGGAGAAATCATCCAAACTTCAGTTGGAGGAATGGACAAACCGCTACACCTCAAGGTTACCTAAATCGAAATCCAACTCAAGAGAAACCTCAAGAGGATTTGGTTCTGAAACATTTTCAAAAACAAGAGCTTTTCAATCGGGTATGCTACAGGCCTTCCAAGACCTTACAAAAGCAATACAAGGACTTAAGGCTGAAAATACGATTGGGAACAAGGGGAGCTTTCCAGCTCAACCTCTTCTCAATCCTAAACCGTAATATGAAGTTAGCGACCCAAGCTCTTCAAATCAGATGGAGCAAGCTAAATCCATCACCACTCTTAGGAGTGGGAAGATCATTGACAAAACCATTCCAGTTAGGGCTGAAAGGCCTAAGGACCTGGAAGTGGATAAAGAAGATGGATCTAGCCATGCCCGACCAGAGTTAGAACCGGAACCTCAAGGGAAGCCGGTTGCTCCATTTCTCCAACGGTTGGTTGCACCAAAACCTCTCTAACTCTCAGGATATTCTAGAGGTGTTGAAACAAGTGAAGGTCAACATTCATCTACTTGATGCCGTGAAACAAATACCTTCATATGCCAAATTCTTGAAAGACTTATGTACGACCAAAAGACGGCAAAATATTCAAAAGAAAATCTTCCTGACTGAGAAAGTGAGTGCCATCCTAAAGCAAGATGTGCCGCAAAAATTCAAAGACCCTAGTAGCCCAAACATATCATGTGTAATTGGGGACCATCGAATTGATCATGCACTTCTTGACTTAGGAGCGAGCGTTAATCTTATCCCCTACTCGGTATACAAACAGTTGGGCTTAGGTGAATTAAAACCCACCTTAACCACACTACAACTTACTGATCGCTCTGTTCGTATACCAAGAGGGATAATTGAGGATGTGTTAGTCCAGGTTGATCGATTTTACTACCCAGTTGATTTCATCATCCTGGATTCCGAACCCATGGTAACACGAGCACTCAGATTCCCGTCATTCTTGGTCGCGCATTCCTTGCCACTTCAAACGCAATTATTAATTACAGGAATGGTGTCATGAGTATGTTTTTCGGCAATATGACATTAGAAATGAATATCTTTTTCAAAACGGCCAGACGGATAGAGGAAGATGACGATATCTACGATATTAACATGATCGATACTTTCGTGGATGATAGGACACCCCTTACCTTATCCTCTGATCCTCTAGAGACATGCCTGGCCCACTCCCATGAGTTTGATGATGACATAATTAGGGAAATGTGTGCCATGCTTGATGCGGTACCGGTACTTGAAGTTAACCGGTGGAGGCCTCACTTTGAAAAGTTACCCCAAACTAATGAAGTGCCTCTCCCGTCTAACCTCAAGCCACCGAAGCTTGACCTAAAACCTTTGCCCTCTGATTTAAAATATGCATACTTAGGTCAAGATGAGACATACCCGGTGGTGATTTCTGCCCACCTTGAGAAAGAACAAGAGAGTATGCTCATATCTACTCTCCTGGAGCATAAGGGAGCCCTTGGAAGGACAATCGCGGACCTCAAGGGAATCGACCCCTCGATTTGTACTCACCGCATATATCTTGAGGATAATGCAAACACCACTCGGCAACCACAAAGTAGACTAAATCCAAACATGAAGGAAGTGGTTAAGGCCGAGGTTCTTAAACTATTGGATGTGGGTATCATATACCCTATATTTGATAGTCAATGGGTGAGTCCAACTCAGGTGGTTCCTAACAAGTCCGGGATCACCATCGTAGCCAATGCCAATAATGAACTCGTGCCGACTAGAGTCACTACTGGTTAGAGGATGTGCATTGACTACAGAAAATTAAATACCGTCACGAGGAAAGACCACTTTCCCTTGCCCTTCATTGATCAGATCTTGGAAAGGTTAGCTGGTCATTCCTATTACTGTTTCCTTGACGGGTATTCAGGATACAACCAGATAGAGATCGCCCCTGAAGATCAAGAAAAAACTATGTTTACATGTCCCTACGGCACCTTTGCTTACCAAAGGATGCCATTCGAGCTATGTAATGCTCTTGCCACTTTCCAGCGATGTATGATGAGCATATTTTCTGACATGGTGGGGCAATATTTAGAGGTCTTCATGGACGATTTCTCTGTCTTCTGTCCATCTTTCAGCGAGTGCTTGAAAAGTCTTAAATGTGTACTAAAAAGATGTGAAGAAAAGAACTTGGTACTTAATTGGGAGAAGTGTCATTTCATGGTTCAGAAGGGAATTGTCCTTGGACACATTATTTCATCCAAAGGAATCGAGGTGGATAAGGCAAAGATCGATCTTATCTCTAACCTACATCCACCCAAGAACATAAGGGACATGCGATCCTTTTTAGGACACGCCGGGTTTTACAGAAGATTCATAAAGGACTTTAGTCTCATCTCTCGTCCTCTATGTAATCTACTTCAAAAGGATGCACTATACGAGTAGACTGAACCATGTCAGGAAGCTTTCACTAAGCTTAAGGGCATATTGACTAGTGCACCCATCATACAGCCACCTGACTAGAGCATTACTTTTGAACTTATGTGCGACGCATCTGATTATGCTCTTGAGACAGTTCTTAGCCAGAGAAAAGATAAGAAACCCTACGTTATTCATTACGTAAGTAAGACTCTAAATCCTGCCCAAGTGAACTACTCGACTACGAAAAAGGAACTCTTAGCCGTAGTGTTTGCCTTGGACAAATTTAGGTCTTACTTGATCGGATCCAAGATCATTATTTACACTGATCACGCAGCGCTTAAGTATCTCCTGTCTAAGAATGATGCTCAGCCCCGTCTGATAAGATGGATCCTCCTACTCCAGGAATTTGACGTAGAGATAAAAGATAAAAAGGGGGTAGAAAACGTAGTGGCTGACCATCTTTCTCGCCTTAATCCCTCTGATTCCTTTGAGACGACGCAGATTAATGACATGTTCCCTGACGAACAGTTGTTCAAAGTCTATCATTCACCTTGGTTCACTGATATCGCTAATTATCTTGCCACATGTTCCATACCGACACATTGGACTGCTCAAGATAAGAAGAAATTTTTCACCGAAGTGCGTAAATTCTTCTGGGATGATCCATACTTATTTAAATATTGCCCAGACCAAATCTTGAGGAGATGTGTGCCAGACGATGAGCATCAGAGTGTCATCTCCTTCTATCACTCACAGGCCTGTGGTGGTCACTTTTATGCAAAAAAGACCACGACCAAGATTCTGCAGTGTGGCTTTTATTGGCCCACTATGTTCAGGGACACTCATGAGTTTTGCAAAGCTTGTGAGCGTTGTCAGAAATTGGGAGCATTGTTCCATCGAAATATGATGCCCTTGAATCTCATTCTTATCATAGAGGCATTTGATTGCTGGGGCATCGATTTCATGGGGTCATTCCCCCAATCTTTTGAGAATTTATATATTTTGCTTGCCGTAGACTATGTCACTAAATGGGTCGAAGCGATTCCGTGTCGAACAAATGACCATCGCAAGGTCATTAAATTCCTTAAAGAAAACATCCTTTCCCGATTCGGAACGCCTCGAGCCACCATTAGTGATGGGGGCTCACACTTTTGTAATAGGCCATTTGAGAGTTTAATGAAGAAATACGGTATCTCTCATAAGGTGAGCATCCCATACCACCCACAGACAAGTGAGCAAGTTGAGATTTCCAATAGGGAGATCAAACACATTTTGGAGAAAACGATTAACCCTGACCGTAAGGATTGGTCAATTCGATTGATCGATGCCTTATGGGCTTACCATACTGCTTTTAAAACCCCTATTGGAATGTCTCCCTTTAGACTCGTCTATGGGAAGGCTTACCACTTGCCTGTGGAGTTGGAACATAGAGCCTACTAGGCGATCAAAAATCTGAATTTCAATCTGAACAACGCTGGCTCTCTACACAAACTTCAATTAAATGAACTTGAAGAAATCCGGAACGACGCGTAAGAGAACTCGAGAATTTACAATGACAGGATAAAGGCGTTTCATGATCAACATATTCTACGAAAATCATTCACGCCAGGTTAGAAAGTCCTTTTGTATAATTCTCGATTACATCTCTTTCCGGGTAAGCTTCGATCTCGTTGGACCAGCCCTTACATTGTTGTTATTGCATATCCTCATGGAGGCATCGAGATAAAAGATCCCGACAATGGCAAGGAGTTTAAAGTAAATGGACATCGCTTAAAGCCATTTGTCGAGAAATTTGATTCAGAAGACATGTCCATTCCTCTGACTGATCCTGTTTACCAGGAATGATCTCCTAGTCTGATAGAGGTATAGGTAGGTTTCCTGTTTGTATAGGACTAGGGTAGTTGCTTTGGTCTGGCTGAAGACGTTAAACTTAGCGCTACTGGGAGGCAACACAGCTTTTCAATTCATTTCATTTTCCTAGTTAGATAGTTCAATGCTTGTGGGTAACATTACTATAAACCCTCACGAGACTACAACTCGTCCACTAGGGGCAACCTAGGGGTTTAAAGGCTTGTTGCATACGCTAAATGCAATCGAGAGCACCTGCAAAAGTGGTATAGGTAGGAGTTTTTTTTTTTTTTACTTGTGTTGGTTTCTCTCTTGCGCTGACTTACTCTCTCGCTGATATTTTTAGAAAAGTCTCTCGATTCATCATCCAGGTACTATCTTCCCATCACTTCTCTTTTACTTTCGTTGGGAGATAAGGTTTCCTAATCAGTGATTTCTTGGTCTTGAGCAAAAATTGTGAAAATTTTTAATTTTTTTAGAATTTCTTATGAAGTCGAAGTGATTGTAACGACCATCTTGGACTTAGAATTACAAGATAAGTGATGTTGGCAATTTATGACTCTTGATTCCGTATTTGTTAGATTTCACAGTTAAGTTTGAACTGTTAATCCTTGATTAGGGGTTTTAAACATTGATTGAGTCATGATTTCACATATCACATCTTGTTTATACATTGAGGTTTCAGTTCAATATTGAAGGATTGACTTGGTAATCATTAAGCATGAAAGGAACCATCCTGGGCAATTTTTCCATCATGATCAATAGAAAAAGAAAAAGAAGAATTGAAGAAAAAGAAAATATCCGACTACAAGATAGCCGCTTGCGAAAAGGGTTGGGCAAATGAACTTCACCATAGGTTTACTCCTTATAGGTGTAGATTCGATTTCCCACGGTTAATTTTTGGAAAAAGTTAGGCGACTAGTTCTCACCATAGGTTTGCTCACTATAGGTGAGGATTTGTTTCCCCTCCTTAGCACTACTATTTATGGAAAAATCAAAGTCTGTTAGAATGAAAGGTTGATCTGTGAGATAAGTTTTGGTTTAAGTTGATTGTCCTGGGGTCTCTTGTTGGTTACCAATGATATCCTGAAATGGAGAATTGAATTCTAATGTTGTAAGCCGAGACTACACTATACACCCATGGAACTCAACGCTTAGAATTTTTCTAATTAATGGGTTAATACTATTGAACTTGATTATGAAGTTTACCATGTGCTTAAGTCCAGCTGAAAGTAATGCCCAACATTCATAAATTTTAGAATTCTAGTACCCGAATTATTTTTAAAATTCACTCGAGTTCGTAGAAATTGTCCAGTAATTCTCAAATTATTTTTTGCATACTTTGCTCGGGACTAGCAAAATGCTAGTTGGGAGTTGTGTTGAGGGTCAAATATTGCATATTAGGCCCCATTTATTACCGGAACTTATGACCATGATACTGTTTAACGCCAGATTTTAACTATGTTTGTGATGAAGGGTGCATTTACGAGATTGGACCGAAAGAGGAAGCTAAGTGCATGGAGTTGACGTTCCAGAATCACGAAGGCAAGGGACGGACTCCAAAGGACCAATATTGAAGAATCTACATGTCAAAGATCCGAGGAAATCAAGTCGTTCATGTTAAAGAGGCCGAAACTAGTGCAGAATGCAAGATCACGAGGTTCTCACCGTCCGCTTGACACGAGACTCCATACATGGGATGTGAACCATAAATTAGCCATACATATTAAATTTCATCCATTGAAGATCTTGAAAAATGGGCCAATGGATAAATCATCCCTTAAACGGTCAATTCTGGGCCCACCTGATATCTGAATATGCTTCAAACTTGGTCCCAACGGTTTAAATGCGGTGAGAATACGGATGGACGGATCAGATTTCTCACAAACATCTCTGTGAGACTCAAGCATGCAGTGCATGAGCACGGTGCATTAGTGCTCCGAGCGTGCACCAAAAATTCAGAAGTCGTTCAGCAAACACTGACCGACTCTTCTTTCCAATTTGAAAAAAAAGCGCAATAGCGTTTCCCTGTTTGATTAGGTTTTACTTGTGGCCCACCATCGTGATCCGAAAGTCTGATCCGGACCGTCCGTGTGACTCGCATGGTACATATTTCCCTTGCCTAGGTGACGAAAATTCAAGATACATCGGAGATTGATTTTTAACTGTCCAAATGGAGGATGGACGGCTGAATGAAAACTTCGTGGGTCACACTGAAGGAGAATGGAAGCACGTAATGCTTGACCAGTTTGGCGAGGGGAATTCAGTGGACGGAGTGGATTTTTCCTGCATCACCGATTGTGGGTCCCACCATCATTACTGTGTAACACTTACGCCAGCTCTGTTCGCAACAGAGCCTGCGGACGAAGCTTCTTGGGCCACCACCGTACTTCAGAGGTGTGATCCGATCCTTCCATCATGTAGAGGGATGTGATCTGGTTAAAGCCACGTTGATCTCATGCACTCATGCACGCACACGTGCTAAGTTCAACGATCACAAACGGACAGTCTGCACTGATTACATTGTAATTTCTACCGATTGGTCGGGTCAAAAACATTCCATAGCCGGCTATTTCCAGCTGAAATCTAGCTACAAACACAATAGACGGAGTGGATTTCCTACCTGTCAACTGAAGTGGACCCCACCATTACTTCAACGCAAGTTGGCGCCCAATGTTAATGTAGCCGACCTCCTTGCTACATAAAACCTCCTCGTAGAGTGCGAAAACTCTTCACCTGGTGCATATAAAAGGGAGAGAGAGAACAGGAGGAAGGATTCACTTTTGAGCAGGAGTTTCAAGGAGCACAGGGAGAGAGAGAAAGAAGTTTGAAGTTATCTTATTGAATTTCTTTTTTCTATTTTCTTTCTATGAATTTCATGGAGTTTAGTTTATCCATGCTAGGCTAAATCCCTTAGCTAGGGCTAAGGGGTGAAGCTTGTAGAAGGATGGGAGTTATTTTATACTTTTGATTTAGCCTTGAATTATGAACTTTGCTTTATTCTAGTTATTTTTATGAAATGCCTTTAGTTCTTAATGGTTTGTTGTGACTTAAATTACAATGGATCTGTGATAGCTTTTGGTATTTTTGTCATGCATGTTTGGAGGTTATGATCGTAAGAATCCTATTGTTCTCCATTGTCCCATGGGCATGGATGGATGACAGAATCCTTCCCTATGTTCATACTCTCGTTGATTGGATGTGGATTGGTTAAATTCCATTGTTTACTTTGCCTCCTGGGCATGGTCTTGTGATGGAATCTGGTCTAATTCTCATTCCTCTCATCTCTTGAAATCTGAATTAAAGGACGTTCATAGTTATTATTTCATCCGGATGAAGATAGTACTCTGAGTCTAGATGTATTCTTGAATAAAAGCATAGATCTCCCTGATCTCTACAAGTGGATCCTCTGAATCCCTAGTTTCCCTTCTCTGAATTCTCTTAAGTTTTAGATAATTATTTCACCATTATTCCTCAAATCACAATTGGTTTAAATTTCATCTTAGCCTAGTTCTAGATCTGGTTATTTTCAGATAACGTACAGGTTTCAATCCTTGTGGATTAGACCTCGATCTTACCGAGTTTATTACTACATCACAACCCTGCACTTGGGGAGTGAACAGTTATAGGTTTAGGTTATAGGTTATAAGTTTAGGTTACATGTTTAGGTTTTGGTTTTAGGTTTAGCTTAAGGTTATAGGTTTAGGTTTGATTTAGGTTTAAGTTATGGGTTATAGCTTTGGGAATTGAGAATAGGTTAAGGTTTAGGTTTAGGAAACTGGGTTCGGGTTCGGGATCAGGTTTAGGTTTGGGTTTTAGGTTAGGGAGTTGAGATTAGGATTTGGTGTAGGTTTAGGTTTAGGGATTTGAGAATACATTTAGGTTTTAGGTTTTAAGTTTAGGTTTTAGCTTATAGGTTTAGGTTATAGGTTTTGGTTTTGGTTTTAGGTTTAGGTTATAGGTTAAGCTAAGGTTTAGGTTTAGGTTATAGGTTATAGCTTTGGGAATTGAGAATAGGTTAAGGTTAAGGTTTAGTAAACTGGGTTCGGGTTCGGGATCGGGTTTAGGTTCAGGTTTAGGTTTAAGCTAGGGAGTTGAGATTAGGATTTGGTGTAGGTTTAGGTTTAGGGATTTGAAAATAGGTAAAGGTTTAGGTTTAGGAAATCCGTTCGGGTTACTGATCGGGTTTAGGCTTGGGTTTTCATGTTTAAGTTTAGGTTTAGGTTAGGGAGTTGAGATTGAGATTTGGTGTAGGTTTAGGTTTAGGGATTTGAGAATAGGTTAAGGTTAAGGTTTAGGTTTAGGAAATCGGGTTCGGGTTCGGGATCGGGTTTAGGCTTGCGTTTTCAAGTTTAGGTTTAGGTTTAGGTTAGGGAGTTGAGATTGGGATTAGGTGTAGGTTTAGGTTTAGGGATATGAGAATAGGTTAAGGTTTAGGTTTAGGTTTTAGCATATACGTTTCATTTTGGTTTTAGGTTTAGGTTAAGGTTATAAGTTTAGGTTATAGGTTATAGGTTAAGGTTTAGGTTATAAGTTTTTGTTTAGGTTAAGGTTATAGGTTTTAGTATAGGTTATAGGTTTAGGTTTAGGTTTAGGTTTAGGTTTTAGTTTATAGGTTTAGGTTATAGGTTTAGGTTTTGGTTTTAGGTTTAGGTTAAGGTTATAAGTTTAGGTTAAGGTTTAGGTTACTGAGTTTTGGTTTAGGTTAAGGTTATAGGCTTTGGTTTAGGTTAAGGTTTAGGTTTTGGGTTTATGTTAAGGTTATAGGTTTAGGTAAGGTTTAGGTTTTAGGTTATAGGTTATAGCTAGCTTTGAGAATTGAGAATAGGTTAAGGTTTAGGTTTAGAAATCGAGTTTGGGTTCGGGATCGGGTTTAGGCTTGGGTTTTCTTGTTTAGGTTTAGGTTTAGGTTAGGGAGTTGAGATGGGGATTTGGTGTAGGTTTAGGTTTAGGGATTTGAGAATAGGTTAAGGTTTAGGTTTAGGAAATCGGAGTTCTGGATCAAGTTTTGAAGTTTAGGTTAAGGTTTAAGTTTTAGGTTTAGGTTAATGTTAGGTAATAGGTTATAAGTTTAGGTTATAGGTAATAGGTTAAGGTTTTAGGTCATAGGTTTTGGTTTAGGTTAAGGTTTAGGTTTAGGTTAAGGTTTAGGTTTAGGTTTAGGTTTAGGTTATAAGGTATAGGTGTAGGGAATTGAGAATGGTTTGGGTTTAGGTTTAGGAATCGGGTTTAGGATCGGGTTTAGGTTTGGATTTTCAAGTGTAAGCTTAGGTTTAGGTTAGGGAGTTGAGATTGGGATTTGGTGTAGGTTTAGGTTTAGGGATTTGAGAATAGGTTAAGGATTTGGTTTAGGTTTAGGTTTAGGTTTTGGTTTTAGGTTTAGGTTAAGGTTATAAGTTTAAGTTATAGGTAATAGGTTAAGGTTTTAGGTCATAGGTTTTAGTTTAGGTTAGGTTAAGGTTTAGGTTTAGGTTATAAGGTTTAGGTTTAGGTTATAAGGTTTAGGTTTAGGTTAAAGGTATAGGTTTAGGGTTTAGTTTAGGTTTAGGAATTGGGTTTGGGTTCGGGATTGGGTTTAGGTTTGGGTTTTCAAGGTTAAGCTTAGGTTTAGGTTAGGGAGTTGAGATTAGGATTAGGTGTAGGTTTAGGTTTAGGGATTTGAGAATAGGTTAAGGTTAAGGTTTAGGTTTAGAAAATCGGGTTCGGGTTCGAGATCAGATTTAGGTTTGGGTTTTCAAGTTCAGGTTTAGGTTTAAGTTAGGGAGTTGAGATTAGGATTTGGTGTTGGTTTAGGTTTAGGGATTTGAAAATAGGTAAAGGTTTAGGTTTAGGTTTAGGAAATCCGGTTCGGGTTCTTGATCGGGTTTAGGCTTGGGTTTTCATGTTTAGGTTTAGGTTTAGGTTAGGGAGTTGAGATTGGGATTTAGTGTAGGTTTAGGTTTAGGGATTTGAGAATAGGTTAAGGTTAAGGAGTTGAGATTGGGATTTGGTGTAGGTTTAGGTTTAGGGATTTGAGAATAGGTTAAGGTTAAGGTTTAGGTTTAGAAATCGGGTTCGGGTTCGGGATCGGGTTTAGGCTTGCGTTTTCAAGTTTAGGTTTAGGTTTAGGTTAGGGAGTTGAGATTGGGATTAGGTGTAGGTTTAAGTTTAGGGATTTGAGAATAGGTTAAGGTTTAGGTATAGGTTTAGGTTTAGGTTTTAGCATATACATTTCGGTTTTGTTTTAGGTTTAGGTTAAGGTTATAAGTTTAGGTTATAGGTTATAGGTTAAGGTTTAGGTTATAAGTTTTGTTTAGGTTAAGGTTATAGGTTTTGGTTTAGGTTATAGGTTTAGGTTTAAGTTAGGGAGTTGAGATTGGGATTAGGTGTAGGTTTAGGTTTAGGGATTTGAGAATAGGTTAAGGTTTAGGTATAGGTTTAGGTTTAGGTTTTAGCATATACGTTTCGGTTTTGGTTTTAGGTTTAGGTTAAGGTTATAAGTTTAGGTTATACGTTATAGGTTAAGGTTTAGGTTATAAGTTTTGTTTAGGTTAAGGTTATAGGTTTTGGTTTAGGTTTAGGTTTAGGTTTAGGTTTAGGGTTTAGGTTATAGGTTTAGGTTTTGGTTTTAGGTTAAGGTTAAGGTTATAAGTTTAGGTTAAGGTTTAGGTTTCGAGTTTTGGTTTAGGTTAATGTTTAGGTTATAGGTTTTGGTTTAGGTTAAGGTTATAGGTTTTGGTTTAAGTTAAGGTTTATGTTTTGGGTTTATGTTAAGGTTATAGGTAAAGGTTATAGGTTTAGGTTAGGTTTAGGTTTAGGTTAGGTTTAGGTTTAGGTTATAGGTTATAGCTTTGAGAATTGAGAATAGGTTAAGGTTTAGGTTTAGGAAATCGAGTTTGGGTTCGGATCGGGTTTAGCTTGGGTTTTCTTGTTTAGGTTTAGGTTTAGGTTGGGAGTTGAGATGAGGATTTGGTGTAGGTTTAGGTTTAGGGATTTGAGAATAGGTTAAGGTTTAGGTTTAGAAATCGAAGTTCGGGATCGGTTTTTGAAGTTTAGGTTAAGGTTTAGGTTTTAGGTTTAGGTTAATGTTAGGTAATAGGTTATAAGTTTAGGTTATAGGTAATAGGTTAAGGTTTTAGGTCATCGGTTTTGGTTTAAGTTAAGGTTATATGTTTAGGTTAAGGTTTAGGTTTAGTTTTAGGTTCGAGTTTAGGTTTAGGTTATAAGGTATAGGTTTAGGGAATTGAGAATTGGTTTGGGTTTAGGTTTAGGGAATCGGGTTTGGGTTCGGGTTCGTGGATCGAGTTTAGGTTTGGGTTTTCATGTTTAAGCTTAGGTTTAGGTTAGGGAGTTGAG
The DNA here is from genome assembly GCA_030180095.1 of Magnolia changhungtana. Classification (NCBI taxonomy): domain Eukaryota; kingdom Viridiplantae; phylum Streptophyta; class Magnoliopsida; order Magnoliales; family Magnoliaceae; genus Magnolia; species Magnolia changhungtana. Next base: position 3,728,403 of record JASAUF010000198.1, on the reverse strand, counting down.
ATTAGGATTAGGTGTTGGTTTAGGTTTAGGAATTTGAGAATACATTTAGGTTTTAAGTTTAGGTTTAGGTCTTAGGTTATAGGTTAAGGTTTAGGATTTAGGTTTAGTGAATGGTAGGTAATAGGTTATAAGTTTAGGTTATAGGTAATAGGTTAAGGTTTTAGGTCATAGATTTTGGTTTAGGTTTAGGTTAAGGTTTAGGTTCAGGTTTAGGTTAAGGTTTAGGTTTAGGTTATAAGGTTTAGGTTTAGGTTATAAGGTATAGGTTTAGGAAATTGAGAATTGGTTTGGGTTTAGGTTTAGGGAATCGGGTTTGGGTTCGGGATTGGGTTTAGGTTTGGGTTTTCAAGGTTAACCTTAGGTTTAGGTTAGGGAGTTGAGATTAGGATTAGGTGTAGGTTTAGGTTTAGAGATTTGAGAATACATTTAGGTTTTAGGTTAGGTTTAGGTCTTAGGTTATAGGTTAAGGTTTAGGATTTAGGTTTAGGTGAATGGTAGGTAATAGGTTATAAGTTTAGGTTATAGGTAGTAGGTTAAGATTTTAGGTTATAGGTTTTGGTTTAGGTTAAGGTTATAGGTTTAGGTTAAGGTTTAGGTTTAGTTTTAGGTTTAGGTTTAGGTTTAGGTTATAAGGTATGAGTTTAGGTAATTGAGAATTGGTTCGGGTTTAGGTTTAGGGAATCGGGTTTTTTTGTTTTTAGGTTTAGGTTATAAGGTATAGGTTTAGGAATTGAGAATTGGTTTAGGTTTAGGTTTAGGGAATCGGGTTCGAGTTTGGGATCGGGTTTAGGTTTGGGTTTTCAAGTTTAAGCTTAGGTTAAGGTTAGGGAGTTGAGATTAGGATTAGGTGTAGGTTTAAGTTTAGGGATTTGAGAATACATTTAGGTTTTAGGTTTAGGTTTAGGTTTAGGTTTTAGGTTATAGGTTAAGGTTTAGGTTTTAGGTTTAGGTTCTTGTTAGGTTATAGGTTATAAGTTTAGGTTATAGGTAATAGGTTTTGGTTTAGGTTAAGGTTATAGGTTTAGGTTAAGGTTTAGGTTTAGGTTTAGGTTATAAGCTATAGGTTTAGGGGTGAAATTGAGAATTGGTTAAGGTTTAGGTTTAGGAATCGGGTTCGGGTTTGAAATCTGGTTTAGGCTTGGGTTTTCATGTTTATGTTTAGGTTTAGGTTAGGAGTTGAGATTGAGATTAGGTGTAGGTTTAGGTTTAGGGATTTGAGAATAGGTTAATGTTTAGGTATAGGTTTAGATTTAGGTTATAGGTTTAGGTTTTAGTTTTAGCTTTAGGTTAAGGTTATAAGTTTAGGTTATAGGTTATAGGTTAAGGTTTAGGTTATAGGTTTGTTTAGGTTGAGGTTATAGGTTTTGGTTTAGGTTATAGGTTTAGGTTTAGGTTTTAGTTTATAGGTTTAGGTTCTAAGTTATAGGTTTAGGTTCGGTTTTAGGTTTAGGTTAAGGTTATAAGTTTAGGTTAAGGTTTAGGTTACTGAGTTTTGGTTTAGGTTAAGGTTATAGGCTTTGGTTTAGGTTAAGGTTTAGGTTTTGGGTTTAGGTTATGGTTATAGGTTTAGGTTATAGGTTATAGGTTATATTATAGTTATAGGTTATAGCTTTGGGAATTGAGAATAGGTTAAGGTTTAGGTTTAGAAACTTGAGGTTCGGGTTCGGGATCGAGTTTAGGTTTAGGTTTTCAGATTAGGTTTAGGTTTAGGTTAGGGGAGTTGTGATTAGGATTTGGTGTAGGTTTAGGTTTAGGGATTTGAAAATACATTTAGGTTTTAGGTTTTAGGTTTAGGTTTTAGCTTATAGGTTTAGGTTATAGGTTTTGGTTTTAGTTTTAGGTTTAGGTTATAGGTTAAGGTTATAGGTTATAGCTTTGTGAATTGAGAATAGGTTAAGGTTTAGGTTTAGGAAACTGGGTTTGGGTTCAAGATCGGGTTTAGGTTTGGGTTTTCAAGTTTAGGTTTAGTTTTAGGTTAGGGAGTTGAGATTAGGATTTGGTGTAGGTTTAGGTTTAGGGATTTGAAAATAGGTAAAGGTTTAGGTTTAGCAAATCGGGTTCGTGTTCCCGAATCGGGTTTAGGCTTGGGTTTTCATGTTTAGGTTTAGGTTTAGGTTAAGGAGTTGAGATTGGGATTTGGTGTAGGTTTAGGTTTAGGGATTTGAGAATAGGTTAAGGTTTAAATCGGGTTCGGGTTCGGGATCGGGTTTAGGCTTGGGTTTTCATGTTTAGGTTTAGGTTTAGGTTAGGGAATTGAGATTGGGATTTAGTGTAGGTTTAGGTTTAGGGATTTGAGAATAGGTTAAGGTTTAGGTTTAGAAATTGGGTTCGGGTTCGGGATCGGGTTTAGGCTTGGGTTTTCATGTTTAGGTTTAGGTTTAGGTTAGGGAATTGAGATTGGGATTTGGTGTAGGTTTAGGTTTAGGTTTTAGGTTTAGGTTTAGGAAATCGGGTTCGAGTTCGGGATCGAGTTTTGAAGTTTAGGTTTAGGTTTAAGTTGGGGAGTTGAGATTGGGATTGGGATTAGGTTTAGGTTCGGGATTTGAGAATACATTTAGGTTTTAGGTTTAGGTTTAGGTTTAGGTTTTAGGTTTAGGTTATAGGTTTAGGTCAAGGTTATAAGTTTAAGTTATAGGTTATAGGTTAAGGTTTAGGTTATAGGTTTTTATTTAGGTTAATGTTATAGGTTTTGGTTTAGGTTATAGGTTTAGGTTTAGGTTATAGTTTATAGGTTTAGGTTATAGGTTTAGGTTTTGGTTTTAGGTTTAGGTTAAGGTTATAACTTAAGGTTTTTGTTTAGGTTAAGGTTATAGGTTTTGGTTAAGGTTTAGTTTTTGGTTTATGTTAAGGTTATAGGTTAAGGTTATAGGTTTAGGTTAGGTTTAGGTTTAGGTTATAAGTTATAGGTTGTATCTTTGGGAATTGAGAATAGGTAAAGGTTTAGGTTTAGGAGATTGGGTTCGGAGTTCGGATCGGGTTTAGGCTTGGGTTTTCATGTTTAGGTTTAGGTTTAGGTTAGGGAGTTGAGATTGGAATTTGGTGTAGGTTATAGGTTTAGGGATTTGAGAATTTATTAAGGTTTAGGTTTAGCAAATCGGGTTCGGGATCGGGTTTTGAAGTTTAAGTTTAGGTTTAGGTTGGGAGTTGAGATTGGGATTGGGATTAGGTTTAGGTTTAGGGATTTGAGAATATATTTAGGTTTTAGGTTTAGGTTTAGGTTCTAGCTTATAGGTTTAGGTCATACATTTAGGTTAAGGTTATAAGTTTAGGTTATAGGTTATAGGTTAAGGTTTACGTTATAGGTTTTTGTTTAGGTTAAGGTTATAGGTTTTGGTTTAGGTTATAGGTTTAGGTTTAGGTTTTAGTTTATAGGTTTAGGTTATAGGCTTAGGTTTTGGTTTTAGGTTTAGGTTAAGGTTATAAGTTTAAGTTTTTTTTTTTAGGTTAAGGTTATAGGTTTTAAGTTAAGGTTATAAGGCTATAGGTTAAAGTTATAGGTTGAGGTTATAGGTTTAGGTTAGGTTTAGGTTTAGGTTATAGCTTTGGGAATTGAGAATAGGTTAAGGTTTAGGTTTAGGAAATCGGGTTGGGATCGGGTTTAGGCTTGGGTTTTCATGTTTAGGTTTAGGTTTAGGTTAGGGAGTTAAGATTGGAATTTGGTTTAGGTTTAAGTTTAGGGATTTGAGAATAGGTTAAGGTTTAGGTTTAGAAATTGGGTTCGGGTTCGGATCGGGTTTAGGCTTGCATTTTCATGTTTAGGTTTAGGTTTAGGTTAGGAGTTGAGATTAGGATTTGGTATAGGTTTAACTTTAGGGATTTAAGAATAGGTTAATGTTAAGGTTTAGGTTTAGGAAATCGGGTTCGAGTTTGGGTTTAGGTTATAGGTTTAGGTTTTGGTTTAGGTTTAGGTTAAGGTTATAAGTTTAGGTTATAGGTTATAGTTTATAGGTTATAGGTTATAACTTAAAGTTTATGTTATAGGTTTTGGTTTAGGTTAAGGTTATAGGTTTTGGTTTAGGTTATAGGTTTTGGTTTAGGTTTAGGTTATAGTTTATAGGTTTAGGTTATAGGATTAGGTTTTGGTTTTAGGTTTAGGTTATAGGTTATAGGTTATAGGTTAAGGTTTAAGTATAGGTTTTGGCTTATAGGTTTAGGTTTTAGCTTTTAGGTTTAGGTTTTAGTTTTAGGTTTAGGTTAAGGTTATAAGTTTAGGTTTAGGTTATAGGTTTTTGTTTAGGTTAAGGTTATAGGTTTTGGTTTAGGTTATAGGTTTAGGATTAGGTTTAGGTTTAGGTTTTAGTTTATAGGTTTTGGTTATAGGTTTAAGTTTTGGTTTTAGGTTTAGGTTAAGGTTATAAGTTTAGGTTAAGGTTTAGGTTACTGAGTTTTGGTTTAGGTTAAGTTATAGGTTTTGGTTTAGGTTAAGGTTTAGGTTATGGGTTTATATTAAGGTTATATGTTAAGGTTATAGGTTTAGGTTTAGGTTATAGGTTATAGCTTCTGAGAATTGAGAATGAGTTAAGGTTTAGCTTTAGGAAATCGAGTTCGGGTTCGGGTTCAGGTTTAGGCTTGGGTTTTCAAGTTTAGGCTTAGGTTTAGGTTAGGGAGTTGAGATTGGGATTAGGTGTAGGTTTAGGTTTAGGGATTTGAGAATACATTTAGGTTTTTGGTTTAGGTTTAGGTTTATGTTATGGATTATAGGTTAAGTTTAGGTTTAGGTTTTAGGTTTAGGTTATAAGTGTTGGTTATAGGTTTAGGTTTAAGTTAGGTTATAGGTTATAGCTTTAGTGAATTGAGAATAGGTTAAGGTCTAAGTTTAGGAAATCGGGTTCGGGTTCGGGATCGGGTTTAGGTTTGGGTTTTCAAGTTTAGGTTTAGGTTTAGGTTTAGGTTAGGGAGTTGAGATTAGGATTAGGTGTAGGTTTAGGTTTGGGGATTTGAGAATATATTTAGGTTTTAGGTTTAGGAAATCGGGTTCAGAATCGGAATCGAGTTTAGGCTTGGGTTTTCATGTTTAGGTTTAGGTTTAGGTTAAGGAGTTGAGATTGGGATTAGGTGTAGGTTTAAGTTTAGAGTTTTGAGAATACATTTAGGGCCCATTTGGCCGGGCGGATTGGAAGGGATTGGATGGTATTGGAAGGGATTGGAAGTTAAATCCCAGGATTGGCCGGGCGTGCCAAACAGACTGGGTGATCTCATCTCGGGATAGAGCAATCTCATGGATCTTAAGACAATCCACTGACAATACCATCATTACCTTTAAATCCCATCCAGCTCCACCCTAATCCATTCAAATTTGCCTGGGACATGTTTGGGTTGAGGGATTGGAAGGGATGGGAAGGTTTAATCCCGAGATTGGCCGGGTGTGCCAAACAGACTCCATATAGCAATCCTGGGATATAGCAATCCCATGGATCTTAAGACAATGCACTGACAACACCATCATTGCCTTAAAATCCATGTCATCCACCTTAATACCATTCAATCCCTTCCAATCCCCCTGTCCAAATAGGCCCTTAGGTTTTAGGTTTAGGTTGTAGTTTATAGGTTTAGGTTATAGGTTTTGGTTTTGGTTTTAGGTTTTGGTTAAGGTTATAGTTTTAGGTTTGAATTAAAGTTATAGGTTTAGGTTTGAGTTAAAGTTTAGGGATTCGGGTTCGGGTTCGGGTTTATGTTATAGGTTTTGGTTTAGGTTATGGTTATAAGTTTAGAATAACATTTAGGTTTAGGTTATGGGTTTTGGGATTTAAGAATAGGTTAGGTTATAGGGGATTTGAGTTTAAGTTAAGGTTTAGGTTATAAGTATAGGTTTTGAGATTTAAGAAAAGGTTTAGGTTATAAGTATAGGTTTAGGTTAAAGTTGTAAGTTTAGGTTTAGGTTATAAGTATAGGTTATAGGTTAAGGTTTTTGTTTAGATTTAGGTTATAAGTATAAGTTTAGAGATTTGAGAATAGGTTTAGGTTAAGGTTATAAGTTTAGGTTAAGGTTATAAGTATAGGTTTAGGTTATAGGTATAGGTTTAGGTTTACGTTATAGGTATAGATTTAGGTTTAGGTTTATGTTTATGTTATAGGTTATAGCTTTGGGAATTGAGAATAGGTTAAGGTTTAGGTTTAGGAAACTAGGTTCGGGTTCGGGATCGAGTTTAGGTTTGGGTTTTCAAGTTCGGTTTAGGTTGGGGAGTTGAGATTAAGATTTGGTGTAGGTTTAGGTTTAGGGATTTGAGAATAGGTTAAGGTTTAAGTTTAAGAAATCGGGTTTTGGGATTTCAGAATAGGTTTAGGTTATAAGTACAAGTTTAGGTTAGGTTATAGGTTGGGATTTGAGAATATGTTTAGGTTTAGGTTATAGGTTATAGGTTAAGGTTTAGGTTTTAGGTTTAGGTTAATGTTATAGGTTATAGCTTTAGGTTATAAGTTATAGGTTAAGGTTTTAGGTCATAGGTGTTAGTTTAGGGAATCGGTTATAGATTAAGGTTAAGGTCTAAGTGTAGGTTAGGTTTAGGGATTTGAGAATAGGATTATGTTATAAGTATAGGTTTAGGTTGGGTTATAGGTTTAGGTTAAGGGTGTGGTACCTACAAATACAGACATAAACACGGCCTGTCCAAATGGTCAGTCCCTTCCAATGTTGTCCATAGGAAATGGACAGCTTCATCATGGTCATAATAGTGGTTCCCACCTTCCAGGGACCCCTACTCATCCGAATAGCTCCGACGCACATCCAGATCTGCTCCATTAATCTCGAGCAAATACAGATATAAACACGGCCTGTCCAAATGGATAGGCCCCTCCAATGTTGTCCATAGAAAATGGACAGCTTCATCATGGTCATAACAGCGGTTCCCACCTTATAGGGACCCCTGCTCATCTGGAAGCTCCGACGCACATCCAGGTCTGCTCCATTAATCTCGAGCAAATACATAAACACGGCCTGTCCAAATGGCCAGCCCCTCCAATGTTGTCCATAGGAAATGGATAGCTTCATCATGGTCATAATAACGGTTCCCACCTTTCAGGGACCCTCGCTCATCTGGATAGTGTAAGGGTTATGGTGTCTCATACTCCTTTGGTTGTCAAATTTTGATGTGTCAAAACACTATCTGTGTCTTGTGCTGGTATGATGATTTTTTTATTCAAGACACTGCTTAAATACTTCAAGATGCTACAAGTTGAAGCACAAGATGTTAAAGTTCAAAAAGCCATAAAAAGCGACAAGATGTTGAAGCTCAAGATCTCAAAGTTGATTTATGATGATCTCAAGACTTCAAGCCTGATATTGTTCAAGACTTCAAGCCTGATATTGTTCAAGACTTCAAGCCTGATATTGGTTCAAACAATCTACATTCGTTGAATGGTTGAAGTTCAATATCCATACGACATGTTTTAGGTTTAAATGACCTTAGGTTGACACTTTAAGTAGGTCATTTTGGATACATAAATCAAATCTTTATTTAACATAAGTTTGGTCTATTCCAAGACCAGTCCTAGCTCTTGTTCGACCAGTCCTAGCATTGGTTCGACTAGTCCAAGAAATTCCACGATCAGTCCTAAGTTGTTGAAGTTTTTTTCAGATTTTTTTGAACGCCCACGACTCCGTCCTGGAAGTCCTTCGACCGGTCGTAGGTTAGCCGACTCGTCCACGATCGATCGTGGAGCTACGACGAAAGACCAAAGAATCGATTTCATGGTCCTACGACGATCGTAGGTATCTACGACCGGTCCGTAGGTGACCCACGACCGGTCGTAGGGTTCACACGACCGGGCGTAGAACGGCTTTCAAAGATCGCGCTCAATTTTTCAAAAATCTGTTAGAGCTACGACCAGTCCTAGGTTTCTAAGACCGTCGTAGGAACGATTTTTCTTCTATAAATTGAACACGAAATTCAGAGTTTTGATATTCAGAACTCCATTCCATTCAAGAATTTTCAAGTTATCACTCTGAGATAAGTCTGTGTTTATTTTAAGCTAAATTGTGCTTATTTAATATTCCTTTTTGCTAGCTTATTTTATTTGATTTTGTTTCTCTATTCCAATCTTATTTGAAAAGAGGAATTATATTATTCCTTCTTCTTGGAATCAAAATCAAATATAGCTACGCCCAACAAGTTAAATCTAAAATCTATTAGAATTTAGAACCATGAATGTGAGTATTGGAAATTGAACTTTGATATTCAATCATCTACTCCGATTGGTTCTACCGGGCTGCTAAAGGAAAAATCCAGGTATTTTACAATTCTGTAAAATTTATTTATTTTTGGTTTTGTTTGAGGTTGAGCCAGAAAAATCTCATTGTATTGGTTTTGTTTGAGATTGAGCCAGAAAAATCTCATTATTTTGGTTGTCTGAGGAAAACCAGAAAACTCAGAAAAAGGGGTTTTTGAATTGTGTAAGCCCAAGTGAAAAAGACACAATTGTAAAGGTTTTTGGTGAACCTGTAAAACCTTTTTGATAGTGAACGCTAATATCCCTGTGTGAGGATATTAGGAGTGGAGTAGCATTCGTGTGTGTTGTTGTAAAACAGTTGATGTACACACAAAGTAAACCACTATAACTCTTTGTCTTGTGGATTGAATGCTTGATTAATTTTCATATCTTTTATCATTCGATTGTGTGGAATGTACAAGTGGATGTGAATGTTGTAACTATTTACATTTTCAAGCAAGTGTGGGGATTGTTGTAATAATTTAGATCTTTACTTCTGCATTTATTTTCAATTCCTTGCTATTTCATATTAACATTGAGTTCTTGATTCAAAAGAGGTTCTAGAAATAAGGTTGTCCTACCATAAGCCCTTGTTTATTATGGTGTAAGGTTGTCCTTAGAACTGAATTTGTATCAATCTCTCAATAATTATTTATCAAGGTGATTTATATTTAGCATTGTAAATTGATTCATTATTGGAAGAGTATTGATTTACTTTTGTTCATTGATTTATTTTTAAATTTGGCATAGTCCTATTCACCCCCCCCTCTAGGACATATAGCTTGGCCTTTTCAAGTGGTATCGAGCCTAATAGCTCATTACTTGTTACTTTTTATTTGGATTTATTTCTGAGCTAACGATCTAAGCTATTTAAAATGATGTCAAATTTTGATAGCCTTTTCGATTACTAGGCCTCCACCTTTTGATGGCTCCAACTATGCCTATTGGAAAGCCGAATGAGAATCTTCCTCGGATCAATGGATGAAAGTGTGTGGCTAGCCACAGTGGTCGAATGGAATCCTCCTACCATGGAAGTAACTGGTGTTGATGGTTCAAAATCTATGAAAATTACACCATTTTTCCAATGGACCACACTTCTAAAAATGAGAGTAGTGCTAATGCTAAAGCACTAAATGCAATCACTTGCGCACTATCACCTGGATGAGTTCAAAAGAATCATATCCTGTGATACTGCAAAGCAAGCCTGGGATATTTTAGAAATGACACACGAGGGTACAACAATTGTCAAGAAATCTAAAGTCCAACTCCTCACAACTAAATTTGAAGAAATTCATATGGAGGAAAATGAAATGTTTATGGACTTTTACACTAGATTGAATGACATTGTAAACTCTATGTGGGTCTTGGTGAAAAGATCTCGAAAGTAAAGTGTGTGTAAAAATACTACGCTCTCTTCTGAACGGTTCAATTCAAAGGTAACCGCAATCCAGGAACTTCGTGATACGGACAATATGAAGGTAGAAGAGTTAGTTGGTTCTTTGCAAACCTATGAATTAAGTTTTAAAGCTCCTAAAGGTAAGTCTATTGCTTTGAAGTCATCTAAAAGTATTACTCAAGAAAATTCAGATTCGAGAAAAGTCTCAAGATGATATGGCCCTTTAGCGAAAAAGTTTTATAAGATTTTCAAAAGTAAGAAAAGAGTCGACTTTCAAAAGGCAAATGAAAAGAAACGTTCTAAACCTAAGTCTAAAACTTGGAAATCATTGAAAGATAGTCAATGTTATAATCTGAAGAATATGGGCATTTAGCAAACAAATGTCCTAAAAGGACAGATCCAAAAGGAAGGGTATGTTGGCTACTTGGGATGAATCGTCTGATTCTCAAGCCTCTTCAATCGAAAATTAAACCGAGTCGGGCGAAGAACTTAAGGCCCTTATGACTCTAGCCAAGTTTACCTTTTCAGATCACGATGATTCAACAAGTGAAGAAAATATGGATAGTGATCATGAAAATGATGAAGATCTTCAAGATGCTTACAATGCCTTATATAAGGAAAGTTGTAAAATTGCCATCAAACTTAAACTTCAAAAGAAAAGTTTTTTAAACTTAAAGAATGTTTTGAAACCCTTGTTTTAGAAAAATCTCAAATTTCAGATTGTTTTGAAAAATCAAAGTGTGATTTAGAATTCAAAACCTCCTTAATTGAAAATTTGAAATCTGAAAATGAGAAACTTAAAAATGAAGTATCCTCTCTTCTGAGTTTGAAGGACACATGGAGATATGCCCAAGGTGATCCAAAATTAGAAAAATTATTATCCGGATCAAGAAAATGTGGTGATCGATCCGGGTTGGGCTTTGACAAAAACACATCTCCTAAACAAAAGAATGCTCCTTCCATTTTTGTGAAAGGAGAGACTTCTAACTCAAAAGGAAAAGGTACTAATCAAGCTGTTTCTAAAAATACAAAAACCTTTCAAAAACACAAAAGCAGCTATATAAATTTCAAAAATCGATTCAAACCCGCTAGCTGAAAAAATTATTGATTTACTTAAGGAGCTATTAAAATCTAATTCAATGGTCACTCTTATAACTATAAACAAAAGAAGACCAATTATTCTCCTAAACCCAAAACAAGATGAAATGGGTTCCCAAGGTTACTTGTTTGGTTGCTCACACTGACTTTCAAAGCTACAAGCCATTCAAAATGGTACCTAGACAAGGATGCTCCAGACATATGACAAAGCGACAAAGCTCTATTCATCGATCTTAAAGATATGACTGATGGGTCACACATTTGGTGATGGTAGCAAGCTGCAAGATAATTGGCAAAGGTACGGTCCAACTCTATAACCTTCCCTTATTTAAAAATGTGCTATATGTTGAAGGTTTAAAACACAACTCCGTTGAGCATATCTCAAATATGCGATAACAACCATAATGTTAAATTTTCTAATCAAGGTTGTGAAATTACAAATGAAAAGGGTTCTGTAATATTAACGGTCGCAAACTTCAAAACCTGCTATATAGTAAGCAACGGTAGCTCATCTAATCAAACGTGCTACATGGTCCATACCGATGAGACAGTTTATGGCATAAACGCCTTGGACATGTACACTACCGAAATTTATACTGATTGAGCAAAAGTGAACTAATAAAAGGTCTACCTAAAATGCAAAAAGTAGACAAGATTTGTGGTGAATGCCAAGTATGGTAAACAAACTAGGAGCTCTCACAAAAGGTGAACTCCAATATCACCACAAGACCACTCGAGCTTCTCCATATGGATCTTATAGGACCAACAAGAACGGAAAGTCGAGGTGGCAAAAAGTACATCTTAGTTATTGTAGATGATTACACAAGATACACTTGGGTTTCATTCTTGAAAGATAAATCGAAACCCTTGATGAAGTGAAAAAGATTATAAAACGGATTCAAACCGAAAAATGTTCTCAAGTCAAAGAAGATCCGTAGTGATCATGGATCCAATTTGAAAATAGCGGTTTTGAGAAATTTTGTAGCGATCGTGGAATATCGCATGAATTCTCTCGCACCTAAAACTCCTCAACAAAATGGAATTGTCGAAAGGAAGAATAGAGTGCTTCAAGAAATGGGAAATGTTATGTTAAATAGCATGAAGCTACCTAGAATCTCTGGGTCAAGTTTGAAGCGTTGAATACAACTGCTACATTATTAACCGTGTTTATATTTGTAAATCTAATAATAAAACGGCTTATGAAATGTGGTTTGAGAAAAAGCCTTCAGATCAAATATTTTTCGAATTTTTGGCGTAAGTGCTATATTTTGCGTGACCGTGAAAATTTGGGAAAATTCGACACTAAAAGTGATGAAGGGATCTTTTTAGGTTATTCTTTAAACAAATGTCGTGCTTATCGTGTTCTGAACAACGGATCGGACTGGTGTGATTCAAGAGTCAATAAATGTTATGATTGATGATCTTTTGAAAACACACTGTCCTAGTTTAGATAATGATGAAGTTCTTATACTTGAAAAACAAGAAACTTCATCAAATGAAACTAATCTGAATTAAGGACTCGTTAAAGATCATCCAACCTCTCAAATACTTGGAAACCCTCTCACCGGTGTGTGCGCACTCGTAGACAATTAGAGGACATATGTAACTACGTATGTTTTACATCCCAGATTGAACCTGGTAACGTAAAAGAAGCACTTTCGATGAAAATTGGATTCTTGTGATGCAAGAAGAACTTAATCGGTTGTCGAAATGATGTCCGACAACTTGTTCCTAGACCTAAAGATAAACATATTATTGGAACAAAATGGATTTTCAAAAACAAATCGATGAGCTTGGAAATATTATTCGAAATAAAGCAAGACTAGTTGTACAGGGGATATACTCAAATCGAAGGTATTGACTATAATGAAACATTTGCCCTCAGCTCGTCTTGAATCTATCGACTTTTTATCTCCATTGCATGTTTTAAGAAAATTAAAATTTATCAAATGGATGTTAAGAGTGCCTTTCGAATGGTGATTTACATGAAGAGGTATATGTTGAACAACCTACGGGGTTTGAAGATCCTAAATTCTACCGATCATGTGTATCGTCTTAAGAAAGCTCTCTATGGTCTAAAACAAGCTCCCGAGCATGGTACGAAAAATTGACTAAGTTTTTACTTGAGTCATAACTTTCGATGGGGTGTGTTGATAAGACACTCTTTGTTAAGAAATATAACGATGATATTCTAATGGTTCAAATATATGTTGACGATATTATTTATGGATCAACTGTACTAACATGACCGTTGAGTTTGCGAGATTTGATGAAGTCTAAATTCGAAATGAGCATGGTTGGAGAATTAAACTATTTCCTAGGATTGCAAGTAAAACAACAACTTTGATGGAATATTTATTTCACAAACCAAATATGCTCGAGTTTAATTAAAAAATTTGGATTCGAGAAAGGTAAAAATTTTGATACTCCAATGAGTACAATCGTAAGACTCTCAAAAGACTCTACAGGTAATGATGTGGATCCTAAATTGTATCGTAGTTTGATTGGTAGCTTACTTTATCTAACTCAGCTAGTAGACCGAATATTGCTTTGAGTGTTGGTATTTGTGCTCGTTATCAATCAAATCCTAAAGAATCTCACTTAACTTCATTAAGCGGATTATGCGTTATGTCGCATAGTTCTACTAAATTGGGTCTCTGGTATCCACATGAGACTAATGTTCAATTAGCTAGAATCTGCACGCATCTTGTTGGGCCGAAACATTGATGATAGGAAATCAACCAGTGGTGGTTGTTTCTACATTGGAAATTGTCTTGTTTCTTCGTTTAGCAAGAAGCAAAGTTCTATATCGCTATCAACTGCTGAGGCTGAATACATTACTGCTGGAAATGCATGTACTCAACTTGTTTGGATGAAACGAATGTTAAACGATTATGGAATTACTCAAGATTCTATGATTTTATTTTGTGATAATTCGGTCAATAAATATCTCTAAAATCCGATTCAGCATTCACGTACTAAGCATATTGACATTAGATTTCATTACATTCGTGAATTAGTGGAAGAAAAATTAATAAATTTGGATTACATTCCAACCGAAATTCAACTTGCGGACATTTTCACTAAACCGCTCGACAAAAGCCGGTTTAATAAATTAAAATTTGATCTCGGTATGTGCAATTTAAATTGAGTTTGCATGATTTTGTGTAACATAAGTTTGATGTTTTATTTGCTTAAACTTGAAATTATTTAAAAAAATAATAATAAAAATAAAAAAAATGCAAATTTTTTGTCATACACGACTTTGTCGTTGAGAATACACTGACCGTCGGTTACCACATAGTCAATTTCACACGCACGACACAATTGTCGTAAAGCACGGGATTTCACTTAAAATTGGGGATTTTAGTCTTCTTCTTCATTTCTTCATTTCATTCCAACCGTCCCTAGCTACTACGTACTTTAACCCATCTTCATTGTTCTTCAAGGTTAGTGATTCTTTTACATTTTCCTTGTAGATTCTTACTATTAGTGCTTCAAAACTCATGTTTTTGGAATCTATTTGATCATTGATTGCAGGATTTGGGGTTTTTCTCTTAAAAATCTGTTCTATCTAAATCTCATTCCTTCTATCTTGCATCTAGTTGTTCCCTTGAAATCTTTCTTTGAAAATGGATCCTGAGGTAAAAAGAAAACTACTCGAGGTCCATCCTCGTCTAGATCAACTTCTATTGTTCAACGTCATCTTCGTTCTCCCGAAAATGATCCTACCGATGCTCGAGATTTACGTATGCGTAATGTAATTGTTGAACGTCATGTTATCGTCATCACATTGCTTCTTTTGGTATTCCTTCTTTGTTGGAATCTGTGGATGGGATAACATCCTACATTGGGGTGGAGCCGCATACATACCGTCCATTGCCCAATCCATGTTTGCATGTATCTCGTGATTTTTCTCTTGAGAATTTAATTTTTAAAGTTGATACTCAAGAAGGTTTGTTTGTTGTAGATCGACATTTGATTGCGGATATTATGGAAATACCTATCAATGATGAAAGCATTCCAATTAATATTTTACATGATAGTCTCTCGAGAATCGAACGACGAATGCTTACTAGAGATTTATGTAATATGGATGTTCATTGGACTCATAAAGGTCATACACTTCCCTCAGGTATTTGTTACCCGGATACAGCAGTACTTCATAAGATATTCATTTCAAATCTTTATCCACGTTCGTAATAAAACCGAACTCACTTCTTTTATGGTTCGTGTTTTGCATTCTGTTGTCTCTGGTGTTAATATATGCCTCCTTCTTTAATTTGTCATTCCATTATTCTCACGTCACCATCCTGGACATAGTGATATACCCTTTGGTTATTTACTTGACTAGGTTAGCAAATCATATGCTCATAGCCATGCCTACTTTAGAGAAAAACCCATCCACCATCTTCCTTTAATAATTCCAATCTTAATAAGATGACTTTAGATTTGGGTAGAGAACAAGTGGATGCTGGTAGCAGTGGTGGTAAAGCAGGTAATGCTGAAGCTAGTGATCTTCCTGAGGACGTGAATATGGATGACTTATTTGAAGAACTTGAGTCGACTTCGCTGATGATCCTGATTTTCAGCCGTCTGATTTTGATGAAAGGTTGAATTCTCTTCAAGAGCAGGTGGCTCAAATTCGTGTTACTCAAGACACACAATTTTCTTATATGCGAAAATATATGAGGCGAATTGCTAAAGGATTACACAAAATTGATCCATCTAATCCTGCGCCCTCTTCTGGTTCTGACTGAATTTTTTTTTGGTCTGTAATATTTTCTAATATTTGCTTGCATCTTAAAACTTTTTTGTTGGTTATGGACAATTCTCTCCTGCTACATCTACTTTCTTATTACTGTTCTTCTTCCTTTGTCCTTTTGTGACAAAAAGGGGGAGAAGTTTGGTGAAAGTCTAAGTCATGTTGATGTTAAACTAAACTTATTTATGTGCTTCTATTACTCCGGGGGAGTTCTATTACTCAGGGGGAGTTATACTTCTCAAGAGTTATGGGAAAATGATTATTGCTTATCATGTCTAAACATTGCTTATCATGTCTATACATCAGTGCATACATCTGTGCATCTGTGCTTGCTTTGTACTTCTCTTATGTGAATTATTACTTGGTATGGTGTTTTGTCACAAATTTGACAAAGGGGGAGATTGTAAGGGTTATGGTGTCTCATACTCCTTTGGTTGTCAAATTTTGATGTGTCAAAACATCTATCTGTGTCTTGTGCTGGTATGATGATTTTTTTTATTCAAGACACTGCTTAAATACTTCAAGATGCTACAAGTTGAAGCACAAGATGTTAAAGTTCAAAAAGCCATAAAAAGCGACAAGATGTTGAAGCTCAAGATCTCAAAGTTGATTTATGATGATCTCAAGACTTCAAGCCTGATATTGTTCAAGACTTCAAGCCTGATATTGTTCAAGACTTCAAGCCTGATATTGGTTCAAACAATCTACATTCGTTGAATGGTTGAAGTTCAATATCCATACGACATGTTTTAGGTTTAAATGACCTTAGGTTGACACTTTAAGTAGGTCATTTTGGATACATAAATCAAATCTTTATTTAACATAAGTTTGGTCTATTCCAAGACCAGTCCTAGCTCTTGTTCGACCAGTCCCTAGCATTGGTTCGACTAGTCCAAGAAATTCCACGATCAGTCCCTAAGTTGTTGAAGTTTTTTCGGATTTTTGGAACGCCCACGACACTCCTGAAGTCCTTCGACCGGTCGTAGGTTGGCTTCGACTCGTCCACGATCGGTCGTGGAGCTACGACGAAAGACCAAAGAATCGATTTCATGGTCCTACGACCCGGTCGTAGGTATCTACGACCCGGTCGTAGGTGACCCACGACCGGCGTAGGGTTCACACGACCGGTCGTAGAACGGCTTTCAAAGATCGCGCTCAATTTTTCAAAAATCACATTAGAGCTACGACCAGTCCTAGGTTTCTAAGACCAATCGTAGGAACGATTTTTCTTCTATAAATTGAACACGAAATTCAGAGTTTTGATATTCAGAACTCCATTCCATTCAAGAATTTTCAAGTTATCACTCTGAGATAAGTCTGTGTTTATTTTAAGCTAAATTGTGCTTATTTAATATTCCTTTTTGCTAGCTTATTTTATTTGATTTTGTTTCTCTATTCCAATCTTATTTGAAAAGAGGAATTATATTATTCCTTCTTCTTGGAATCAAAATCAAATATAGCTACGCCCAACAAGTTAAATCTAAAATCTATTAGAATTTAGAACCTATGAATGTGAGTATTGGAAATTGAACTTTGATATTCAATCATCTACTCCGATTGGTTCTACCGGGCTGCTAAAGGAAAAATCCAGGTATTTTACAATTCTGTAAAATTTATTTATTTTTGGTTTTGTTTGAGGTTGAGCCAGAAAAATCTCATTGTATTGGTTTTGTTTGAGATTGAGCCAGAAAAATCTCATTATTTTGGTTGTCTGAGGAAAACCAAAAACTCAGAAAAAGGGGTTTTTGAATTGTGTAAGCCCAAGTGAAAAAGACACAATTGTAAAGGTTTTTGGTGAACTGTAAAACCTTTTTGATAGTGAACGCTAATATCCCCTGTGTGAGGATATTAGGAGTGGAGTAGCATTCAATGTGGTACATGTTGTAAAGCAGGTTGATGTACACACAAAGAACCACTATAACTCTTTGTCTTGTGGATTGAATGCTTGATTAATTTTCATATCTTTTATCATTCGATTGTGTGGAATGTACAAGTGGATGTGAATGTTGTAACTATTTACATTTTCAAGCAAGTGTGGGGATTGTTGTAATAATTTAGATCTTTACTTACGCATTTATTTTCAATTCCTTGCTATTTCATATTAACATTGAGTTCTTGATTCAAAAGAGGTTCTAGAAATAAGGTTGTCCTACCATAAGCCCTTGTTTATTATGGTGTAAGGTTGTCCTTAGAACTGAATTTGTATCAATCTCTCAATAATTATTTATCAAGGTGATTTATATTTAGCATTGTAAATTGATTCATTATTGGAAGAGTATTGATTTACTTTTGTTCCGCTGATTTATTTTTAAATTTGGCATAGTCCTATTCACCCCCCCTCTAGGACATATAGCTTGGCCTTTTCAGATAGCTCTGACGCACATCCGGGTCTGCTCCATTAATCTCAAGCAAATACATAAACACGGCCTGTCCAAATGGCCAGGCACCTCCAATGTTGTGCATAAGAAATAGGTAGCTTCATCATAGTCATAACAGCGGTTTCCACCTTCCAGGGACCCCCACTTTTCCAGATAACTCCGACGCACATCTGGGTCTGCTCCATTAAGCTCGAGCAAATACAGATATAAACATGGCTTGTCCAGATGGTCAGGCCCCTCCAATGCTGTCCATAGGAAATGGACAGCTTCATCATGGTCATAACAGCGGTTCCCACCTTCCAAGGATCCCCGCTCAACATGCCTCTCCAGATATATTGATCTTACGTTACACAAGATTCATAGGCTGAGAATTTATCATTGAGTTCATGTTTTATGTTCGATTAGTAGAGAAGGACAAGCTCTTTATACCAGATGACCTACAGCTGATGAATATTACCAAGTAAATTGTACGAGGTTTACAGTATTCTTAGAGTGAAGAAAATTTCTAAGTCTGTGCAATTCGGTTTGAGCTCTTTCTCTAATCACGATAGCCTTGGGAGGGTTGATATAAGGGATGGGTTG
This sequence comes from Magnolia changhungtana, assembly GCA_030180095.1. Classification (NCBI taxonomy): domain Eukaryota; kingdom Viridiplantae; phylum Streptophyta; class Magnoliopsida; order Magnoliales; family Magnoliaceae; genus Magnolia; species Magnolia changhungtana. Next base: position 3,709,979 of record JASAUF010000198.1, on the reverse strand, counting down.
ATTGCAAAAGGCCTGATTAAAACTATATTGGGTTATCTTGCCGGACATAATCATTCCAAGACCAGCAAGACCTAATATAGTTTTATTCAGGCCTTTTGTAAACTCATCCCTTATATCAACCCTCCCAAGGCTTTCGTGATTAGAGAAAGAACTCAGACCGAATTGCACATACTTGAGAATTTTCGTCACTCTAAGATTACTGTAAACCTCGCACAATTTACTTGGAAATTTTCATCAGTTGTACGTCATCTAGTACAATGTATATTCAACGATGTATATAATACAATGTATATAACATGAAATAGTACATGAGTGAGACAAGACAACGTAACCTTTTATATAGAAGCCAGAGATTGATAAGTTAAGGTTGTCCTATCGAGGAGATTCTTAGGCGTAGTCCATCTGCTGTTGGGACAAACATGCATGGGTTTAGATTATTGGACCATGGACCCCATCTGTCATTGAAAACCAAAGATTAAAATTAGTGTATTGGGTATCATATCATTCACCACCGATAAGGGGGCCAATACTTCAAACCTATGTTCAGAACTATTTTATTCTATGCAAAGATGTAACATTGCTACACTTGGACCTGTGATTGTGGTTTAAATCCAATGTTTGTTGCTACGAAGTGCTAAATTGTGCAGCTCATCCATGTACATAAACACCATTATAGATGCTGAAATTGTGGGCCACATTGTGTATGAAATCAGATTATCAAATCATCTGATCACTGTGGTTCTTAGACAATGCTCCATCTAAAGAAGAAGAAAAAAGTACTTGAAATGTATATGCTTAGAATACAACTTCTAAAAGTCCTCTATTTATCATGACTCAAGCAAATCTAATTAGGAGTTCCTGGCCATCCAATCTTTAGCTATCTTTTCCCAGGCTATTGATGTATTATTTTCTTAATCGTCTTTTCCTCATTTAATTTAAAAAGAACATGTTAGGTTCACATGTTTTGGTTGAATTTTATATTCTTTTAGAAAGTAAAACAAAATTAATCCAACTTCTAACTAGGGAATGGAAAACCTTAGCAATGAAAATATAATTTGAAGATTTTTTTATCAAATAGGGAAATTTACTCAATTCCCCACAAATATTATATCAATGGTAACATTCTTCAAAAAAACATAAAAAATTAAGGAATGAATCCTCTTTTCCTCGACAAGGATCATACCAATCGCAACATTGTTAGAAAAATGGCAAAACATTAAGGAATGAATTATCTAAAATAATTAGTCTAAGATAGCATGACCAAAATAACCACAGACACAATCATATGAGCTCCGGGCATCTTTTCTTGCATCCAAACAAGCCAAAGATCCTTAACAAGGTTACAAGCTCAAGGGCAGTCTTGTAATTCGTAACCAAGTTAGGGGATAGTTCCATACTTCTTAGTGATGTAGAACACTATGCAATCGAAGGGGTGGGTGGTAGACAGATGTGCATGAGAGCGAAAGTGGCGCATCTCATTCCAGGAATAGTAAAAAACCTCTAAGTCATTTCATCTATCACTCACAAGGACATCCAACTAAAACCATCTGATTTCATCTATCACTCACCAAGACATCCAAAATAAACATTATAAGCCCTGCTAAGGTTTCAACGGTGGTTGTCATTATCCCAACCGTTTTCTATGTTGTGGTCCACTTAGCTAAGGTTTCAACGGTGGTTAACATTATCCCAACCATTTTTCATGTTGTAATCTACTTTAGCTTACTCTCTGCTATATTCTTGGGCTCATGACTAGGACTGTACACTAGGGCTGAAAGTTGGGCAGGTTCAACCCAACCGACCCATGACCGACCCGACATTGGGTTAGGCTTGGGCAAGATATTTCGGGTTTGATCTTAAGCTTGGGCTATACAAACACCAACCCGATAAAACTTAGGTTGGGCTTGGGTTGAGGGCAACCCAACCCGAACCCGATCAATATATAAGTTACTTATAAATTATGATTGAGTATGGATCGTTTGTATTGAAGGCACACTAGTGATGTTGAGTCTCATTTGTCCACATCATTTCAAAGGATTCAAGCTAACAATATTTGTCAGATTTCTCTCTCCCAAATAGACTTCGTGCTATGCTACATGACTTTTAAAGGAGTAGTTGTCTTATATTTTAGCTTATTTTTCAAAAGAAAAAATGAAGTTCTTTATAGTGAATAATCACATATATAATTAATAAAATTATAGATACAAAAAATAAGTCCTATATTGAAATATAATAAACTAATGTAATAACGAAAATATTAGCATGTATATACCCGACCAACCCGATCAACCCGACCAAGCCCACTTGGGTTGGGCTTGGGTTGAGAATTCCCAACCCGAGATTGGGTTGGGTTGGGTTGGGTTAGGGTTGAGGTATAGGAACCTTGGGTTGGGTTAGGGTTAAGCACCACCCCGACCCAACCGTCCGACTTTCAGCCCTATTGTACACGAGCCAAGCTAGTTCAACGATCAGGCCCTAACACATATGGGAAGTGAATCGAAAAACACATAGAGGGAATGATCCTAGCCATCCAGTTTGTGATCTTTAACCGCCAACATTCAGTGCAACAAAGTCACCCAAAAAAAATGATGGCAAGAATCATCCACTAAGTTTTCTCTCCATCCATATGAAGGTCAACTAGATGAACCATCCTGATTGACAATGGAGCCATGTAAGGCCTGTTTGGATTGCTAATTACACCAGTAATTTTCTATAAATTTTCTAAGCCCATACACACTTCAATCCCTTTACCAACCACAAGCAAACACATTTGAGATCTGACGTTAACATAGGATGGGCCACATGCTTTGAATCTTCGGGCATGATAAATTACCATATAGACTCAGCAATTGAAATGATTGAGTCGCACAAATCATTACACTCCACATTGGTTAGGCTCTTCTTATGAATTTCATCAAACACACCATGTTCAAAAGTAGAGATTGACTAGTCTATCCAAAATGAGTTCATTTAGATCTTCTTCTTTTTTTCAACGGAAAGGAAAAAATAATAAGAATTTATTCAAATCACATATGCTGAAGAAGACTACACCACATAAATAGTGATTATTGATTGCCTACTGCTTAAAACTGCTTGACGTCATCAAGCTAATATTTATATTTTACCCTTCATTCACTTCTATGTGACCTTATCATATTTCACAAACTATCATCCAAAAAACAAAAAAACATGTCGTTCTAGTTCAGAAACAGAAATTTTAAGGAATCTACATGTCATGTTCGTTGCCAAGATATATATATTCGTCTGTTGTGTTGTAGCTCACCCTATAGTTGTAAAAAAATCTTCTACCATTTTTTCCTGCTTCATAATCTCACAATTCCTACAAACTTCATAGGGTTGAAAATGGTTATTTACTTCTAGGATCTGCATCCACTCCCATACCCACTTCTTACTTTTTTTAGCAGCTAAGGTTCAGCTTGAGTGATTAAGATATCCATCAGTTATATGTATTGAAGAGGAACTATCCACATTCGCTGAAAAGCGCTACAAATTGGTGGCTAGGATCTCTCAATCTTGGGAGATTTTTTTAGTTTGGTGCACCATCCACAGCACAACAGACAGATGATTTGGATCAGTGAACCATGGCCCCACTTATACAAACTGAAAACCTAATTACCCTAAATCCCCAAATCCCTAAATCCGTGAATCCCAAAATCCCTAAATCCCCAACTAGTTTCAATCGAGATTGAGAGAGATTGAGAGAGAGAGAGAGTGAGAGATACCTCACGGCCAACCTGTAACGAACTCGAGAAGCAACCTGTATGCGGAGCCCACGCTCTCTCACCTACCCTTCTCCCCAGAGACCATCAGGTGTGAGACGCATTTTAGCCTCACCTTCGCAGTCCTAGCTGGCACTACTTCTGGGCCAAACCCTAGAAACCTCCGCACAGTGTCGAGGACTGAATCCCCTCTGACCCTCAAGACGGCGGTCGAGATTGACGGGAGAATTGAGGACAGGAGCGTGAGGAGGGTCATAATGATGGGATCAGACAAGGAGGATTGATCAGAGATACGGTCAAGGGATGAGATTGTGGCCGCAGAGTAGGAGGTCGGAGTGAGGGGGAGGGAGTGATCCTGGAGCTCTTGGGAGATGGCGCCGATGACGGCGCATAGGTGCTGGTGGTCTTCATGTGGGGAGGCCTTGTAGAGGGAGAGGAAATGGGCACAGATGTCTCGGGATTCGTGCAGCAATGGATAGACGGTCAGGATTTCGTCTTCCATCTCAAGGCCTTCCATGGCACCGTAGAGAGCTGAGAGCTGCTAGAGAGAGGGAGAGAGAGGGAGGGGTTTTGAGGGTTTTGGGAGAGAGCAGGACTCAAATTCGGAAGCAGACTGTGTACTGAGTAACTTACACTCCGTTAGGTTCACCATGATTTACGTATTGTATCCTCTCCGTCCATCCATTTTATTAGATAATTTTAGAGCTTTAGCCAAAAATATGAAGCATATCTAAAGCTTAAATGGACCACACCACACCACAGGAAACAGTGTGCATTGAACATTTACCATTAAAAATTTCTTTGAAGATGGACTAAATATAAATAGGTGCAAGGCCTAAAAAGGTTTCAGCCATGTAAATTATTATTTCTACTGTTTCGTGTGGTATGGTCCACTTGATCTTTAGATATGCTTTTATTTTGGACTCAACCCTTTAATTAAGCTGTAAAACCAGATGGAGTACGCTATTAGTGACCATGTCGAACCCTCCCTGCCATACATTTATACTGGATGCTCAATTTGAAGCATTAAGTCCAAAAAAAGGAAGCACATCCAAATCTCAAGTGTACCACGCCACGCAAAATGGTGGTGATTTAATACCTCCCATTAAAAACATTTGGAGGCCACAAAAGTTTTAGATCAAACTGATATTTGTGTTTTACCTTCGTCCATGTCTGTGTGAACTAATCATTGGTTAGAAAAAAAAAGTTTCTTCTATCACCACTAATTCCTGTGGTGTGGTCCACCTGATATTTGGATCTCACAATCTGAATTAGGCTTCCAAATGGGTTAGGTCAATCATGAACTGGTGCGGACTACCTAATTAATGAATTGGTCTGATTTTAGAGTCAAGTTATATTCCTGGTGGGGCCTACCTTTTCAGCTGTTCAGATTTCTGATACACGTGAATCAATGAATCAACAAGTTTGTGATTCATGAATGTGAACGTTTGTCTTTTTAATACTCTGTCATTATTATTATTTTTTTAGGTGGCGCTTACGGCCATACCGAATGCTACGGCTAGTTTCCGTACATGTCCTAGAGAGGGGCACATGTGTGAGATGTGGGGCCCTCCGTGATGTATTTACGCTATCCATCCATTTCCGTAGGGACACCCAAATCCATAGCTCAACTGGCAAACGGAGTGGAGATACCTCGTTTCAACACTTAGGTCTTGACATCCGTCCCGACTGGGGGTGGCTAACATGGAGTGTGTTTACTGAGATGGGTGTGTATTGAGATGGGGTGGCTAACATGGAGTGTGTTTACTGAGATGGGGTGGCTAAAATGGATGGACGGCATGGATCTCACAATCTGAATTGGGCTTCCAAATGGGTTAGGTCAATCATTGTATTTGACCCAACCCAACAATGAGTTGGTCTGGATAGGCATTTAGTATGGAGCAGACCTATGTCCGAGAATTTGACCTTAATTCCTAAATTAATCAAGTCTCAAATACTGAACTGGTTTTTAAATGGGTCTGAAACACAGACCTGGACCTGACATAGACTGAGGACATTTTTCCATGCTGATTTTAAACGAGTTGAGTCTAAGACCCCATTGATGCCTATTAACAATGACCCATTTGTACCCTACGTCTAAATGGCCCCAACTTAAGCTTGGGTCAAATATCCAATTGATGGCTACCAAATCGGTTAAGCAAGATGTGTTATATATAGTCTAAGGGCATTCGGCGAGGTCTATAAATAAGGACCAATGTTAAATGCTAGTTTGTAAAAGTAATTTGACAATTAAAAAATGCATCCTTCATGTTTGTTTTAGGATATTGAGAAATGCAATTGATGTGAAATAGTTATGTTGTATAAAAGTTTGCCTTTTAATTGGAGAGCATGAGATCCTCCAAAGAGTTAAGAAATATATACCACTGCAACATGCAAGATGATAAAGAAATCCATGATATTAGAGAACATTTAAAGTAGAGGCTGAATTTTCTATCACTCCATTCACTCCTGATTTCACTCAAAAGATCAGCCGTATATGGAACTTCAAGGATGGAGATAAAGATGGTTCAAAAAATTTTGTGCTCCCAAGAAGTTTTCAAGGGTTAGAATTTCTTCATTTTGAGCTTAATAATTATATTTTCAAGGTGGTAGGTTTTTTTTTTCAATTAGGTAAAATGTCTATTGATCTATACACATACATGTAAATAAACTAACAACATGCTTAGTCATCTTTCATACATAGATATAGACCATAAACATGAGAAAAGATCACATAAGGGCCCACCACCTTTCATGCCAATACATCATGCTAGTAAGACATCCCAGTTGCACAAAATATGGGTCGCACCATGATCATTTCATGTCATCAAAATTTGGTCCATTGACTCACTAGGTGAGTAACACACCTGCATTGAGTAGGACCATTGGCTTTCGATTGATTTCAACGATGCGGCCCATCCATGGAGGGGACGAACCTGATTTGCCACGGGTGATTTTCATGGGTGCCCACTTTTCACTAATGGGGATGTATGTGAAAGTCCATATTTGTCTAGTTGGTGCAGTTTTTCTTCGAGTGTCCAACCCTCCCACACTTGAAACAAATCAAGTTTTGGGGATCGACTACCCCCTTTCATCTAATGCCTTTGTTGGCCAGATTGGGAACATTTCCTTGGCTGTGTTACCACACTGTATGTGGTTTCTCCTTGTGACCCAAGTTCTTTGATCTGCAGATGATGACCCACCTTGTCAACTTCACTTCCTGTACTAGGCAACGGTTGGGATCCTTTCCAATTTAATGTATTGAATGATGCACTCTCTCATCCATTAACATCTCCTGCACCCCCATCTGTATGTAAACCAGGCTCCTTGCTATGCAGATGGTATAGAAGATCCACTGGGAATCCTTCACCAGAAGATGATGGCAGCCCTTTATTTGTGAATCCATGGAGTAACATACCCTCCAGTGCATTACCATTTCCTCCTCCCCATTCATGTAATCCACGGGGAGGGGAATTAAACTCGTGTCTGTGAGGAGCAAACCCACGACAAAAGTCGTTCGTACCAACTCATGATGCGATAATTAAAAACAAAAACCTACCCTAATACACAGCGTGTTGAACGGAGCAACGAGTCGACTCGACCCAGTTTTGAAATAGACCTTGTCTGAACTCGACCCAACTCAGTACGAAGTCCAAAATGCCTGGCCCGATCTGAGTTTAGGTCTGGCCTGGACTAATCCAGATTGAGTCCAAATGGTCATAGGTACCAAGTCGAGTCGAGTCAGGTCAAGTGTGGCAGGTCTCCAGATGTGGAGATTAAAAAAAAAAATTCGGGATCAACCCACATTGTTCATCCATTTTTCGAGATCATTTTAGAGAATTATTTGAAAACTGATTCATATCCGAAAAATGTTTGATATCCAAAGATTAATTAAATGATTCATATCCACCATTAAAACCCTCCTAAGGCTCACTGTACTTTTTATTTGACATCCAATCTGTTGATTTAGTCATACAGGCCCAGATGATGTGTGTCAAATATCAACACCATGCATTTGATGAGTCCCCTTTAAATTATGGGATATCCCAAAAATTAGCCGTATACGGAACTCCGGTTGGCCATACCATATAAAATCACGTGAAGACACGCCTAAAACATATAAAAGCACTTGGTGGGCCCCACCTGAAATTTGGATGCGTCTGAAACTTGGTATGACCCCTCATCTAATTGGCACACATATAATGGATGGGCTGGATTTGTGGACCATGTCTCTGTGGGCCTAAAAAATAAAACTCATGTTTTAATGGAGGGTAACTCCTCTCAACTTTTGTATGTGGTGTGGCCCACACAAGTCATAGATTGAATTGATTTTTAATCCCTGGGCCCACAATGGGATGATGCATCTGACTGATGGGGTAGATGTTTGACATGCATCATGGTGGGGCCCACAGAGCCATACCAAAAAATTAGGGAGGCCCGCCCAAAATTTGGGTGCGCTCTCAAAAGAGAGGCCTACCAAAAACCCCAAATCCTGAACTCGGTCTCTCTCTCTCTCTCTCTCTCTCTCTCTCTCTCTCTCTCTCTCTCTCTCTCTCTCTCTCTCTCTCTCTCTCGCGCGCTCTTTCTCCCTATCCCCCAATCTCTCTCTCTCTCTCTCTCTCTCTCTCTCTCTCTCTTCTCTCTCTCTCTCTCTCTCTCTCTCTCTCTCTCTCTAATAGATGCTCTGAAATTCTTGCATCTCCTTGGATAAGGCAAAGTAGATCTCTTTGATTTGAGGTAGATTTCTCCTCGTTTCTGTCTGATTTTCGATCATATTGGATTTCCTAGCATTTCTTGTTGATTTCTATCTATAGATTTTCAAGCGTTTGTTGGTGATTTCTAGATTCTGATCTGTGTTGTTTTGATTGAAGTGGTCCAAATTTTGGATTAAATGGGGGGGATTTTGAGTTAGGGATTTAGATTTGAGGTTGCACTTCCTATTGTTCTTTTTACTACACCTCTCTTTCCTCCACTTAATCATAACAAAATTGTTTTGAGGTAGCACTTCCAGAGGACATTTTTACTGCACCTATCTCTCTTTCCTACACTCAATCATAACAAAAACACAAGATTTAGAAGTGCAAAAAAAAAAAAAAAAAAAAAAAAACTATGTATTTCAATTTCGTTTATCTCTAAGTACATGAATTGCATTAAATCCTCCCAAATTTCCTCAAGTACAAAATACTAAGCAATTTGGAAGGACTTATTTCAAACATGACAGTAAATTGTATCAAATTACAGTAGATGGAATTAATAATATTATTGCACATTGATTGCATGTATAGAAATACCATGGCATTTTGACCATTCAACCCCACTGTTGGATTAAGTGAAATTTATGTTTGGTGGACCAATGAATTGTAATCAACGAATTAAATTTTACAACTAATGCTACTCACCTACATTCATGTGCAACTTGAATGCCACTTGTAAAAAGCACGTATAGATAGACAACGTGGATAAAAACACATGCATTAATGTGGATTGACTAAGAGTCCCATAGGATTTATTTTTAGACTGAATGATACAGTACCTAAATTAATCCAATCTCATCCCTCATTATTCAAGAGTAACTAAGTTGAGTCAAGTTGTGCTAACTGAGATGAAGAGTTAACTCGATGAGTTTGGCCTCTCACTCCCCTACGATTTTGGGCATTAGGATTAGATGAGATGAAATTACGTTTGGTCCCATGCAAATTTGATCGGGCGTGTGGAAACTAGGTGAAGGATTGGATTAATTAGGCATCAAATCTTACAGTCCTAATAGTAGATTCTGAAATCAGGGGATTAAATGGTATTGAATTGTATTTGATGGAATTAACACTGTTACTACGCACTGATTACACATTTGGAAATGCCATAGTATTTTGATTGGAAATACCTTTATGTGTCATATATAAAGGTCACAAATGAGTGAATGAAGTGGCTAAGTTACACATGCGTCAGTGAATTTTGAGAAATCATGTGGTATTTACTACTGGCTTTGGATGAAGATTAATTCAATCCTTCTAGTTGTTTCCAAATGTTGATGGAGTTTGCAATGGACCAAATGCAATTCCATCCACCTAATGCTAGGCACCAAATAGGCCACCCCTTCTTTTGTCATCTACCATTACTTCTTTCATCAAATTGCTGACTTTAGAGAAGGATTTATCTAATTTGCCCTTTTAAGATAAACACAAATGCTAAAGTGGCTTTTGTCATTAGAGGAGAAAATAAAAGGACATATCCATCACTGAACGAGAAAAAAATGTCATGACATACACCCAACTCCCTTATAAGCCCCCCTCAATTCCATGCAACAAACCTTCATTCTCTCCACAAATACAAAAAATCCATTTTCCTCCTTCCATCTCTTCCCCATTGCATGGATTTTGTATGAAAATATAATTGTAATTTAAAGATTTATAAGTTATATAGTTAGTTACTTCTGATGCCTATAATTGTCCTTGTAAACCTTCATGAGCTTGTATATTACATTTGTTTGCCTTAAATTATTATTGTGATTAGTTAGTTTATAGTTGTGACTTATAATTGTAGATTTGTAAGTTAGATAATTAGTTACTCATTTGAGGATTTCTATGGGGCCATACATAGATATGGTGTGTTTTTGGTGGCATAGAAATTGCTCAAATTATCCCATTTTGGACAGTTCAAGGTTAAATGGAAAGTATGCTTTTATACAATCTATTTAAATGTTCATGGCTGATCCGCGGTCCATCTCCTTGTTTCTCTCTGGATATGTTTCTTTCGTTCCGTATCTAATGTCAAATATCTTTACATTGATTTAGATATTTGGCATAGGAATGTAACGTAAGATCAACTTATCTGGAGAGGCATGGGGAGATGCTGTCGGATTTTCGGCGTGGACGTTTAAATAGGAATATGAAAGTATTACAATCTATCCAACCTTTGATGAGTAACTAATTTAGGATTTAATTATATTAGCTTAGAATTGATGGAGCAGACCCGAATGTGCGTCGGATCTATCCGGATGAGCAGGGGTCCCTAGAAGGTGGGAACCGCTGTTATGACCATGGTGAAGCTGTCCATTTCCTATGGACAGCATTGGAAGAGCCTGGCCATTTGGACAGGCCATATTTATGTATTTGCTCAAAATTAATAGAGCAAACTCGGATGTGCGTCAGAGCTATCCAAATGAGCAGGGATCCCTGGAAGGTGGGAACCGCTGTTATGACCATGATGAAGCTGTCCATTTCCTATGGACAGCATTGGAAGGGCCTGACCATTTGGACAGGCCATATTTATGTATTTACTCAAAATTAATGGAGCAGACCTGGATGTGCGTTGGAGCTATCCAGAAGAGCGGGGGTCCCTGGAAGGTGGGAGCCGCTGTTATGACCATGATGAAGCTGTCCATTTCTTATGGACAGCATTAGAAGGGCCCGACCATTTGGACAGGCCGTGTTTATGTCTGTATTTGCAGGTACCAAACCCTTAAACTAAACCTATAACCCAACCTAGACCTATACTTATAACCTAATCCTATTCTCAAATCCTAAAACCCAACCTACACCTAGACCTTAAACTTAACCTATAACTGATTGCCTAAACCAAACCTAAACCCGATCCCGAACCCGAAACCGATTCCCTAAACCTAAACCTAAACCAATTTTCAATTCCCTAAACCTATACCTAAAAACCTAAACCTTAACCTAAAACTAAACCTAAACCCTAAACTTTTTAACCTATAACCTTAACCTAAACCAAAACCTATGACCTAAAACCTTAACCTATTACCTATAACCTAAACTTATAACCTATTACCTAACATTAACCTAAACCTAATCCTTAACCTATTCTCAAATCCCTAAACTTAAACCTACACCAAATCCCAATCTCAATTCCCTAACCTAAACGTAAACCTAAACATGAAAACCCAAGCCTAAACCCGATCCAGAACTCGACCCGATTTCCTAAACCTAAACCTTAACCTATTCTCAAATCCCAAAGCTATAACCTATAACCTTAACCTAAACCTAACCTTAACCTATAACCTTAACATAAACCCAAAACCTAAACCTTAACCAAAACATACAACCTTAACCTAAACAAAAACCTTAACTTATAACCTTAACCTAAACCTAAAACCAAAACCTAAACCTATAACCTAAACCTATAAACTAAAACCTAAACCTAAACCTAAACCTTAACCTATAACCTATAACCTAAACCTATAACCTTAACCTAAACCTAAAACCAAAACTTAAACCTATAACCTAAACCTAAACCTAACCTAGACCTTAACCTATTCTCAAATCCCTAAACCTAAACCTACACCAAATCCCAATCTCAACTCCCTAACCTAAACCTAAACCTAAACATGAAAACCTAAGCCTCAACCCGATCCAGAACCCGAACACGATTTCCTAAACCTTAACCTATTCTCATTTCCCAAAGCTATAACCTATAACCTAAACCTAAACTAACCTAAACCTATAACCATAACCTATAACCTTAACATAAACTCAAAACCTAAACCTTAACCAAAACCTATAACCTTAACCTAAACAAAAACCTTAACTTACAACCTTAACCTAAACCTAAAACCAAAACCTAAACCTATAACCTAAACCTATAAACTAAAACCTAAACCTAAACCTAAACATTAACCTATAACCTATAACCTAAACTTATAACCTAAACCTAAACCTAAAACCAAAACCAAAACCTATAACCTAAACCTAAACCTATACCTAATCCTTAACCTAGTCTTAAATCCTAAACCTAAACCTACACCAAATCCCAATCTCAACTCCCTAACCTAAACCTAAACCTAAACTTGAAAAAACCCAAGCCTAAACCCGATCCCAAACACGACCCGATTTTCTAAACCTAAACCTTAACCTATTCTCAAATCCCTAAACTTAAAAACCTACACCAAATCCCAATCTCAACTCCCTAACCCAAACCTAAACCTAAACTTGAAAACCCAAGCCTAAACCCGATATCGAACCCGAACCCGATTTCCTAAACCTTAACCTATTCTCAAATCCCTAAACCTAAACCTACCACAAATCCCAATCTCAACTCCCTAACCTAAGCCTAAACCTAAACATGAAAACCCAAGCCTCAACCCGATCCCGATCCCGAACCCGATTTCCTAAACCTTAACCTATTCTCATTTCCCAAAGCTATAACCTATAACCTAAACGTAAACCTAACCTAAACCTATAACCATAACCTATAACCTTAACATAAACCCAAAACCTAAAACTTAACCAAAACCTATAACCTATAACCTAAACCTAAACCTATACCTAGACCTTAACCTATTCTCAAATCCCTAAACCTAAACCTACACCAAATCCCAATCTCAACTCCCTAACCTAAACCTAAACATGAAAACCCAAGCCTCAACCCGATCCCGAACCCGAACCCGATTTCCTAAACCTTAACCTATTCTCATTTCCCAAAGCTATAACCTATAACCTAAACCTAAACCTAACATAAACCTATAACCATAACCTATAACCTTAACATAAACCCAAAACCTAAACCTTAACCACAACCTATAACCTTAACCTAAGCAAAAACCTTAACTTACAACCTTAACCTAAACCTAAAACCAAAACCTAAATCTATAACCTAAACATATAAACTAAAACCTAAACCTAAACCTAAACCTTAACCTATAACCTATAACCTAAACTTTAACCTTAACCTAAACCTAAAACCAAAACCAAAACCTATAACCTAAACCTAAACCTATACCTAATCCTTAACCTAGTCTTAAATACCTAAACCTAAACCTACACCAAATCCCAATCTCAACTCCCTAACCTAAACCTAAACCTAAACTTGAAAACCCAAGCCTAAACCCGATCCAGAACACGAACCCGATTTCTAAACCTAAACCTTAACCTATTCTCAAATCCCTAAACTTAAACCTACAACAAATCCCAATCTCAACTCCCTAACTTAAACCTAAACCTAAACTTGAAAACCCAAGCCTAAACCCGATATCGAACCCGAACCCAATTTCCTAAACCTTAACCTATTCTCAAATCCCTAAACCTAAACCTACCCCAAATCCCAATCTCAACTCCCTAACCTAAACCTAAACCTAAACATGAAAACCCAAGCCTTAACCCGATCCAGAACCCGAACACGATTTCCTAAACCTTAACCTATTCTCATTTCCCAAAGCTATAACCTATAACCTAAACGTAAACCTAACCTAAACCTATAACCATAACCTATAACATTAACATAAACCCAAAACCTTAAACTTAACCAAAACCTATAACCTATAACCTAAACCTAAACCTATACCTAGACCTTAACCTATTCTCAAATCCCTAAACCTAAACCTACACCAAATCCCAATCTCAACTCCCTAACCTAAACCTAAACATGAAAACCCAAGCCTCAACCCGATCCAGAACCGAACCCGATTTCCTAAACCTTAACCTATTCTCATTTCCCAAAGCTATAACCTATAACCTAAACCAAAACCTAACCTAAACCTATAACCATAACCTATAACCTTAACATAAACCCAAAACCTAAACCTTAACCAAAACCTATAACCTTAACCTAAACAAAAACCTTAACTTACAACCTTAACCTAAACCTAAAACCAAAACCTAAACCAATAACCTAAACCTATAAACTAAAACCTAAACCTTAACCTATAACCTATAACCTAAACTTATAACCTTAACCTAAACCTAAAACCAAAACCTAAACCTAGAACCTAAACCTAAACCTAAACCTATACCTAAGCCTTAACCTATTCTCAAATCCTAAACCTAAACCTATACTAAATTCCAATCTCAACTCCCTAACCTAAACCTAAACCTAAACTTGAAAACCCAAGCCTAAACCCGATCCAGAACCCGAACCCAATTTCCTAAACCTAAACCTTAACCTATTCTCCAATCCCTAAACCTAAACCTACACCAAATCCCAATCTCAACTCCCTAACCTAAACCTAAACCTAAACTTGAAAACCTAAGCCTAAACCCGATCCCGAACCCGAACCCGATTTCCTAAACCTAAACCTTAACCTATTCTCAAATCCCTAAACCTAAACCTACACCAAATCCCAATCTTAACTCCTAACCTAAACCTAAACCTAAACATGAAAACCCAAGCCTCAACTCCGATCTCGAACCCGAACCCGATTTCTAAACATTAACCTATTCTCATTTCCCAAAGCTATAACCTATAACCTAAACATAAACCCAACCTAAACCTATAACAATAACCTATAACCTTAACATAAACCCAAAACCTAAACCTTACCCAAAACTTATAACCTATAACCTAAACCTAAACCTATACCTAGACTTTAACCTATTTCTCAAATCCCTAAACCTAAACCTACCCCAAATCCCAATCTCAACTCCCTAACCTAAACCTAAACCAAAACATGAAAACCCAAGCCTCAACCCGATCCCGAACTTGAACCCGATTTCCTAAATCTTTACCTATTCTCATTTACCAAAGCTATAACCTATAACCTAAACCTAAACCTAACCTAAACCTATAACCATAACCTATAACCTTAACATAAACCCAAAACCTAAACCTTAACCAAAACCTATAATCTTAACCTAAACAAAAACCTTAACTAACAACCTTAACCTAAACCTAAAACTAAAACCTAAACCTATAACCTAAAGCTATAAACTAAAACTTAAACCTAAACCTAAACCTTAACCTATAACCTATAACCTAAACTTATAACCTTAACCTAAACCTAAAACCAAAACCTAAACCTATAACCTAAACCTAAACCTATACCTAATCCTTAACCTATTCTCAAACCCTAAACCTAAACCAACACCAAATCCCAATCTCAACTCCCTAACCTAAACCTAAACCTAAACTTGAAAACCCAAGCATAAACCCGATCCACGAACCCGAACCCGATTTTCTAAACCTAAACCTTAACCTATTCTCAAATCCCTAAACCTAAACCTACTCCAAATCCCAATCTCAACTCCCTAACTTAAACCTAAACTTAAACTTGAAAACTCAAGCCTAAACCCGATCCCGAACCTGAACCCGATTTCGTAAACCTAAACCTTAACCTATTCTCAAATCCCTAAACCTAAACCTACACCAAATCCCAATCTCAACTCCCTAACCTAAACCTAAACCTAAACATGAAAACCCAAGCCTCAACCCGATCCCGATCCCAATCCCGAACCCGATTTCCTAAACCTTAACCTATTCTCATTTCCCAAAGCTATAACCTATAACCTAAACGTAAACCTAACCTAAACCTATAACCATAACCTATAACCTTAACATAAACCCAAAACCTAAACCTTAACCAAAACCTATAACCTATAACCTAAACCTAAACCTATACCTAGACCTTAACCTATTCTCAAATCGCTAAACCTAAACCTACACTAAATCCCAATCTCAACTCCCTAACCTAAACCTAAACCTAAACATGAAAACCCAAGCCGTAACTCGATCCCTAACCCGAACCCGATTTCTTAAACCTTAACCTATTCTCATTTACCGAAGCTATAACTTATAACCTAAACGTAAACCTAACCTAAACCTATAACCATAACCTATAACCTTAACATAAACCCAAAACCTAAACCTTAACCAAAACCTTTAACCTATAACCTAAACCTAAACCTATACTACACCTTAACCTATTCTCAAATCCCTAAACCTAAACCTACACCAAATCCCAATCTCAACTCCCTAACCGAAACCTAAACCTAAACTTGAAAACCCATGCCTAAACCCGATCTGAACCCGAACCCGATTCCTAAACCTAAACCTTAACCAATTCTCAATTCCCTAAACATATAGCTTATAACCTAAACCTAAACCTAAACCTTAATCTAAACCTATAACCTTAACTAAAACCAAAACCTATTACCTATAACCTAAACTTATAACCTATAACCTAATAGTAACCTAAACCTAAAACCTTAACCTATAACCTAAACCTAAACCTAAACCTAAAAAAACCTAAATGTATTCTCAAATCCCTAAACCTAAACCTACACCTAATCCTAATCTCAACTCCCTAAGCTTAACCTAAGCTTAAACTTGAAAACCCAAACCTAAACCCGATCCCGAACCCAAACTCGCTTCCTTAAACCTAAACCTAAACCAATTCTCAATTCCCTAAACCTATACCTTATAACCTAAACCTAAACTTGAACCTAAAACTAAACCTAAACCCGATCCCAAACCCGAACACGAACCTAGATCTCTAAACCTAAACCTATAACCTAAACCCTAACCTAACCCTATAACCCATAACCTATAACCTAAACTCAAATCCTAAACCTTAACCTATAATCCAACCTAAACCTATACTTAAAACTTAAAACTATTCTCAAATCCCAAAACCTATAACCTAAACCTAACATTTCCCTAAACCTATAACCTACACTTATAACCTAAACCTATACCTTAACCTTAACCTATAACCCATACTTACAACCTTAACCTAAACTTATAACCTTAACCTAAACTTATAACGTAAACCTAAACCTATAACCTAAAGTTATAACCTAAACTATACCTATTATCAAATCCTAAACACATAATATAACCTAAACCTATAACCTAGCATAATCTTAAAGGTATTTCCATAAACTGACTTCAATCTTTTCATTGTAGACATAGATAAGAGTTGGATGCGAGCTAAGAACAGGTTTGGCCCAGAGTATAAACAAGGGGTTGAAAGTTCATGAAATTTGCGCGAAATCGGGCAGATTCAAGGAATATGATTAGGTGTCCATGTCGAAAATGCAAGAACATGATATTAAGACTTTAGAAAAAGTAGAGGACGATTTGTTCATAGTTGGGATTGACCAAGGTTACACTTGGTGGATCTATCATGGTGAAGATATGACCCATAGAGTTAAGCCCACTGAAGTCATTGCTGATCCAATTATGCCGGATGATGAGGATGAAGACGTTGATGAAATGCAAGATATCATAGGGGATGTGTTTAGGGGAACAACTGCAGATACTAATTTTGCAGCGACAAGCAGTAGCTAAGATATTCCTCCAATGGGTGATGTCGAATTAGAAAAGTTTAGCAGGTTGTTGAGGGATGCGCAATGTTAACTTTATCCGGGGTGTAAGAACTTCTCCAAGTTGAATTTTCTTACAAAGTTACTTCATTTGAAGACAATAAATTGTTGGAATAACAAATCGTTTGACATGTTGCGAGAGTTGTTGAAAGAAGCATTGCCGGACGGTGAGACATTGTCAAAGTCCCATTATGAGGCAAAATCCTTAATGCGAGACTTGGGCCTTGGTTATAAACTCATACATGCATGTATAAATGATTGTTTATTATATCGGAAAGAGCATAAGGATCCTGGACAGTGTCAAGAATGTGGAGAGTCTAGGTGGAAGTATGGCAAAGCCAGGGATAAGAAAATTCCATGAAAGGTGTTAAGGTGCTTTCCATTGAAACCCAGATTGCAAAGATTGTTTATGTCTCGTAAAACAGCTGAAGATATGAGGTGGCATAAGGAGAAACGCATTCATGATGATAGTACACTGAGGCACCCTGCGGACTCTAAAGCCTGGTAAAATTTTGACAAGCAACATGACTGGTTTGCAGAGGATTCTCGCAATGTTCGACTAGGTCTTGCAAGTGATGGTTTTAATCCATTTGGTAATATGAGTAGCTCGTACAGTATGTGGCCAGTGGTACTTATGCCCTACAATTTACCTCCTTGGTTGTGTATGAAGGAGTCATTTTTCATGATGTCATGGCTTATTCCTGGACCCAGGTCACCTGGGAATGACATTGATGTGTACTTACGACCGTTAGTAGATGAGTTAAACGAGTTGTGGAGTTAAGGTGTACACACGTATGACACATTTGCAGGATAGACATTTCGATTACATGCAGCAGTCTTGTGGACAATAAATGACTTTTTCGCGTATTAAAATTTGTCTGGGTGGAGCACGAAGGGCAAGTTGGCTTGTCCTACATGTGGTATTGAGACTTGTTCATTGTCATTGAAGCATGGTAGAAAAACATGTTATATGGGCCATCGTCACTTCCTTCTGAGCAATCATAGTTGGCGCAGGAAGACGATGATCTTTGATGGTAAACAAAATCGTAGGCCACGCCCGAAAGAGCTATCTGGAGAAGATGTGATGCAACAAATGAGTAATATTGGAGAAGTTAGATTTGGTAAGGCATCGCACTTGAAGAAGAGGAAACGTACAATATTGGACTATAACTGGAGGAAGAAGAGCATCTTTTTTGAGTTGTCCTATTGGAGTGATCTAAAATTGCGACACAACTTGGATGTCATGCATATTGAGAAAAATATATGTGACAATGTCTTTGGAACATTGATAAACATAGAGAAGAAAATAAAAGACAGTTTCAAGGCTCGATTGGATCTATAAGAAATGGGTTTAAGGAAAGAGTTGCACTTGCAACCACATGAAAATTCGTATACTATACCAGTAGCCTGCTACACGTTGACCAAACTAGAGAGAAAGCATTTATGTGAATGGTTGAGATCGGTGAAGTTTCCCGATGGGTATGCATCAAACATATCTCGACGCGTAAACGTTACGGATTGTAAGGTAACAGGAATGAAAAGTCATGATTGTCACGTCCTTCTGCAATGCCTACTGCCCGTTGTGATTCGTGGATTCCTGAGCAAGGATATCAGTGCAACACTGATTGAGTTGGGGATATTCTTTAAGGATTTGTGTTCGAAATTGTTGAATGTGGATGTTATTAAACGACTGGAGAGGGACATTGTCATAATTCTTTACAAACTTAAAAGAATATTTCCACCTACGTTTTTCGATGTCATGGTACACCTAGCGATTCACTTATCGCACGAGGCGAAGCTTGTAGGCCCAGTACAATATTGTTGGATGTATCCAATCAAAAGGTGGTAGAACCTACTAAAATTTTTATTCATTCCATAAACTACATATATCCATGTTTTCATACGTATAACACAGTGGTTTTGTATACAGATACCTTCACACACTCAAACAATTTATGAGGAATAAGGCACGACTAGAGGGGTCGATAGCTGAAGCGTACATTGATAATGAGTGCCTTATATTTTACTCCATGTATCTTCGTGGCATAGAGACTAGATTCAACCGAGAAGATCGAAATGCCGATGAAGGGCAGGAGCATGAACAAGGACTCATATTTATATTTGCACATAACGTTTGTCCTTTAGGATTCTCGACATTTTAGGATATGAACCTTGGGGATCTAGCAAAGGCGTGGTGGTATGTGTTGCACAATTGTGAAGAAATAGAGTCGTACTTGGCGTAAGTCTTCCCTCGATTATTGTAATTCCTACATATGATGATCTTAATGTTTCTTGCTGACGACGTGCCATTTATGTGTAGTGAACACATAGACGAGATGAAGTCCAAATTCCCCACAAATTATGATCAGATGCATCAGGATCAGTTTTTAGAATGGTTCGCCGAACGTGTAAGATTTCACATTGTATCTCACCACACTTAGAATTTTCGTTGTATTGCACATTATTTCAACCTAAGAAAATCACTAAATAATTATATTTTGTACATGATAATAGATAAAGACGTTACGCACAAGCAACTCTGCGGATGCGTCTGATGCACTATACTCACTGGCGTGTGGCCCTGATAGACGTGTATCTAGATATACAGGTTGTATTGTAAATAGGATTCGATTCCACACTGAAGAACGTGAGAAGTACAGGACCACGTAAAATAGTGGGGTAGTTGTGAAAGGAACAAATGAGGAGGATGAAATTGACTTTTATGACATTTTGACTAATATTATTAAGCTGAGTTATTATACGAGAAAGCGGGTGTACTTATTTAGATGTGATTGGTGGGACATTAGAAATAAGAAGTTGGGAATACAGACCGACAACTACTTTACAAGCATAAATTTATCTCAGAAGTGGTTTAAAGACGACCCATTTGTCCTCGCTAGTCAGGCTGAACAATTATTTTACCTCGCCGATACTAAGTTAGCAGCTCTTGGCATGTGGTACAGAAAATAAAGCCCAGGAACGTATTTAATGTTCCCGTACCAGAAGTTGAAGATAGCGAGGATAGGGAAATGACACGTCTAAGGTTGAACAAGCATATCAAGAAGACATGCCATCTAGGGATAAGGGGACTGATTCAAGTGTTGATATTGATGTGGTGCAATTAGACAGAGATGATGTGCCACCTGATCATGTTGATGCCTCATTAGTACAAGACATTGTTAGAGATGATACAGGTTTTATTGATGACGACGTTGCAGACTATGAGGAGGAAATACTAATCAGCGATAGTGATGGTGAAGAAGAAATAGCCCTAAGCGATAGTGATATAAATGACGATTATTAAATGTACACATGATTTACATGTCATTTTTCAATTCAAATAATTTATGTATTTCATGTATACGTGAAAATTACAAGTCATGATTAATTCCTTTTATTGACTTGTTTATAATCCACATTTACAGTTAAGACAATTTCTGATTATGTCATCCTCAAACCGGAGCATAGAAAAAGCACGCAACATACTTCATCAGCTGTTGTAGATGGACGTTTCGATCCTATCTTCTTCTGGTAGGACCATAGAGAACCCGGTCTGGTCGATGAGTGTAGAGTGGAATATATCGACGACGACTCAGATGAAAGATTATACTATCTCAAAGAAATTTCGGAGCTGATGAAGATATATAACCATGGGAAACGAGATATGGAAGATGCGACTCTGTCACTTGCACATCTGAATGGAGTCCCGAGAGATCATATTTCTCCTATTGTGACTATCATGTTGGCTATAAAAATGTCAATTGCTTCACACAAGATGACATACACTTCTGAAGCATATGATAACTTACGCAGGGAGTACTTCGGATAGTTTACCTCAAAGTTGTTTCATATTACAACAAATATGTGTATTTAATATACAATGACAATGTGTAATGGAATTTTCAATGGTTATAGATTAAAGTTTACAGTTTTATTATATTATGCTTGCATTATAGTGTAATGATCTAATCATATTTTATTCATCTCTCTGAGTATAAGCACAAATGCATTGTACCGTCAACATTAATTGTATAATGTTTTAGTATATTCCACTTGTATTAACATTGTTTAAATTTATAAGTTCGTAGTTCGCACATATTCTGTAATGGCACCAGGTGGGAGAGTATGTCATTCGCGCACTAGATCTATCCCTTCTACCCGTGATGCCACGGAGCCAGCATCACCGTCGCATATTACATCGCAGGCATCTGATCCCTCAGTCGCGCATACACCGGGCACTGCATATAAGTTTAGACATATTTTCTTTTAATAATTTCTGTTTATGTTTAGACTTACATAATTCTGTTGCAACAGCGTTGTCGACCAACCGGCGAGGACGTGGACCCACGCATGGGTTACTTTTAGAGTGACTTATGCATGAGGGTAGGGTAATGGTAGAGTTCCTACAGGACTGCATTAGACCTATTGGGAACAATGTCATGTTGTTTACGTCAGAGGTCGGTGTCTTATGCCGATCTCTGATTCCCCCCACCACCCCCCGTTGGAGAGACGTGACAGATAATGTTCGACGACTCATCCGTCAATGCCTTCAAGTAAATTTTAGTCAATTAAAGTTTATTTTATAAATGTTCATTTACGGTTAAGTTATTTTCTTAATGAGTTTATTGCCTTAATCTATTATTTACGAAACTGCATGATAAATTTAACTTTAATTTGAGTGTTCCGCACATCTCACATACCGTCGACGACATGATGAAGGAGCAGTTCAAGGATTACCACACTAGCTTACACCAGCAGTACAAGTGCTGCGTGAGATACAAGGAGGCCATACAGTCCATAACGCTACACGTGACCGATGGGGACTGGCGGATACTCTGTGATAGGTTTTCGTCTGATTCTTTTCAGGTAATATTTACATATTTATGATATCTTAATGTAATAATTAAATTTGTAATTAATAACAATGTATTATGAATAATGTGTTCCAGAAAATGAGTAAAATAAATTCTGACAATAGAGGAAAATTAGAAGTGAGCCATGTAGCTGGTTTAAAGTCATTCGTACGACTTCGTCACGACATGGTAAGAAAGAACTGGTAATTATTACGTTTATATATTCTTTCCATGCATTTATATTAACTCTATTATTCTTTCGATTGTGCAGTGAGATTCCATCACTGGCCAGGAGCTCGGACCAGTAGACTTCTACAAAGGGACTCACTGTCGGTAGACAACGGGATCTTGGTTACATCCTAAAGTCAGCGAGATTTGGGTAAAAATCCCTACATTGTAAAATTTAATTGCATTAAATTATAATAATGTCATTTATTATAAAAATTCTTATGTTTTCATTACAGGAGGAGATGAACACCTTACACAGTCAGCCCACTCCCGATGGTACTCAGCAGAGTGAGCCAGAGATCCTGAGTCAGGTGCTTGGCACCCGTTCTGGATATGTGCGTGGGTTTGGCCATGGTACCAAGCTCAGATGTTACAAGCTTTCGCTGCACGCTTACCCACCAATGCCCTACCACTTTCGCCTTCATCTTTGTGATTTTTTGTATATTTGTTTATTATGTTAAGTTTATATATATTTATGCGTGAATGAATGTGATGCGGATAAGATTGTTTGTGTTTGAATGAATGTAGTTTATGTTTGGGTTTGGGTTTAGCTGGATGTGAATGTGAATATGAGAAATATATTACATAACAGGTGTATATTAGGATGAATATGATGAAATATATTGTTAACAGGTGTATATCATGAATTTTATGTGGAATTTTGAGCTGTAAATTAAAAAAAAAAAGAGAGAGAGAGAGACTTTTAGCAACGAAAATTTTCGTCGCTAAAAGTGGAACGATTTTTTAGCAACGAAAACTCTTGGAAATTTTTTTGGCGGCGAAAATTTTCACTGCTAAAAGTCTTAGAACTTTTTGGTAGCGAAAATTTTCGCTGCTAAAATCTTGGAAATATTTTTTGTAGCGAAACTTTTCGCTGCTAAAGTCTTGGATATTTTTTGGCGGCGAAAACTTTCGCTGCTAAAAAGTCTTGGAAGTTTTTTGGCGGCGAAAATTTTTGTTGCTAAAAAGTCTTGTAATTTCTTCGCAGCTAAAAGTCTTGAAAAAAAATTTTTGCCGCAAATATTTTCGCTGCTAAAATCTTAAGTTTTGTTGCTAAAAAGTCTTGCAATTTTTGGGTATTTTTGGCAGCAAAAATTTTCGCTGCTAAAAGTCTGGGCAGTTTTTTTGGTGGCAAAACTTTTTACTGCTAAAAAGTCCTGGATATTTTTTTGGCGGCCTAAAAGTCTTGGCAGTTTTTTTGGCGGCGAAAATTTTCGTTGCTAAAAGTCTTGAAAATTTTTTTGGCAGCGAAAATTTTCGCTGCTAAAGGTCTAGGAAAATTTGTTTAGCGATGAAAATTTTCATTGCTAAAAAGCTTGCATTTAGCGACGATTTGAATTTTTTGTTGATAAAAGCCTTGTACATCGGTCTTTTAGCGACAAAAATTTTCGTCGCTAAAAGTTGTTAGTTGCGAAAATTTGACTTTTAGCGATGAAAATTTTCGTCGCTAAAAGTGGTGTTTCTTGTATTGGGGGGGGGGGGAGTCAAAAACACCATCCACTAACTCCCCGTAAAAGCGGTCAGAGATGGTAGTTACCCCAGAATCCTCCCTAGAAGACATCGAGGAGAATTAAGAGAGAGTGGTAGAGGAACAAAGAGGAATAAATACAAACAAGAAGAGCGAACCGGAAGAACACTCCGTCACAAAGACTTCAAGGAATAGAGGACGGAGAAAGACTAAGAAGGCAAGGCTGAAGCACTAGCAGGTTGGCAAAACTCAAACTTTCCAAAGAAATAAATAAGGGAAAAATAGAGGACTTCGCACAATTATTCCCGTATAATGTCACATATCAGCATGGGATTCCGAGTGATGCTTCAACTAACATGCCTCTTTACATACCAGCTTAGGGTTCGCCAAAGCAAAGGTGTGACTACTCGGCTGACAATTGTCAGCCTTTGATTCACTCAAAATCCGAAGCGATGATCTATAATAAATGCATGCCTCTTCGTTTGCCACAACTAATGATGACGCCTTCTTGACTTCCGCGCATGTCACAAACCTTGTAGCTCCACCTTTAATAGCAACAAATTCTGATTGAGTTCAAAATTCAAAAAAGAACCGGTTGTTCAAATTTTGAAATTTGAATTCCCGTGGTTCTAGGCCAGTTTGAGATCTCATTTCCGGGCTCATACAAGCCGAGCTTGGAAAAGGGGGAGGGGGGGGGGACTATTGTGGGTAAAACCGAATTGGTCCCTCACATGGGAATAACAGTCATGTAACTATAAGTGATGTGCCTCCAAGCTAAGGTGAGAGAGGTCTGGACGGATGAGTCATCAATAAGTCGATAGGCTAAACTGTCAAAGCACTGGACTTGGAGATGAGATGAGCAGACCCTCTGACATAGAGACGAGTCCCTAAGCTAGGCTATCCAAGGACAGGGCTTGATAAGGGACATATAAGAGAAGGAGCTCGGAGATCCGAGCTGTCCTGCACTCCGAGTTGACCAAATCTACCTTTACCAAAGTGGTACGAGTACGGATTACACCCTAAACCCCGAAGAAGAGACCATGGTCTGACTTCGGTTAAAGATTAGGCCAATTTAGGTGGACTCAACAGCATCCCTGAGATTGTTTCTCATCAAAATAGGCTCTCCAATATATCACATTAATACACACGAAGGTTTGAACTGCCCAACAACTATATATATATATATATATATATATATATATATATATATATATATATATAGTATATATATATATATAACCACCTTAAATGAGAGAGTCAAGTATATGAAACCCTAACCCTCATTATTTTTTATCAGAATGGATCCACAGTCAGTCACCTACATCTCCCTTATTCTTTAAGGGTCCGTAAAAGTCCTTCCACATTGAATGCATCTGTTGAAGAAAATCTGATCACAACAGACAACAGTGATATATGGAACGTACATAAGGTTGGATCCCACCCGGGTGTATCTGGGATCCACCAAGCGATGCCCCTATGGCAGCGTAGCAACTAAAGGCTACGGGGATCTGCCAGATGGCGTGGTCAACTTGGCCACTGCTGAAGTCGGAGGTGACCCAACGTGGCAGGACTTAATTGGCCCTGTGTTCCTGTAAAAGGCCCTCAACACCGTCCATACATTTTTTCAGCTCATTTAAGGGGTTGCGCCCAAAGTTGAAGCATATCCAACTCTCAAGTGGATCATACCACAGGAAACAGTGGGAATAATGATTTCTACCGTTGAAACCTTCCTAGGCTCTACAGTGATGTCTATTTGTCATCCAAGCTGTTAATAATATCACAAAGACATGGATGAAGGGGAAAAAACAAATATAAGCTTAATACAAAAATTCTGTGACACTCAAGAATTTTGCAACGGTATAAGTTCAATTCACACTGTTTCATGTGATGTGGTGTATTTGAGCTTTGGATATTCTTCAATTTTGGACCCATATCATAAAATTATGTAATAAAATATATGGAAAGAGTGGATAAAATACATAGATAATGGTGAACCCCACAGAGTTTACTCAGTACGCTTAGCGTACTGAGTTACTCAGTATGCAATGCGCTTCCCTTTGAGGAATCGGATTGCGTACTGAGTAACTCAGTACGCTCTTATCGTACTGAATAAACTCAGTTGGGCACACCGTGAAAATAAGTGGTTTATCCACACCGTCCATACATTTTTTCAGCTCATTTAAGGAGTTGCGCCCAAAGTTGAAGCATATCCAACTCTCAAGTGGATCATACCACAGGAAACAGTGGGAATAATGATTTCCACCATTGAAACCTTCCTAGGCTCTACAGTGATGTCTATTTGTCATCCAAGCTGTTAATAATATCACAAAGACATGGATGAAGGGAAAAAAAACAAATATAAGCTTAATACAAAAATTTTGTGACACTCACGAATTTTGCAATGGTATAAGTTCAATTCACACTGTTTCATGTGATGTGGTGTATTTGAGCTTTGGATATTCTTCAATTTTGGACCCATATCATAAAATTATCTAATAAAATAGATGGAAAGAGTGGATAAAATACATAGATAATGGTGAACCCCACAGAGTTTACTCAGTACGCTTAGGGCCTGTTTGGACAACTGAATTTCGGTGTATTAAAGGGTATTAAGTGGGATAGGATTCTCAAATCCCACCTGCCCAACTCTCCTGTGTGTTTGGGTGGCATCATCTGCATAAACTCGGGCGTCCTTCAATGTATTCGCATGAGATAGGGAGAGATTGCGAGATCCCTCCTTCGGATTGTCTTACCTATACATCGTGCGTAGGGATTTCTCAATACACGTGTCCCTCCTTTGGATTGCCTTACCTATACATCTTATAAGCGATTTCGTTTTAGCTTCTATCGCGACTCAAAATCCAACCCATGTCGTCACCCGCCGGGACCCATGTGATGAGATAGCCCGACTGTTTTAACCGTCCATATCTCCCTTGCTAACATGAATAATCTACTAGCCTATAATCGGGCTTCAGTAATGATCCTAACCTTTGGTTTTTATATTTGAATGTGAGCCATTGAAATTTCCTTTTCGTTGTTCTTACTTATTTTACAGAAGCTGATGGCCGTAATCATTCGTTCATCTGCTGTACCGTATAGCATAGAGTCCATATCATGGACGATCCTGATCATATGCCCACTGACCATTGGGCCCAATGACAGCAACAAATGTTGGATTCTGAGTCGCAACGGACCCAAAACCAATTTCCAAATTAGGATACAATACAAGCATGGAAGTTTCTGTCAGCGTACAATACACTTTCTCAGACACTTTTACCCTTACGCACGTGCTAACGTAAGTGTAAAATCCCAGCGATGAATAAGGTAGTATCCACCGTCAATATACACGCAGCAAAAGATCAGGCCACTGGACCATTTCTTTTGAAAGAAACTGACGGTTAATATAAGCCTACCACCAACGGTCTAAAAAATCGACGTACTAGGTAGAGATAAACATGATCACTGAATAAGAATTACTTTTGTGACCATTCATGTTCAAAGTCCCAACTCATTCACGGCTGAGATCTGTCGAAAAGTGACACGTGTAAAGTGTGCCATGTGTAAAGTTAGCCCGACCTGACGGAATCTGCTCCCGTAAACCACCCGACTGTGGTTATAATGGTTACCGGAAGCAATTCCTCAGTCATCCAAACAGCATTAGCTGGTGGGATTTCTCAATACCACAGCACCCAAACAGGAACGTTGTTAGTCGTGGGATTGCCGTTTACACGCTAACAACCCGACCGTTCACTGGCAGCATTAAATGCATCATATCAATTAATACTATACACCTCAGTACACCTAAATTCATTTACCCAAATAGGCCCTTAGCACACTGAGTTACTCGGTACGCAATCCGCTACCCGCTTTGAAGCCGCATATTGCTTACGCAGGAAATCCGCGTCCGCTGTTTCCTTACAAATTTTTTTGGACAGCCGGCCGTTGTTAAAGATAAAGCAAGGTTGGGCATGTCCGAAAGTCATGTTAGGTCGTTATGTACTCAGGGCGCATCTCTACAGCGGTCAAGGCCACATGCCTGGTCAAAATCCACGTCGGGTCAGGGGCACATGCGTCGGGTCATGTCTGACGTCCGAAGTTACAGGACAACACGCAATCGGCGGCATGCGTTGAAATCTGCTGCACCGGATGATGCAATGCAATGCTTGCATCTCGACTCCCATGCAACTTACCTATCACTGTACATGTCACGCGACACTAATAGGAAGGCGGATCGGTGCCATCCATCTGTTGGGTTCTAATGCGGATTACCCATGGGTAAAAGGCTACAAAAATTAGACAAACCTAGCCACCACTTCTTGCATCCTTACCGAAAGCACCCAGAAAACGGTAACATGGTACTGCTACCGCGCCAACTTGAGGTGGTACTAGACAATTACAGGGCCCATGTGATGTGTACACTAGATCCGCACCATACATTTCAGTTACGCTTCAATGCTGGGCTATGAAGCATAGAAATCAGCCAGAACGTAAACTCGGATGGTCCACATCATGCGAGAGAATTGGGAGGGGATGCCGAACAAATAAAACTTTTCCAAAGGCTTGTGGGGCCACCATAATAATGTTGTATTTTCCATCCGATCTATTCATCAGACACGACCCATCGAGATGAAATAGCAACGAAAAAAAAAAACCCATCTTCCAATTGGTTGGCTAGGATTCTCTCATCTATGGTCTTATAATCGACATTTGTTCACTAATGTCGCCACACGAATCAACGGTCCACATTCAACGGAGCTTGTTTGTGCCGTAACAGACACGCTCCTCCCGTACATGTAAAAAATATGTGAAAACTCGAAACCGATGGTACGCCGCGTCAGATGACTTGCTGTACATTCGTCAGATGCCTTCCATTCCGCGGAAATTCTTATTGATAAGGACAGCAACCGTTGATGCAAAAATCTGACACATCCTTCTGACATTCAAATACCCGCACGTGAAGAAGACAAAGGAACCCTTGGAAACCTCCATGTTAAAGTTTTGGATAGGAACGCGGATTAAGTAGCATCAATAGGTTTTGGCTGAGAGATTTTACATGCCTTTCACGGTATATAGTTCCCTAATTATGTACTCAGAGTTGATTGTGTAGGTGAAGATATTTCCTAAATTATAAGTAGGCATTCAGCAAACGTATATGCATTCAGTAGGCTCTCAACCCTTTCGTATAATCTCTTGTAAAGACAAGATCAAGGGATCAAATCCCGAGAAAGTCAAAATAGATGTTCGAGGCCAACCTAACCTCCGAGGCTGAGGCCGAGGCTAACCTCCATGGTCGAGGCTGATGCTGACCTCTATGGTCGAGGCCGAGACTAAGGTCTATCTTCATGGCCAAGGCCGACCTCTAAAGTTTGTCTTCACTCATTTCGGTTATCTGATTAGTCCAATTTTACCCATAACATCCCTAATCTCTATGGGGCCATACATCCGATGTATGCGTATTAGTTGTATACACTCATTTTATCAAATATGGGAGCAAATTAGGTGAGACCCCGGATCCACTGAGGTGAGTGGGACCTCTGACTATGGGCACACCTTGATACAGGTGATTACATCCATGTCGTCCACCTGTATTGAAAACTCATTTTAGGGCATGATCCAGGAAATGAAATAGATGCAAATCTCAGATGAACCATAGTATAGAAAACAATAGTAATTGACCATTGAAAGCTTCTTGTGGGCTACCAAAGCTTTAGACTCGAGATATTTTTGTGTGGTCTCTTCATATAGGTCTTTGTGACCTTATCAACAGGTTGGATGGCAAATAAACATTCTGATGGACTCCATGAAGTTTTTAACAGTGAAGATTCAATCAAGACTGTTTCCTGTGGTGTGGTCCACCTAAGATTTGGGCATACTTTATTTTGAGGATGATGTCCTAAAACGAGCTTTGAAAATGGTTTCACGGTGTGGATCATTTAAGGCACATAACATCACTATAAGCCCTGCAATCAGGAGTCCCACCACCTCGGTGGATTCACGGTCTCACTTAATCCGCTCCCATCAAACATGAGGTAGACCCAAAGTTCAAGTGGGCCACATCACAATGAAGAAGTAGGGATTGAACGTCACCGATGAAAACTTCATAGGGAAAGCTTATGCTTAGATTTTCCTTTCATTTATATTGGAATCTGTCACGCCCAGAAATTCGGTACCCAATTTGGCTAAGCTCGAACCTGAATTCCTGGACCGTGAGTTGTACTTAAACAAAATATACGATGCAACTCATATAGTTTTCATGCATTTTTCAAGGTAATTAAAGTCAAACTAAAAGAAATAATAATAATAATAAACTATTCTCATTAATTAGAAGTTCACTAAACCATCATCAAAATCTTTATTACATTGGAATAAAAATAAACTAAATAATAAATCATCATTCAAAATGCAAACTAATCCTAAAACTAAAAAATAAAACCGAAGTCTTGTCTGACTTGATCGCATTATTTCATCTTTGTACCTGCAAAACAATCTGCGGAGGTGTGAGCGCGACGGCTCATAGGGTCAAATCATTTCCAAAGTTGAAAATACTACATTGACATCAAGTATAGCTTGATAAACTAAATAAAGTCAACACTATTTATCATAAGTAGGCATGTTACAAAAGAGAATATATCAAAAGATTGAGTCATGGTGCGTGGTATCACGGGCCGGTAAGGGCCTAGCATTAAAGACCACAACTAACATTAGTTCCATACCTAACGTGCAAAGTGAGTCCAAGATGATAAACTCATGATCCTGAATAGTCTCATATGTGGACACTGAAATTCGGCGCCCACACTGATTTGTATGTTTAGTTTTTTTGCAGTAGGGGTGATTTGGCTAATTTGTAGATGTTGGAGTCACCATTAGCCGAATAATCTCAGAATCCTGTGGTCAGCTAGAACGGCGGAATACGTAAGGTTGGAGAAATTTAAAGACTCTCCTACATTAGGTTGACTCCTGGTTTACGATCCAGGATTCCGATTAAGGGACTTTGGTTACAAAGAGGGAAGGTGTTAGGTACCCTCTATGTGCGTACAAATGTGCAATCTCTACTTGGTGTGATAAAATACTCTCAAGGGAAGATTAATGTGATCGAGGTATGACTAGGCACACGTGGACTTCTGATGCGAAAAGATCCGAAGTTTCGGTAAGTCATAGAGCATACGCCCGACGACATGTCTAGAAGGGGGATGTGATTATGGTTATGCAAAGGGATAAGAAAATCAGACTAGACTACTAGGAATTTCTGATGTGACAGGATCCGAAGTACAACAAGTCACAGAGCATACGTTCGCTAAAAGTCTAGAGGAGCAGGGGGTTAAGAAGGGAGTAAATGTCATGATGATGTATAAGATGAATGGATCCTTGGCTTTAGACTTGGGTAGACTAGAACATGGATTAAACCATGACCAACATAGGATAAGCTTAGAAGGGTCAAGAGGAATGGTTACGGGGTGGCTAAAGGATCGAATCTTGGGAGGCTTGGGAGCTCCTTCCCTCTCCTTCCCTCTCTTCCTCTCCTTCTTTTTCTCACTCTCTTGGATATGGAGATGCTTAAGGTCTTTCTTTTTTTTTTTATGAGAGGAGGAGAGGGCTATTTATAGCCTTTTCCAATGTCATTGTGCTAATTATGAGGTTGAGGAGGGGTAAAAGCTGGAGTGACAAGTGGTGATTGGTTGAGGAGAGAGAAATACCACGTGGCGCGCTCTCATTGGCTCTTGGGCTTGGTAAAATGGTAAATAGGATCGAATAGAGGGTAATTCCTGGAGAAAGTTGACTTTCGGACGTTGTGCCAGCTGTTACGCGGAGGACACACGCGTTCGGTGAGCGGAGGTAATCGGAGTACCGCTGGCGGTAGTCAAACTATTGCCAGAGCCGGGCCAGAACATGCGGTCCTCGTGTGGCGTGCTGATTTGTCCGGTGGTCCGTTTTTCAATTTTTTGGCTTGGTCGGGTGTATTTCTAGGCTGACCTGGCTCGAATAGGTCCTAGATTTAGGACTTCGGGCTAGGTTTGGAAGTTTTAAGGGCTTGATGTAACGCCGTGAAAATCGGGGGTCGAACATAAACTCAACTCCCGAGTTCCAGAACATCACTTATGCAACAAAATGAATGATGATTGAATGTTGACTGTATTCGTGCATTGAACATGAGTGAGATTAAGCCAAAACAGTATATCATACTCCAGAGACAGTTAAATTTGCAAGCGGAAGACTGTGATAGATAGATAAAATATATAACTTATGATGAGTCTCCAGAGTGAGATAACATTACCAGGTTAAATAAATACAAGTGCGGTTCTAAAATGTACCAAATGTGAGGAAGTGTAATGCCTCCTATCCCATGTACCATAGCCCCGTCAATACAATATCGTCTTCATTGACCTGCCAGAGAGATACGAGATAGGAGAATTCCTCCTATCATCATAGAAATAGTCCGGCTCGCTTCACAAGCATCGCCACCACCTGAAACTCAACAAATCTGGTTGGTGTGTACAACACCGTCCCGTAACGTGGGAGTGAGTGATCAACTCAGTGGAACAGTAAAGCATAGGTTAACATGTTATCAATTCAATCAAGCAGTAATGATAAAGCAGTACAAATCAAATATTTCTAATTACTCTTGTTAAGTGCAAAAATGAAATGACATGATGCTGTATGCCCTTGCCAAACCACCCTCAAGCGACATCATCTTACGTTCGCGAATGCTTACTCCCTCAGTGCGCCACATCTACAAAGCACATGCGGTGCGATGATGCTCATGATTACCAAGTTTTTATTAGTCCATTTCAAACAACAGTATTGGGAAACTAAGGTACCTCCCTTGTATCATTCCCAAACATGATCCATTCTAGGGTCGTCAATCCTAGTTAATCTCATACGATGTTATGGTTTGAGAAGCGTAGTGAAGGCGCAAAGGGCTCGTCACCGTCAGCGCGGATACGAGATCTCACCGTATGCGGCTCAATTGTGGCCGTCGGCTCAAGTACATATCTCACCATACAGCTCAATCACTAGCCGTCAGCTCGAGTACGGTCTCACCGTACTCGGCTCAACTCATACTCCAGTTGCTGTGAAAGACTCGTCGTCAATCACAGACCTTGGAGTATACTCGAAGATACTACGGAGGACTCGTCGCCCGTCAGCACGAGCACAGGTCTCACCGTACTCGGCTCTCGCCGTAAGTATCGACAGCTCGAATATAGTGTCCCATACCACCATAATCGGCTCACGAGTTTGGTTGCGCAATGGTCACTACGGGGAGGTACATGACCCCAGCGTAGGCCGACAGCTCGACCACGGTGTCCCATACCACCATGCCCGGCTCATGCGTCTTAGCGGATCGAGGTACCATGGTTAAAAGGGATTTCACTGGTAAGTTTGGTACCCTAGGTTCAAGCGAGGCGACCAAACATGGTGAACATACATTGGACAAATCGGGTTACTTGACGAGCTCGGCTAGCTCGGCGCGACAACAAGTCGAACGACATGAAGTGCATAAGCACTTCGCGTGGCCAACCACTATCGCCAACCGAAGTACGACTCGAGTTCGTCGAACACATCTCACGTGGTGACATGAAACTCAACCACGATCTCCAATCTAGTACCGATTGTCTGGACTATAATCATAGCCCCAAGCACAATCAATTGTCATCCATAGCATGTGGAGTAAAGCATGATAAACAAGGAATTCAAGCATGATAAATAAAGTAATTCAAACATGCTAGGAGGCATGTTATAAGCATATTATAAAGCATGATATAAAGCATGTTGTAAAGCACTACATTAATAGGAATACAAACACATGTATTGTAAGTAAGTGGTTTAGATGATCAACCTCATGGAGGTAATCATACACGTCGCTAGGATAGTTGAGAATCCAATCTCAACACCCTTAAACATTACAATTTACTAACTACTACTCATTCAGACATTTCAACAAACACTTTAAAATACAGGAATCAACATACATGACATATGTTGATCACAAAGGTATAAGGCCAAATCCTTTCACTAGGGAGTTACCCCAATCATAACGCGCATACACCCATGACGGATAGTCATGGCAAAGGTGAAACCAAGTTCCATATTC
Organism: Magnolia changhungtana; assembly: GCA_030180095.1. Classification (NCBI taxonomy): domain Eukaryota; kingdom Viridiplantae; phylum Streptophyta; class Magnoliopsida; order Magnoliales; family Magnoliaceae; genus Magnolia; species Magnolia changhungtana. The sequence goes on along the minus strand of JASAUF010000198.1, from coordinate 3,675,549 downwards.
ATTCAGTCATTTCCACAAACACTTGGGCCACACATTTTAGCATATATAGTGTGTATTGGCCGTGGCGTGATTTAGGGTAAATCCTTTTGTCAAAGGGGGTATTGCCAATACAACAATCAATTTTCCATGACATTTAGTCATGGCGAACACGAATGAGAATTCTATACTCATTCAGTTATTTTCACAACACTTAGAATACACTATTTCAACATACATGGTGTATGTTAGCAAAACATGTATTAGGGCTATCCTTTAGCCAAGTGAGTATTTTATCCATGTATAATATATTACTACAGCAAATAATCATGACAATTGCATCAGCAAATTTTATACGTATAGGGTATTTTCCAGGATACCCAATTTCAACATACATAGTGTTTACAAGGGAACTTGTAATACGGCGATTCTTTTCGCCAAGCTAATATTTTATTCATATATTATATAATCATATATTAAATAAGTATGTCAAACATTATTCCAAAAGAAATACGTATACGGTATTTCTAACATACACAATTTCAACATACGTCACATTTACAAGTGAACATGTATTTTGGCGATCCCTCTCGCCAAACTAGTATTTTATTCATATATTATATAATCATACATTAAATAAACATGTCAAACATTTATCCCAAAAAAATACGTATACGGTATTTATACGAATACCAAGAGTATGTGAAATTCCAAATTCTACCACGTTAATCGAAACAGGAAACGGAAAGCACTTTGTACATGTGCAATTGCATGCAGATCATGAATCTACCATTATCTGACATTGAAAGCGTTGAAAACCGTAACTTATACACTTAAAGTCCTCACCTTTGGCTTTTGAAACTCAACGAATCAGCAAGGGCAGAAGAACCTCCGTATACGGGAGTTTTCTAGCCTAAAGAGCGGAATCGGTTAGTTGTTACATAGCCTACAACGATCCTACCAAAATTCAGACCTAGGGTTAGGTTTTATTACCTTAAAACGGAGTCGGTGACGCCGGAAAAACGTCAAGGAAGTGGTGGTGCAGCCCGTTGGATGGCAGGGAACGACGGCAGGGAGATTCTCCCACTTCTTCCTCACTTTCTCTCTCTTTTCTCTCTCCCAAAACCCAAATTCGTATGGCTGGAAGAGAGGGTGCTCTAAGCTCCTTATATAGTCTTAAATCTTCCCAAAATAGGCTTAGGTTCAAGGGTTACTGCTAATATAGGATATTCGTCACTTTTCCAGCTCAAAAGAGAGGTTCTGGTAGCCCTCCTTGAGCCAAACGTCAGACTTAAGCTCACCACCGATGGATCTACGTGGGATTACGTTTTTGACTCGATCGGATACCCAGATCGCACGTGGCGGACCACTTTCACTTCGACGGTCGGTGGGCGCGATCGAAATTCCAAGTACATGTAAATGTTCCTGAAATTTTTCTTAATCCGAGGGTGTAATTTGGTCTGATTCTGACGGTCAAGTTGCTTAATACTGACGCGTTAACGAACGATGCCAGATCACTATTCCTGATATTTTTATTAGGATGGGAATAGTGTTTTTCACACTCCCCCGCTCCGGATCGAAATAAATGACCGTGGGACATCGGTCGGAGCTGATTTTTGAGATGATTGTCAAGCCCAGTGGGGCGGTCCTAGTTCCTTAGCTTCGTGTTAATCGGACTTCCGATGTGCGGTCTAGACCTAATACGAAGTTTTGAGATGCTCCCGAGAGCAGCCGGGTAATGAGATTGATCCTAGATTTTAGAGTAACCTAGCGTCAATGCTACTACAAGTTTTGGGTCTTGCGGATCGTATTTAAAGCGATTCAAACGGATTTCGTAGCTAATCTAGTTTAGCACTTAGTCACTTTGTCTCATTTCTAAAGAATTTAGTCCTATGAGATTTCTGTCTGAGGTGGTACTTAGTCATTTGTAGTTTGTATCTGAAGTGATCCAAGTTATACTACTTAGCTAGTTTAAGATAGTGTCTAGGGCGGAAGTGCTTTAAAAAAATTGAAAGCACAAGGTAGTGAAGGGTGGAATTTGTGAAGAAAATGGTTAAGGAGCGATTTTTAGACTGTGGGATTTAGTTCTGACAAGTTGATAAGGTCTTAGAATCGATCCATTGCCTAAGGACGTCTAATCCCAGGTTGGCAAAAATCCGGGGCGTTACACTTGAATTAGGGTTTCAGGTTCGGGTAGGGTTTGGATTAGGGCTTCGGGTTCGAGTATGGTTTGGATTAGGGTTTCGGGCTCGGGTATGGTTTGGATTAGGGTTTCGGGTTCGAGTATGGTTTGGATTAGGGTTTCAGGTTTAGGTATGGTTGATCATGGCCCGGGTTGTCCTTGCCTCTTCAACATGTTAGCCTGGGTGGGGTGTCTACAGATGCCCCTCTTTGGCCGAGGTTGTGAGCGAATGAAGGCCAAAGCGAGTGGACACCCTATCCTTCTGGTCAGAAAGGATAGTGATTCGAATCTATTGTCTGTCATTGTATTATTGTCAACTGACTATTTGGAAAAGAGGTGACTTACACATATCATGAGGGTTGAGGAAAACGTTGTGATTATTCCTGCACGTTGGTGCGGCATTATGGGTCACCAATCACAACCCTTTCACGTCAGATTGTTAATAGCATTAGAGGGTAAGTCTGAAAAGTAAGTCCTCTGCACATTGGTATGGCTTTACGAGGATTCCTGTACTGTTTGATCTATCGTTCCTTTGCTATGTAATCACTCTGGGAGTATTCGTTCTGTTTGATTGTCAAGGTGGTAAGCTGCCCTGCGCATTGGTGCAGCGTTACTGGGAACTCACTACCCCAACTTGGACTCGATCAAACTATTCGAGCATCGCAGACTAGGTATGTGCAGGTAATCCTTTGTCATGCAGTCTGCTAATTCTAATACTTTGGTTACAACAGATTGTCGTTACTTTGAGTTTGATTATTCTTCCCAGAGATGAATCCACTCATTTTTACTAGCACTTGTACGACTGTCCAGATATAGAGATCGGGCCAATCGTATATGTATCATGTACAGATTCGATCATCCTTCGGAGAAACTGGGAGAGATCGAGTCTTATTTAGCTGTCTGCACTGACCGCAACTGGAGAATATGAAAGATTCCTCAGCGTACTACGTGTCGCGTGCAATTTTTTGAAAATTTTTATTTTAAAAACTAATCTCCTTGGAATTAGTCTCCTTAGAGATTTTATTTGAAAATATTTTAGATTTTTTGAAAAATATCTGTTCGATCTCGCGGGTGGGCATTGTCGTTCAGCTTTTATATGCAATAAATTGACAGATGGCCTCCACTAATAAATTAATGGGGTTAATGGTTTGAAAATCTTGGATATTTGAAAAATCCGTCCGATCTCACGGATGGTCGTGATCATTCGGTTTTTATTATACGGTGGATGGCCTTCACTAATAAATTAATGGGGCATTAAATACCATTTTTTTTTGCATTTTTTTGTTTTATTCTTCTTTTAGTGCATTTTCCATCAAATTTTAAGATATGCTTTATTGAGATTCTCACTTTCTCGTGAGAAATTGAATTTATCGCGAGATTTTGAAGCTTTTTTACTTTTTTTCCTTTTTTGTTTTTTTCTTTAGGGCTTTACCCAGTGGATACAAAGAAGATCCCAGCATCTCATCATGGCATGGGGGGCCGGCGGCAATCCAATTACCGCTGGTCTGACGTTTGGTCCAGTGGTCCGGGCCGTGCATTGGTCCGAATGATGGGGCTTCTCCCTCTATTTAAAACTGGCCCTTAGATGTCCACGGACTTTAATGTGGTCCCTAGAAACTCCTTGGCGGTGGTTTTCTTGATTTTTTCTTGTATTTTCTTCCCTTCTCACATTTTCAAGTGACTTGATCATGTATTTGAAGCTTAGGAGTTTTTGTTGGATTTTTGCTAGATCATTTTTTTGGAGGATCCATTGGTGGGTTTGGATCTTCCTTTTAGGCTTAGGAGGACCATGATCAGGACCCTTGACCATTTGGGCTAGATCTCAGCTGTTGGATCTTGCTGAATTTTTTTGTTTTGGGCCAAAGAGTTGGCTGGATTTTTCTATTTTTATTATTATAAAGTTTTTGTTAGAGTGGGGTGTGATAAGAAAGGGAGCCCTACTCTTTTATTTGGATTTTTTTCTTTTTATATATTTTTATATTTTATATTTTATAGATGATCTGGACCTTAGGATGGATGATCTAGGGCCCACTTGAGCATTTCTGATGGTGTGGAGCTTGATGGCGGGCTGCCATTTGTGGTACTTCCCATGTGAATTATTTGATTTGATATATGAATGACTTTCCTTGAGTGGGCCTCAAATCATGATTTTGATTTGGCCAAATTGAGGTGGACCTTGATTTGGAGATGTGGTCCCTGGATGTGATTTCATTGGACTCTATGGGAAATGGGCCTTGAGAAATGGCTTGGGCTTTTGAAAGACAGGCCTTGAAATTGGACTTTGGAAAATGAGCCTTGAAAAATGGGCCTTTGGGATGGGCCTTGAGAATGGGCTTTGAAAACTGGGCCTTTTGGGATGGTCCTTGAGAATGGGCCTTGAAATTCGGCCTTTGGAAAATGGATCTTTGGAATGGGCCTTGAGAATGGGCCTTGGAAAATGGGCCTTTGGGATGGGCCTTGAGAATGGGCCTTGGAAAATGGCCCCTTGGAAAATGGACCTTGAGAATGGGCCTTGAAATTGGGTTTTGAGAATCTTGACCATTGACTTGGACCTTTGACTATTGACTGTTCGACTTGGACTTTGAGTAGGGCTTTGACTTTAAGCTTGACAGTAAGGAGGGGCTTACCTATGGGTTTTGTTTGTGCAGCGTGCCTCGTCATAGGAGTGATGCTGGCTCTTCCCGCCAGTCAATAGATCCTTATTTCATGCCTCCCAAGGGTTGCCATTTATCTGATGTGGCTCCTGAGGGTGGTGCTCCTACGATCCTGAGGGCTCGGGGAGTCAGGAACCACTGGTCAAACTGGTTCCATGACCCTCAGCCTCTATTTTTCGATGTGGTAGAGAGCACCCCATTTGCCAGTTTGTTCCAGGTTCGTCTTAGCAAGATGAATATGTCTCTTCTGTCAGCTTTGACGGAGCGATGGCACGCTGGGACTTATACCTTTCATCTGCCCTTCGGAGAGTGGGGGATCACCCCATATGATATCTATATGCAGTTGGGCCTTAGGTATGACGGAGGATCTGTCCCTTTTGAGGATGACCTCCCAATACCTTTTGAGGATGATTAGATGAGTCTACTGGGGATGATGTCGGATGCTTCGGATTTTTCCGGCCATCGGTTCAGGTTACTCTGGCTGTTGTCGAACTTTACTCGGTGTATCCCTTAGACCGAGGCTGCAGCTATCGTGAAGGCCCACGCCCTGATACTGTACACTATGGGGGCGATGATCTTCTGCCACAGGAACTAGATGATGAGCTCCCGTCTATTGACGTTGGTGGCAGATATCACCTTCCCCACACCATACAATTGGAATGCGGCTCTACTCACCCATCTATATGAAGGATTGGACAAGGCTAAATGTTGCATCAACAGGTCTCTGACTAGCTTTTATCCGGTCGTTGAGGTATTCTTTGGATCTATCCCTTCATGTTTTTCAGCTTTGGGATGATTGGATCGACTTCTAATTGTAATCGCATGCAAGTGTGCTTTTTTGACCATTTTCCTCACTTGGCGCCCACTCTGATTGATCATTCGCCTCCATTTCCTCGCATGATGCTATGGTACAAGGATAACCGCAATTGCATGTGCATGTTTTCTAATCTCGCTTGGAAGTCGAACATAGATGACGTGGTCCTGGATGATGTAAGTAACTGCCCTATCCCATGTTGCCCTGTGTTGTTTTGCACTGTACTTTATGTGCGTCCTCTATTTTTACAGTTTTGCGTTCGACCCTATCTTTGATCGAATGCGGCCCTTGCTCCTACTGCCCAGGAGGCTTTCCAGGCCTCGAAGCAGCGTCGTATCTTAGAAGATCCTCGAGTAACAAAGTGGTACCTCGGCGAGAGGCTCTTTTGGAAGTTGGATGGGAGTCCGCTATTCTGTTCAGTCTAGCATCTGGTCCATCTGACTGGAGAGTGGTGCCCGAGCGAGGGCTTGCTGCTGCTTTGGAGGGTTTTAATGTTAGCGCCTTCGTCGACCCAGCGAGGGAGTATAGCTCCTGGTGCGAACAGTATGGTATCGATCCCATACTGCAGCCTTCTTATGCTCCTGGTGATGGTGCGCGCTTCGCCAGTGGAGGTCTCCTGGGTCTGCATGTTCGCTGAAAGGGTAGAGACGAATATATACCGGACGAGGATGACTAGCTTCTATTGTATCATGTGATCTATATGCTTCTTTGTACAATCTTTCTCAGATGTATAAAAAAAAACTTTCTCACCTACCTTCTCTGTCCTTAGACCCTGAAACATTGTTGTAGATGTCCCAAAAAGTTTTTTTGGAGATGAATTGGTCTCTAAGGTTTCGAAATTGGACCCCACATTTGATTCCGTGTGATTGTGGGCCCGAGAGGTAGTTGGACTACCGCCGACGGTAGTCCGACTACCGCTGATGGTAGTCCGACTACCGCCCGCTGACTTTTGCCTATTTCCCTGTTTTGTCAGGTGCAGCAGTGATACAGTGGTGTCAGTACCTGCAACGGTACTTCGAGTACCACCGGCGGTAATTCAATCACCACCTTCATCCATCTTTTCTTCTAGCGAACTCCTTTCTTCTCTGTCTGCTTTCAGGAACCTCTCCTGGTTATTCTCTCCTTGTTTAGACCATCCGATCATTCCCTTTTGTTCCCTTCCCTCCTTTTGTCTCTTTTCTTTGTCGTCTTCCTCCTTGTCCTTTATCTCTTTGTCCTTCATTTCTTTTGTCCTTATTATGGCTGGATTTGGTGGATCACATATCAATGGTGATGGTGTGGTAAGTGGGGATCCATTTATGGGTGTTAAAGGTGGTTAGATGGGGGTTAATGGTGAAATAGTAGGTCCTCTTGAGGAAGTCAATGTTATTTATGGCATTGCTCCTCCCATTATTAATGGTGAAGATGGGATATGGCCAGGAGGATTTGATGGGTTGGATAAGCTTGGTGGATCTACGCCAGATGGGCCACCAGGGCTTGTGGATGTTGGTGTGATGAGGATGGATGGGTTTGATGGTGTGGATGATACAATGATGGTGACGGATGGTTCGATTGGTGGGCCCATGGGAGTGATGGTTATAGATGGTGTGGATGGTAATGGTGGATGGTGTGGATGATACTATGGTAATGGTGGATGGTGTGGATGTGACGGATCGGGCTCAGATGGGTGGCGGGCCCCACCTTGGTGGTTTGAGCGGTTTGGATCTGATAGCTAATGGACTCCTTGTGGATGGCCTGGGTCAGATATTTGGTGCGAACTTTTGAGGTAGTGATGGGACAGGCAGTTGTTATCAAGGATCAGGGTACTGGTCCAGTCAGCTACTGGGATACTTTAGGCGTTGCCGTTCCTAGGGCATGTGCTTTCCACACTACTCTTGATGTGGCGATCATTGGTGGCTCGGGCCCACCAGCTATAGCTTTTTAGGGCACTTTGCAGGATGCGATGGGTGAGTTTGGTTTCTTCTGCCACCATGAGATAGATTTGTTGGATGAGGGGATGCCCATCTTCGATGATTCTCCTGTTGACTTGGGGTTCTAGATTGTAGAGGGCGGCCTGTTCAAACTTGCCGATTGCAACCACACGACACCTGTTCTGAGTAGTTGCATATCTGGATCGAGAGCTTGACCGAGTCTGAGATCTTTAAGCTAGACTCTTTGGGTTCTCGCGAGGTTCTTCACTTTCACCGAGTTCACCTTGATTGGCGACTATTGAGTGCGGCTTTGTATGATTGGGTTCCAATGTTGAACCTATTTTCCTTCAATGATTTGGAGTTGGGCCCATCTTTGGAGGAGTTTGCGCTCCTGTCTGGTCTTCCTCTCACTCGGGATCCTTATGTTCCTTCATCTAAGCTAGTTCATCCAGTTGACCTGATCCATTGGTTTAGATTTTCAGCTGCTTTTCCCACTGCAGAGGGTGGAGCCGATGAGTTTTCGCTCGAGCTTATATATGATCATTGTTCGACTGCTCGAGGGGGCCCTGGTTCCGATTGCCAGCTTCAATGCTTGAATACTTGTGTCCCAGGTGAGCTGCTCTTCTCAGGCTGGTGGCAGTCTTCATTAGCAGTCCTATTGGATGTGTTCTGCCATGTCCTGGGCCATAGAAGTATTGTTTCTATGGTACTGGCGGAGCTCTTTCTGGGCTTGACAGATTGTTCTCTTGGTCATACTCGTATCCCCCTGGGTTGTTGTTCCTTTCTCTAGGTATCTTTCATTTTTAATTTTCTACTCTGGTGCCCGTTTGTGCCTTTGAACTTGACTCATACCTCCATCCGGGTATGGTTGTGGGAGCACCTCCATATGACTCCTTCACTTATGTGGCCTGAGTCTCGCCGTGACGATGTGTTGTCTTTGTTGCTTGATGACCTTCCTTCCAATGCTAAGGTCACTGAGTCGCTGTACCGTCGTATGCTTTCTCAGTTCCGGGGATGGGAGGTTAGTTGGGAGGCTCCCTAGCTTTGCCGATCGCCTTTGATTTGTAGCGCGGCTCGCACTCCTTTGTTATTGTTGGGTCTCCGAGGGTACTACTCTTACCATCCTGTGTGATTTCTTCGGCAATTAGACTTCTGGCAGGATATCCCGGACTTCGCCTTTTCTGGATTTGGACATGCTCCTCTTTCTTCCGACTTGATATCCTTGTATTGGTGAGTCTGGATATCTTGGTAGGGTTGCTTGGATGCGGCGGCTCTGGAGTTTGAGTCTTGGGTTCCACCTTTAGCGATAGTGTCATATCAGCGATGGGTGGCAAGCAGTAGCTTTATCATCAGGTCCCAGTTGGAACTTGGCGGATAAGGCCACTGATCGAGACATGGTCGGTGACACCGCTTCATCTTCCTCTTGTGTTAATGATTCTCTGGAGGCATTTGAGGAGCGACCATTCCTTGATCCGTCATTTCTTCTTGCGACACACGACCACTTGATATCAGAGATTGCTGTCCTTCATCACTCCTGTGAGGACATGGCCCGTCGGCTTGCAGTTGGGAGGCGGTATGATGAGAGCATGTTCGCTACGCATCGCATGGAGAGGGATGAGGCCTTTTACCTACGCATGGAGGTAGAGAGGCTCAGGCAGAGACTGTCGATGTATGAGTGACAGGGACTTACCTGGGGTCCTTGATCTGATTGGCTGCTTGTCCTGTATGGATGGATATCTTTTGATTTTTTATTTTTTTTTTTGTAAGTAGAAAGACAAATGATGTAAAAGACTTTTTGAAAAGAAAAAGATTTTTTTGTGTGTGCCAAAACTTGTGGGTGCTAGCTCATGTTTGGATTTATGCTTAAGATGATTAGGACCAGAATATTAGGCTTAGCCCACGTTGTGTGCAGTAGTCTGGGTTGTGTACTTGGGATTTTGGTTCCTTGAGAGCGTGTCTAGAATCGTGTCCTTCGGATTTGAGTAGAGTCTGATAGAGTGCTGATCCGGAATTGGTACTTTCCTTGTATCTCTTCATTGCACTTGTTGCCTTGGCCTCTCTTGTACCACACTTTTATATTATTTTTTTTGTCAGTCATTTTTTCCCATAGCGCCCTTTCAGGTTTTTACTACAACCGGCTTTTCCCGTCATTTTTGCCCGTAGTGTCCTTTCAGATTTTCACTGTCCCGGGTTTTTTTTTATCTTGCCTGCCCCTTGGTAGCTGTGCTGTTTTTACCCTTGGCATCTTTTCAGGTTTTCACCAAGTCCGCTCCATGCTTGCTATTTTTACTCGAGTTGCCCTTTCGAGTTTTCAACTTGCCCTTTTTGCTTAGACACATTTTTCTTTTCTTTTTTTCTGTTTTGGAGTGCCGGGAGAGACGGAGAGACGGAGAGACTTCCTTCATAGCCGGCCAACTGGTTACCTTCCTGTCCTTGTCTTTGATCACAATCGTAAGCTATTTTTTGTCGGATTAGTTGGGGATGTGGGGTAGTCGTATTTTCTTCTCGGTCTTCTTTTGAGGTTTTGTCTTTTTTTTTTCCTTTTTTTTTCTTTTTTTTTTTTTTTTTGAGTGGGTACTAGCCTCTTCTTTGATGACGGTTACTCTTCTTTTGTTGTTTTTGTATTTGGCGGGAGGAAGGATGGATATCTTTTTGGTGGGAGGAGTGATAGGATTTTTTTTCTTTTCTTTTTTAATTTTTGGGGGAGAGGTGATGGATGCAACTTTACAATTATAATCATTGACAAGGTTAGGTATAGTTGCCCGTGATAGATTTTCACGTTGTCGGCATTGATGAGCTTAGGAAGATCTTTTCCTCTTAGACTGGTGAGCCAAAGTGCACCTCCTGGGAGTACTTCCCGAATGATCAGCGGTCCGTCCCATGAGAGTTTAAACTTTCCTCTGGGATCTGGCAAGTGCGGCGGTAGGATACACTTCATGACCATGTCGCCAATTTTGAAACTTCTTTTTTAGACCCTCTTGTTGTAAGCCCGTGCAATCCTTCTTTAGTAACATTATGAGTGACTCAGCGCACGCATGCGCTTTTAATCTTCCAGTTACAGCTGATCGTATCTTGCTTGCTACCATTCACCTTCCTCGACCTCACTTTCCAACAATACTCAGAGTGATGGAATTTCGATTTCAACTGGTAGTACTGCTTCTATTTCGTGTTCGTATGGAGTTGCGCCTATAGCAGACCGTACAAATGTCCGATAAGCCCAAAGTGCATATGGGAGCATCTCCAACCAGTCGCGATATCTCTTCACCATTTTCTCCATGTATGCGAATGATAGTCTTGTTTGTAGCTTCGACCCCACCATTCATCTGAGGATGATAGAGACTTGATTGATGACGTTGAATCTTGAATTTGTTGAGAAAGTTGTACATCCTTTTATTGACGAACAGAGTTCCGTTGTCTGTAATAATGGCCTGAGGGATCCTATATCAGCTGATGATATTGTTCTTCATAAACTTGACTACATGACACGCAATGATGGTGGTGTAGGATGCTGCCTCTATCTACTTGGTAAAGTAATCTACTGCCACTAGGATGTATTCATGCCCGTTTGAAGCTTTGGGGATGACTTTGCCGATGATGTTAAGTCCCCATATAGAAAAGGGCCATGGTGTCGTCAGGTTGTAGAGTTTGGAAGCAGGCGCATGGATCTGGTTTGCATGTTCCTGACACTTGAAGCATTTCCTGACATGTTTGCAGCAATCTGTCTCCATTGTTAGCCAATAGTAACCGAGTTGTAAGATCTTCTTTGCCATGATATGTCCGTTCATGTGTGTGCCGCATAGTCCTTCGTGGATTTCTGAAATGATCTGTGCTACTTCTGTTTCATCTACGCAGCGGAGAAGGACTTGGTCGAAGGATCGCTTATAGAGAATGCCCCCGGTGATCGTGAACTGGGCTGTTAGCCGCTGGATAGTGCGACGATCGGTTGATGTTGCTCCTTCTGGGTACTTTTGATGCTCGAGATATTCCTTGATGTCTGTGTACCACAGCCGATCATTCGAGGAAGTTTCAACTTCATCTATTTACAGGCAGAACGCGAGTTCCTCCTAAAGCTCGACAGTGAGCTCTCATTTGGAAACTCCTTTTGGGATTTCCAGCATTGAGGCGAGGGTAGCCAGAGCGTCCGCAAACTGGTTCTTGGCTCGAGACATGTAAAAGAATGTGATCTCTTCGAATTCCTCAGTTAGATTCTCCAGATAGACGTGATAAGGGATCAACTTTTCATCCTTGGTCTTCCAGTCGCCATTCGTCTGATTGATAATGAGTTGTGAATCGCTGAAGACTCGTAACTTCTTCACGTTGAGGATGATGGCTTCTCTCAAACCAGTAATACATGCTTCATATTCAACTATGTTGTTGGTGCATTGGAATGCCAATCGCCTGGATATGGGAATTGGGACGTCATTGGGAGAGTAGAGTATGACACCTACTCCACTCCCTTCTGAGTTTGCAGTTCCGTCGAAGAAGAGTGTCCACTCTCCTCCCTTTCTTTCTTCTTCTTCCTCAATCAGGAGGATGTCCTCGTCAGGGAAGAAGGTCTTTAGTGGTTGGTAATCAGGCAGAGAGTGTGTTGCTTGGTGGTCGGCCAGTGCTTGCCCCTTGATTGCCTTTTGAGTGACATAGGTGATGTCGAACTCAGAAAGCAATAGTTGCCATTTTGCGATCCTTTCCGTTAGTGCTGATTTTTGGAACAAGTACTTCAATGGGTCCATACGAGCGAGCAGTAGGATTGGGTGAGAGATCATGTATTATAGTAGTCGTTGTGTTGCCCAAACGAGGGCGAGGCATGTTTTCTGTAAGCTGGAGTACTTGACTTCGTAGCTTGTGAACCATCGGTTTAAATAGTAGATCGCTTGCTCCCTTCTTCCTATGTCATCGTGTTGGCCAAGGACGCATCTGATTGCTTCTGTTGCGACAGAGAGATACAGCAATAGTGGCACACATGGGGTAGGTGGTATGAGCACTAGAGGATTTAGCAGGTACTTCTTGATTTTATCGAAGGCCGTTTAATAGTCATCGTTCCATTCTTTTAGCGAATTCTTCCGTAGAAGCTTGAATATGGGCTCACAGATTAGAGTGAGCTGCGCAATGAATCGGTTGATATACTGGATCCTTCCAAGGAAGCCCCGAATTTCTTTTTCAATATTAGGCGGGGTCATTTTTTTGATTGCCTTGGTCTTGGTCTTATCCACTCGTATGTCATCTTCGCCAACAATGAAGCCTAACAGCTTGCTTCCGGTTGCGTCAAAGGCACACTTTTGCGGGTTGAGGCAGAGCTTGAATTTGTCCAACCTGTCGAAGAGCTTCTTGAGGTCTTCAAAATGTCCTTCGATTGTGCGAGATTTGACGATCATATCGTCCACATAGACTTCCATTTCCTTTTTTATCATGTCGTGGAACAAGGCAGTCATGGCTCGCTGATATGTGGCTCCCGCGTTCTTCAACACGAAAGGCATAACCTGGTAGCAGAAAGTTCCCCACGGTGTGATGAAAGAAGTCTTCTCTCGATGGCCATCTTGATCTGATTGTAGCCCAAGAAGCCGTCCATGAAGGAAAAGATCTTGTGTCCAGCAATATTATCTACTAGTGTGTCGATGTGAGGCAGAGGGAAATCGTCTTTAGGACTCACTTTGTTGAGGTCCCTGAAGTCAATGCATATCCTGACCTTGCCATCCTTCTTTGGAACTGGTACGATATTTGGGAGCCATTCCGATAGTTGGAGACTACCAGGAACCCCACGTTGTATTGCTTGATGACTTCATCCCAGACCTTCAGGGCCCATTCTGGTTTCATTCTTCGTAGCTTCTGCTGATAGGCTTCATGTCTGGCTTTGTTGGCAAGTGATGTACTACCAAGTCTTCATCGAGCCCTGGCATGTCCTCGTAAGAGAAAGTAAAGTTGGACAACCTTGGTCTCAGGAATTTTATCATCCTCTATTTGTATTTTGGAGACAGTGATCTACCGATGCACACTTCCCCGGGGACTTCTGTTGATCCCAAGTTCACAATTTCAAAGTCATCTGCCACAACGTTGGCCTTCGCTTCGAACCTTTCAAGGGAATCCTCGAGTTCGAGAGTTGTATCATCATTTCCCTCATCCAGAGCTTAATCCAAACCCACGAGCTCGAAGTCCAACTCTAGATCGAAATCGTATGAGTCGACCTCGAACTCTGGCGCTGCGCATGAAGTGTTTGGCACAGTGATTTTTGAAAGTTTTTCTGTTGTTTTTTTGTTTTGAAGATTTTTTGATATTTTGTGATTTTGAGAGGTATTTGATTTTTTGGTGATTTTTCGAATATGTGATGTTTTTGTGTAGCCAAGGGGTCCCGAACAGGACGGTGTTGCAAACCATGATTGGTCTTGTCCTAATTCAGGGTACCAACTGCTATTTACATTAGCATTTTTTTAGGGACAGGCAATCGTGGGTGATTCACCAGCCGACTCGATCGTTAGGGGGGTGGTTGTCCAGTTGGTTCTTTCCCCCTTTCGATCTTGTCATTCTACTTTGTTTGTTCCTGTGGGTCATCCGTCCTGATGACCATGATGTCTACTGGGCTAGGCTCAGAGTCGGAGCTTGATTCGATCTCTTCGCTCAGAAGTTGGAGCTCCTCGGGCTCCTCAGGTCCATATTGTGGTGGGATCCTGATGTCTGTCCAATCAAAGGAAAGCCACTTCCCTGTCTCGATCCAATGAATGGGCTTCTTCTGCCCCTTGTGCTGCTAAGTTGTTAATGGGGGTGTTTCTTCTTGACTATTGGTGGGGATGGGTGTCTCCCCGTTCTTTTGCCTATGTCCTTTGTAATAGGCACCTCTGGTCCTGGGTCCTCTGTGGGTGGCCCTACTCCCATGCCCCTAGCCTCACGTGATGGGTCTGGGGGTTCTGCCCCTAGCATTGGATGGACTCTTGGCTAGAATGTTTTGTTAGATTGAGCCGCTGGAGGTGGTCCTTAAGGGAGATCATGGTGTCACCACAGACTGTTCCAGCCTTGATGAACTTGATGGGTGTACACTTGAATGGTTACCCCTTTTTGGACCTTGCGGCCTAATCTTCTGATGTCGGTTGATACCCCAGTCCCTGTCTTTGTATGTTGGCACGGGCTGGTTTTACTATTATACCTTTCTCATAGAACTCGGTGCGGTAGTTTAGGATCAGACGTTCAACAGGAGGGATGACATATTCGACTGCAAGCGGGTGAGGGTTAGCAATGAAGTTCACAATTTCGAACTCGAAACTGTGATATGATATGTCACCCTCTGCATGTTGGACGTCAATCACTGGAACGTTAGTTTCTGCGGTATTGACTGCCACTAGTAAGATGACTTCCGGCTCAGCTAGTACCGAGATGATTTGATTTTCCAGTGGGAATTTAACCCTTTGGTGGAGAGTGGATGGGATGGCTCCAACAGCATGGAGCCATGGCCATCCCATTAAAAGATTGAAAGAGGCAGGAATATCGATAATCTGGAATGTGACTAGAGCTATGTCTGGTCCAATCTGTAACTCAATGTCAATTTCTGCTTCTACCTGCCTTCAGGAGTTATCAAAAGATCGAAAACTCATGGTGCTGGGTCGAAAAGAAGATGGTTCTATCCCTAAACGTTCGGCAGTCCTTAAAGGGCAAACATTTAGGCTTGATCCGTTGTCTATAAGCATAAGTGGGACTTTGAAGTTCTTGTAACGGACAACTACATTTAATGAGCATCCATGTGGCAACTCCTCGTTTGAGAATGTGATCGCTCGTGGTGCTAGGAGTTGGCCGATCATACTTGCCACCATTTCAGGTGGTACGTCAGGAGAGATGTGCGTATCATTCAAGGTCTTTGCAAAGATCTCTCAGTGTGACCTTGATGTGCATAAGAGTTCCCAGATGGAAATTTGTGCGGGAATGGACTTGAGCTAAGCTGCTATGTCGTAAGCGGTGTCAACTTTATGGTTGTTTCTACCACAGTTCTATGGGTTTTTTTCAGGTTCTGGTTATCTCTTCTGAAATACCTGTCGTTGTTGCCCACTTCGGCACATTCAGGATAGTGTCATGGGACTGCATTTGGGTTATAGGGGGAAACCATCCTCCCTTCCAGATATATCACCAGTTCTTGAGGTTGAGTGGTGGGATCTGTTTGTGGTAGACTTGAGGATTTTCCTTGGGATGTGACTGCATCCTCATAGGGCTTAACAGTGGAATTTTCCTCCTCCTTTTGATGTGTACTTTGTGGAGGATCCTTTGGGCTTGTGTCAATTGGTGGGGCAAGAGAAGATTTGGAGATTAGACAGGGGGTGCCCCTTGTAGGGTCAACGAGGCAAGATAGGGAAGCCTGATTGGGAGGATGATAGGTTCAGGACCTAACCTATTTGGATGTGTCGGGGGTGGCACTAGCTGTGCCCCTTGGAGAGTGAAAGATTGAGATTGTAACCTGGATGTTGTTGATGTCCTTTGGAGTGTGAGGGGTTGTGCTGTCAGTGCCACTTCGAGTATGAGCAAAGGCGTGGTGGGTGCTACTTTAAGGATGAGAGGTAAAGCTATTGGTGCTCCCTCAAGGTATATCTGCAGTCCAGGTGGAGGCGCCTGTTGGTATCTCCACTTCCGATTTGCTGTATCGGGCATGATTGCTTGTATGGAGTGATGTGGGAAAGAGTATGTGGTATGCTCTCTTTCGATGTTGTTGACGGTAGAGGTGCTAGACGTGCTAGGTCCAGTAGGATGCGATGGTAGGGGATTCTGGAGAATGTTGGCCTGATTGGCATTGCCAGCCTGCGGGGTAATTGTGATCTTCTATCTCTCGATCAAGTCTTGAACTGCATGTTTTAGGGTGAAACAGCGGTCTGTTAGGTGACTGGGAGCTTGATGATATGCACAATACTGGTTTTCATTATAGCCTGATGGCAGGGGATTTGGCGGAAGCCGAGGCTGAAGTGGTGTTAAGAGTTACCTTTGCATCAGCATTGTCAGGACTTGAATATATGTTTGTGGTAGAGGAGTGAACTTCCTGCCTAGTATTGCCTACTTGTATGGGCCTTTCACATTTCCCCAAAGCTGTTACTGCCGTTGTTGAGGGAGTTGCGCTTGATATCCCTGCTGGGCTTGTTGTGGCTAGTATTGTTGGTTCGGTGGCTGGTACTGCCTATGTAATGCTCTGAAAATTGGGGGTCGAGCACAGCTCAGATCCCGAGTTCCAACGCATCACTTATGCAACATAGATAATGATGATTATGATGAGTGCATTGAAACATGAGTGGGATTAAGCTAAATGGCATATCATACTCCAGAATTAACGTAATTAGGCAAGCGGAAGACTGTGATAGATATATACAGTACATAAGTATTTCACAATTTTCAGAGTATGAGTATGTCACCAGGCTGAACATATACATGTATTGTTTCTAATTTGTACTAAATACCAAAAATATAAAGTGTTCAACTAAATCATATAGCCCTGTAATCCCTTCGAATCAGCACGAGGTCTACATAGACCTGAATGATAACTGCATGAAGAAGAACTCCTCTTTATCATCATAAAAGTCAGGCTCCGCCTCACAAGCGTCGCCATCATCTACAACTATAACAGAGTCTGGTTGGTGTTTAAAACACCGTCCCAGAACATGGGAGTGATCAACTCAGTAGAATTATAGAGCAAACGTTAACATGTTATCAATCCAGTCAAGCAGTAATGATAAAGTAGTAAAATCAAACATCCCTAAATACTCTTATTAATGTAAGAATGATATGAACAATGATGCATGCACTCACCTACACTCTCTCGTGCGACACCATCTTATGGTCGCGGCATACTTTCTTCCCTATGTGCCCTTCAACCCAGAGCACATGCAGTGCGATGTTATGAACGTGATTATCGAGTTCTTATTAGTCCATTTCATATAGCAGGATTGGAAAACTAAGGTACCTCCCTTATAGCATTCCCAAACAAGGATCCATTCTAGGGTCGTCAGTCCTAGTAAGTCTCATACGATGTTGAGGTTCTAGGTCGCTACAATGGGCTCGTCGCCAAATCAGTACAGGCCTAGTGTATACTCTAATTACTACGGAAAGGCTCGTCGCCTCTACGCAAGTTCAGAGTATACTCGAAGTCACTACAAAGGGCTCGTCACCAAATCAATATAGGCCGACAGCTCGAATACAGTGTCTTATACCACCGTATTTGGCTCACAAGGTGATTTTGCTCACTGGTCACTACGGGGAGGCTCGTCGCCCCAGCATAGGCCGACAACTCGACCATGGTGTTTCATACCACCATGTCCGGCTCATGAGTCTTAGCGGATCGAGGCACCAAGGTTAAACGGGATTTCACTGGTGAGTTTGGTACCTTAGGTTCAAGCAATAGCATCCATACATGGTGAACATACATCGGGCAAATCGGGTTACTGGACGAGCTCTACTATTACGAGCGCACCTGAAGTTGATCGGCATGGAGTGCGTAAACACTCTATGTGGCCTAACCACTGCCAACAACTCTAGTACGACTTTGGTTCGTCAAACACATCCTACGTGGCGAATGAATCTCAACCACGAACTCAAAGCCTGTTACCGATTGCCTGGACTATACTGTAGTCCCAAACACATTCAATCCTTATCCAGTAAGCATGTGGAGTAGTCAGAGCAGAATTAACCAAGTAATTCAAACATATTAACAAGCATGTTATAAAACACAATGTAAACAGGAAATCCAAACACATACATTTCATACGTAAGTGATTAAACTAAACAACTTACATGGAGGAAATCATACATATCTTTAAGGTAGTTGAGAATCCTATCTCAACACCCACCTAAAGCATTATCTCCTAAGTACTTACTCATACAAGCATTTTCATAAACACTTAGACTACGCTTATTAACATACATAACGTATGTTGGCCAAAACATGTATTAGGGCGAATTCTTTCGCCAAGGAGTTGTTACATATACAACTAGCATATACACACAGTATTAATTATGGCAAACACACTTTCAATTTTCATACGTATACGGTATTTTCTATACGACACAGAATACAATAAACTCCACAAATTTTTATATATAATTGAATCGCAAAACGAATATCGCATTTCGCATGTGAAATAATACCCACATCATGAATCTATCATTATCCGGCATTGAAAGCTTTAAAAACCATAACCTATACGTCTATAGTCCACACCTTACGTCGTAGAAGCGTAACGAATTCACTAGAAACTCTAAGGCTTCGTCAACGATGGTACATTAACCTATAACATGAGTTAAGTCAGCTATCTCACCACTTGTAACAATTGAAACCCTAAAACAGATTAGGGTTAGGTTTTCTTACCTAAGAACGAAGTTAGAATCACCGGAATAACGATTAGGTAACGATGAATATGCACGTAGAATAGCGGGGATCAAATCCCAGGAGTGACTTCTACTTCTCTCTCACTTTCTTTCTCTTTACTCTTTTCTCTCTCCTAGGGTTTCCCAAATTCGTATGGGATGAGAGAGTGAGGGCTTAAGGCCCTTATATAGGCCTAAAACTGATGGAAATGGCCCTAGGGCCAAGGTATACTTAGGTTATAGCCAAAGGAGGCTTGTTCCGATCCAACGAAGCACTTCTGGAGGCCCCCTTTTTATGTGCAGTCAGACTTAAGCTCCCTGACCATGGATCTAGAGTAATTTAAGTTTTTGGTCCGATCGGATTTATAGATCGACTGCGACGAACCAGTTTCAATTCGACGGTCACCGAAACTCGATCAGGGTCACAAGTATATTGTCATGTATGGGAAATTTCTCCTGATCTAAGGGTGTATTTGGGTCAAATTCTGACGGTCTGAATCCTTATATTTGGCCCGCAAACGACAAGTCTCAGATTACTTAAATTCGGATTTCATTTCTAAATATATTCACGTTTCTCACACACTTCTCTTTAGGCTCAAGGTGTCCGTTTTCGGACACTATCCAGATTTGATTTTCGAGATGGTTGTCAATCCCAGCAAGGCGGTCCTAAGAGCTTAGTCTCGTGGTCATCGAACTTTCAACGTGTGGTCCAGGTCCGATACGAAGTTTCAATGTGCTCCCTAGAGCAACTAGGTAATGAGATTGATCCTAGATTTTTTGTAACCTAGCGTCAATGATTCTACAAGTTTTGGGTCTTATAGTTCGTATTTAAAGTAGTTCAAGCTAATTCTACTAATTGTTCAGTTTAGTACTTAACTAAAGCATGCCCTAATTACGACAGAATAAGGTCCTAGGACAGTTCTATGCCCATTTTTAGTACTTTTAATTAGTATATTATTTTAATTATTTTTCTAGTAGTTCATCATCAAGTCTACTTCATCTCTACCAAATTTCATTAGGTTTTATGTTGTAGAAAGATTCTAATAATTCTAGAAGCAGCAGCTGTCTAAACTAATAATTTTTAAAAAGTTATCACAACGACCTATATTTAACTATATTAAACAATTTATTATATTTTTCGCTTATTTTTATATATGAAACTGGACTCATCAAGCTACAATCTGGCTTTTGAATCACCTAAATCGGAGTTATAATGAGAGAGATATGATTTTTCAAAGTCGAACGTATATTGCAGAATTTTTCTGCCGAAAACGGGCGGCCGGCCCGATGCGGCCCGACCGGGCCCGCTATACGGATGAGGCCTCGCCGGTCGCTATCCTATCTGGGGTGGTTTTGGCACCCGATATTTGAAATGGGTATATTTTATAAACTAAAATGAGTTATTTGACATGCAATATATGTTTTTGAGGTAGAAGAAGCTAGTCTATCCAACTAGCCTACTTATTTCATGAGATTCCAAAAGTTTAATGGCTAAAAATTCATTTTATTTATTTATTTACTATTTATAGTATATTTTAATTTAAGTATTGTTCTTCCTCACCTAAACTATAGGATTCACGTCTAATATGAAAGTAATTAAAAAATTTAAGAGAATAAGGTGGTGAAAGGTGAGATTTTGAAGGAAATGGGTTAAAAAGGGATTTTGGACTTTGGGATTGAGTTTTGAGAAATTAATAAGGTGTTAGGATCGACCCATTGCCTAAGGACGTCTAATTCCAAGTGGCAAAAATCTGAGGTGTTACAGCTTATTTTGTTGTGGCTCCGGTTGTGGGGCATATTGGTTACCTTGAGCGTTGGCGACGATATTGTTAACCTTTGTGGTGTATTATGCGGGAGTAGTACCATTTCCATTCCCACATCCGATAGGCTTCCCCTCGACTCTGTTCCTTTTAATTGAGGGAGCCTGGTGCAGCCATGGAGAAATGGTTTCAGCTCTAATCTCGGCTTCCGCCTGTTCCCTAGCTTGGATAAGCTAGGAGAAATTCACGTATGGGTATGAGATCAGATATCCAGAAATGCTTGGATTTGCAGAATGGACGATCATGGATATCTGCTCTTCATCATCGATGGGGTTTCTCATTCGGGCTGTCATAGCCCACCATTGCCCTACATATGCTGATAAGGACTCATCACTTTTCTGTCTTAGGGCAGCCAAGTCTGCCCTTCTCGGAGCCATGTTTAGGTTATATGAAAATTTATCAATGAATGCCTGAGAGAGTCTTTCCCAGGTTCTGATTTGATGGCTGTTTAGCTAGGTGTACCAATCCAAAGCGTCACATTTAAGGGATTTCTGGAAGAGCCGTATCAAGGCTCCATCATTCCCTGCTATCGCGTTAAGATCCCCACAAAAAGCTTTCAAGTGTGTTGTGGGACACCCACTACTGTCATACCTCTTAAATTTGGGCACCTCAAAGTTTGGAGGTACCCGAGCATCTAGAAAAGGACATAGGTCCCTGAACTTGGTGGATGGGTGATCCACCCCCTATTGCCTCTGCAATTGGTTCTTCACCATTTATAGTTGTTCCCATAATTCCTCAATCTCTGCTCTATTATGCTGCGCGTATCTTGCCCCTTGTTGTAGGGCTTGTGCTGCCTCTTCCTCGTAAGGATCGACTTCCACGATCCTTTAATTTACCAGAATGGGGGGTTGTTGGAAAGAAGATGGACTCCCGATGGCAGGAGGTAATTGAAATTGAACACCGCTCCCTTTTGGAGGAGGGTGTGATGTATAGAAATGGCTCCCGCCTGGGGTATCTGTCAATTTCGGAATGTTGCTCCCGTTAAGGGGAGAGAGTTGGACTCGAAACTAACCCCGTTCATGGGCATCCACCATTTCTTGTTTGTGGTTCCCGTTAGGGGGAACAGATGTTGTAACTTGATTGTTTGAGTAATGATGCGTGGGAGGGTTGCTCCTGTTTGCGGGTTATTGTTGATCTTGTGTTGACTCTTCTGGGATAGGGAGCACAGGATTTGCTAGAGGAATGAGGGAAAAAGTAAAAGGAGTTTGAGGGATTGAACTATTCTGTACACTAGGCTGGGTTACCTGTGTATTCAGTGTGGCGCTCAATACCAGGCGAAATAGTAGCTCTTGCATTGCTCGGAGACTTTGGGCCACCTCTTACATGGTTACATTAGCTTGTGGGTCTGTTGGAGCTACTGGATATAACAGGGCGGGTGTTGGTATAGGTGCAGGTGCTGATGTTTCGGGAGCTGGCTGAGCTGCCGGCTCTTCTTCATGGGTAGCTTAAGAGGTCATGGCTGCACGGGATCAAGTGGTCATGGTTTGAATCTGTGCCTAAGCAAATGTAAGCCAAAGATGCTTTTTAAATGTAGTGGTGAATGACCCTTAAGAATAAAGTATCACAAGCTTTCAAGTCGGGTCTCAGCTAGTGAAAGCTAGCACTCCCCAGTGGAGTCGCCATTCTATAGACACTGAAATTCGGCGCTCATGCCGATTTGTATGTTTGATTTTTTTGCAGTGGGGGTGATTTGGCTAATTTGTGGATGTTGGAGTCACCACTAGCCGAATAATCTCATAATCCCATGGTCGGCTAGAACCGCGGAATACATAAGGTTGGAGAAATCTGAAGACTCTCCTACCTTAGGTTAACTCCTGGTCTACGATCTGGGATTCCGGGTAAGGGACCTCGGTTACAAAGAGGAAAGGTGTTAGGCACCCTCTCTGTCCGTGTAAATGTATGGTCTCTACTTGGTGTGATAAAATACTCTCAAGGGAAGATGAATGTGGTTAAGGTATGACTAGGCACACATGGATTTCTGATGCGACAAGATCCGAAGTTTCGGCAAGCCACAGTACATACGTCCGATGGCGTGTCTAGAAGGCAGATGTGATTATGGTTATGTAAAGGGATAAGAAAATCGGACTAGACTACTAAGAATTTCTTATGTGACAGGATCCGGAGTACAGCAAGTCACAAAGCATACGTTCGCTATAAGTCTAGAGGAGCATGGGGGTTAAGAAGGGAGTAAATGTTATGATGATGTATGAGATGAATGGATCCTTGGCTTTAGACTTAGGTAGGCTAGAACATGGATTAAACCATGACTAACATAGGCTAGGCTTAGAAGGGTCAAGAGGAATAGCTAGGAGTGGCTTAAGGATCGAATCTTGGGAGGCTTGGGAGTTCCTTCCCTCTCTTCCTCTCCTTCTTTCTCTCACTCTCTTGGACGTGGAGATGATTAAGGTCTTTCTTTTTTTATGAGAAGAGGAGAGGGCTATTTATAGCCTTCTCCAGTGGCATTATGGTAATTGTGAGGTTTAGGAGGGGTAAAAGCTGAGGTGGCAAGTGGTGATTGGTTGAGGAGAGAGAAACACCACGTGGCTTGCTCTCATTGGCTCTTAGGCTTGGTAAAATGGTAAATAGGATCAGATAGGGGGTAATTCCTGGAGAAAGTTGACTTTCGGACATTGTGCCAGTTGTTGCTCAGAGGACACACGCGTTTGGCGAGCGGAGGTAATCGGAGTACCGCCGGCGGTAGGCAAATTATCGCTCAGGCCAGGCTCTGGCTGGGCCCAAACATGTGGTCTTCGTGTGACATGTTGGTTTGTCCGGTGGTCATTTTTTTAGGTTTTTGGCTTGGCCGGGTGTATTTTTAGGCTGACCTGGCTCGAATAGGTCCTAGATTTAGGACTTCAGGCTGGGTTTGGGGGGTTCTAAGGGCTTGGATTAGGGTTTTGGCTTTAGGTAGGGTTTAGATTAGGGCTTTGGGTTCGAGTATGGTTTGGATTAGGGTTTTGGGTTCAGGTATGGTTTGAATTCGGGTATTGGGTTCGGGTATGGTTTAGATTAGGGTTTCAGGTTCGGGTATGGTTGATCATGGCCCAGGTTGTCCTTGCCTCTTAAAGATGTTAACCTGGGTGGGGTGTCTACACATACCTATTGGGAACTGTGGCCCACAAATGTGTACACCAAAATTATATTTACGCATCCACAACCCAAATATAAGAGGACTTTAACATTTTAATAATAACAACTAAAATTCAGATAATGAAGTCAAATAATAAAATAAAATGACTTCTTATCCATTTTTTGACTTGGCTAGGGTAGAGCACCCATGTCTAGATTCACTTAATCTCACATAAAGAAATAGAACTTACATCCTGGAACACGAGCCAGGGATTGAATATTCATATACGGCATAGATCCTGACACGCAACTAGGGATTGAATGTCCACAATTGCTAAAATTTAAAATACGGAATAAAATAAACATCCTTTTTAGGAATGACCCGAGTTGAGCACCCATAACGAGTTGATCCTTTCCAGGGCAGAGCACCCACGACCCGAGTCAATTAAATACATTCTATAATATGAAATAAAAATCAAATAAAATTGATGCTACGATGTGATGCTCAAATAAATTTAATCTATATAATGAGAATTAAATAATTTCAATTAATTTCAATTTACATAATGATGCTCAAATAAATTTAATGTACACATTGATTACCAAGTAAACTCAACATATCGTAGTGTTTTCAACCGAGAAGATCACCTACCTGATTTATAAGTAGAAATATGAAGAAGATTTGATAAGATTCCAGTGAATATTTATCCACAACGTGCATTAATTTGAGAATCACCTGTCATTCGATCCAACTCGTGATTTGAAACACGAATACTATTCAGTTTTACTTAGCCAAACCCTACTTAATTAGATCATCTTCCCTGGAATGAAAACACGTTATCTGTTTGAGTCGGTGGGGTCTTATAATCCGTAAACTATATTTTGAACTCACTACCACAAACTAATTGAGTCACTTAGTGAGTGATGGCACATTGGAGGAAAACATAGATGCGTCTGTGTGAGTGTTTAAGAATGAATCAGATAGAAAAAAATGGCTTACCTATAGTTGATATGGGGACTAGTCAGATTTTAAAAATTGCCAGAAAATGACAAAGTGATTAGGTTGGCCTGCTAACTCTCGTTTAAATAAAATAGAAAACAAGGAATTATGGTGCAATGGTTGTAAGGTGTAGATGGATTATTTAACTTAAAGGAAGAGTGCTTGCTAGGTGATGATCTGAGGATCAGACAGAGCTTTAAATTGATCTGACATTGGCAAGAATGGGGTTAGCTCGGTGTCTCATCTTTTCAGCTGGTTGTCAGTTGCAACTTGCTATGGTGGGGTTGAATCTTCATTAAACACGGAATTCAGACAAAAATAGATGGCTCTTTTTATGTGTGGTTTAGATCTCCCATCGATGGTGGGTTTTTGTGGAGAAGATGATAAGGGTGATCATGGTGAATCTCAATCCAAAGTTTCTTTCTTTAAATGGACTGTTGCGGAGGGTTATGATGGGTCCTAGAGAGCTTTCAAATTCATAAAATCAGAGGTTGAGATTTATTTTCTCAATGGGTCAAACAATAGAAAGTTATGGCTGTGAAAATGCAATTTGTGCAAAAAGAGACTAAAGAATGACTTTTTTGGTGATGTTGATTGGGTGGTGATGGAAAACGGTGCTTGAGGATTAGGAATCATCGGTTTGGGAAGCTTGAAACGATTGAGATTGGCAAGGAGGATTTCGCGAGGATCACCGCAAGAGTGGGGAATAAGTTTCATTTCGAATGGAACTAGTTACTGTAAAAGCGCGGGTTCCAGACAATTGGCAAGGCTAAGTGGGGTCCATTATTTCATCGATGAGAGATTTGTATCGTCCATCCATTTCATCAGATCAACTTGGCTAGTGGTTCAAAAATAAAGGATTTCAAAGGTCGAAGGTGGGTTGCACATTAGAAAAGACAAAAAAATGTATTAGTGGCTAGGGTTTTACAGTGATGTGGTTCTAATGAATGGTTCTGATAGCGCAGTGGGTCCCACCATGATAGATGATGCACAACTCGGATGGGTGTTAGCGATTGCTATTCCGAGAAGAAAGGTTCTCTCTCTTATTATTATTATTATTATTATTACATAGTGGGCCCCACATAGATGCCTTGGCAGATCCACTCCATCCATTAATTTTTCCAAATTAAGTTAGGGCATTGTCCTAAAAATGAGGCTGATCCAAAGCTCAAGTGGGCCACACCATAGAGAAATAATGGAACTTACAGTTAAAAAATATAGGTTGTTACATTGAATGACCTTATGAACTGGTCACCAGGGTGGGCACTAGGAAGGTTTTTTTCTTCTATGGTTTGGTGTACTAGTGAAATTGGAGTAAATATAACACATAATGGTGTGGCGTACACAACTTGGGGGCATGAATGCACTCTAGCACCCAACTATAACCCATCTGCGTATGCCTGGATACAAATTTTTTTAAGGCAAATGTTTTTTTTTCCCTTTATTATGGCAGAAAGACCTAAATTACAATAAAGATATAGAAAAGGCCCTCATTAAAGGAGCCGCCTAAAGGCAAAAAAGAAAAATTATTATTATTATTACTACCAACCAAAGGGGCCAAAAGACTTGAACTGAGAAAAGAAAAGAAAAGAAAAAATCTTTATTACCAAGGTGCCGAAAGACATGAGAATCTAAAGGAGAAATGATGAAGAAAAGAGATGGTAAAATGCCTTCATCTAAAGGAGTCACGCCTCAGGCATAGGAAAAAGAGTGGAGTTAGAAAAAGAAAACTAGCCTATAGCTCAGGTCAAGGAGGAAAGCCGACACCTCTTGGTGCAAATTTCTTATAACACTAGAAATTCCTATAATCAAAAGATTGGTAGGGCCGATAGAGATTTCCAAGTGACATCTACTCCATCTTGTTATCAGATGTCTTTAATTTATCTGTAACTGGGTCTATCAGTAAATCTCATCGAGTAGTTTTCGATCCCATCGACAACCCACTTGATCCCATCGAGAAAATTTCATTTTTGGCCTTTGCTTGCTGGATAATTTTTGGGTCCAAATCAATTTGATCAAAGGTAGATTTCATCTCATCGATGGGTCATAGATGGCACTCAATATGATCGAAGCTCCCATCGACCAACTAGCACAGTTTTGCGAAATTACGGGTTTTATTTTCTAATTCAGTTTTAATCATTTTAAGGGTTTGTAATTAGGGATTAGGGTATTGGAAATGCTCTTAGGATTTTTGTTGAGCAAAGGGAGTTCAAAGCTAAGGTTTTTGAGGTTTTTGGGGTGTATTCTGGGATTAGTAAGCTTTTCCATCTCTTATAGTGTTGATTATCATAATCGATTTACTGTCGCTTTGTACCGTGGATTTTTTTTCCCGCGATGGTTTTTCCACATAAAATCTTGTATTCTCTGTGTGTTTTGTTTGTTTGATTCTAACTCGTGGTTGCTTCCGTATGTCCGCTAAACAAGTGGAATCAGAGATATCGTTGGGGTTTTTTTAATTTTTAATATGAAAATATGTCTTCTAAGGGATCTAATATTAAGTATGAAATGAAGAAGTTCACTGGGAGAAATAACTTTTCATTATGGAAGGTTAAGATTAGAGGCCTTCTAGTTTAGCAAGGATTGCAACACACTCTCCCTGGCAAGGTAAAGTGTCTTACGTCTATGATTGATAAAGAGTGTGATGAACTAGACGAGGGGGTTACAACCTCGATATTATTGTGTCTAGTGGACGATGTCCTATGTAACGTTCTGGATCAAAAGATCGCCGCAAGGGTATGGACGGAACTAGATGGTTTGTACGTGAAGAAATTCCTAGGTAGTTGTCTATATCTTAAGAAATAATTTTATAATCTTAAAATGACAAAGGGGTATGACATTAATGAACATATGAGCACTTTCAACAAGCTGCTATATAAACTGACAAACACGGTGGTTAAGATCAAAGAAGAAGATCAAGCCTTAATTCTCTTGAATTTGCTTTCACCATCTTTCGAGAATTTGATAAATACGATAATCCATGGTAAGGATACCATCGATGTGGAGATTGTCATATTAGCCCTTCATGAGAAGCACTCGAGAAAGAAAGACAGTAACGAAGTTATCTCTATGGATGTGTTAGCTGTTGGGGAAGGAATACCGAAAGGGAGAAGAACAATTCTTGATCGTGATCCAAATCAAAAGGGAATGGTAAGATGAAGTGATGGAATTGTGGGATGACAGGGTATATAATAAATAAGGATCGCAAGAACATTAAGGCTCAAAATGGAGAAAAATCAAAGAATGTGTGAAAAGAGGCCAACACAGCATAATCATGTGAGGAAGTTGATGGTAGTGATGTCTTGACCACATCTAAGTCTGGTTACCTTACTAATGATTGAATTTTGGATTCTAGGGCCTCATATCACATGACTTGTTACAGGGATTAGTTCACCACATACAACGAGTATAACAGTGGACATGTTTTTATGGGTAATGATGATGCCTATAAAGTTATTAGAATATGTTCAGTGCGCATCAGAATGTTCGATGGGGTTGAGCGTATTTTAATAAATGTTCAACACATTCTGAACCTCAGGAAGAATTTGATGTCTCCAAGGGCTCTTGACACACTTGGTTGTAAGTTTATTGTAATGACAGAGTCGTTAAAATTTCAAAATGGACACTTATTATGTTGAAAGCATAGCGAAGCAATAATCTATATATGTTGATTGAAAATGCTGAAATGGATGGAGCTTCTGCATCTATGTAGCAAAATCCACATAGTGAAATCCACATTGGCACAATTGTCGCATGCGTGTCAAGGCCACATGATTGACCACAACATAAAGGTACTTTTTAATCTTTGCTTGATTTCTATTTTTAAAAGTATTGAACTTAGTATATACGAGCATTATATATATGGTAAACTATCAAGGCTAACTTCTAAAACTGGAAAACATGTTTACAAAGTTGTGCATGAGTATGTGCATTTAGATGTATGGGATCCATTGCCTATTGTTTCTGCTGGGGGATCATCTTATTTTATCTCATTCATTGATGACTACTTCAGGAAAGTATGGGTTTATTTCCTCAAAAATAAGTATGACGTTTTCACCACATTTAAAGTGTGGAAAGCGATGGTTGAAAGGCAAACAGGGCAGAAATTGAAGGTATTAATGATTGATAACAGAGGTGAATTCATTTCAAAGGAGATCAACCAGTTTTACAAAGATGATGGGATTATGAGGCACAATACAGTGAGGCACACTCCTGAGCAAAATGGAGTGACAAAACAGATGAATCGGACTCTGTTAGATTGAGCCCAAAGCATGTTAAGTAATGTTAGATTGGGCAAGGAGTTATAGACAGAGGCCATTAACACAACTTGTTACCTGGTGAATTGGTCCTCGTATACGCTGATACTACAAGATTTCTTAAGAAGTGTAGAGTAGTCATGAGGTAGACTATTCACAGTTGCGTGTATTTGGTTATGTCACTTACTCTCATGTTTCGTTAGTTAAGAAAGATAAACTAGACCAAAGGGCTAAGAAATGTATTTTTTGTTGACTACGGTGATGATGTGAAAGGGTACAGACTGTACGACCAAGTCACATATAATATATAATTAGCCGAGATGTCAGGTCTGATGAAGATTCCTTGTTCTGCAAGGATGAACACAAGGAATCAAAGAAATCAACGGTCATTTATGTCGAGATTAAAAAAAGAAAATACACAAACAGAGCTTGAACCGCAGGCAAAGAGTCATAGGAGAAGATGGAGTAATCACCTCTTAAAGGAAATCCACTAAGGGATCATAGATTGTCAGTTTTATACAGGGATGACTCGAATGTTGTATTCTCTTTCATTACAGATAAAGGGGATCTATTTACCTTCCAGAAAGCATAAGATGGTTCTAATGCTGAGAAGTGGATAACTGATGTGATTTCCTCCTCATGTATCAACCGGTCGAGGGTGGTGCTCGACCAGTCGAGGCCTGGCTCGACTCAAAGTCCAGCGACCAATTGTGTTAATTCTTCCACGCTTCTCGACCAATCGAGGAGTTTGCTCAACCGGTCGAGGGTGCCGCTCGATCGGTCGAGGACCCTGCTCGACTAGTCAAGGTTACACGGATTCAGTCCAAACTTGGTGCGGACTACGTAAATTTGAGGCGGTTTCACAAGAGGTGCGAAAGGGAGTTGCCTAAACTATAAATAGGGGTCCCTAGGGCTTTTCTAGGGAATGTAAGAGACTTTCTTAAAGCTTTACAAGGGTTTGCTAAAGGGTTTAGGGCTATCAAAGGGTGAGAGAAAGAGAAAAGGAGAGAGAGAGGAAGCTTGTGGAAGGGAGATTCTGCTCGTAGAGGTGATCTACTTCGCAGTTGACATCTCAGCGCTTCTATGTCCTCATAATCGATGAGATCTCTTCATTTTTCATTATTCTCTTATTGTTCATCCACTCCTGCGTGAGTGAAGAAGGTTTAATCCAAGCGGTGTGTGCTTATAACCGGTTGTAATGTTCTAATTCATAGTGGATTGTTGCTCCGGACGAGGTCCAGTGGTTTTTTACCTCTTTGAGTGTTTTTCATGAAAAAATCCCTTGTGTCGTGTATTTTGTGCTTTGATTTATTTCATTGCTTCATTATCCCATAATTCTGGTATTTTTAGGAGGTTAGATCCTAAGGTTTTGTGTAACGGCTTTCAACAAAGTGGTGTTAGAGAGCTCAAATGTAAGGCCCGTATTATAGTCCGTACCGTTCCTTAGGATCCAGCGGTCCTCTCGGTAGAATTTCGACAACTTGCAATGCGTACATAACATTTGCACGCGATCCTGAGTCACAACCTGTCAACCCAAATCTACTCACTTAAAACTTGTACCCTAGCGACCCCGCCGTCGTCGCGGTTCTAACGCCACGTCTCGCCCACCGATGCGATACCCAGGCTAGGAGTTGTGGGCCGGCGTTCATTTCAAGGAAAATGTCGCGCGTTACAAATTCCAAGAGAATCTTTACAACCCATCACATCAATTAATCAAGTACACATCCTATCACAACTACAAGCAACCCATACCCTACCCATCTCTCTACCATTCCCAAAGTCAACTCTCTCTCCACCCATCCCTTCCTTACACCCATCACTCATCACTCCATCACCTTTTCATGACATCACTTCTCTCTCTCTCATTCTCTCTCTTCACTCCCAAGCAACCAAGAGACTAATCGTCCAAGCCTCCCAAGGAGAAGCTAGGTGTGGCCCACTTTCCTACCCTAAAAACTCTCATCTCCACCATCTAACTTCATCATCTACTGTCAAAGGTTGAGCATTGGAGCTAAGGAAGCAAGAAGGAGTTATATAGGTGGGTGATTTTAGTATATCCACCGTTGATTCCATTTAAAGGCCCACTTATGATGGGACCCACTTTAATGTATGTGTTGTGATCTAAGAGGGGCCCAGAGTGGCGGGGTCCCTCCAATATGTCAATCTCTCTCTATCTCTCTTTCTCTCTCTCTCTCTCTCTTGTGATGGATTGTGGCCCACTTGATCTAGACTGTCCATCTGTTGGGCCCCTTCCCACTTCCATGGATGAAGTACACGTGGAAACACCCTAATGTATATGTTGAATCACCCCGTCCATGCATGGGACGTGGGGCCCACTTGATGATGTGCTGCCTCCAGCACGTGGGATAGATCTGATAAGGTGTACCCATTCCGTCCAGCACATGGACGTGGGTTCCACTCGATGTAAGTATCTCATCTACGCTATCCAGGTGGCAGCCCACCATGATGTACCTGAACATCTTTGTTGCTCATCCATTTTAAGGGCATGCGACCCACCTAATGTATATGAGGCCCATTGGTGCGATCCATGTGATGCGGCCCACTTGATGTATATGAGGCCCATTGGTGCGGCCCTGTGATGTGGCCCACTTGATGTACATGAGGCCCATGGGTTGAGGCCCAATGTGATGTTTATAAAGACCATGAGTGAGGCCCAATGAGACGTATATGAGGTCCATTGCGATGTGTGATTCCACCATGATGTATGTAATAATGTTTACGGCGGGTCATGCCTTGGGAGCAATGATAGTTTAACGTCCACATTGTAAGAGCAATGATGGTTAAATGTCCGCATTGTAACTCTCCCTAGGGCCCATTATTAGGCCCATACTTGTTGTGTGTGGGCCGTCTAGGCCCATCTTCGTTACGAAGAGAGTTCATCACCATATAACATGCTTAGTATAGTCCATGATTCATGCCCATATGCATCATATATATGTTTGATATAAGGTGTGACTAATCATAGCATATGCCTTCGGGCATATTGTTTATGGGGCTCCCTAATAGGTAGAGTTGCCCCACATGAGCGCATTACGCGTAGGATTATTGCATGACTGATACTGTAATTCATGCACCTCGCATTTGTGTGATATGGTTTTTGTGTGCCCTAATGACATTAGGGACAGCCTCCACAAGAATGACGTGGATGATAGGATTGGATACCGGAAATACTGTTACTAGGGGCGTCATAGATGTCCCTAGGTGAAAATTCCTAAACCCGATAGTACCAGAGGATGACTCCAATGTCGAGACCGAGTGGATACATGAGCACACTAGGGCCATATACCAGTAGGTTGTCTCCCACTATGTCGTGGTCGGTTGGAAAGGGGTGTGACCTTACCCACCTAAGTGAGGAGGTAATATCTAGGTTGAGTTTGACCAGCTTAAGGAATGTGTCTGCTATCGACTAGCCAGGCCCAATATAGGTAAGCGGATAGTGATGTCTCTTCCACTTCCCCAGTTGTACGCTCAAATAGGGGCGACAAGCTAACATAGAGTGTACTAGACCCCGATGATTATCCAGCGTAAGAACTATACTGATATTTAATACTCTAGTGATGAGTTGCATTGATATGTGGATTCGGATGAGGACTGATATGATTGAGCTGCATCTCGCATCGCATGGCCTTGGTATGGCTGATATCATTCACGCCTTGCATCACATGACCTTGATATGGCTGATAGCATTCATGCCTTACGTCGCATGGCCTTGATATGGCCGATAGCATTCATGCCTTACATCGCATAGCCTTGGTACGGCTGATAGTATTCATGGATTAGCCAGCATATTCCGTATTACTCTGATATTGCATTCTGAGCACACTTATATTGCGCACACACTTTCAGCACCCTCTAAGCTTTCTATAAGCTTATGCACAATTGATCCATGCAAGTGATACTAGACCGTAGCTGAGCAGTAGCAGAAGCGTGCCGCAGAGCTTCTGGAGCTTTTAATTATCGATACGGTATTTTCCTTTATGAGCATTGTACCTTAAAGCTTTTGATCATAGTGGATTTTGTAATGGTGTCTTGGTTATTATTTATGGGTTATGCTTATGGTTATGTGTGTTACGGAATAAATTCATGCTAAAAAATCCTCCTTGTAGGATCCTAGGATCGGAACCTCATATATTGGTACCGGGAGCTGAGAATGGGGTACTACGAACGCTGTCGGCGCCAGATTTGGCGATCGAGAATTTTGTGAGCCCGGTTTTCGAGTTTGGGGCGTGACAAAAGTTGGTATCAGATCATAACTTAAGAATAACTAAGAACAACATCGCATGTCTGTTATGAGCTTAAGAAAAGTAAGTCCTGAGTTCGAATAACCTAGCGATTTTCTGTTATATACCCTTAATATACGTGCCTTCGAGAGTTCCCAATGTTGATAGAAGCCTTTGTTCATTCCTATAGGACATGCTGCCTAGAAGAGCGACCCGAGCGACTCCCGCTCCACCACCTAAGGCTCCCGTTCTACCACCTACAACTTGTACCAGAGATCCCTGCTCCCTAGTCTGAGAATGTCGCCTGAGTGCCTCCCAGTTACACAGATGTTGCAGGCTATGATGGTCGCCCTTCACAGGAATGGCAAGCACCCCGTTGTTTTGCCAACCTGGGCGGAGCAGGAGCATGCGAGCACCTTTCTTCAAGAGTTCCGACAGCTCGATCCCCCACGTTTCTAGGGCGACCCAGATCCGATAGTAGTCGAGAGATGGCGCTCCGAGGTGGAGAAGATTTTTGCTACAATAGCATGTACGACCTAGCAGCGGGTCCAGTTAGATGTATTTCTTCTTTAGGGTGAGGCTGAGCACTGGTGGACCTCCGTTACCCACGTTGTAGGGCCTGATTTCGTCTGGACATAGGAGGATTTCATTAATCAATTCGACCAGTAGTACTTCCCCGACCACATTCGTCGGCAGCGAGTATTAGAGTTCAAGACCTTGATGCAAGGAGACATGTCTATGGCGCAGTATGCGGCTTGTTTCATGGCGCTATCAAGGTTCGCACCATATTCGGTCGATGATGAGGAGCAGAAGGCCTGCCATTTCGAAAATGCCTTGCGTTACGGTCTTCGAGGCTGTGTTCTTGGGCACGAGCTCTCGACTTTTCAGGCGATAGTACGGAGAGCTCAGATTTATGAAACTAAGTGGGCTAGCTCGCAGAGCGATCGAGATCAGAGGAGAGACTTGAAGAGGCAGGCCCCTCTGGTAGCTCCCAACAGCAGTAGAGACGCACAGGCCACTCAGCCGCCAGATCACCAATAACACCAACGGCACCCCCTGCACCACCTTAGAGGCAGCTTCCGGGTGCCTGTTATGAATGCGGTGGTATAGGACACCGTAGGTGGGAGTGTCCCTGACTGCAGCAGCAGTAACTAAGAGCACCACAGCAGCCTCCACA
This sequence comes from Magnolia changhungtana, assembly GCA_030180095.1. Lineage (NCBI taxonomy): Eukaryota > Viridiplantae > Streptophyta > Magnoliopsida > Magnoliales > Magnoliaceae > Magnolia > Magnolia changhungtana. The sequence continues at coordinate 3,641,137 of JASAUF010000198.1, read as the reverse complement.
GTAGCAGCGACAGCAGCTCCCACCACTAAGGCCCCCTCAGCAGCAGCATCAGCATTAGCCTCCGAGACATCAGCAGCACAGGCAACAGTTTCAACCACCTTAGTGACAGCAGTAGTAGCAGCACCCTCAGAGGGGACAGGCACCTCCCCGGCCAGCTCAGGCTAGGTTCTACGTGGCTCAACAGAACCCGCAGTCATCTGGAGGAATCGTTGAGGGTATTCTTCCCGTCTTTACATGCATCGCAAGAGTTTTGTTTGATTCCGCTGCTTCTTAATCTTTTATGTTCGAGGATTTTGTCATTTGACTGGATTGCCGATAGAGTCTGCTAGTGAAAGGTTGACCATATCGACACCCTCAGGGAAGAGTACAGTGTTCAGCCGCTTCTATTCGTCTTACCCCATGTGAAGGCTGCTGTCAGATTTTCTTTTCCGCCAACTTGTTTGTGCTACTAATGTCAGATTTCGATGTCATCATAGGAATGAATTGGCTTGCTGAGTACCACGCCATTTTAGACTGCTCTGCGAGGACAGCCACATTCTGTATACCCGGCTTGCCATAGTTCCGGTTCATCGCCGGGCTCAGAGGAGAGTCGTTGTCTTGTTTGATGTCATGTGCAGTATAGGAGCCCGTGACGGTGAGCGTTAATTAGTTGCTAGTTATTTGCCATTTCCCTGATGTGTTCCAGGAGATTTCGGGGTTACCGCCGCATTGACATATTAAGTTTCAGATTAACCTTGTGCCCAGTACCACGCCTATCTCAAAGGCCCCACATCATATGGCACCGATGAAGTTGCGAGAGCTGCAGCGGCAGTTGGACAAGTTGTGTGAGTTGGGTTTCATTCGTCGGAGCAATTCGCCATGGGGAGCGCTGGTACTCTTCATCAGGAAGAACGATGGCTTGTTGAGGCTCTGCGTGGATTACCGCAAGCTCAATCGGGTCACGATCAAGAACAAGTATCCGCTCCCGAGGATCGACGATTTATTTGATCAACTGTAGGGTACACAGTTCTTTTCGAAGATTGACCTGCGTTTCGATTATCATCAAATTCGGGTCCGAGAGGAGGACATCCCGAAGACAGCTTTCAGGACGCGCTATGGCCATTTTAAGTTTCAGGTCATGTCCTTCGGACTAACCAATACGCCCCTGTCTTCATGCAGTTGATGAACAAGGTCTTTCATCCGTATCTCAATCAGTTTGTTGTGGTATTCATCGACGACATTCTGATATATTCGAGGGAGCATGTGTAGCATTTGGAGATTGTATTACAGACCCTCCATGCCCACCAGCTGTATACAAAGCTAGAGAAGTGCGAGTTTTGGCAGGAGGAGGTGAAGTTCCTCAATCACGTGGTGACGAGGGAGGGTGTCGCAGTGGACCTCTCGAAGGTTGAGGCAGTGCTTCAATGGGGCCAGCCCACAAATGCATCTGAGATCAGCAGTTTCCTTAGTTTGGCAGGCTACTACTGACGTTTCATTGAAGGTTTCTCCCGTATTGCAGCCCCGTTAACCAGGTTAACTCGGAAGGGGGCAGAGTTTGTTTGGAGCAACGATTGTGAGCGAGTTATGGAGCTGAAGGATCGCCTCACGTCTGCTCCTATCCTCACTCTTCCCTCTGGGAGTGATGGATTCGTTGTATTTACCAATGCTTCGCGTATTGGCTTAGGTGTTGTCCTGATACAGCACGGGAGGCCAGTGGCTTATGCGTCTCACCAGCGCAAGGTCTATGAGTCGAACTACCCCACGTATAATTTGGAGATGGTAGCAGTTGTCTTCGCACTAAAGGTGTGGAGGCACTATCTCTGTGGGGTTAGGTTCGAGCTCTTCTCCGACCACAAGAGCTTAAAGTACATATTCTCTCAGTCGAGCTGAACTTGAGGCAGAGGCGTTGGATGAGCTCTTGAAAGATTATGATTTTGATCTCCAGTACCACCCAGGTAAGGCAAACATGGTCGCGGATGCCCTCAGCCATCAGCCATGAGGTCTGGTGGCACACATGATGATTCAGAAGTGGAAGATGCTTAAGGATGTGTCAGCATTCGACTTCAAGATCGGCTTGCAGTCTTCCATTGTGCAGTTATCGAGCCCGTCAATTCAACCCTCTCTTGTCTCAAGGGTGATCGAGGCTCAGCAGACAGATGAGTTACTGCAGAGCTATAGAGCAGAGGTGGCATCTGAGAGTCAGTCAGATTGGCAGATTGGTTCTGATGGTAGACTTCGCTTCAGAGGCTAATTATGTGTCCCAGATATTCCAGAATTATACAGAGATCCTATGATCGAGGCACATTGATCACGGTTTTCTATCCACCCTGGCTCTACAAAGATGTATCAAGATATGAGGAAATAGTATTTTTAGGCGGGGATGAAGCGACAGATCGTCAGTTTTGTGGCCGAGTATGACACATGCCATTAGAGACCCCCTGGTCCATTGCAGCCATTGAGTGTCCCGACATGGAAGTGGGAGCACATGTCGACAGATTTTATTATGGGCTTGCCGAGGACTCGGCGCGGTTATGACGCCATCTAGGTTGTCGTGGATCGGCTGACTAAGTCAGCACATTTTCTTGCGATTCATGTGACTTGGTCTTTGGACAGGCTTGCGATCATTTTCGACCGAGACCCGAGGTTCACATCTTAGTTTTGGGGAAGCTTTTAGAGAGCGATGGGGTCTATTTTACAGCTCAGCACCGCATATCATCTGCAAACCAATGGGCAGATCGAGAGGGTCAACCAGATCATTGAGGATATGATTCGGGCCTGCGTGATTGACTTGGGGGTAGCTGGATGAGCATCTGCGATTGGCTGAGTTCGCATACAATAACAGTTATCAGGCAACCATTAGCATGACTCCTTTTGAGGTACTATATGGCAGACCTGCAGATCTCTGAGTTGTTGGACCGAGGTTAGAGAGCAATGTCTCTTAGGTCCCGAGCTTGTGCGGCAGACGTCAGAGGCTATCGATATCATCAGACAGAGGATGCGCACAGCTCAAAGTCGGCAGAAGAGTTTTATTGATCGTCAGCGTCGTCCCCTGGAGTTTGCAGTAGGGGACAGAGTCTATCTCAAGGTCTCGCCCTTAAAGGGCGTAGTTCGATTTGGTATGAAGGGCAAGCTTGCCCCGATATTCATAGGACCTTTCGAGATCACTGAGCAGGTTAGGGCCGTGGCCTATCGGCTTGCCTTGCCATCTCAGTTGTCTGGCATCCACAACATTTTCCATGTATCTATGTTGAGGAAGTGTGGGTCAGACATCATTCATATTAGTGATTAGCAGCCGCCGAAGCTTCGTGAGGACACTTCTTACATTGAGCAGCTAGTTCGTATCCTTGATCGAAAGGAGAAAGTCCTCCGAACCAAGGTCGTTCCCTTGATGAAGGTGCAGTGGGGTCACCATTCTGTTAATGAGGCCTCTTGGGAGCGCGAAGCTGAAATTTAAGAGCGTTATCCCTATCTCTTTTATGATTGATTATATGTTATATCTTGTATGCTGTCTCCGATTATATATGATGTTATGTTTCCTCTTCCTTATGAGTTATGCTTAGTTGCGATAATTGTGTAAATTTTAAGGATGAAATTTCAATTATGAGGAGAGAGTTATAAGGCCCATATCATAGTCCATATCATTCCTTAGGATCCCATGGTCCTCCTGGTCGAATTCCGGCAACTCGTGACGCGTATATATCATTTGCGCATGACCCTAAGTCTCACCCTATTAACTCGAATCGACTTGACTCAAAACTTGTACTCTAGAGACCGTATCGTCGCCACCGTTTCAACGCAGTGTCTCGTGCACCGATGTGATACCCAGGTAAGGAGTTGCGGGCCTACGTTCATTTTAAGGAAAACACTATGTGTTACAAATCCTAAGAGAATCTCTACAACCCATCACATTAATCAATCAAGTACACATCCTATCACAAATACAAGCAACCCATACCCTACCCATCTCTCTCCCATTCCTAATGTAAGGCCCGTATCTTAGACCATACTGTTTCGTAGGCTTCCACGTCCTCTAGTCAAATTCTGGTACCCCGCGACCTGTATGCGGTATTTGCGTGCAAACCTAAGTCATTTCCTGTAGATAAGAGTCGGCTCGACTCGAAACTTATACCCTAGCGACCACGCCATCGCCGCGGTTCCAATGCCGCGACTCGCGCGCCGATGCGATACCCTAGCCAGAAGATATGGACCCACATTCATTTTGGGGAAAATGCCACATGTGTAAATTCTGAGAGAATCTGTACGACCTATCCCATCAATCAATCAATCAAGTACACACCCTATCTCAAGTACATCACCCATACCCCATGCCACCTCACCCCCTCACAAGTCAACTCTCTCTCTCCCCACCCATCCCTCTTTTACCCAAATTTCAAACAAACCCATACCTCTCCATCCCCTTGCTTACAACACCCATTCCACCCATCCCGTATTAATCCATCACTTCTCTCTCTCTTATTCTCTTACAATTCTCTAAACTCCTAAGAGAGCTTCCAATGTCCAAGCTCCCCAAGTCTCCCAAGCCAAGTGTGGCCCACTTTCCTACCCTCTCATCTCCTATCTCAACCTTCCATTCTTCATCTACCACCATCAAGATCAAAGACAAGGAACATAGGAGCATAGGAATTTAAGAAGCTAAAGAAGGAGGCCACATGTGGGTGATCCACCATTGATTTTGATTTTTAAGGGCCCACTTGTTGTGGGACCCACTTGATGTATGCATTGTATATGGGAGGGCCAATAGTGGCGGGGCCCTCCCCTTCACGCTTTTCTCTCTCTCTCTCTTGTGATGAGTGTGGCCCACTTGAACCATTCCGTACAAGCTGAGAGGGCCCACCTGATGTATGTCTTCCATCCATGCCATCCAACTGTCCAAATGCTTTGGACGATAGGGCCCCGACCTTTGTTCTACCCTTGCCGCCCATCTTAGACACTGGGTGAAGGGAAAATAAAAATATCAACTTAATCCAAAGCTGAGGTTGGCCACACGTGTGGACCCACCATTGATGTTGTGCTAAGATCTGCACCGTCCAGACCCCTGGACGGTGGGGTCCTCTATGATGCATGTGTTTTAAGTCCGTCAATCTGTCCAGAGGACCTGGACGTTGCTTCCTTTAAAATAATAATAATAATAATATAATGATATATAATATTATATTATGTATATAACATGATATATGATATTATATATATATATATATGGTGTGTGTGTGTGTGTGTGTGTGTATATATATATATATGTATACATATATATATATACATATATATATATATATATATGCATGTATGGGTGGTGGGCCTCATATGGGACCCACCTCTTTGGGAAATGGATTGGTTGGTTTTCCACACACCAACTATATATATAGTCGTGTATTGACGTCAGTAAGGTCCCTGGGACCCAGCTGCTGTGAGGGTCTTATCCACACCGTCCAGTACTCTGGACGGGTGGGACCCACCTTGGTGTATGGATTTTGTATCCACATCGTCCATCACTGGATGGTGCAGTATGTGGAGCCCAACTGTGATGTGTGGGTCTTATCCACACCGTCCAGCAATTCGGATGGGTGGGACCCACCTCCCATGACGTATGCATTATACCCCAAATCGTCCATCCATCTGACGTGTTCGTGGGCCCCACTCTGATGGATGTGTTCCATCCAAACCGTCCATCCATCTGACGTGCTCATAGACCCCACTCTGATGTATGTGTTACCTTTAAATTGTCCAACCATTTGGAGAGCCTATCCAAGGTGGGCCACGTACGTGGACCCCACCCTGATGTATATGGTTCATCCAAACCGTCCATCCATTTGGTGAGCCAGTCCTAAGGCTTGGGAAGAAAAAAAAATAAGACAGATCTAGTATCAAGGGGACCACACTGCAGAAACAGTGGGTTTAAACGCCCACCATTGGAAACCCTTTGGGTTACAAAAGTTTTGGACCAATATGATATTTGTTTATCCTCTTAATTCAGGTCTTTATGACCTTATGAACTGACTGGATGGAAATTAAATACTATGGTGAGCCCACTGGAATCTTAACAGTGGAACTCTTTATCACCACCGTCATTTGTGGTATGATCCAGATGATCCTTTGGTTATGATTATTTTTTTTATAATGCTCTAAAATTATCTTAAAAAATGGATGAATGATGTAGTTAGTGTGGCCCATTCTAATCGGCCCATTTGATTTGGCCCATCTGATTCGGCCCATCTGATGTATTTGGGGCCCATTCGATGAGGCCCGATGTGATATATATTGGCCCATTTATTACGGCCCATATGATGTATGTGAGGCCCATGTGTGTGGCCCAATGAGATGTATATGTGGCCCATGAGTGAGGCTCATCATGATTGTATTAAGCCCTTAAGTGAGACCCATTGTGATGTATATTAAGCTCTTGCATGAGGCTCATTATATTGTGCATGAGGCATTTATGTGCAGCCAATGGGATGTGTATTGGGCCCTTATGTGAGGCCATGGGCCCATTACACGTTTGGTTCTATGTGGGCCATTCCTTGGGAGCAATTATCATTAAATGTCCACATTGATATGCAATGATGGTTTAATGTCTACATTGTGACCTTCCCTTAGGCCTTATTCGGCCAATCATCAAGGCCGATTCTGCTTGTCGAAGCCAATTCTGATTGTCGAGGCTGATTCTGATTGTGGGGGCCGATTCCAATTGTTAAGGCCGAATATCGAGGTCGATTCTGATTATCGAGGCCGATTCCAATTGTCGAGGCCGATTCTAATTATCTAGGCCGATTTCGATTGTTGAGGCTGATTATAGAGGTTGATTCCGATTGACGAGGCCGATTCTGATTATCGAAGCCGATTTCGATTGATGAGACCAATTCAGATTGTTGAGGCCGATTCTGATTATCGAGGCAAATTCTGATTGTTGAGGCCGATCATCGAAACCTATTTGATTATCAAGGCTGATTCTATGTCGAGGCCTATTATCAAGGCCGATTCCAATTGTTGATGCCGATTCTGATTGTCGAGGCCGATTCCGATTGTCGAGGATGATTATGATTGTTGAGGCCGATTCCGATTGTCGAGGCCGATTCCGATTGTTGAGTCCGATTGTATAGGGTAATTCCGATTGTTGAGGCTAATTATCGAGGCTGATTCTGATTGTCGAGTCCAATTATCAAGGCTGATTCCGACTGTTAAGGCCGATTCTGATTGTCGAGGCCAATTATCAAGGCCGATTCCGATTATCGAGGTCGATTCTGATTGTCGAGGCAGATTATAATTATCGAGGCCGATTATCAAAGCCGATTCCAATTGTCGAGGTCGATTCTGATTGTCGAGGCCGATTATCGAGGTCAATTCCGATTGTCGAAGCCTAATGTGATGTATATGCGGCCCATATTTGAGGTCCATTGTGATGTGTATTCAGCCCTTGTTTAAGGCCCAATGTGATGTATATGAGGCCTATGTGATGAGGCCCATTATGTTGCATTTGAAGGCCAGGCGATTGAGCCCATTGTGATGTATATTAGGCTCATGTGATAGGCTCATCGTGATGTGTATTAAGCTTTTGAGTAAGGCCCATGGTGTTGTATATTAGGCCCTTGTGTGAGGCCATGGATCCACTATATGTTAAGCTCTATGTGGGTCATTTATTGGGGGCAATGTTGGTTAAATGTCTACATTGTCGAGGCCAATCGTTGATGCCAGTTATTGATACTGATTATGAGTATGTGATAGCTTAGTATCATAATACATGCTCATACGCATCATCTGCATGTTTATTATGAGATGTGATTAACCATTATATATGTCATAGTACAGATGGTTTATGGGACTCCCTGATAGGCGGAGATCGTCTCACATAAGCGTATGGTATGCGCGGGATTGATGCATGGCTGGATTGTATGACTCATGCATCTTGCATTGTGTGTTATGATTACTATATGCCTTAGCAACATCAGGGTCATAGCCTCCACAAGCATGTCGTGGATGGCCAGATGGGACACTGGAAATCTGTTACTAGCATCAGGCCTCCATAAATAGCCCTGGGTGAAAATCAATAAACTTTCGAGGCCAAGAGATGCCCCAACGTCGAGACCGAGTGGATATATGATAGCCCGAGTGCAGAATACTAGGAGACCGCGTCTCTCACTGTGTCATGGTCAGTTGGGAAGGGGTGGTGGCCTTACCCGCCCGAGGGTAGTGGGCATATCTAGGCTGAGTTTGACTAACTCGTGAATGGGTTTGCTATCGATATACCGGGTAGATATTGGCTGACTACTAGTCAGGCGGATAGTGAGGTCTCTTCCACTTACATGGTTGCGCATCTAGTGGGCGGCGATTGCATGTAAAGTGTAATAGACCTCGGTGATGATCCCAGAGATGTACGATGTTGATATGTTGACTTATTGAACAGGAGTTGTATACTCAGCATCTTACTCATTCATTCATTCATTCACTATTCACTCGGGCTGATGGTGTGCAACTAATTTGATATGTGTACCTTTGCAATGGCCAGAATTTCGGTTGGGACTCGCAACTAACCTGAGATCAGGAGTTTACCACATTGAGTCTGACTATCCAAATTTAGGTATGGGACTGGTTTAGATAGAAGTCCCTTGTGGTGGACCTCGTAGCCTGCGATACTACATACTATCATCCCGACTTCACACTCTAGCTTGGTCATTTCATTTGCATCGCATAATGCATTATATCCGCAGGCATATGACATTTTGGGTTTCTATGTTTCTGTACTTATATGGCCTAGACAGACTTAGCAGGATTTACATATTGCATTGTACTCTCGGCATCTGATATTTGGCTCTCTATGTCTCCTCATTTGCATAGTTGATCTCTATCACGTACTATGATATTGTATGATTCATAAACTTGTCAGTATTTGCGCTTACTCTGATATCGTATGATTCATGATCTTGTCAGTATTTCTGACATTATATAATTATGGCATTGTACCGAATACTTAGCACTTATCTTGTACACACAATTTCACCACCCTCTAAGCTTTCTATAAACCTATGCACGATAGATGCGTGCAGGTGATGTTAGGTTGCGGCAGCATTGAGCTTGGAGTGTGCAGCCGTCTTCTGGAGCTTTGATTTTTGATATATGTATTTCCCCTTTCAGCATTGTATTCAAATGTTTATATTAGTGGATATGTGATGATGAGGTTACTTTGTGATTTGGGTCAACTTGTGGTTATGCTTATTACGAGTTAAATGTACATTGAAAAATCCTCCTTGTAGGATCCTAAGATCGGAACCTGGTGTATAGGCACTGGGAGCCGAGAATGAGGTACTATAGAGGCTGTCGGTACTAGATTCAGCGATCGAAAATTTTGTGAGCCAGGTTTTCGGGTTTGGGGCGTGACACCCAAAGTCAACTCTCTCTCTCTCCACCCATCCCTTCCTTACACCCATCACCCATCACTCCACCTTTTCATCCCATCACTTTTCTCTCTCTCTCTCTCTCTCTCTCTCTCTCTCTCTCATTCTCTCTCTTCACTCCCAAGCAACCAAGAGACCAATCGTCTAAGCCTCCCAAGGAGAAGCTAGGTGTGGCCCACTTCCCTACCCCAAAAACTCTCATCTCCACCATCTAACTTCATCATCCACCATCCAAGGTTAAGCATTAGAGCTAAGGAAGCCAAGGGACCAAGAAGGAGTGATATAGGTGGGTGATTTTAGTATATCCACCGTTGATTTCCATTTCAGGGCCTACTTATGATGGGACCCACTTTAATGTATGTGTTTGATCTAAGAGGGGCCCATAGTGACGAGGTCCCTCCAATATGCCGATCTCTCTCTCTATCTCTTTCTCTCTCTCTCTCTCTTTTGTGATGGATAGTGGCCCACTTGATCTAGACGGTCCATTTATTGGGCCCCTTTCCGCTGCCATGGATGAAGTAAAAACACAAATATCAGTTTGATTCTAAACCGGGTGGTCCACGTACACGTGGACCCACCCTAATGTAGATGTTGAAATCCACCCTGTCCATGCATGGGACGTGGGGCCCACTTGATGATGTGCTACCTCAAGCAAGTGAGACCCATCTGATGTGGTGTACCCACTCCGTCCAGCACATGGACGTGGGTCCCACTCGATGTAAGTGTCTTATCTACGCTGTCCAGGTGGCAGCCCACCATGATGTAACTGAACATCTTTGCTGCCCGTCCGTTTTGAGGGCGTGGGACCCACCTCACATGTGTGGCATGGTGAGGGTGGTGCCCACCAGATATATGTTATATATTCAAGTCGTCCGTCCAACAGACCTGGGACGGTGGGGCCCATTTCATTAAAGTCCGCAAGCTATGGGTGTGATCCACACTGTCCAGCACTCTGGACGATGGGACCCACCTTATGTATGTGTTTTATTCCATGCCATCCATCTATTTCATCCACACCGTCCTCTTTAGGACGTGGGACCCACCCACACGTGTGGGGCAGGCCCACCTTGATAGATGTATTCTAAATCTAACCATCCGTCCATCGTCCACGTATGGACACTGGACCTTTTCAATATATATATATATATATATATATATATTATCATATATATGTATATGGTGGCCCCACGTGGGACCCACCTATTGAATCGGATTGGCTGGGATACCTCCCACCAGCTGCTAGCAGATGAATTGACATTAGCAGGTGGGATCTAATCATCCAGACCATCCATCTATGTGGACCCCACCACCATGATGCATGTAGTTTATATCCACACCGTTTGTTTTTGGGACGTATGGACCCCAGTCACGATGTATGGGTTTTATCCCAGCCGTCCGTCCATCTGGACTGACGTCAGCAAGTTCCGTGGACCCCACCTCAACGTATATGTTATATCCTACCATCCATCTATGTGGGCAACAGCATAGCGGCTACTATGTCTGGATGTCACCAAGCTCTGAGGGTCCCACCGCGATATGTGTTTCATCCAGACCATCCATCTGGATGGTGGGCCCTAATCATGAGGTATATGTTATATCCCACCGTCCATCTGGACGGTAGGGACCCTCGAGCAGCAATAGTTGCTGTATTGACGTCTACTAGCTCTGTGGATCCCGTATGATGTATGTGTTATATTCAAATCCGTCTATCAGATGGACCACACTGCAAAAATCAGTGGAAGATGATCGTCCACCATTGAAATCGTCTAGATTCACAGAAGTTCTAGACCTATATGAAAATTGTTTTTCCTCTTAATTTAGGTCCTTGGCGACCTTTTGAACAAATTGGATGGAAAATAAACGTTGTGGTGGGCCTTGTGCATTGCTAACAGTGGAAATCATCATCTCCACTGTTATTTGTGGAATGGTCCGATGATCTTTCGATACAATTCATTTTTTTGGGAAATGCTCTAAAATGATCTCTAAAATAAATGAATGGTGTAGATGGTGCGGCCCATGTGATGCGGCCCACTTGATGTATATGAGGCCCATTGGTGCGGTCCATGTGATGCGGCCCACTTGATGTATATGAGGCCCATTGGTGCGGCCCATGTGATGCGGCCCACTTGATGTACATAAGGCCCATGGGTTGAGGCCCAATGTGATGTATATAAGGACCATGAGTGAGGCCCAATGAGATGTATGTAAGGCCTTTATGTGAGGCCTAATGTGATGTATATGAGGTCCATTGTGATGTGTGATTCCACCATGATGTATGTAATGATGTTTACGGTGGGTCATGCCTTGGGAGCAATGATGGTTTGACGCTCACATTTAAGAGCAATGATGGTTAAATGTCCGCATTGTAACTCTCCCTAAGGCCCTTGTTAAGCCCATACTTGTTGTGTGTGGGCCGTCTAGGCCCATCTTCATTACGAAGAGAGTTCATTACCATATAACATGCTTAGTATAACTCCATGATTCATGCCCATACGCATCATATGTAGGCTTAATATGAGGAGTGACTGATCATAGCATATGCCTTCAGGCAGATTGTTTATGGGGCTCCCTGATAGGCAGAGTTGCCTCACATGAGTGCGGTACGCGCAAGATTGCCGCATGACTGATGCTGTGATTCATGCACCTCGCATTTGTGTGATATGATTTCTATGCGCCCTAGCGACATCAGGGACATAGCCTCCACAAGCATAACATGGATGGTCGGATTAGATACCAAAAATATTGTTACTAGCATCGAGGCGCCATAGATGTCCCTATGTGAAATCCCTATACCCGATGGTACCAGAGGATGACTCCAACGTCGAGACCAAGTGGATACATGAGCCTACAAGGGCCGTATACTAGTAGGCCGCGTCTCCCACTGTATCGTGGTCGGTTGGAAAGGGGTGTGACCTTACTCGACTAAGTGAGGGGGCAATATCTAGGTTGAGTTTAACCAGCTTGAGGAATGGGTCCGCTATCGACTAGCCGGGCCTGATATTAGCAGGCAGATAGTGAGGTCTCTTCCACTTACCCAGTTGTGCGTTCAGATAGGGGTGGCAAGCTAGCGTAGAGTGTATTAGACCCCGGTGATTATCCAGCATGAAAACTGTACTGATATTTGATGCTCTAGTGATGACCTGCATTGGTATGTGGATTCGGATGAGGACTGGTATACTTGAGTTGCATCTCACATCGCATAGCCTTGGTATGGCTGACATCATTCACACCTTGCATCGCATGACCTTGATATGGCAATAGCATTTATGTCTTGCATCGCATGACCTTGATATGGCTGATAACATTCATGCCTTGCATCGCATAGCCTTGGTACGGTTGATAGTATTCATTGATTAGCCAGCATATTTCGCATTACTTTGATATTGCATTCTGAGCACGCTTATATTGTGCACACACTTTCACCACCCTCTAAGCTTTTTGTAAGCTTATGCTCGATGGATGCGTGCGGGTGATGCTAAACCGTAGCTGAGCAGGAGAAGGAGCGTGTTGCAGAGCTTCTAGAGCTTTTGATTATCGATATTATATTTCCCTTTATGCGCATTGTACCTAAAATCTTCATAGTGGATTTTGTGATGATGTCTTGGTTATTGCTCGTGGGTTATGCTTACGGTTATGCTTGTTACGGAATAAATTCATGCTGAAAAATCCTCCTGGTAGGATCCTAGGATCGGAACCTCTTATATGGGTGCCGGGAGTCGAAAATGGGGTACTACGGGGGCTGTAGGCACCGGATTCGGCGATCGAGAATTTTGTGAGCACGGTTTTCAGGTTTGGGGCATGACATCAGGTTGGTTGAACAGAGTGAGATCAGTTCTGAATTATGGAAGGTGGCTCATCAAGGATGATCAGTCTCAATGGTTCTAACTTGACCATATGGAAGGCTAAGATGGAGGACTTGCTTTATTGAAAGGACTTGTATTGTCTAATTCAAGGCATATCAGCAAAGTCAAAGGATATGTTAAATGATGATTGGAAGAAATTGGACCGGAAGACAGTGGGGTTTATTAGAAAATGGCTAGACGATTCCGTATTCCACCATGTGTCTACGAAGACCTCAGCCGTTAGCTTATGATTGAAATTACAAAGGTTGTATAAGAGGAAGACAGCCGGCAAAAAGATTTTTCTGATAAGACAACTTATGAATCTCAAGATCAAAGATAGTGGTTCTTTGGCTAAGCACATGAATGAAGTCAGCAATATATGAACCAACTCTCCGCTATGAAGATGGTCCTAGACGATGAATTACAGGCATTGTTATTGCTTAGCTCATTGCCTAATAGTTGGGAGACATTGGTGGTGTCTCTGAGTAACTCCGCCCCAGACGGAAAGGTGTCCATGGAACAGGTAACTAGCTATCTCTTCACTGAGGAGACAAGGAGGAAGTCTCAAGGGTCTACTCAGTAAGAGGCCCTTGTGATACAAGATCGAGGGAGAGGAAAGAACAGAAAGGGTAAGAAAGCCCGAGATAAATCAAGAGGCAAGTTGAGTACCAGGAAGGATGTTGAATGCCGGAATTGTGGCAAGAAGGGTCACTACAAACATGAATGTCGTAATAAGAAGAACGACAAGAAAGGAAAAGGAAAGGAGAAGGAAGATTAATCAAACTCCACTGCGGCGCTTCAGATGGCAACGTTGTAGTTATTCTTTCAGCAGATCATAATGTTTGTCTCACGGCTATGAGTCAGGACACCGACTGGGTGATAGACTCGGTAACTTTATTTCATATGACTCCATGCTGGGACTTCTTCACAAGCTACAAGTCAAGTGACTATGGAATCGTAAAGATGGGAAATTCTGGCGTATCAAAAATCGAAGGGGTCAGTGATATTTGTGTGAAAACCGATGTGGGCTGCACATTAGTTTCAGGGATGTGAGGCACATTCCAGACCTTCGCCTTAACTTGATGGCGACGGAAAGGTTGGACGATGATGGCTATGAAAGCTAATTTGTTGGCGGGCACTGAAGCTCATTAAGGGTTCATTGATCGCGGCCAAAGGAAATAAGTGTTACACCCTTTACAAGGCAAGTGTCAGTGTGTGCAAGGGTGGGTTGAACGCAGTGGAAGATTCAGCTATTGACATGTGGCACAGGCGTCTAGGCCACATAAGTGAAAAAGGGCTTCAGCTACTAGCAAAGAAGCGGCTCCTTCCAGACATGACAGGTATACCTCTCAAAACCTGTATTGATTGTTTATCATGGAAACAGCATAAAGTTTCATTTGTTGAAACTGCTTCTCATGTTAATAAGTTGAATGCATTAAATTTAGTTTATTCTGATGTTTGTAGTCCTATAATGACAAAAACCTTGGGTGGGGCATTGTATTTTATCACTTTTATAGATGATGTATCTAGGAGGGTTTGGGTTTATGCTTTGAAATCCAAGGACGAGGTCTTTGGTATGTTTAAATTGTTTTATATTATGGTCGAGAGAGAGACAGGTAGATCATTGAAGTGCATCCACACTAACAATGGTAGTGAATACATCGGTGACTTTCATGAGTATTGTAAGTCCCTGGGTATACGGCATGAACATACGATTCCCAAGACCCCCCCCCCCTCCCCCAACATAATGGTGTGGCTGAGCGAATGAATCGCACCATTGTAGAGAGAATCAGATGCATATTATCCCATGCAAAGTTGCCCAAGACGTTCTAAGGAGAAGCAATGCACACGGTAGTGTATTTGATAAACAGGTCTCCATCAGTCTCGTTGAATGGATAAGTACCTGAGAAGGTGTGGACTGGACAAGATCCATCGTACAGTCATATTAGGGTGTTTAGATGCAAGGCATCTGTTCAAGTACTAAAGGACAAGAGGTCCAAGCTCAATATGAAGATTAGGCAATGTGTGTTCTTGGGGTATAATGATGAAAAGTTTGGTTACAGATTGTAAGATCCAACTGAGAAGAAGCTCATCAGGAGCAGAGATGTGTTTTTCTTTGAAGACTAAAGTATTGAAGACATTTGTAAGCCAGAAAAGACGCAGCCTAGTTCAAGAGAACTAGAGGATATGGATCCGGTTATTCCTCCCGTGGTGCCTGATGATGGAGTACAGAAAGGTGCAGAGGACGAGGGAGTTCCTACAGAAGATGGACCGGGGGAGCAGCCTCCACTTGATCCACCTGTTGAGCCACAGGTGAGGAGGTCATCTAGGGACAGACAGCCATCTAAGAGGTATTCGCCGCATGTGTACATTATGCTCACTGATGGGGGAGAACTAGAAGATTATTCTGAGGCCCTAGCTAACGAGTATAAGGGAGAGTAGTTGAAAGCTATGCAAGAGGAGATGGAATCCTTTCATAAGAACCACACCTATGATATGGTAAAATTACCTAAGGGCAAGAAAGCTCTGAGCAACAAGTGGGTGTTCGGAAAGAAAATTAAGCAGAAGAATTCACAAACGAGGTTCAAGGCCAGACTTGTAATGAAAGAGTTTGGTCAGAGGAAAGGTATAGACTTCGAGGAGATATTCTCACCAGTGGTGAAGATGACATCCATATGGGTGTTGCTTGGGTTGGCAGCTAGCATGGATCTGGAGATAAAGTAATTAGATGTTAAAACTGTCTTTCTTCATGGTGACCTGGACGAAGAGATCTACATTCACCAACTAGAGGAGTTCGAAGTCAAGGGCAAAGAGCATATGGTGTGTAGGCTAAGGAAGAGCTTGTATGGGCTAAAATAAGCTCCAAGACAATGGTACAAGAAATTTGAATCGTTTATGTTAAAGCATGGATGTGACAGAACGGAGTCGGACTACTGTGTTCATGCGCAAGCTCTCAAATGGTGATTTTTTAGTTCTGCTATTATACGTTGATGACATGCTCATCATGGGTAAAGCATCAAGAAGATTGACAGGGTGAAATAGAAGTTGGGCAAGTCATTTGCGATGAAAGACTTGGGCCCAGCTAAACAGATCCTAGGAATGGAGATAGCCCGTGACAGAAGCAGCAGGAAGCTTAGGTTATCACAAGAGCAGAATATTGAAAAAGTCCTAGAGCAGTTCAATATGAATACAGCAAAGCCAGTCAGTACTCCACTGGATGGTCACTTCAAATTGAGGGACAAGCAGTGTCCCAAGACGAAAGCAGAGGTGGATGAGATGAGGAAGATACCCTACGCGTCAGCGGTAGGAAGTTTGATGTATGTTATGGTGTGTACGCGCCCAGACATAGCATATGCAGTTGGTGTTGTCAGCCGGTATCTTGTCAATCCTAACAAAGAACATTGGGTAGCAGTGAAATGGATACTGCGGTATCTAAGAGGCTTATACAGGTTGAACCTATGCTATGGTGACGGAAAACCTATGTTAGAGGGCTACACAGATGCAGATATGGCAGGTGACATAGACTTTAGGAAGTGTACATCGGGGTTCATGTTCACATTTGTAGGGGGAGCGGTATCTTGGCATATCAAGATACAAAAGGTCGTAGCATTGTTGACGACAGAGGCCGAGTACATTGCAGTCACAGAGGCATGTAAAGAGATGTTTTGGATGAAGAGGTTCCTATAGGAACTTAGCTTGAAGCAGGAGCAGCATGCGGTCTATTGCGATAGTTAAAGTGTTATACACTTGAGCAAGAATCCAAGTCAGCACTCCAAGTCGAAGTACATAGAGATTTGGTATCACTGGATCAGGGATACTTTGGAACAGAAGGTATTATAGCTTGAGAAGGTCCACACGGACAATAATGGGTCAGACATGATGACCAAGGCATTGCTCAAGGACAAATTTGAGGTTTGTAGCAACCTGGCTAGCTTGAAGAAGACGAATTCCTCCTGAGTAGGAAAGGGAGAGATTTGATAGGATTTCCTCCTCATGGATCGACCGGTCGAGGGTGGTGCTTGACCAGTCGAGGCCTGGCTCAATCAAAGTCCAGCGAAGAATTGTGTTAATTCTTCTGGGCTACTTGACCAGTCAAGGAGTCTGCTCGACCGGTCGAGAGTGCCGCTCGATCGGTCAAGGACCCTGCTCGACTAGTCGAGATTACGCAGATTCAGTCTGGATTTGGTGCGGACTGCATAAATTTGAGGTGGTTTCGCAAGAGGTGCGAAAGGGAGTTGCTTAAACTATAAATAGGGGTCCATAGGGCTTTTCTAGGAAATGCAAGAGAGTTTTCTAAAGCTTTACAAGGGTTTGCTAAAGGGTTTAGGGCCATCAAAGGGTAAGAGAAAGAGAAAAGAGAGAGAGAGAGAGAGAGAGAGAGAGGAAGCTTGAGGAAGGAAGATTCTACTTGTAGAGGTGATCTACTTCGCAGTCGACGTCTTAGTGCTTCTACATCCTTGTAATCGGTGAGATCTCTCTGTTTTTCATTATTCTCTTATTGTTCATCCACTCCTGCGTGAGTGAAGAAGGTTTAATCCAAATGGTGTGTGCTTGTGATCAGTTGTAACATTCTACTTCATAGTGCATTGTTTCTCTGGACGAGGTCCCGTGGCTTTTTACTTCTTTGAGGGTTTTTCACATAAAAATCTCTTGTGTCGTGTGGTTTGTGCTTTGATTTATTTCATTGCTCTATTATCTCATAATTTGGTGTTTTTGGGAGGCTAGATCCTAAAGTTTTTTGTAACGGCTCCCAACAATAACGACTATACATGACGAGATGAATTGATCCCTGCATAAAAATGAAACCTAGGAGCTAGTGGAGTTTCCAATGGGGGGTAAAGTAATCGGCTGTAAGTGAATTTACAAGAAAAAAAATATGATAGATACAAGGTAAGATTGGTCGCAAAGGGTAATTTGCAAAAGAAAGATGTTGACTTCAGCAAGATTTTTACGCCTGTAGTCAAGCAGGTATCTATTAGATTTATATTGGCATTGGTTGCCCAATACAACATGGAATTGTAATAAATTGATATGAAGATTGCTTTCTTTCATGGGGAGTTGGAGGAGCATATTTACATAAAGCAATCAAAAGGGTTCGAAGTGTAATGGGTAGAGAATAAAGTTTACAAGTTAATGAGGTCATTATACAACCTGAAACAATCACTTAGGCAGTTATATAAAATGCTTGATACTTTCATGATGGGTAACAATTTACAGGAAGTGAATACGATTATTGTGTCTATTGAAAGTGCCTTAGTTTGTCAATTGGCGTATAGGTTGAGTTGATGAGTCAAGTGAGCCCCATAAGAAGATCGTTCAAGCCATTACCTCAACTGGATGTGTCTTCTGAGCTCGTCACAAGTAAATTAAACCTCACATCCCATGACCCAAAACACCCAGGTAAATAAATCCTTAAAAGCCTTAGAACAACATAAGAGTTAAAAGTCTGAAAACTTAATTCTTATTAGGAAAATTTTCTAAGTTTTCTTCTTAGTTCGATGACATCGAGCTTAAGTCAATGACATTGAACACTCAGGTTCGATGTCATCGAACAGGATTCGATGCCATCAAAATAAGACTTTTATGTCTAGCAACCACAAAGTATTTGGACAGAATAATCGAACATATCTTCGATGACATCAAACATCAGTAATCGATGACATCGAAGGCGAGTCAATGACATCAAAGAACTTAGAGCATTGTCCAGCAAATCTTCTTGGAAAATATTCTGACATTGCTCGATTAATCGAAGGAGCTTCGATGTCATCGAAATTCAAACTTCGATGTCATTAAGCAAGGTTCGATGATATCGAATATGGACAAATATGTGTCCAGCAAACTTCGAAGGAAAATCAACTAAAATATTCGAGGAATCGAGATAGACTCGATATCATTGAAATTCAAACTTTAATGACATTGAGAATGATTCGATGAAATCGAAAATGGAGAAGTCTGTGTCAAGCAAGCTTGAAAGGAAAATCAAACTAAATATTCGAGGTATCGAGAATCACTCGATGATATCGATATTCAAAGATCGATCATATCAAGACCGGGTCGATGTCATCGAATTGGGACACAAAACTGTCCAGCGAGTTTATAGGAAAATTCCTTGAAAAGATTGATGAATCGAAACTGGTATCGATATCATCAATATTCAAAACCAGATGATATCGAGGAATGCTCGATCATATCGATGCCTGTTCAATTCTAAAGGCAAGTCTGCTCTCATGTTTTTAAATGTCGAGGAATCGAACCATGAATCGATGGAATCGGAATTCGAAATCCGATAACATCGAAGCATGTTCGATATCTTTAATCAGTTGGCAAACAGGTTCAAAAGCGTTTAACAGATTGAGTTTGTGTCATCGAGTGGCCATTCGACGTAATTGAGAGTATACTCTCGATGATATCGAAGCCTGTTCAATGATATTGAAATCTGTCAAAAATATGACTGTTTTATTTCCATTGGAACTTTTTACCTACTTAATAAGAGCTTGCTTTAGGTTATTTTGTGAGAAAAAAGAGAGAGTTCCAAGGAGGTAAATTCTTACCTACGATCATTAACCTTTTTCTCATGGAAGTTCATTCCCCAATCCCTTTTTATTCATTGAATACTCTATAGATTGGATTGGTGAATGAACTTCAGCATTCAAGGATCCTCCAGTAACCTCTTAATGGAAAATCATTAGGTCGGAATCTCTTGAATGCACAAACCCTGGATTGAGAAAATAGAGAGAGCTTTGAGAGAGTTATTGCATATCATCTACCCTAAGCTCATTTTCTCAAGGGAGTTCATCCCTCAACCCACTCTCATCATTGATATCTAATAGAGTGGATTGAAGAATGAACTTCCCCATTCAAGGATCATCCAGCTACCATCTTAATGACAAATCATTGAGCTGGGATACCTTGAATGCTTGAAAGCTTGGAACACTCCTTCTCTAAAATAGGAAAATATTTAATAGAGTAGGATTCCAACATAACCTTAACTCAACCTATCGCATCTATTGGAGCATCATCAAGTGTTGTGGATTAAGGGAGCTGAAGAATCTTCATCATCAAAGGAGGAGATCTTCATCAACGTGCTTAATGGGACTCATCAACTTATATGTAAGTCATCAGAGTCCAGAGACCCTGTTGATCATTCCTTTGTGTAGGATCGAGTCACAGGTGATTCTCACCCCTTTCAAGTCCTCATAGGAGGCCTCCGACGGGAGAATACGTGTGATTGCTGTGTGTTAACCCTTGCTCTTGGTGAGCATAAACTTTAGGTTCCTTATGTGGATCCTTGGCCTGTGTGGCCTAAAACCCTGGGTGTTGTGTGTTGACCCTTGCTCTTGGTGAGCATAAACTTAAGTCCTTAGTGTAGGTCCTTGACCTGTGTGGTCTAAAACATGGGTGTTGTGTGTTGACCCTTGCTCTTGTGTAGAGCATAAACTTAGGTCCTTAGTGTAGGTCCTTGGCTTGTGTGGCCTAAAAGTTAGGTTCCTTGTGTGTATCCTTTGCTCTTGTGTAGGGGTATAAAACTTAGGTGTTGTGTGTTGACCTTCACTCTTGTGTAGGGCATAAACTCTAGGGTCCTTGTGTAGATCCTTGGCCTGTGTGACCTAAAACCCTAGGTTCCTTGTGTTGATCCTTTGCTCTTGTGTAGGGCATAAAACCTGAGTGTTGTGTGTTGACCCTTACTCCTGTGTGGGGCATAAACTTGTGTCTCATGGAGACATGTTAGATACATTGTGTAGGTCCTAGAGTCAGCCTTGTGTAGGTTGTACTAGTTTGAGGTAAACCTGATTTGAAACCTCTGTTAGTGAAATCCGGTACACTCAAGGGTTGAGTGCGTCCGCCGGGAGTGGAGTAGGCATATAGTCGAACCACTATAAAATGACTGTGTTTGGGATTGTTATTTGCATACTATTTTATGGTGTTTACTTTTAATGTTCACATAATACATGATGACATGATTATTTAGAACTGATAAGTATCACCTTCCACACACAGTCACTCATTCAATTCATCCTAGACTAAGGTTATATACTGTTTAGAATCTGCTCAGTCTTGTGATTGGATCCTCTAATTGGTTTGGAAACCATTAGAGTTAAATTGATGATATCTTGACATTTGCGTATTAGATCAAGATAATGGTAATAGGATTTTAAATTGTCATAAAATTTTATAAAAGTCCTATTCACTCCCTTCTAGGACACTTTGACATATTCCTACTTCTACTAGTGCGGTCATTACCGCAATTTCATCTATTACAAGACACTAAATGATGGATAGTTTATCGTACTGGTATTGTACATAAATGACATGTAGTATGTCTAAGATTGATGCATTTAAGACTCAGTTGTCAGGGACATTCGAAATGAAAGATTTAGGGTCTGCAAAAAAGATTTTCGACATGGATATTCACAAAGACAGAAAGATGAGTAGGTTATGGTTATCACAGGCAGAATGCATTGAGAGGATATTGGTTAAGTTTGGTATGAAAAAAACGAAACCAGTTAGCACACCCCATGATGCTTACTTTAGGATTTCTTATGAACAAGGTTCTACTACAGATAAAGAAAAGCAAGTGATATCTCGTGTGTCCTATTCTAACGTTGTTAGCAGTTTGATGTATGACATGGTCTTTACGAGACCTGATATTTAACATGCAATGGATGTTGTGAGCAAATACATAGCTAACCTCGGCAAGCAACACTAAAAGGCAGTGGCATGGTTACTTCAGTATATTCGAGGTACAGTAGACTACGTCTTGACGTTTGAAAATTTTGAGGACAAGTTGGTAGGTCATGTAGATGTCAATTACATAGAAAATGTGAAAAACAAGAGATTGACTTCGACTACTCATTTATGGTAGCGGGTAGAGCGTTCAATTGGATGTCGAAGCTTTAGTTTGTGGTGGCTCTTTCCACAACCGAAGCAGAGTATATGACGGTGACGAAAGCATTCAAAAGTGTTTGGTTGAGAGGGATGATAAATCAACTTGGATTTCAGCAGGAATCCGTGCCAGTAAATTGTGATAGCAAAAGTGCGATTAATTTGGCAAAGAACTTGATTTACCATTCTCATACTAAGCATATTGATGTTCGTCATTATTTTATCCGACAGGTGCTTGCGGAAGGCGAAGTTCTTGAGAAGATCCACACAAGTGTGAATCTGACAGACATGCTTATGAAAGTAGTTCCTACAGAGAAGTTCAAGTTTTGTGCGACTTCTCTAAGCTTGTCGAATACTTAATAAAGACAGAGTGTGCATGAGAAGCGACGATAATGGTGGAGCTATGATTGAGGCTATTTAATATGAAGCTTAGAATTGTGATTCATAATAATTGAAGACATGATGGAATTTATTGTCAGATGTCTTAAATTTGTCTGTAACTGGGTCTGTCGATGGCATCAACAAATACTCGATCTCATCGAGAACCCACTCGATTCCATTGAGAAGATCTCATTTTTGGCCTTTGCTCACTAGACAATGTTTTGGTCAAAATCGATCTGATCAAAGATGACTTTGATTCCCATCAATAAGTCGTCGATGACACTCAATATGATCAAAGCTCTCATCGATGGATCGTCGATGAAACTCAATATGATCAAAGCTCTCATCGATAGATCGTCGATGACACTCAATATCGTCAAAGCTCTCGTCAACTGACTTGTGCAGTTTTACAAAATTGTAGATTTTGTTTGATAATTTGATTTTAATCCTTTTTAAGGGTTTGTAATTGGAGATTAGCGTATTGGAAACATGCTTAGGACTTTTGGTGAATAAAGGGAGTTCAAAGCTAGGATTTTTTGTAGTTTTGGGGGGTGTATCCAAATCACAAGTTAGAGTAAAATAATAAGAGATCAAACAACCAAGCACACAGATAACACAAGATTTTACGTGAAAAACTCCTCTCTCTCAAAAAAAAAAAAAAAAAAAAAAAAAAAAAAAACCACAGCACAAAATGACATCGAATCCACTATGATCATCAATGTTTACAAGACATTGAAGAGCTTATTGATATGAGAATTCACCACAAAAAGCCATAACTTTGAACTTACATTTTCTCACCAAAAGCTCAAAGCATGTTTTTTTTTCTAACCCTAATCACGAATTACGAACCCTAAAAAATGATTAAAATCAAAATAGGAAACAAAACCCATAATTTCGCAAAACTGCACAAGTCAAATAGTGGGAGCTTCAATCATATCAAGTGACATCGACGTCTCTTCGATGTGATCGAAACCACTTTCAATCAATCAACCCAAAAAATGTCCAACGAGCAATGGCCAAAAAACAGGATTTTCTAATTGGGATCGACAGCTCCTCAGTGGATTTAAGTCATCTTTTCATGCTATCGACTTAGTTACGGACGAATTTAAGACATATGATAACAAGGTAATCCTCGTGGCGGGTCAATCTATGGGACCCATGATAGGTTGAATGTTATCCTATTGATGGACAGTTGCTTCTTTGGACCATTGGTTTATGCTGTAAGGAAAAATGGACCGATATCTGGACGGTTTATATTGAGTTAATGCGTGTCAAGCGTGCATTGTCTACGTGCATGTGTCTCAATCTTCCTACTCCACCAGCGTATGACATAACCGTATCTATAACTCTTTTTAAGTCGGAATTGTTGAAATCGTGTCAACACAACGCTTGCATGAGAACTCAAATCCAACTTTCCTCGCAGGGTTCACGTCACGTGATGCAAATGGGAAGGGGGATCGGAACCCTTCCAAGCTCACCCCTGCCTGCGAGACGAGAAACGGCCCCCCTTTTTTACATCAAATGAATCATCCTATGTTGTCATCCGGGCGGGCCGGTTTGGCATTTATATGCTTGCTCGCTTTCACTCTTGGATCGCACGCTTTTCCTTCTTTTCTTCGCGATGCCCTTAATGAATGCCCCATTACATTAAGGGCATTAAGCATTAACCCTTTAATTCTTTGTATTTGCCTTTGAGCCCAGCTTTGAAATCCCCGTTTTTGGGTGCCCCTAAGTTTATTTTATAGTGTGCAAATCGAGTTTTTCAGTAAAGAAACTAGCCATTTTAGCTATTCTTCAAAAATAGGGGTCTTTTTCAAAACGATTTTTCAGTTTATATTATGTTAATTATATCACACAGAGGCCTGGCGCTACTAAGGTAGAGGAGTTCAGGATCCCCTTGCTCCATATCACATCTAGTCTATCCCTCTTTCCTGGAACCTTATAGATGGAACGATCGGATCATGTAGATATCCCTTCAACACAACATAGGTCATTGAAAGGATCTCGGATGACCCACCAAAGCACGAAAGCCAGGATCTTTCCGAAAATGGTTGGACCCGGATGTGGATGGCCCACAGTTCAAAAGCCACACAAATCGGACAGACCTAGCCGTTACTTTTAGCCTCCCTACTGATTACCAACCTCCAAGCATGCGTGGGAAGTCCCCCGAGTAGAAGTCCTACTGTTTGATTTGGTTCCTATGGTTTATCAGATGATGGGTCCCACACTGTGGTCATGCGTGGAAAGTCTCCCAAATAGAAAGTCCTAACCAATGAATATTGGCCCTGATTCAATGTAAGAGGGGCCAAAGATGTTAGCATTTGTCCCTAAAAGGTGAGCTCCGTGAAGCACCCATGTCAAGACATGGGTTCCGTAGTGAATGATCCCAAGAAATACCATACTTGTAAGAAAGTGAAGTAAAGTCACAGACAAAAATCTATTTTTAGCTAAGGTATGGAAAAAGAGGAAACTTCCGATTTCATGCAACAAGAACGACAACCAAGTTTCATCCTTACAAAGAAGAGCTTTTTGGTCGTTTTCAATCAACTGGTGATTAATGAAAAGATCAAGAGAGGATCAAGTCATCAATTCACCGAAGCTTAAAGGTAGTACATTAATGGCAGAACAGACGTGCAATTTTTTTTTTTATGAATGAGCGATCCTGGAAACTATGATTTTTGAGTGTGATTGTATGTATGGTATGGCTAGGAGCAGCCAACATGGGACAATTCTGGGGTGTGGTTCATCCACGTTAGGGGCCTTCAGATCTGCAATTGGGATCACTGAAACATCTCCACCTGTCAAATCAAGGCGCAAAAGATATACTGAAGAACTTTGATCATCCCCCCCTGCTATTTGTGGCACAGTGCCTTTTTTGTTTTAAGCCACAGGATTCATTCTGTGGCCAAAAGAGCCTGTACTGCAAATAGAGGCCTGTAGGTGATCCGTTTTCATCCTGAAAATGGTATAGAACAGCGGGTAGATCAGCTTGCATGCGCCTGTATCGCTAATAGTGGTACAGCCCTTTTCAGCCACACAGAAAAAAAAAAAAAAACAAACAAACAAACAAATAAACTATTTTTTCTTTTAATTTCCCCTTCAGTATTTGTGGCTGCAAACACCCTTACCGCTATTTGCCTGTAGGTGCTCAGTTCTCAAATAGATCAAAATGCAAAGAACTGATCACTTACAAGCTGCCCGAATGACGAAAGCCGTACACAGTGTATTTTCAGCTATAAAAAATCTATAAAATAATAATAATAATAATAACAATTTATACCCCCACCCTCCAGGTGATTTTTTTTGTGGCTGAAAATGACTGCAAAGGTCTTTCCATGCATGCAGGTGGCCTGTAGGTGGATCTGTTCTTATATATATATATATATATATATATATATATATATATATATATATATATATATATATATATATACACACACACACACAAACGCTCACCTGCAAACCAGTTCCTAAGTACTACATATGAACTTTTTTGAGAACTCGCATCCTATCTGATGAGTCTCGAAAATCTGAACGGTCCACATGAAGCAGAACCTCATGAAACCCCTTGGTACGAAATTTTACTTTGATCCAAAACTTTGGTGGGCCATGAAAAATGCAAACAGTTTCTTCCCTTGATTTGAATTTCTCTTTGCTATGGCCCACCAGAATCTTAGATCAGGGTGAAAATTCACCCCCTAAGGTTTCATGGGATTCCGCATCTTATGGACCGTTCGGATTCGACACCCATGACACGTGTGCAAAGGTGCGCACGTGCGTAGGTGAGCATGCTATATATATATATGGGAAAAGGTACTATGCACTCGAGCGTAAAGCGGTCGTCCGTGAGGTCGAGCTGGGGTGGGCCCCACCGTGATTTCGTTCGAAGATCCACACCGTCCACCAGATGAACCATCCCATTTTGGGCCTGGACGGCCCAAAATCGTCCGTCCACCGTGATCAGGTGGGCCATACCATCTGAAAACATAGGTATACAAGCAAAAACATGTAAAAGCACTTGGTGGGCCCCACCTGAGATGTGGATACCACCTGAAAAGTGGTTTAAAATTGCATTCAAGTGGGACACACATGATGGACGGTTTTGATCATGAATAAACCTCTCGAAAGGCCCCCACAACTGGTTTTGAATGTTTCAATGGTGCACGGCCCCTCTCCACTTCTGTACGTGGTGTGGCCCATAAAAGTCACGGATTGAGGTGATTTTCAGCCATGTGGGCCCCACCTGGGATGGTGCATCTGACTGAGGGGCTAGATGTTCGAACGGCATCATGGTGGGCCCCACACCAACTCGACCTCATGGACGACCGTATGCGCTCGAGCGCATAGTACCTTTTCCCTATATATATATATATATATATATATATATATATATATAGAGAGAGAGAGAGAGAGAGAGAGAGAGAGAGAGAGAGAGAGAGATATGCTCACACACAACTAGTTGGACCGTGACTTTTGGTCCAACTAGCTGGGCATTTAATGCTAATTAATGTTGAGAGAGGGGAGTTCACTTCACGTTAGCCTTTTAAGAGGTCTTTTGAAAATGATCTCTGACTTGAGTGGGCCCCACTGTGCTGTTAATGTAAAATCCACCTTGACCATCACATGTGTCACCTCATGTTAGATCTAAGAACAGAAAATCAACTCCATCCATGGTTCAAGTGGACCACACAATTGAAAATAGTGTTCAAAAAAATCTTACCTTTTAAAATAATTCCTTTCACGAGGCACACTTAAATCTAGTATGGGCCTGATTTTTGAGTTCCATGCTTAGCTTTTGATGTGACATTTAATGGTTGGAATGGATTTCACTTACTCATGATCATGGGTACTGTAAAAATCAAATGTAGATGTCTCTCTCTCTATACCTTTTCTATTGGTGTGTCTTACCTAAATCAAAAGTCATCCTAATATTTTGTCTCTAAATGTAGAATAAGATCACACATCTGATAGTCGTAGTGGATCTAACATGCACGTCAAAACATCATGGTGGGCCTAATAAAAATAAGGTTAAACATTCCTCTTCCACTTTTAAGCTTCTTCCAACTTCCTTTAAAAAAAAAAAAAAACCATGTTAGGAAAAATATCAAGAGTGGATTAAGTGCAGTCCATTGCTTATGTAACACAGTTTGTCCCTGACCATGTCACCCACCTTCATGTATGTATTGTATATCCATGTGGTCCATTGGTTTTTTCGGCTCATTTTAAAACATTGATCTAAAAACGAATCAATTATAAATCTCGAGTGGTCCACACCAAATAGAAAATAGTGAAAATTGAACTTTTACCATTAAAATTTCCTAGGGCCCACCGTAATTTTTTACTTGCCACCCAACTTATTGATAATGTCACAAAGACCTTGATGAAGGAAAATAAAATTAAAAATAAATTTTAGCTTAATCCAAAACTTTTGGCCGACAAAAGTTTTTAATGGCCAATCACCACTATTTCTGTCGTGTGGTCCACCTGAAATATGTATCTATTTCATTTTTGGAATTCTTTCTTATCATTAGCTAAAAATATAGATGTAGAGAATGGATATATAATACCTTTATCAAGGTAGGCCCAGGATGAGGGATGAACAGAACCACATATTTACGGGTTGCACCCAATGTACTCCCACTTTTTTGGGAACAGGCACCTTTTCTCTCGGGGAATACAAAGAAGTTTAACGGCATAAGAGAAAACTTACCTCGATTTTTTATATGGCACACCTTATCATGTAGGTAAGATCCACTCCGACCATTAGATGTGCAATCTCATTGTAGGTCTAAAGAGAAAATATAAGATAGATTTGTAATTCAGGTGAGCCACACCAATGGAATATTTGAAGGGGAGACATCCACCTTTGATTTTTACCCGACCCCAATCATGAGCATATGAAATCAGCTCCAACCATTAGATGCGAAAGTAAAGACTAGGTGCGGGAATTAAAAATCATATCCATAAGTGATTCAAGTAGGCCTCATCAAACAATCATTTTGGAGGGTGAGCTTTTTTAGCATACTGTTTCCAATTGTGTTCCATCCGAGCTACCAATGGAGTTTATTTTCAGTCCATAAGTTTAACATGATGTGACACATATCATGGTTAGGGTGAATTTTACATTAATAGCACAATGGGGCCCACCCAAGTCAGAGATCATTTTCTAAAGACCTCTTAAAAGGCTAATGTGAAGTAAACGCCCCTCTATCTCAACATTAATTAGCATTAAATGCCCAGCTAGTTGGACCAAAACTCACGGTCCAACTAGTTGTGTGAGCATTACTCATATATATATATATATATATATATATATATATATATATATATATATATATATATATATATATATATAAAGATGACAATGGCAATAAATCGCAGAATTAGACCATCCTAGCCTTCCATTCAATTATAAGTACCACTGATCTTTCTTTCTTTCACTGTTTATTTGTCAGCCAGGTTCATTTGGTTAGGACCATCTGATCAGTGAGAATTTGCCACGTGGCTGACCAACAATTGAGAACTACCTGATTTTATAAGAAAAATATGAAAATGGAAGAGAACGGCTTGTGGCCCATTACAAAGTGGCGTCTTGTGAAATCATCTGATGAAAAATCCAGACCCAGAAACAGGCTACGCGCCCTTCAGCGGTTTTCCCACTCATGGACAGTCCCAGCATTCTCTATCTCATCCCAAATGGTTTGCAATATCTATTAAGCCCAATTTTTTACAGTCAAGGCCACCAAACGAATTAAACCAGAGAAAAAAATAATTCAACGACTCTGCCAGCAATCAAACAGGTAAGCCCACATTTCTGCAGTCCAAACTGTTCATCTAGTGGATGGGCGATGCCCTGAAAATCTTCCTCATTAGAAAATCACAGCCATATGATCTGTGTGTGTATGTGCATGCAAGTGTAAGATCATCTGGAGGAGATTTTTGTGGCATGGCCAACCAATAAAGAGCCTGCCAGCTGAACAGTCCGGATCACTAAAAGGTAGCCCCACTTGCATGGTTGCTAGGCCAAGGAGAACACAACGTTTTGTTCAGCCAGCAAGCAGTCGAACAACCCCCTCATAATGACATTAGGCTCAACCCCAAGTTAATTAGAGATTTCCTACTTGAAACAACAAAAAAAAATAAAAAATAAAATAAAATACATGCAAATACATACAGAGAGTGAAAAGCCCATGACGGAGTGGAGCATCAGCTTTTGTGTCTTGCTTTAGAAAGAGTCTTAATCAAGCCTTTGAGGATCTTCCAGAACCAAAACAAGTTCATCAAAGATATCAAGGGAGGCACCGTAAGTATGCTGTAGAAGCCCAACGGAAAGATCATTTTCACCTGAAAGAAAAAAGAAAAGAAAAAAATGTTATCAGTAAAATATTAGAAAGAAAATATAAAAATCCAATGCTAAGAGGCCGGATCCTCTATAAACGTTCCTAGAAAAGGCCTTTTCCACAGCTCTTATTCTCCTGCATGTGAAGGTTATTAACATGTGCACCAAAGTTATTAACATGCATGTACATGTCATTTACACCATGTTGTGTGTACGCCATCCAACCCGCACATTGAGTTACAACCCCCACATTAAGTGAGTCCCACCATAATGACGGGAGGCCCTAACAATCAGGTCTATACCATCATTAGGTGAGCCACTCATAGCAAATAATGGATATCCACCCAAAAATTTCCAAGTTAATGCGGTGGCACACTTGATGGTTGGATTGGCCTTGTTTTTGGTGCATCCCACTTTCTTGGTGGTGCAACCCATTTAGACGGATCGGATTCCGTACAAAAAAACACAGTGGACCACACAAAGCAGATTTGTAGAGAGCTTTTTTCTGCAAATGTTGAAGAGAATCCATCCTCCCAATGCTATATCTTACCATTCAAGTTCGTTATCAAGATCCAATATCCTTGTATGAGGTGCACATATGCCAGATCCAGATTGTTCCCATGTAGACTAAATGCCAATCGTCCATTGCCATTTAAAGCTGACCATTGGTTAGACGGTTTCCTACCACCAATCATTTGTAATTCTTAAAAATCCTCCAATCAGTGGCTAGGATCACTTGACTAGTGTGAATTTCAGGACACTCCCTCTATAATAGGCCCAGCAGATGAAAGGTCCAGATATTGTACACATGCATATTGCATGTATGGGTATTGTGTGCTCGATAACTAACATTAGATGATATTGATAGCAGTGCATCCCTCTTTGAAAAGAAAAGAAAAGAAAAGAAAAGAAAAGAAAAAAAAATCATGCCAAAATATGCCATTAATCACCTATTATTAATTACATCAATTACTTAAGAGTATCACATTCAAACACCCAGTATTAGATATCTAAACAGATGCATGTTTCCCAGTTTTGCTAATGCAAAGAATGCATTAATGTTTATTTTTCAGTAACATTAAAATTTTCCTCTCAAGTGTAGAATATGTATCTTTCCAACTTACCCAGCTTTTTCCTCTTCAAAATTCTGGCACTCAAGATTTTTTTGGGTACAGAAAAATAAAAAAAAATAAAAAAAATAAAAAAGCAGAGAAGGAACGGAACAAATGTTTGTCACATATTGGAGAAGGCAGCATACCAAAAAACCATGATTATGAACCATGTTTGGGAGGGGGAATCGAGATAAGCTGGGAAGAATCCTCAAGCCCAGAGTCATACAAAATGGCCCGATGCAACTTGCAAGCAATGGCCAAAACTCAACTGATCCAGATAGAACTTGCCCAACTCAACTTAGTTTTGAGGTGGCAGTTCTTTCAAACATTTTGATTGACAAAGAGAGAAAAGTGAAAACAGAGCCTTGAGTTTTTTTTCACATGAGCATGACAAACAAGGCTTGTGCGAACACACTCCGCTTTAAAAGAATGAAGAGTCTTTCCAGTCCCTACCATTCGTTGAATGGAAGAGTCTCCTTGAGTTTCTTATCATAACCCAGTTGCTTTAACCTTTAAATAAGTTGCCTGATTCCCTTGCTTTGCTCCTTGAGTTGAATACATGCAAGTAATATTCAAAGAGATTTACTACAATTGCTTGCAGTGGGTTATTAGCGAAATAATCACCTCCATGTTCCCTAACAAGGGGCATTTTGGTCATGTGTCATATGAAAAAATGCGCCCTCTTTCAAGGAGGATGCAGATGTTTGCATTGATCCCAACTCAAATGCTAGTAGATCTCTTTAAATGTTACTTGCAAGTATTAGATTTAGTGTTGTTCTAGAAAGAGAAGGATTTTCCATATTCAGGTGTTTGCAACTCCTCTCCCAAGTTAACACCCAACGCAATGTTCACTCCCCAATCACCGTAGGCACTTGAAATGATATCCAAGGCTCCAATTGCCCAACGTAACATCTAACGGCTTGAAACAAGATCCAACTTGTAAATTTTCCCAAAGCAGCATCCAACCACTCATAATGAGATCTACCGGTTCAAATTGCTCAAGCTGACATCAGATGGTGAAATGATGATTAGATAGAGGCCAAGATGGAGATCAAGTGGCAGGAGTATTTTACCAATGGTTAGTCCATCATTGATCAATCAACAAGAGAATAAGATTAAAGACAATTGGTCAGAAAGAGTAGATTAAAAAATGACGATGGATGATCAACTAATGGAAACCTAAATGGGATTATCAATGGCCAGATCTAGCAGTGATGGGCAATCAACAGTAGGATCCAGTGTTTTCGGTAGAGCTCATAGCATAGTGCGTGGCATAGCATAGCATAGCTAAAATGCTACATAGTGTTATAGAGAATGCTAGTGTGTTGTGTAAGTGGTTAGTAGCCCTTTTAGTCCCTTTTAGTGTAAGTGCATGTGCACACTTCCCTCTTCTCCTGCGGTGTACTATATGCTTTATTATAATAAAACATCATGTGTTAGGGCAAGCAAGCCTAGCACAACATCTCTCCCAAACTCTCCTCCTTCTCTCTCAATATTCTCCTTTCTTCACATTATTATCATCAAATCATTCTCTACTTGGTATCAGAGAATAGATACAGGCATTCCGCATCCAACAAATTGAGAAGCAACACGTCACCTTGCTGACGTCAGCAGCCGTACGGCTGATGTCAGCGTTGTACGGACATATAGACTCCGTTTGAGCTAAAAGTTTAGGAGTTTGATAGATCTTGATTTTAGAAGATTTGTCATGATTTTTTCAAAATTTTTTGAACCTCCTTTCATGGTATTTTGGGCGAAATAGAGAAATTCAAAAATCGGGCCCATCTTCCGTTTTTCTTCGATCTACCTCAAATCGATAAGCTTTTCTTTGATTTCTTTGCTCAAGATGGACCGAAACCTCCCTCCCAAGCTACGAATGGAGGATTTTTTTAACTTAAGATCAATGTTTGAGAGGTTTTTAACCTCAAACGGACGTGCGGCTGAGCCGTTTTTCACTCGGTTGGGCCTTTTTTGACCGAGTTTCATGGTATTTTAGATGATTGATATTTGTTTGAGGTTTATCTCTTATTATCTTGAAGGATTGAGTGAGATGGAGTTGTTTGAATCAATCCTTCTTGACGTAGGGCCTCTCTTGGCATAGGTTTATCTCTCTTGGACTCTCCTATGGCTGATAAAGGGCCCTCATCTCTTGGCATAGGGTCTCTTGAATCCAACCCCTTGCAGATTACCTCCACTAAGTTGAATGGTAACAACTATCTTCAATGAGCACAATCTGTAAAAGTATTTTAGGAGCCTGTGAGAAGTTGTCGTATATTTTGGATAATCCCCCAAGCTCTACAGATGTTACTTGCAAGTCTTGAACAAGGAGAATTATCAAGTTATTGCATGGTTGTTGAATAGTATGAATTCCTCGATTAGCCACTCAGTGATGTTTTTATCATCGGCTAAAGGCATTTGAGATACGCTTCATGATATGTTATCGAAATCTTAGAATTTTTCACGGGTATTCCAGCTTATTCAAGAAATTGGTCGGTTCCAACAAAACTCCAGATCATTAAAAGATTATTATTCGATGCTTCGGGGTATGTGGGATGAGTTGGATATGTATCAGCCTCTTCCTTCCAAATGTAAAGAGGATCATAAACATACTCATAAGCAGCAGGATATACTCGTATCATGCAGTTCCTAGCTGGGTTGAATTCTGATTATCTTCCTGTTTGAGATCAGGTTGTTATACAGGATCCTCTTTCCCCATTGACGACAGTCTATGCCATGTGTCAATGTGCTACTGTCTCTACTCTTCCTTCTCATTCATTTGTGTCTGTAAACAAAGATTACAGTATCTAATACCAGAGAGGAGCTGAATGATTTCTGTATTTGAGACAACCCAAAGGGTTGAATATATAGAGAGTACAGTCATCTATACAAGGAAAATAATAAAATTAGAATCTTCTACCTATGGAAATGAACTATACAAGGTATACTAGCTATACAAGGTATACAAGGCATATGAGCCTGTCTAACATCCCCCCTCAAACTAATGCTGGTCATCGACAAGTAATAGTTTGCCAACTAGAAATAAGTAACATGCAGAAGTGAGGGACTTGGTGAGAATGTCGGCAATCTGATCATGGGATGCAACATGTGGAAGAGAAATGAGATCAAACTGAAATTTCTCGCGGATAAAGTGACACTCAACTTCAATATGCTTTGTCCGTTAATGAAAAACCAGGTTAGAGGCAATCTGAATAGCACTTAGATTATCGATATGGAGTGGAGTATGATTCTGTAGAAGAATTCCTAAGTCAAAATGAAGTCCACGTAACCAGACGAGCTCACTACATGCAGCGAACATCGCCCGATACTTGGCTTCTGTGCTCAATTTGGAAACAGTGGCCTGCTTCTTATATTTCCAAGATATGAGAGAAGTGCCAAGAAAAACACAGCAACCAGTGGTAGATCTTCGTGTGAGAGCGCAACTAACCCAATCAGCATCCGAATAAGCACGAAGGTTCAAAGACGTCGTGGAGGAGAAGAACAATGATCGATCTAGAGTTCCACGTGGGTACCGTAAGATGCACACCATCGCAGTCATATGAAGAGTTTGAGGAGCAGAAACAAACTGACTGATGACTTGGACAGCGTAGGTAATATCAGGGTGAGTCATAGTTAAGTAAACCAGACTCCCAACCAAACGGCAGTATAAGTCGGGCTGTGCAAGTAGATCACCATCGTCACGATCATATTGAACGTTAAGTTCTAAGGGAGTCTGAACTATCTTCTGATCCGTCAATAATGCCAAGGCAAGAAGACCCTTAGTATATTTACGCTGGTTGATCAGGATTTCACGTTTAAAACGTGAAATTTCAAGCCCAATAAAGTATATAAGATGGTTGAGGTCTTTCATCTTGAAGGATGATTGCAAAACATCCTTTAAAGCCGAGATATCAGTATCATCGCTACCAGTCAGAAGTAGGTCATCAACATAGACGAGAACAATGACAATGCCGCGAGCAGTGATGCGCAAAAATAAGGATGGGTCATGACTACTTTGAGTAAAGCCAACACCTGTAACAACATTGTGAAAGCGTTGGAACCATGCCTGTTTGAGGCCATACATGGTTTTCTTTAGGCAACATACCTTATTGTCAGGGATTAAAGAGTCAGGAGGAGGTTTCAAATATAAAGTTTCTTGGAGGTCTCCATGAAAAAAAAGCATTTTTCACATCCATCTGAGCAAGTGGCCAAGAGCAAACGGAAGATATTGCCCGAAGAGTACGAACGGTTTTCATGTTGGCCACATGAGCGAATATCTCATCATAATCAATTCCGTATTCCTATTTGTATCCTTGAGCAACAAATCGAGCCTTGTATCGATCCAATGATCCATCAAACTTGAGCTCGATAGAATAAATTCATTTGCTACCAATTAGCTATTGGTCAGCAGGTCGAGTGACAATGTCCCACGTATGATTTTTATCCAATGCCACAAGTTCTTCGGCCATAGCCTTCTTCCAACAATCATGAGTGGCTACCTAAGAGTATGAAGTAGGAATAGAAACAGTATCCAGAGTAGCATTCATAGCAGACATAGAGCATATCAAGCGATCAGGCGCTCGATGTACACGATCGGAACGACGAATCGAGGTAGGTTCAGGATCTGCAACAGGTACAGTAGGTTCGTGATGAGTAATAGGTGGTGGATCTGTAAGTGGTCGACGCGAGCAAACCTGCAACGGATGAGGGAGAGTACACGAGGTAAGAGGAATATCAGGAAAGGTGGTTAGACCAGGAGAGTTTAAAGCATGAGTAGGAGGAAGAGATAAATGAAAGGCAATATGTTCAAGAAAAACATGTCTTGAAACCCGAACACGATGAGAAACCGAATCATAACATCTAAAACCCTTCTGAGTTTCTCCAAATCCCAGGTACATACATTTGATCGATTTTGGAGATAGTTTGTTACGTTCACGTGAAGCCAGGTGAACATAACAAACAACCAAAAACACGAAATGTGGAATATGCAGGAGGTAAGCTGGTGAGAACAAAGTATGGAGATTTACTGTTCAGAACGTTGGCTGGCATTCGGTTAATTAAGTAGACTGAATGTAACATTGCTTCCATCCAGAAAGAACGAAGAACACGCATAGCTGTTATCAGGGTGTTGGCATTTCAACAATATGACGATTTTTTCGTTCAGCCACCCCATTCTATTGTGGAGTATCATAACAGGTGGTCTGATGAATAATCTCATGACCCTGAAAAAATGTACGAAAATCTGTTGAGAGATATTCCCCCCTTGAGTCAGAGCAGAGAGTTTGAACTGGAACCTAAAATTGAGTCTCCACCACAGAGTGAAATATCTTGAATTTTTCAAAAACCTGTGACTATGACTGCAGAAAGTAAATCTAGGTGTAACATGTGAAATCATCAATGAATATAACATAGTATCGTAACACAGAGAGAGACATAATTGGTGAAGGACCCCAAACATCCATATGCACTAGTTCAAACATTGAAGAGGATTTTGTAGTACATAGAGGAAAAGGAATACACTTACTTTTTGAAAGACAACAAAATGTACAAGGATAATCTAAATCTTTTTTATTAAGAGAAGTGTTCCCTAACATGCCAGAAGAAAATAACTGAATTAACCTATCGGAATGTGGATGACCCAGGCGAAAGTGCCACAGTTTCCACAATTTATTTGCTGAACAAATATCTGATGAAGATTGAGAAAAGAAACATGCCGGAGTGACAAATGGATCAAAGTCCAGCACGTACAGACGACCATGCCGCCTACCTATCCCAACTACCTTCCCCGTTGACAGATCCTGCACAAAACAACAGTTGGGAAGAAATATAACTAAGCAGTTATTGGATGTGAGTTGACCAACTGAAATTAAATTGGAGGAGAGGTGAGGGACATGAAACACATCACGAAGGGTGAAATGGCAATGAGCAAAAGGAAAGAAAGTCAATGATCTAACAGACTGAATGGGTAGTCTAGTGCCATCCGCGGTAGAAAAAGCCTGATTTCCGATGTAGGGACGAATGTCACGAAGATGGGATATAGCACCAATCATATGATTGGAAGCACCCGAATCAAAGAACCATGTAGAAGATGGGGATATACCTGACATTCCGGCCACAAAAAGG
Source organism: Magnolia changhungtana (assembly GCA_030180095.1). Taxonomy (NCBI): domain Eukaryota; kingdom Viridiplantae; phylum Streptophyta; class Magnoliopsida; order Magnoliales; family Magnoliaceae; genus Magnolia; species Magnolia changhungtana. The sequence goes on along the minus strand of JASAUF010000198.1, from coordinate 3,604,077 downwards.
GCCTGAATGATTTGTTGGAGCATCGCAGGAGTCAAAGGTGATAAAAGACCTTCAGCAGAAACAGTAGATGCAGTATCGGTAACAGACGGCTCGGAAGAAATAGTGGCAGCAGTAGCAGAAAGAGCACGACCACGACCACCACGTCCACGGCTGAAAGAAGATGCATAGACACGTGTACGGTAGTCCTAAATACCATGACCAATCCGTTAACAATAAGCACACCATTCTTTGCATTGAGCGACAACATAACCCACCTTGTTACAGCCGCAACAAGTCAAAGGAGTGGAACCACGGGTTGGTGTAGTGATGGACACAGTAAGCACCATATCAGATGATCTCGGAGTTGAGGAAGGAAGAGAGAGAACTTTCGGTCGTTGTTTCTCAGCCAATAAATCATTAATAATCGAATTCAATGAAGGAGTAGGGCTACGGTTCAAGAGAGCAGCTCGACAAGACTCAAATTCCGAACACAACTTCATAAGAAATTGTCGAATTTGCACTCTCGCACATAGTTTGGAATATCTTAAAGTCATGAGGAAATGTTAGATCTATCATAGCCATCTCAGTCTAAATTGTGACAATTTTGGAGTAAAATGATTGAATATTGTCATCACCCTGAGTAAGATTAACGAGATCCTATTCCAGGCGGTATAACCGGGCCGCATTACTCTATTAATAAATTGTCTGGAGATGCTCTCACATTGCTTTAGCAGTGCAATGAGGTGTGAGGCCAACAGCAATGGACCAATAGACCGAATCGAGAATCCAGGTAATAATCCGTCAATTGTTCATTTCCCAATCAGCTAATTTGTTGACATCTATGGAAGTGGGGATAGTAACAGATCCATCGATGAGTCTCCACAAACCACGACCCTTGAAGAAGTTCTAAAAATGGATGCCCATAGAGAATAGTTGGTACCAACAAAACTACAACGTGGGGCCTCTGTACGCGATGAGTCCTTATCCATTGTCTTGAAGTAATAGCAAAGAGTCGCAGCAGAAGAAGGTTTTAGATGTACCTTGCAGCGGGAGGTACCCAAGGTATTGCAGGTGATGGATCTAGCGTAATAGCGACGGGAAATCTAGATCTGGAAAATCTCTGGATCTGAGACAGCAACAAGGGTTGTTGGAACTGACGAAATAGCAACGGGGGTTGCTAGAAAATCAAGCGGCAGTAGCAGCAGCAGTAATTACTGGATCTGGAAAATCGTGCAGTAGGGCGTGCAGTAATTGTTGGATCTGGAAAATCATGCAGTAGGGCGTGCAGTAGCAGAGGGTCAGATGGTGGCCAGACGAGTAAGGACGTAGTAGGGACGAGCAGGGATGGTCAGATGGTGGTCGGACGAGCAGGGATGGTCGGATGGGGGTTGGATGGTGGCCGGACACAATAGGGACGAGCAGGTACGGTCGGATGGTGGCCGGACGCAGCAGGGACGAGCAGGGATGGGGGCCAGACACAGCAGGGATGGAGGACGGACGCAGCAGAGATGGTGGCCGGACGCAGGGAAGGTCGAATCTGACAGGTGGTGCCGGTTTTAGATCAGTGAAGCTCTGATACCATATAAACAAAAATTACAGTATCTAATAAAAGAGGAGCTGAATGATTTCTGTATTTAAGACAACCCAAAGGGTTGAATATATAGAGATTATAGTCATTTATACAAGGAAAATAATAAAATCAGTATCCTCTACCTATGGAAACGAACTATACAAGGTATACTAGCTATACAAGGTATACAAGGCATGTGAACCTGTCTAACAGTGTCACCCGAGTGTTCGGCACATCTTGCTGGTGATCAGTTCTCTCTTGGTCTTCAAGTACCATCCTTGAGTTCAGGGTGCATTTCTGGTTTTGCTGGTCGTGGTAGAGGCCGCGAGGTAAATCGCAGTCGTTGCGATCATAGTCTTTGTGGTCATGGTGGACGTGGACGAGGACGTGATGGTTCCCGCATTTGTTCACATTGCGGTGGAACTAATCACGTCGTTGATTATTGCTGGCAGATACATGGTCGTCTTACGTATGTTGTTGCTTCTATTGCATCCACAGTTGCTCCTGAGACACTGTCTTCCACCCCGACAGTTGAGCAGTCTACTTCAGGGGAGTCTTATCATTTCTCGAGCTGCATATGATGCCCTTATACGGCTTCACATTCATGATATTCCTGAGCCATCTCACGCAGCTTCGGCCCAGTCAAGTACTGCCCTTCTTGTGTCACCCTCTCCTACCTCCTGGGTCATAAGTCTTGAGCTTCCTCCCATATGACTGGTAAGTTTCAATTCTTTTCTTCTTATTCTCCTTCTCCTCACATTCAGTATGTCACAGTCGGAGATGGAACCCAAACTCCCATCTCTGGGATTGGATCCATCCCTCTTTCTTCTTCCTTGTCTGTCCTCAGTCTTGCATGTGCCTCGTTTTCCATTAAACTTATTGTCTGTTAGCTCTCTTACTAAATCATTAAATTGTTCCATTACCTTCCCTTCTTATTGTTTGTTTCAGGACCTGCAGACGAAGAGAGTGATTGGTGGGGGGCATGAGCGAGGAGGCGTTTATCTTCTCGATAAAACACCCATTGCCGCTTCTAGTACCCTTTCTCTGGATCAAGAGTCCATGACTCTGTGGCATTGCCGCTTAGGCCACCCATCCATAGCTAGATTGAGAATTTTGTTTCCCTCCTTATCTGTCACTAAACCGTTATGTTGTGATATTTGTGAATTGTTTAAACATCATCGTGCTACGTTTCCTCCTAGCTCTTCTGGGAGGAAATCTCAACCTTTTTCTTCTGGTTCACTCGGATGTCTGGGGACCAGCTCCAGTTACCTCCACTTTTTTATTTAGATATTTTGTTACCCTTATTGATGATTATTCACGCATGACTTGGATTTATCCTTTGAAATCTAAAAGTGAAGTGTTTGATGCGTTTAAAATATTTTATCATGAAGTGTGCACTCAATTTCAATGTTCCATCAAAACTCTCCATTCTGATGAAAGGGGAGAATACATGTCTACTGCCTTTCTGTCCTTCTATTGCATAACGAAAGAATCGTCATCTTCTTGAAGTTGCTCGCACCATTCTGCTTGGTATGCAGCTACCTAAACATTTTTGGGGTGATGCTCTTCTAACTGCTACTTTTCTTATTAATCGTATACCCTCACGTATCCTGTCTTACAAATCTTCATTTGCTATATTGTATCCTCATGATAATCTATTTTCTCTACCACCTAAAGTTTTTGGTTGTACATGCTTTGTTCAAATTTTGGATGGAAGTAATGATAAACTTAGCCTTGATGGGGTTTTTCCTCCTTAGTTCGGAGGAGAGAGTGCAACCAATTGAAAAAACGGATGTTTTTCCGTGGTGGTCGACTCAAAGTCCAGCGAACAATTGGTTCTGGAATTCCGTGGTGCTCGACTGGTCGAGTGGGCCGCTCGACCGGTCGAGGACTCTGCTCGACCAGTTGAGGTTACACAAATTCATGTCCGAATTTCGTGCGGACTACGTAAATTTGAGGCGGTTTTCACTAAGGTGCGGAAAGGAGTTTCCTAAACTATAAATAGGGGTCCCTATGGTTGTTCTAGGGAATGCAAGAGAGTTTCCTAAAGTTTTGTAAGGGTTTGGTATTAGGGCTATCAAAGGAGTGTGTGTGTGTGTGTGTGTGTGTGTGTGTGAGAGAGAGAGAGAGAGAGAGAGAGAGAGAGAGGAAGTTTGTGGAATGGAGGTTCTGCTCGTAGAGGTAATCTACTGTGCACTCGATATCTCAGCGCTTCTATGTCCTCATGATCGGTGAGATCTCTTCGTGTTTCTTTATTCTCTTATTGTTTATCCACTCTTGCGTGAGTGAAAAAGGTTTGATCCAAGCGGTGTGTGCTTGTGATCAGTTGTAACGTTCTACTTCATAGTGGATTGTTGCTCTGGATTAGGTCCCATGGTTTTTACCTCTTTGAGGGTTTTCCACGTAAAAATCTCGTGTCGTGTGGTTTGTGCTTTGATTTATTTCATTGTTTTATTATCTCATAATTCTAGTGTTATTTGGGAGGCTAGATCCTAAGGTTTTGTGCAACGGCCCCCAACAAAGTGGTATTAGAGATATTGGTTTATTGAACGGAGTGGGATTGGTTTTAAATTATGGAAGGTGGCTCATCAAGGATGATCAATCTCAATGGTTCTAACTTGACCATATGGAAGGCTAAGATGGAAGACTTACTTTATTGCAAGGACTTGTATGCTCCAATCCTTGGCATATCAACAAAGACAAAGGATATGACAGATGATGATTGGAAGAAAATGGACCGGAAGGCGGTGAGGTTTATTAGACAATAGTTGGACGATTCCGTATTCCACCATGTGTCTACGGAGACCTCGGCCGCTAGCCTATGACTGAAACTGCAAGGGTTGTATGAGAGGAAGACAGCCGGCAATAAAAATTTTCTGATAAGACAACTTGTGAATCTCAAGTTCAAAGATGATGGTTCTGTGGCTAAGCACATGAATGAAGTCAGCAATACATTGAACCAGCTCTCCGCTATAAAGATGGTCCTGGACGATGAATTACAAGCTTTACTATTACTTAGCTCATTGCCTGATAGTTGGGAGACATTGGTGGTGTCTCTAAGTAACTCCGCACCAGACGGAAAGGTGTCCATGGAACAGGTAACTAGCTGTCTCTTCACTAAGGAGACAAGGAGGAAGTCTCAAGGGTCTACTCAGCAAGAGGCCCTTATGATACAAGATCGAGGGAGAGGAAAGACCAGAAAGGGTAGGAAGGCCCGAGATAAATCAAGAGGCAAGTCGAGTACCAGGAAGGATGTTGAATGCTGGAATTGTGACAAGAAGGGTCACTACAAGCATGAATGTCGTAATAAGAAGAACGACAAGAAAGGAAAAGGAAAAGAGAAGGAAAATAAATCAGACTCCACTGCGGTCGCTTCAGATGGCAACGTTGTAATTATTATTTCAACAGATCATGATGATTGTCTCACAACTACAAGTCAAGACACTGACTGGGTGATAGACTCGGCAGCCTCGTTTCATGTGACTCCATGCTGGGACTTCTTCATAAGCTACAAGTCAAGTGACTATGGAACCGTAAAGATGGAAAATTCTGGCGTATCGAAGATTGTAAGGGTCAGTGATATTTGTGTGAAGACCGTTGTGAGCTGCACATTGATTCTCAGGGATATAAGGCATATCCCAGACCTTCGCCTCAACTTAATGTCGACGGGAAGGTTGGATGATGATGGCTATGAAAGCCGTTTTGCTGGTAAAGCTCATCAATGGTTCATTGATCGCAGCCAGAGGAAAGAAGTGTTGCACCCTTTACAAGGCAAGTATCAGTGTGTGCAAGGATAGGCTAAACGCAGCGAAAGATTCAGCTATTGACATGTGGCACAGGCGTCTAGACCACATGAGTGAAAGAGGGCTTCAACTACTAGCAAAGAAGCGGCTCCTTCCAGACGTAACGGGTATACCTCTCAAAACCTGTATTGATTGTTTAGCAGGAAAACAGTATAGAGTTTCATTTGTTAAAACTGTTTCTCATGTTAATAAGTTGCATGCATTAGATTTGGTTTATTCTGATGTTTATAGTCCTATAAGGACAAAAACCTTGGGTGGGGCATTGTATTTTGTCACTTTTATGGATGATGCATCTAGGAGGGTTTGGGTTTATGCTTTGAAATCCAAGGACAAGGTCTTTGATGTGTTTAAATTGTTTCATGTTATAGCCGAGAGAGACAGGTAGATCATTGAAGTACATCCGCACTGATAATGGTGGTGAATACATTGGTGACTTCCATGAGTATTGTAAGTCCTTGGGTATACAGCATGAACAGACGGTTCCCAATAACCCCCAGCATAATGGTGTGGCTGAGCGAATGAATCGCACCATTGTAAAGAGAATCAGATGCATGTTATCCCATGCGAAGTTGCCCAAGACGTTCTGGGGAGAAGCAATGCACACGGCAGTGTATTTGATAAACAGGTCTCTATCAGCCCCGTTGAATGGAGAAGTACCCGAGAAAGTGTAGACTGGACAGGATCCATCGTACAGTCATCTCAGGGTGTTTGGATGCAGGGCATCCGTTCACGTACCAAAGGACAAGAGGTCCAAGCTCGATACGAAGATCAGGCAATGTGTGTTCTTAGGGTATGGTGATGAAAAGTTCGACTACAGATTGTAGGATCCGACTGAGAATAAGCTCGTTAGGAGCAAAGATGTGGTTTTCTTTGAAGATCAGTGTATAGAAGACATTAGAAAGCCAGAGAAGAACCAGCCTAGTTCAGGTGAGCTAGAGGACATGGATCCAGTTATTCCTCCCATGGTGCCTGATGACGAGGGAGTACTGTAAGGTGCAGAGAATGAGGGAGTTCCTACAGAAGATGGACCGAGGGAGTAGCCCTCACATGATCCACCTATTGAGCCACAGGTGAGAAGGTCATCTAGGGACAGACAGTCGTCCAAGAGGTACTCACCGCATGAGTACATTATGCTGACTGATGGGGAAAAGCCAGAAAATTATTCTGAGGCCCTAGCCGACGAGCATAAAGGGGAGTGGTTGAAAGCTATGTGAGAGGAGATGGAATCCTTACATAAAAACCACACCAATGATATGGTGAAACTGCCTAAGGGCAAGAAAGCTCTTAGCAAAAAGTGGGTGTTCAGAAAGAAGATTGAGCAGAAGAATTCACAAACGAGGTTCAAGGCCAGACATTGTGAAAGGATTTGGTCAGAGGAAAGGCATAGACTTCGAGGAGATTCTCACCAGTGGTGAAGATGACATCCATACGGGTGTTGCTTGGGTTGGCGGCTAGCATGGATCTAGAGATAGAGCAGTTAGATGCTAAAACTGTCTTTTTCCATGGTGACCTGGAAGAAAAGATCTACATGCACCAAACCAGAGGGGTTCAAAGTCAAGGGCAAAGAGCATATGGTGTGTAGGCTGAGGAAGAGCTTATATGTGCTGAAACAAGCTCCACAACAATGGTACAAGAAGTTTGACTTGTTCATGTTAAAGCATGAATATGATAGAACGAAGTCGGACCACTGTGTTCACGCACAAGTTCTCAGATAGTGATTTCTTAGTTCTCCTATTATACGTTGATGACATGCTCATCATAGGAAAAGACATCAAGAAGATGAAGGGCTAAAACAGGAGTTGGGCAAGTCGTTCGCGATGAAAGACTTGGGCCCAGCTAAGCAGAGACTAGGAATGGAGAAAACCTGTGACAGAAGCAGCAGAAAGCTTTAGCTATCACAAGAGCGATATATTAAGAAAGTCCTAGAGCGGTTCAATATGAATACAGCGAAGCTAATCAATATTCCACTGAATGGTCACTTCAGATCGAGCGACATGCAGTGTCCCAAGACGAAGGCAAAGGTGGATGAGATGCAAAAGATACCCAACGCGTCAGCAGTCGGAAGTTTGATGTATGTTATGGTGTGTACGCGGCCAGACAGCATATGCGGTTGGTGTTGTCAGCCGGTATCTTACCAATCCTGACAAAGAACATTGGATAGCGGTGAAATGGATACTGCGGTATCTAAGAGGCTCATCCAGGTTGAGCCTATGCTAACGGAAAACCTGTGTTAGAGGGCTACACAGATGCAGATATGGCAGGTGACATAGACTCCAGGAAGTCTACATCGGGGTTCATGTTCACGTTTACAGAGGGAGCGGTCTCTTGATAGAACAAGCTACAGAAAGTCATAGCATTATCGACGACAGAGGCCGAGTACATTATAGTCACAGAGGCATGTAAAGAGATACTTTGGATGAAGAGGTTCCTACAGGAACTTAGCCTGAAGTAGAAGTAGCACGTGGTCTATTGCGATAGTCAAAGTGTTATACACTTAAGCAAGAATCTAAGTCAAGTCGAAACACATAGAGATTCAGTATCACTGGATCAGGGATACTTTGGAACAGGTGTTACAGCTTGAGAAGGTCCACACGGACGATAATGGGTCAGACATGATGACCAAGGCTTTGCTCATGGGCAAATTTGAGGTTTATATGTGAATTCCTCCTGAGTCAGAAATGGGGAGATTTGATAGGATTTTTCCTCAGTTCGGAGGAGAGTACAACCCGTTGAAAAAAACAGATGTTTTTCCGAGGTGCTCGACCAATCGAGCGGCGCTCGACTCAAAGTCCAGCAAGCAATTGGTTCTAGAATTCCGTGGTGCTTGACCAGTCGAGGGAGGTGCTCGACCGGTCGAGGACTCTGCTCGACCAGTTGAGGTTACGCAGATTCATGTTCGGATTTTGTGCGGACTGTGTAAATTTAAGGCGATTTTCACATAGGTGCGGAAAGGAGTTTCCTAAACTATAAATATGGGTCCCTAGGGCTGTTCTAGGGAATGCAAGAGTTTCCTAAAGCTTTGCAAGGGTTTGCTAAAGAGTTTAAGGCTATCAAAGGTGAGAGAGAGAGAGAGAGAGGAAGCTTGTGGAAGGGAGGTTCTACTCGTAAAGGTGATCTACTGTGCACTCGACATCTCAGTGCTACGTCCTCATGATCGGTGAGATCTCTCCATGTTTCTTTATTCTCTTATTGTTTATCCACTCTTGCGTGAGTGAAGAAGGTTTGATCTAAGCGGTGTGTGCTTGTGATCGGTTGTAACGTTCTACTTTATAGTGAATTGTTGCTCTGGACTAGGTCCCGTGGTTTTTACCTCTTTGAGGGTTTTCCACGTAAAAATCTTGTGTCGTGTGGTTTATGCTTTGATTTATTTCATTGCTTTATTATCTCATAATTCTGGTGTTATTTTGGACGCTAGATCCTAAGGTTTTGTGCAACGGCCCCCAACAAGCCCCAGGGCAATTAAATGTTTCTTTTTAGGGTATACTCGGAGTCAAAAATAGTATATATGTTTTGACCCATTGACTCGTAAGAAATATGTCTATGCCGATGTAACCTTCTTTGAGGATATTTCTTTTTTCTCTGCTCCAGGCCAATCCCTCTGTGATCCTCTTACGAGTCAAGGGGAGTATTGACTCTTATCCTCTTTCCACTAGTGATCATGGGAAAACTCATCTCCCCTCCATTCAGCATCATGTTGGTGATTTGGGTGAGCCTAAGCCTCTACGGGTGTATCATCGTCGAGATAAATCTTTACACGCTCAGTCATCCACCCTTCCACTCACTTTGGATATTGGCTCAGGTGACTCTCCCACTTCGAGTTTAGATCTTCTCATTACCTTGCGCAAAGGGTCACGATCTTGTACTCAACACCAGTAATTTCATTTCATATGATCATCTTTCACCGTCTTTTCAGTCGTTTGCAGCTTCCCTTTCATCACAGACTATTCCTCGATCTCTCTCACATGCTCTTCAAAGTCCTGACTGGACGAAGGCGATGATAGAAGAAATGTTTGCTCTTGAGAAGAATCATACTTGGGACCTTGTGCCACTTCCTTTAAGCCATAAACCTGTTGGTTGTCAATGGGTTTATACGTTCAAGTTTCTTCCAGACGGCTCCATTGATCGCTATAAAGCCCGTCTTGTTGCTAAGGGTTACACACAGACTCATGGTGTGGATTACTTCGAGACATTCTCTCCGGTGGCTAAGCTTAATTCGATTCGGGTTGTGATCTCCTTGGCCGTTAATTTATCATGGCCCTTGTTTCAGCTTGATGTTAAGAATACATTTCTCCATGAGGACCTTGCAGAGGAAGTTTACATGTATCAACCTCCTGGCTTTGTTACTTCTCACAACCCTGCACTTGTATGCCGGTTGAAGAAGTCTCTTTATGGACTCAAACAATCCCCACGTGCATGGTTTGAAAATTTTAGTTAGACTCTCTTGGAGTTCGGCTTTGTTCGTAGTCATGCCGATCATTCTCTTTATATGTCGTCGATCGACGGGCATCATGGTTTTCATATCTATGTGGATGATATTATTCTGTCCGGTGGTAATTCTACTGGAATGAGGGAGGTCAAAGATTTTTTGAAGACCAAGTTTGAGATCAAGGATCTTGGTCCTCTTCGCTACTTCCTCGGAATTGAAGTTGGTCGCTCATCATCCAGATTGGTCTTGTCACAATAAAAATATGCGCTCGATCTTCTCATGGAGACCGGCATGTTAGGGTGCAAGCCTACTACCACTCCCATGGATACTTCAAAGAAGCTTCGACTAGATGATGGTGCTCTCCTTACTGATTTCAGGATGTATCGACGACTTGTAGGCCGGCTTATTTACCTGACTATTACTCGCCCAGATCTCTCATTTGCGGTGGGCGTTGTTAGCCAATTCATGCAAGCTCCCCGTACTTCCCATCTCACGGCTGTCTATCGCATACTTTGGTATCTAAAATCAGCCCCGGGTCTTGGCCTTGCTTTCAGTTGCATGGTCATCTTCATCTTTCTAGCTATTCCGATGCTGATTGTGCAAGTAGTACTTTTGATCGCCACTCTACATCCGGCTTCTGTACCTTCCTAGGTGACAATCTTATAACATGGAAGAGCAAAAAGCAGTCACTTATTGCCTGGTCCTCAGTTGAAGCAAAATATCGTGCTATGGCTCATGCGACGTGTGAACTCGTGTGGCTTCGCAACCTTCTTGAAGAACTTGGCTATCCTCCTTTGGATCTGTTCCTCTTCACTGTGACAACCAAGCGGTCATCCATATTGCTCGTAACCCGGTTTTCTACGAACGAACCAAGCATATTGAGGTCGACTGTCACTTTATTCGGGATAAAGTAGCTTCTAAAGAAATCGTCACTCCTTTTGTTCGATCTGGGGATCAACTTGCTGATGTTCTTACAAAGTCCTTGAGTCGAGATGCTCCTCATCGTGTTCATGACAAGTTAGGTATGATCAACATCTTTGCTCCAACTTGAGGGGGAGTATAGAAAATGCTAGTGTATTGTGTATATGGTTAGTGGCCCGTGGTTAGTGGCCCTTTTAGTCCCTTTTAGTGTAAGTGCATGTGCACACTTCTCTCCTCCTACGGTGTACTATATGTTTTATTATAATAAAATAATATGTGTTAGGGCAAGCAAGCCTGGCACAACATCTCTCTCAAACTCTCCTCCTCTCTCAATATTCTCCTTTTTTCTTCACATTATTATCATCAAATCATTCTCTACTAGTGTATGCAGGTAACATAGCTCCCTGGTAGCATAAGCTACGGGGCATGTAGCGTAGCATACAGTGTAGTGCAGGTAGCATATGCTACCTGAAATCTCCTTTTTTTCTAATTTTTTCTTCTATGCTAGTTCAACACCTATTTTAAAATGGTGGTGACTCATCCCCATCACACGTGGCAAGCACTACATTAGATTAATCTGGACCATCTAAAAATTGTCATCCATATCGTGGATAGAGCACTTAGATCAATTCAGACCATCCAAATTGTGGTCTATATTGTAAATTTGTGTTGTTTCAATAAAAACAAAAAAGAGCTCACGCTTAGAGATGTCTGAAGGCAAAGAGACAGATTTTGCATGGAAATATGTGGTTGACAATCTAGATTTGCAGTAAAAAAACTCATAGGAATTATGCATTTTGTAAATTTTATCATATTTTTTTTAATTAAAAAAATATTAAGTATTATGTAGCTTATTGATGCGGGACACATGATTTAATACTAGCACGCAACCTATAGATTATGAAAGAGTCCATAAAGTACTTCAATTAACAAAAGATGCTAACTTACCACATAATTAAGAGTAAACAATAGGAAATAAAATCTAATTTCACATGCCCGCATGCTACGAAACCACATAAATCAATTAAAATTAGGCCCGATGGAAGGATAGAACTTCCAATTTAGCATAGGCACATTCCATACTCAAGGAACTGACTTGTAGGTTATATGATTAGGGTTAGGAAGGGAAAAATCTAAATTTTGAAAAATTAGGGTTCATGGGAATTAGGATTTTTGGAATTAGGGTTTTTAGAATTTGGGGAAAAGATGAAATTAGAGCTAAATTGGGTGAATTGATTAAGGGGATTAATGAATTTAAGCATTGATAGATGGGAATTAAGGTTTTGGATGAAAGGAAGTAATGGATTTTGGGTTAATTAAGGAAATTTGGGGAAATTAGGAAATTAGAGAATCTAGGGTTATGGTTAGGATTTATAGGTAGAGTTAGGGATGGGGAATCAAAGTGTTTTGATGGGTGACGCAAGGGAAAATCAGGGGATTAATTCGCCACGCACTATCAATTCGAGCTTTTAGAGCAAGTGGTTTGTTGTCTTGCGTTAAATGGGTATTGTTGATGCTGAAATCTGGCTCACCCTTACCGAGCTCCGAGCACTTGCGTCGAGCCCTGTAAGCCTGCACGGTAGGAAAACAAAGGAGACCCTGGCTAAAGCAGGGGACCCTTCGATGCCAAAGTCAAGCTAGGAATCTGGGTCTAAATAGTGTACGTGGGTTACGGGTGAGAGATTTTGCGTACCTGTCTCAATAGAATTACCTTGTATTTATAGTGTAGAACAGGATGTGGGAGTCCGCTAATCTCGGCACGATCTCAGCCATCAGGCAAGAAGTGCGTGACTGAAGATGTTGACGGTTACATTGAAATCGTGCGCCGGATGTTACTCCCAATGTGCATTACTAGAGTCGGTTTCTGGGCGTGATTGTAGATCACCTCTCGTCCGAGCCCGATCCTATAGTCCAAGTCCAACCAAAAACGAACTGAGCCCACTTGCTTGCTGACGAGGATTTGGTCGGGGTTGACGGTAGAACAGACAAATGTGTAATGGCTTCTTCTGGGTTCCAGGCTGATGTGAAAGCTCTATAAAAGAACTCGGCAACCAGGCACTTCTTCTATCAGCATCAACATTTTACCGACCCCTCATATGACCTGCTCGAACCAAACGAATACTACTCCGAGCTATGCGCGTTGGCACAGTGGAGAGTGAATTTTGTATTTTACTCTAGGGTCAGGGACACCCACGTTGTTATGACTCCGCCGAGCTGTATACAACAAGCAGGACCATAACAGAAGCCCCCTACTCTCTGAGTTCGAGCTCAGACTAGAGGAGTAAATGCTTTGGAAGGTGGTCCATCGCGCCCCTCATGATGGTGAATCAGTAGAATCGGAGCAAATCTCACAATCATGGCTCACTGCCTTTGAGGCGTCGTACTGCGGGCGGTGGCTTTCCGACTGCGAGCCTGTGAGAGGTGAACACGTGGCGACGGTTAAGGATCCATATCGCCTGGGGGTGTGGGGCGTTGTCGCGTGGACATCGGAAGGGGGAAAGGCGACTCTGCATTGATTGCCATTTAATTCTGCTAGCGCAGGGCTCGAAGGATATAATGCCCAAGCTAATGGAGCGCTACCACGTATGGCAGAGTGCTCGACTCAACAACCTTTCGGCTTCGGTGATAGTTGTCCGTCATGATTACAGTTGGTTGATTAAGGTTATAAAAGCTAGTTTCCTTTCTCATTTGAACTCTCCTCCTCATTTTTCGAAAGTTTCTGCTTCAAACCAACTCCCGGAGTAAGCGATTTCTGATGAGTCTCCTCTTCTCCCCGTCTTCTTTTAGTCTTTCCTTTACCTTTCCATTCAATCCACAATGTCGAACGGGTCGAACGAAGTTCATGAAGTGCATGCATTTGAGGGTGACTCTGAGCTGAAGAGCAAAGACACTAGGCGTGAGGTCTCAGAAGGATCATTGGAAGCGATACCCCTCCGACCTCGAGCCAAGAAAACAAAGGGCGCAAAAGCTAGGGCTCGCCCTAAGGGGACAAAGGATACCTCGAGACCCGGTCGGGAGGACTGTTGCTGGATAGTGGTCGACCCGCCGAGGTCGTCCCCAGGGGCTCAGTTCTTGTTGAATCTCAAATGGCCAGGATCCGAGCAGAGTTGCAAATTCCGAACTCTGTACATATCCGCGCACCTACTCCTCATGATGCCCCAGGGGACTCGGCTGAGAGGGATATAGCGATCTTCATCTGCGCCCTTCAATGTGGGCTCCAATTCCCGCTCCACCCCTTTAAGCTGGCCCCGGGTCAGCTCGTCTCCAATGCTTGGAGGACCTTGATGACCTCCTACCTTATCTGGCGCTAGCTCAAAAACCAAGAGCTGATGTCAGATGAGTTATGTCCATTTATCAAGCCAAGCAAGACTCCTTCGAGCCGTGTTGGTATTACTTCTTGGCAAGGACTCATCACGGCTCATGCCTCATCGCTAAGCTCCCATCTTCCAACAAGGATTGGAAGAACAAGTGGTTTTGGGCCTCGGGAGAGTGGGAAGAACCTAGGGCCGAGCTCTGTGGTCTACAGGTCAAGAGTGCCTACCAAATTCTCCATTCCAGGTCGAATTTCTAGAGATGGTTGTTCCGCCATCGGCTTTTGACCCATTTTATTTCGATCTGATCTTTGCTATCCCTTTGCAGTGTATCCAAAGGGTCCGCCCGAGCTCTCTTCCTTCCTCCAAGCACAAGTTGCCAGGGCGAGAGTGCTGAAAGAAGAGCTTCGCGTCTGGCACCGTGTCATCAATCCGGACAACCTTTAAGCCTTTCCCCTCCGCTGTTAGTAAGTACTTGTATTAGTTTCGAATGTAGCCTAAGCTCTCGCCGTAGATGTTTCCCTAAGCTAAGCTGTTTTGCACAGGTATGGCCAAGGCTTCGAGGACCAATAAGAGGAAGCGGCCCACTCCTCTCAGCGAGATTATCAGCGCTGAGCCCTGCATGAAGATCACCGCGCGGAAGAAGAAGGGGACTTCTCAGGCCGAGCTCGGGCCCACCGCGACTCCTGTCTCCGCCCCCGAAACCCCCCCGATTGCCCCTTCTCATCCGCCCAGGATGGAAGGGGAAGTGGTCGGGGAAACAACTGCCGCAACTCCCTCCCGTTTTGAGCTCAAAAGGGAGATATGGCGGATGTTGAGCACGTCGAGCTCACGCCAGCCGAAGTCAACTATCTGGTCGACAAATCTAACTCTCCGCCCAGGGGCGGGGATGGGCCAATGGTTGAGGCTCATGCCTCGGCCGCCAGCGGCATTAGCGAGGCCGTTGGATCTGCTCCCCACCCAAAGTTTGAGGAGCATCCGCCCGGCTACCACATGGCCTACTTAACCGAGTGGGCAACTAAGCATGCTCTAGAGGCAGAGATTGCCGACCTCATCTCCCGCCGCGCCGAAGCCTTCATGCTGACATAGCTTCAGTCTGTTATAAGGTAAGCCCTTTTCCGTATCTGATCTATCTTGTTCTTGATCCCGAGCTGTTTCTCATTTTATCCATTTTTTTGGCGGTACCCATGTTCTTGTCGACTCGGGAGAGGCTATAGGAGCTGGGCAGGAAGGAGGCGAAGAACGAAGCCCTCCGAAGGGAGAAGGCCGAGATGGAGGCACTTCTCAAGACGTCAGCTGAGGAGGAGTTGAAGGGTTTGCTAGCCGAGGGCCAGGCGAAGGAGTAGTTGTTCCAGGGGGAGGTCAACGACCTTCAGTCTCGCTTGGATTTGGCCGACCCCAAGCTAATGGGACTGAAAGCTCACCTCGGCTCGGTGGAAGATGACAACGCTTGGCTGGCGGCTAAGCTGGGGCAGCCAAGCTCGATGCTGCTACTGAGGTGGAGGTAGCAGTCGAGAAGGCCTTGGCTACTCAACGTGCCGAGTTTGAAGCCTTGCCACTACCGCTGTCGAAGAGTTCAAGTCTTCGGCGGAGAGAACTGTCGAGGCTGAGAGGGTCTACTACTGTGGCTACAATGCCTGTCTGGATGACGTCGAAGAACTCTATCCAGACCTCAACCTCAAAGCTCTAGCCGCCGAGGATGCTGAAGAGGAACAGGCCAAAGACACTCTTGCCAACCAACCCACCAATGTTGATCTTCCTCCTCTTCATGTCGACTGATTTGTGCCCCATTATATTTTTCTTTTCTTTCTTTTGTAATCGGATATTGCAGCACTTCAGCACCATTTTGATTAATATACTTATATATTTTGGTCGATATGCTTGTTGTGGATTGCGCTACATTTAAATCGATTATGTAAAATATGCTTGTGATGCTTGTCGAATGACGAGCCGACCTCTTCTTTAAGGGTCAACTCGTCAAAGGGTTCCATCTCTGCACTTGAGAGATGGTCCTTCGTAGCATGCTCGGATGGCGGGTCGGCCACTTCTTTAAGTGGTCAGCTCATCCGTGGGACCTTTTTTTTCTCGCACAAGAGGTCTCATGTAGAACGAGTGAGAGCGCGTAGAACAGCATAGGGCAATTCCATGTAAAAAAATGCATCTTTTATTCAAAGCATAGATTCATCACAAGTAGTGCCGACCTTTACATTAATTCCCTTAAGAATAGTAGATCTTCAGGTGCTTGACATTCCATGGATGCGGCAAGACGCCCTTCTAGGTCCTTGAGACGGTAGGAGTCAGGCTTGACCAAGCTAACTACTTGATAGGGTCCCTCCCAATTCGGTCTCAGGGTCCTACTCCAGGCTCCGCGATGTTCTAGAACACACGGTGAAGGACGAGGTCTCCCCGTCAGAGTCGTCTCGTCTTGACCCTGGAGTTGTAAAAACGAGCGACCTGTTGTTGCCGAGCCGCAATCCATAGCTCAGCTGTGTTCCTCAATTCCTCGAGTAAGTCGAGGCTCGCTGTCATCTGCTCAGCGTTTTCGCTGTCCTGATAGGATCGCACTCGAGCATTTGGAGAGTCCTATCTCGACAAAGACAACAGCCTTGGCACCATAAGAGAGGGAGAACGGGGTTTCTCCCGTCACTGACCAGGCTGTAGTTTTGTGCGTCCATAGCACGAATGGTAGCTCCTCGACCTAGGCGCCCTTTGCTTTTTCCAGCTTGGTCTTGAGATGACTCTTTATTATTTTGTTCACTGCTTCCACTTGCCCATTGGATTTAGGATGTCGAGGTGACGAATAGGCATTCCTGATGCCGAACCTCTGACACATACCCCTGAATCTATCGTTGCCGAACTGCTTCCCATTATCTAACGTAATGGTATGCGGAATGCCGAACCGACAAACGATATTCTTCCAGACGAAGTCTGTTACTTTCTGCTCGATGATCCTGGCGACAGGCTCGGCTTCAACCAACTTGGTAAAGTAGTCAACTGCTACAATCGCATACTTAGTCTGCCCTTTTCCTTGGGGTAGGGGTCTAATGATGTCGATCCCCCACTGAGCGAACGGCCATGGCCCGCTCATAGGGGTCAACTCCTCTGCTAGTTGTCTAGGGACAGCCACAAACCTTTGACACTTGTCACATTTCCGTGCGAAGCCTCTGAAGTCCTCTTGAATCATTGGCCAAAAGTATCCTTGGCAGATAATTTTCTGTGCCAGAGCTCGGCCGCCAGAGTGATTTCCGCAGATTCCTTCATGAGTTTCTCGGATAACGTACTCCGCCTCATCTAGTCGCAGACACCTTAGATACAGTTGGGGGAAGCCTTTCTTGTATAGAGTATCCCCTATGATTGTATATCGCGCCACCCTGAGCCTTAGGCGTCGAGCTTCTAGTTTGTCCTTGGGCACTCTACCATCTCTGAGGTATTCAATTATTGGATCCATCCAACTCGTAGTCATCTGCACAGGGTGGACGATTCCATGGTCGAGATGATCTATGCTCGGTTCGTTGAGGAATTCCACCGGGACAATCCTCGGAATATTCCCTTCAGTGGCCGAGGCCAACTTCGCCAGAGCGTCGGCCCAATAGTTCTCGACCCTTGGTATCCGGTTAATGTTACACTCTTGGAACTTACTCATGAGTTTCCGAGCCTCGCCTAGATAGGCTATCATCCTCACTTCCTTAGCCTTATATTTTGCCGATATTTGATTTACGACGAGCTGGGAGTCGCACCGGACATTGAGAGCTCGGACTCCCAAGGTTGTCGCCAACCTGAGTCCGCCCGGTAGAGCCTCATATTCTGCTTCATTGTTCGAGGCCCGAAAACTGAGCCTTATGGCGTACTGGACAGTCGCGAAGTCAAGTGCTACGAGGACAATTCCTGCTCCTCGTTTCGAGTTCGATGACCCGTCCACGAACAAGGTCCACTTGTCCCCAGTCACTGTCTCCGCTTTGGTGTCCTCGACAGGCGAAGAGGCCTGGAGGATCACGAGGTTCTCTGTCAAACCGGCAGGTGTGCCCAAGTCAAATGTTCCAGCTTCGTTGTTCTGAGCAGTGAACTCCGCTATGAAATCAGCCACTGCCTGGCCGTTGATAGCAGTCCTCGGCCAATATTCGATGTCAAACTCGCCGAGCTCGACCGCCCACTTGGTCAAGCGTCCAAACACTTCTGGTTTCTGGAGCACCTGGCGAAAGAGTTGGTCGGTGAGGACGACTATAGAATGCACTTGGAAATATGGACGAAGTCGTTGAGCAGACACTAGCAATGCCAGGGTGAGCTTCTCCAGGCTCGGATACCTTGTTTCTGCTGGGACCATTGCTTTACTAACGTAGTACACAAGATGTTGCTTCCCCTCGGATTCTCTGATAAGGGTCGAGCTCACAGCCGAAGCGGAGACCGCCAAGTAGAGGAACAGTGGCTCCCCTTTCTACGGCTTAAACAACAATAGAGGCGACCCTAGATACTGCTTCAGCTGTTGGAACGCCTGTTCATAGTCCGAGGTCCATTCTGCCTTCTTATTGCCCTTCAGTTGCTGGAAGAAGGAGAGGCACTTGTCGGTATAAATGGAGTGATTAGTTAGGAAGGGCACCCCGTTGCTTATTTTAGTGAGAAGTTGAATGAGGCAAAGCAACGGTATTCCACTTATGACAGAGTTTTGTGCGGTTGTCCATTCCTTGCGCCATTGGCGGCATTATTTATTACCACAAGAATTTGTCTTGTTCTCTAGCCACGAGACCTTACGTTACCTCAATTTCCATAAGAAAATAAACCCTAGGCATGCTAAATGGGTCCAATTTCTTCAAGAATATTCTTTCGTTCTTAAATATAAGGCTAGCGTCGAGAACAAACATATCGATGCCCTTAGTCGTTGTGTGGCGCTACTTCAAAGTATGAGACTGAAAGTGACTAGGTTTGATTGGCTAAAAGAAGAGTATCCCACATGCCCAAACTTTGGTGATTTGCATGCATCACTATAAGATGATTAGTCTACCGACAGTCGCAGGTTTGTCATCATTGATGAGTTTCTATTTAAAGGTGACTGACTCTGCATTCCCCATACCTCCCTCCATGATTTCCTAGTTTAGGAACTTCATGCAGGAGGGATAGCCAATCATTTGGGGAGGGGCAAAACCATTGCCCTTGTGTAGGATAAATTTTATCGGCCAAGTCTCGACCGAGATGTAGCCAAGATAGTTGGGCAGTGCAGGACTTGTCAACTGGTGAAGCAAAGAGTAAAATAAAGGATCGTATACGCCTTTACCATTACCCCATGCTCTGTGGCAGGACATTAGTATGGATTTCGTGTTGTGCTTACCGAAAACTATCACAAAACACGATTCCGTATTTGTGGTTGTGGATTGTTTTTCCAAAATCACCCATTTCATTCCGTGCTCAAAAACGTCGGATGCCTTCAATGTGGCTTAAGCTTTTCTTTGGGGAGGTAGTGCATTTACATGGTCTACCTAAAGACCATAGTGTCTGATTGTGATGTATGCTTTATAAGCTATTTTTAGAAGACACTATGGCACATGATGGAGACAAGGCTTCAATTTTCATCTACCTATCACCCTCAAACAGAAGGTCAGACTGAGGTCGTCAATAAGAGTCTTGGAAACTTGCTTAGATGCCTTATGGGTAATTGCGTCCGAACTTGGGATATTGTTTTGCTTATAGCTGAGTTAGCATATAATAGTTTCATTAATAGGTCCATAGGCATGAGTACATTTGAGGTTGTGCATGGCTATAAACCAAGGAAACCCGTAGATCTCATACCTATGTCTGTGTCCCATAGGCCGTCTGAGTCAGCACATGAGTTCGCACGTCACATACATGAGTTGCATAGTGAGATCAGGAAGCGAATTAACATAAGTAATGAAAAATACAAAGCATTTGTTGATTCTCATCGCAGGTTTCATGAATTTCAGGTAAGAGATTACGTCATGGTTCATATGATGCTTGAACGGTTCCCACATGGGGCCGTTAAAAAGTTACAAGCGTGTAGTGTAAGATCATACAAACATTGCAAAAATTGAGTCCTAATGCGTATGTAGGGTTGTACATCAAGCCGAGTCAAGTCGAGGTGGGCCTAGCTCAGCTTGACTCGTCCATGCTATACTCGAGTTCGAGCTCGCCCTCGAGCTCAACATTGAAGCTTGGCTTGTTTGCCACAGCTTTCGAGTTGAGTTCGAGTCGAGCTAGTGGTTCGAGTCGAGTCGAGTTTACCTCAGTAGGGTAAGGGAAGGAAAAAGAGGGAATGGGGACGGGTAGGGTCAGGTAGGGTTTTTTTAGTAAAAACTTTTAAGTTTTAAATTCTTTTTTTTAACTTAAATATATATTATATATATTTAATATTCATATAATATATATTATTAAAATATATTACTCGAGCCGAGTCAAGCTCGAGCTTCGAGTCGAGTCGAGTTGAAATACACCATGGTCGAACTTGGCTTGCACTCAACTCGAGCTTTAGTAAACAAGCTTGACGTGCCTTGAGTCAGCCTTTCAAGCCGAGTCAATCCGAGCGAAGTCGAGCGAGCTTTTCAAGCTAGCTTGACTTGTGTACAGCCCTATGCGTATGTAGTAGACCTTCCACCTATTATGGAAATTAGCTCTACTTTTAATGTGGAAGAACTAGTACGATACAAGGGCCCTGCTACTTCGCCTTCTGATCCATTCTCAGGCCCTCCCACAGACCATGACCTAGTCCCTAACCTATAGCCCCTACTTGACCAACCCTTACCATCCTTGCCTGCTCAAAGTGAATAAGTTGAAGACATACTAGATGCATAAGCGATTTCCACTCGCCATGTGGGATTTCAGAAATTCCTCGTCAAGTGAAAGCACGGACCAATTTCAGATAGTATTTGAATTACAGAGGACGAGCTACAACATTTGGATCCAAACATCTTGGAGAGCTATAGAGTTTTAGTACGCCAGAGGCGAACTCTTCTCAGCCGATGAGAGTCGATGAGGACATCACTTCAGGTACACCTTTGCGTATGTATCAGAGGAGGTATGCCACATCAATTTCTCTGTGGCTAGGCACCTCATGTGCATGTGTGAGCATCTGGAAGACCCCACACTGGGAAGATGCACATGTGCTGCTTAAAATGAGTGATTTGGACTGTCGGATTCGAGGGACATGACGATCAAACCGTTGGATCGCATGGATCACATGATCGGGCCATTGATCGTGGATCGTCTTCATCATTTTGGACATTATTATCTTTTAGGATTTAGTTTATTATTACTTTATGTTTGGACACCTTATGAGTAATTTTAGTTGATTTTTCATTAAACTAAGGTCATTTTCGTCAAAATTTATAGACGGTTGAAATTGTAATTTTGAAAAGTTCTTGACGCTACAAAAGGAAGGGGGGTGAGTAACCTCTCTCCAGTTGGGTTTTTGAGGGGGGAAAAAAAAAACAGAGAGAGAGCTCATTGCTTCTTCTCCCATCTTCATGTGATTTGAAGGTGACTTCCATGTGAATTGGAAGGAAGATTAGTGCGAAGCTAATCTTCATCAACGGAGGTACGAGGCTTCCATCTATCCCCCCACATTCTCATAACTTCATCAACCATCAAGGTATTCTTCAAGTTCTTTGATCTTCTTCATCCCAAGTCATCACCATTCTTCCAATCTTTATCCCTTATACATTTATCGATGAGCCAAACCCTAAGGACCTTTGACCTTAAAAACCTAGCCCACACGTGTGACCGTACAGCCACACTCGTCCCTTTGGCTTTCCACTACCCTTGCATCAAAATCCTACTCTCTCTTTTCTAAACCCTAACCCTAAACATATAAATCCTAAATTTTCCTATTTCCCCATATTACCAAACCCTAAGTCTTCACATTCTTTAATTAAGCCCAAATCCTTACATTCCCTCCATCCAAAACCCTAATTCCCTTATCCTAGTACCTAAAACCTTTAACCTCTCTAGCCAATCCCCCTCCATTAACCCTAATTCCAAGTTTTCTCCAATTTCCCTAAACCCTAATTTCACCCTAGGTAGTAGTAGATCTTCTCCTTTGAAATAGGCTTTACCCTATTCCATTTGGATATCCCTACATCCATTAGATCCTAGTTTTCATTATTTAATCATCTTATAGAATGATGCTTGGTAACTTAGGCTAGAATTATGCATGATCTTCTCTTGAGATTTTGGTATTATGCATGATCTCTTGAGATTTTGGTATTTGTGATGATGATAGCAGGTTTTGTGTTTTTTATTAATTAAGCTAATTTTGCTAATTGATCTCACACAATATTTGAGTTCATGCATCGGTCCTACATTAGCGCCTGGGTGTTTCAAGCACTCCAGAGGAAAGTGTGCCTAAAGCCTTTTAACTACACTGCTAGCGATCAATGATGTTGTAGATGTGATGCCCCAATATATGGTTTCCCTGGCCAACCAGGCACACCTGCAATCCATATAATCGTTGGGTAATTACTGTCTCGGGATGTCAATCAAACATCATAACTTCAAATTTTAGGATTTACAATTTCAGGATTTCCAAGTAAAATCCAAATGGGCCCCCAGTGTTAGATGTAAATCCTTGGGCTTGAAAATCAGTTACCATGTAAACAAAGAGAAAACGATGAAGGCTTTGAGGAAAATAATTCTCCTTTATTTTTCTATGTATTTGAGACAACCTTGAAGAGTTGAATATATAGAGCTTTACAACGACTATACAAGGTAAAATGATAAATACAAAATCTTCTATTTATACATCATCTATCTATAGAATCATAGAATCGGCTATACAAGGCACGTGGCCTGTCTAACATCCCCCCTCAAACTAATGCTGGTCATCGACAAGTAATAGTTTGCTAACTAGATATGAATGACGTGCAGAAGTGAGGGACTTTGTGAGAATGTCTGCAACCTGATCATGGGATGCGACATGTGGTAGTGAAATGAGCCGAGACTGAAACTTCTTGCAGATAAAGTGACAATCAACTTCAATATGATTTGTCCGTTCATGGAAAAACGGATTAGAGGCAATTTGAATAGCACTCAGATTATCTACATGGAGTGGAGTAGGATCGTATAGATGAACGCCCAAGTCAGAAAGAAGTCCACGTAAGCAGATAATCTCACAACAAGCAGCTGACATTGCTCTATACTCGACTTCCATGCTTGATTTGGAAACAGTGGCCTGCTTCTTACACTTCCAAGAGATAAGAGAAGTACCGAGAAAAACACAGTAGCCAGTCTTAGATCTACATGTGAGAGTACAACCGGCCCAGTCAACATCTGAATAAGCACGAAGGTCCAGAGGGGCCGTGGAGGAGAAGAAAAGAGATCGATCCAAAGTTCCACGTAGGTACCGTAAGATGCGTAATACTGCAGTCATATGAAGAGTCCGAGGAGCATAAACAAATTGGCTGACAGCTTGGACCGCGTAGGCAATATCAGGGCGAGTCATGGTTAAGTAAACCAGACTCCCAACCAAACAGCGGTATAATGTGGGGTTCGCGAGGAGTTCACCATCGTTACGGCCATATTGAACGTTAAGTTCCAAGGGAGTCTTAACTGTCTTCTGATCCGTTAATGAGGCCAAGGTGAGAAGATCCTTGGTATATTTACGCCGGCTGACCAAGATTCCACGTATAGAACGCGAAAATTCAAGACCAAGAAAATATGTCAGATGTCCCAGGTCCATCTTGAAGGATGACTTCAAAACTTCATTTAATGCTGAGATGCCAGTATCATCGCTACCAGTCAGAAGTAGGTCGTCAACATATACGAGAATAATGACGATTCCACGCTTAATGGTGCGCAAGAATAAGGATGGATCATGACCACTTTGAGTAAAGCCAACTCCTATAACAACATCATGAAATCGTTGGAACCATGCCTGAGGGGCCTATTTGAGGCCGTATAGAGCTTTCTTCAGGCGACAGACCTTATTGGCAGGGATTAAAGATCCAGGAGGAGGTTTCAAATATAGTTTCTTGGAGGTCTCCAAGAAGAAAAGTATTTTTCACGTCTATCTGAGTGGCCAAGAGCGAACTGATGATACTACCAGAAGAGTGCGAACAGTTTTCATTTTAGCCACAGGAGCGAATGTCTCATCATAATCAATGTCGCGTTCTTGTTTATATCCCTGAGCGACAAGTCGAGCTTTGTATCGATCCAATGATCCATCAGACTTGAGCTTCACAGAATAAATCCATTTACTGCCAATTAATTGTTAGTCAGTAGGCCGAGTAATAATGTCCCACGTATGGTTATCATTCAATGCTGTAAGTTCTTCTGCCATAGCCTTCTTTCAACAATCATGACTAGCTGCCTGATGGCATGAAGTAGGAATAGATACAGTATCCAGGGTAGTATTCATGGCAGACAGAGTGTATCAAGCGATCAGGCTGTCGATGTACATGAGTGGAACGACGTACCAAGATAGGATCTAGATCGATGACCGGTACAGTAGGGAGAGTAGTTGGTGATGGATCTGTACGCAGTCATCGTGAATAAACTTGCAATGGACAGGGAGGTGTACTCAAGGCAACCGGAATTTCAGGAAAAATAGTAAGACCAAGAGAGTCTGGTGTGGGCGAATGAGGAACAGATGAATGGAAGGCAATATGCTCAAGAAAAACAACATGTCGTGATACCCGTACACGACGAGAGACCGGATCATATTAACAAAAACCCTTTTAAGTTTCTTCAAATCCAAAGTACATACATTTGATTGATTTTGGGGAAAGTTGGTTACGTTCACGTGATGCTAGATGAACATAACATACACAACCAAAAATACGAAATGTGGAATATGTAGGAAGTGAACCAAGTAGGGAGATTTACTATTCAGGACTATGGTTGGCAACCGATTAATCAAGTAGACTGAATGTATCATAGCTTCCGCCTAGAAGGAACGAAGAACACTCATACTTGTCATTAAGGTATTGGCGGTTTCAACAATATGACAATTTTTTGGTTCAACCACCCCATTTTGTTGTGGAGTATCAGAACAGGTGGTCTGATGAGTAATCCTATGACCCTGAAAATACGTACGAAAATTTGTGGAGAGATACTCCCCCTGAGTCAGAGCGGAGAGTTTGAATTTTTATTCGAAATTGAGTGTCCACCATAGAATGAAATATTTTGAATTTTTCAAAAACCTGTGACTTGAGAGTGCAAAAAGTAAATCCAGGTGTAACGTGTGAAATCATCAATGAATATAACATAATATCGTAGTCCAGAGAGAGACATAATTGGTAAAGGGCCCCAGACATCCGTACGCACTAGTTCAAACATAGATGATGATTTTGTAGTACTTAGAGGAAAGGGAATACACTTACTTTTTGAAAGACAACAGGAAGAACAAGAATAATCTATATTGCTTTTATTAAGAGAAACATTCCCTAACATGCCAGAAGAAAAGAACTAAATCAAACGATCAAAATGTGGATGACCCAGGCGAAAGTGCCAGAGTTTCCATATTTTATTTGTCGAACAAATATCCGAAGAAGATAGAGAGAAGAAACAACGAGCTGGAGTAATGAATGGGTGAAAGTCCAACACGTACAAACATCTATGACACCTACCCTTCCCAAGTACCCTCTCCGATGCCAGATCCTGCACAAAACAAAAATTTGGAAGAAATATGACTAAGCAGTTATTGGATGTAAGTCGACCATCAGAAATTAAATTTGAGGAGAGTTTAGAGACATGAAACACATCACGAAGGGTAAATTGGCGATGGTCAGAAGGAGAGAGCTAATGAACCAACGGACTGAATGGATAGTTTAGTGTCATCCGCAGTGGAAATAAGCTGACTTCTAGTGTAGGGACGAATATCGCGAAGATGTGATACATCACCAGTCATATGATTGGAAGCACCTGAATCGAAGAACCATGAAGAAGATGAGGCTATACCTGACATACCAGCCGCAGAAAGGGCCTGCACGATCTGCTGGAGCATCGCAGGAGTCAAAGGTGAGGAAAGACCTTCAACAGAACCAGTGGAAGCAGTATCACTAACAAAAGGCTCAGAAGTAGTCGCAGAAGTAGCAAAAAGAGCACAACCACGGCCACGACCTCAACCACCACGTCCACGGCCGAATGAGGATGCATAAACACGTGAACGACAGTCCTGAATACCATGACCAGTCCTCCGACAATAAGCACACCAATCTTTACATTGAGCGACGACATGTCCCACTTTGTTACAGTCGCGACAAGTTAAAAGAGTAGAACCACGGTTTAGTGCAAACGAGGATACAGCAAGTGTCAGGTCAGATGGTCCCTGAGATGTCTCCTGAGAGAAGACCTGCAGTCTTTGTTCCTCGGCTAATAAATCATTAATAACTGAATTCATTGAAGGAGTTGGGCTACGGTTCAGGAGAGCAGCCCTGCAATACTCAAATTCCGGACGCAGTTTCATAAGAAACTGTCTAACTTGCGCACTCTCGTGCATTGTGTGGAATATTTTAAAGTCAGTTGAAAATTTCGGATCGATCATAGCCATCTTTGTCCAAATTGTAACCATTGTAGAGTAGAAAGTTTGAATACTTTTGTCACCCTGAGTAAGGTGAACCAGATCTTGTTCCAGGTGGTATAACCTAGCCGCATTACTCTGTTGATATATTGTCTGGAGATGCTCCCACATAGCCTTAGCAGTGCAATATGGCATGAGGCCAACAGCTATTAATCGATCAACCGAATCGAGAATCTAGGTAATAATCCGTCCATTTTTCATTTCCCACTCAGCCACTCTGTCGGCATCGGTGAAAGCGGGGACAGTAATGGATCCATCAATCAGTCCACACAAACCATGACCCTGAAGAAAACTCTGAAAGTGGATGGCCCATAGATTGTAGTTGGTGCCATCGAAACTACATCAAGGGGCCTCTATACGAGAGTCTTTATCCATAGATAGAAAGAGATAAGAACTATGCGAAAAAAGAAAGTATCTTGCAGCCACAGATCAGAACAGCAACCAGCAAGAGACAGTAATAGATCAGAACAACAGACAACAACAGATCAATCAAACAGAGACAGCAGGACGTGCAACAGTAGGTGCAGCAGGAGTTGCTGCAGGAGGGATCAAATGCGCAGGGATGTGCGGAGAGACGTGCGCAGGTGCTGCAGGAGGGAGCGAATGCACAAGGGCGTACGCAAGGGCGTGCGCAGGGGATGTGCACAGGGGCGTGCACAGGATCATGCGCAGGTGCGTGCGGACAGGCCTGGGGGTGTGCGGACGTGCCTGGGGATGGCTAGATGAGGGTAGTTAATGCAGTAGGATAGCAGGGGAGGGTCGGATCTGACAGGAGAGGGCCGGATCTGACAGGGGAGGAGCCGGATCTGACGACGGTGGTGCCGGTGATGAAGACAATGCCGGATTAGGATCGGTATCGCTCTGATACCATGTAAACAAAGAGAAAACAATGAAGGCTTTGAGGAAAATGAATCTCCTTTGTTTTTCCGTGTATTTGAGACAACCCTGAAGGGTTGAATATATAGAGCTTTACAACAACTATACAAGGTAAAATGATAAATACAGAATCTTCTATTTATACATCATCTATCTATAGAATCATAGAATCGGCTATACAAGGCATGTGGCCTGTCTAACACACCAAGCACAAAAAAGAAATGCTCAGAGACTCGGAGACTGTTGACCAATTTGGAATTGGGTGAGTTGCCTCGTTCCAGTCTAGCCTAAGCTGGTGAAGTGACTAGGCCTCTTGCAACAAGAGGCATTGTACAATCTTTGAGCTGGGGATGTGTACACTATGTTTGGTTTTCACGTTGTAAAGTGTGGCCCATGGTTCAATGGTCAAGACCATTGGTTTGTATGGTTCCATTGTGGGTAGACCGTGCCCGAAATCTCAAGATTGACATCCTAACCACCAATCATTCACCTTTCTCCAGTTGAATGTTGATCAGTACTGTTTTTTTTTTTTCCGCTTCAAAACTGTCCAGTTGCAGGCAACGAATTGGAAACGTAGGATTGTCCAAGCAAGAAGAATTCTGGGCAAAATCATCCACAGTGGGGCCCAACAAACCAATGGTCTGGACTGGATTACTGAATCACGACCATTTAAACAGAAAGCCTGAATACTCAATCCAGACTTGAAAAACAAAAAGACCTATTTCCTAGACGATTCCTAGGTTCCAATGTTGGTATTAAATATATGATGACCAAGTACAGACCGCCAAAAGCCTCAAAATGCATGGACAATTATGAAGTAGATAAACGGACAGATACCTGATCAAAATGGAGATACATGTGAGTGAAGAAGAAGATGAAGAGAAGGACCCTTGCAACCTGAAGTCATAGATTGTCCACAGGGTAACAGATCTTGTCAGAAAAAAGGTCAACTAAACAAAGACTAAAGGAAATTACACGACTGATCTCAAGCCTAAATGATATTGATCAGAATAATGAAGGTGTGGATAAAAACATGCTAACCCCACATGCACAAGTGGGAAAAGGGGGTGCCTGCATGATGTGGTCAACCACGCTGAAAAAGGATGCCTGTAATTGGATATATGGGTCCCGCTGCCAACGCGGACCAATCAAGACATACAGGTGCCTTCCTTCCATGCCTATAAAATTTCTCTAAATTGTTGAAATAATATAATAGCTGTCGGAGCAATGTTTAAAACTAGATCCATTTAGAACTTGGTCAAGTAAGAGCTATCAAGACCAAATTTCGATCAGTTATTCATTGACACATATCAAACTGTAAATTGGACTGATTTCTGACTTGGTGAGTTTTAAGCATTGCCCACAATGATGGATTGTTTACAACGAAACAATCCATGACTATCCATCAACTACATGAATTTATCTGTAATGCATTGCATAATAACTCATAACACAATATAAGCAACACAATGGGATGCATCATGCAGTACATGTGCAAGACCGTGTGATGAGTATAGAATCCCATGCCAAAATTCATATAAGAAGTATCAAATAAAAAACACGAAATAGTTTCACTGTACCAGCCACCCAATGAACAATGCGATCCCATTGTAGACATAAAGCTTAGAACTTTTTTGTCCAGCAACATCCAAATACCTGCAGATTTTTTTATTTTTTTGGTAAACAAGCCAACCTAAACTGTCACGAAAGTAAAATGAATAAAAGTTTTAGGGATCCGAACTCACCATCTTAAATTTACAAAGGGAGTTGTGATTTCAGTGAATAAAACCATCAGTATGTAAATTTGTGCTTGGCCGCTCATGAGTGCGAGGAGGATCGAATACATGGAGAGGCCATGATGTACAACCTAAACAGAGAAACACATCCAATTATCCTACAATGATAAACGATTTTTCAAAAACAATGACTCATACCAGAAATTGGTTTCTTGATTTCTGAATTGGATTCGGATGTGTCACTGTAAATTTTTCAATCACCAGATCATCTTTTATTTAATATTCTCCACACTCGAAGCCTCACCAAACTGACTGGAATTACTAACTGAAACTATTTTAAAAACATTTTGATGGACTGCAGACTCTGCCAAGTTATGGATGGGATCCAAGTATAGGCTCCAAACTCAAGATTTTTAAAAACCTGAAAAATCAATCATCAACCGGGTCAATTTTCATAACATTGGTGAACTCTTCACTGTCTGCTGAGTCAAACATTTCATTTTCTTTTATGGTAATTCTTGGCTGATGTGAACTTGGGAGTTTGAGATAGATTTAAGACAGATTTCTGGGTTGAGAGCAAGTTAGTCAACATTATAATAAATAATTTTTTTATAAAAAAATAAATAATAAATAAATAAATAAATAAACCATTTATCAAAAAAGAGGAAAAAGACTGAATGAAAATGAGCTGCTGATTTCTCAAAAAAACAGGGTGCTGGATCTGGTACTGATAGCCTGCAGAAATTGAATCAACTCTGCCGAGATCCAAGTCATTCAAGGACTTTTAAGAAAATTGGTTATAATTGTTGGAAACATA
The DNA here is from genome assembly GCA_030180095.1 of Magnolia changhungtana. Taxonomy (NCBI): domain Eukaryota; kingdom Viridiplantae; phylum Streptophyta; class Magnoliopsida; order Magnoliales; family Magnoliaceae; genus Magnolia; species Magnolia changhungtana. The sequence goes on along the minus strand of JASAUF010000198.1, from coordinate 3,574,121 downwards.
AATAGAATTTTTAAAAAAATTTTAAAAAAATTAAATGATGGGAAGGAAAAGTAGGGTGAACGTTTGTCTTTTTGTGTTGAGTTTCCTTTGTCCCGCATCAGATAGGTAGAGACTCTTTTAAGCCCTTATATATAGACCTTATCCCTTAGATTTGTTAAGTAAACATAAGAGAGGGAACTATGTAGGGACCTTGGTAATTTTTCTTTGCCACGCACACGCACCCCGAACTGAGCCAAGCTTGTGCTAGGTCAGCCCATGGCCATGGCTGTGCCCAGAGGTGTGGTGCATGTGTGACTGTTATCTCACATGTCCTTGGTTGTGCCATGCCATCCCATGCATAGCCATCTCCATTGGCCGCGTGTTCTGTTTGAATAATTCAACCAAGTAGTTGAATTCAACTGCTCCCACCAATGGAAGGAGATAGAGAGCTCCAGATTTCATTTTCGGAAGAGAAATAAAAAATAAAAAAATAAAAAGAATAGCAGGCACTTAAATTTTTCTCTGTTTTTCAATTGATAACCCTTTTTGCTGGGCAAATCCAGATATTGTAAGTCTATGTTCGTTGGGGTCCAAATCGAGCGTGCACCTCATCTGAGCCATTGATCATGTGGAGCTATTGTATCCCTAAGACACACACACACCCACGAAAAAAAAAACCGTGACCTTGTGCATCATTAGACCTCCCTCTAGATCTACAATTGGGAGCTAATTTATCTTTTAGAAAACGCTATTAACGTGCCTCAGATCTTTAATTCTTAGGTCTCTTGCCATTATTCATATTTATTCTTTCTATTTTTACTGTGCTATCTCTTGATTATATATTCCAGCAAATTTCATTTACATTACTTATGCAGCCTATCTCTTAATTCTCATACAACAATAATAACCTCAAATTGTTACGGTGTCCAACAAACAATGACTCGTTTTTCTTTCCTTTTTTTCTTTTTCTTTTTTCTTTTTATTTTCTTTTTTTGGAAAGATAAATACTTACATACTCTTTTCCACCTAAAGCTGGAAAACACCAAAGGATCATTCCCAAGTCTGCAAGAAAATAACCAATTGAGACCTGCATGAAGTACGGAAAACATCCAAGTAATTCTTAGTTCTGTGAGAAGCAAATGACTTCTGCAATTATCTTTTCCACACACAATCTTTTGCTATTTCATGAAACTGAAAAGGAGGAAGATGAAAGCTTGAAATTTTTGATCTGATACAAAGATACTTATTTGGCGTGCACGAAACATAACCAGCAGACAATCTAATACAATATAAATTGATTTACTACCACACGTCATGAAAATTTTACTACACAAAGTTATGTGCCCATGCAACCATTATTTCCAAACTGTTTGTTATGAATCTGTGGCTCACAAGTCCAACTGTTTATAATCAGTCAATGACAAATTGCCATTGGATAGACAAAGGTAGTTTATTGACTAAGAAGACCACATATAAGGCCAAGAAATGCCAAAAAGGACCCTAGCGAGATTCTAATGAATGCTAGGGAATGATAAAGGTGAACACAAGATGGGTTTTTTCAGTCTTAGGGCATAAAACACTAATGAGCTGAAGAAGTGACACTCCAAGAAGGATTGCCCATCTTTATCTTCTTACGAATTCATAACACCATTTTGTGGGGGTAATTGGGGAAGCCTGCAAATTTCCATAGAAAATGTAGATGAACCCAATAATGGGTTTAGGACGATTCTGTGACAAAAGAACCATAATTAAAGGTTTTCTAGCAATAACTTACCCCCAATATGGTGTTGGATAGAGTAGAATGTCTATTTATAACCAATTCATCATGACCGTCATCCCGAAAAAGATCTGACAACACTACGAGGTAGAAAGAGATAGCTGCAGCGAGAAGTGCATGGAATGTAGAGAAGCCCCTGAATTGCAACATTTATCAAATTCATTTTACCCTTGAAAGCAACTGAATATAATCAAAAGAAGAGAAATACTATACACGCAGAATATAAAATTACCGATTGTTCCACTCGACTTGTTGTTCTTTGCGTAGCTTGGTATAGCCTTTGAAGTATGACAAGCTAATCCTGCCTGTAACTTCATAGACCTTTAAAAACAAAACCGGATAACTAAATTAGAAATACATAAAACACCAAAATATCACATTAACAATGCTCAAGTTGTTAAAACTTAAAACATGTCTAGCATAATTGATCAGAATACTATCTTTCTGCCTCAGAATTTTGAGCACTCATCAAGAAGGTATTAGGGGTGTCAACGGAGCCACATTAGGGCCAGGCCAAGCTCTGTCCACCCAGCCCGCATTGTTCAACACAGGACCGAGTGAAAATAGTCCAGCCCAAAAATTTTATGCCAGGCTAGAGCCTAAGCCCAACGGTTGGTCCAGTTGGGGGAGATGAGGGGTGAGGGTTGGAGCAATGAGTTGGCAATGAAGCTATTAAAGCAGTTAAGCCAGTTAGAACAACTATTTAAGAAGCTAGTTAGAGCAACTCTAAAGCCAGCAAACCAGTAAAGAAAGTAGAAAACAAGCAAACCCATGGTAAGGAAAGCAGCAAGCCGGAAAGCTAGTAAGCAAGTTGAGTATGGGGTGTAATCCATGTTGGAAACCGTGGAAACACCCAAAGACGAATCAAGCAAAGTATTCGCAATCGCACAACCAAGTCCAAAGAAGAACAATCCAAATTTTACGTGGAAAAACCCTTGCGGGAAAAAACCACGGCACAAAGCAACAAGTAATGTACTATGAAAGCAGAAATTACAAGAGATAAGGATCTTACCGATTCAAACAAGCCTCGAATCTACTTCACAAGCCTAGCTATGCCCTTGAACCCTCAAGAGCGAATTAGAAAGCCCTAGAGCACCTTTTTCATCCCCTAATCCCAATTACACCCGATATATATACTATCACAACCGGGATAGGAAACAAATTCCGCACTTAACGCAATTCTGCGCACATCTTCGATGGGACTTCGATGGCATCGACCACCCATCGAGGATCTGTTAATGGCATACATGGATTTTCCCGATTTTTCTGATGACATCGAGCACCTGTCGATGACATCAACAAACCCTGCTATTGACAAATTTAAGACATCAACAATAATCTCCACCATGTCTTCAATCTTTATTCATCGTAGCTCCTTATCAATCACCATCTCTGATTTAGCCTTCCACCATCGCTTCTCGTGCACACTCCGTCTTCCATTTACGCCTTCACCAAGCCTAGAGAAGTTGCACAGAACTTGAACTTCTCTTGGGAACCACCTTCGTAAGCATGTCAACTGGATTCATGATTGTGTGAATCTTCTCTAGAGTCATGCCTCCTTCCTCGAGCACCTATCGGATAAAATGATGACGGACATCAATATATTTAATACGTGAGTAATAAATAGAATTCTTAGCCAAATCGATCGCGCTTTTGTTGTCACAATTGACTGGCACAATCTCCTGCTAAAGCCCCAACTGATTTATCATTCCTCTCAACCAAACACCTTCCTCGAATGCTTCTATCACTATCATATACTCAGCTTCAGTTGTAGAAAGAACCACCAATGATTGAAGCTTCGACATCCAATTGATCGCTCCACCCGCTTGCGCAAACGAGTAAACGAAAGTCGACTTTCTATTATCCACAATGCCCACGTAATCAACATACACATAGCTTACTAACTTATCCCCTGATTTTTCAAATGATAAGACATAGTCCTGTGTACCTCGAATATACTGAAGTAGCAATTTCACTACCTCCTAATATTGCTTGCCATGGTTAGACATGTATCTACTAACAAAACTCACCGCATGTAAAATATTTGATCTTGTACAGACCATGGCATACATCAAGCTGCTAACTACGCTCGAATAAGGCACACGAGACAACATATTTTTCTTCATCTGTTTTAGGACAATTTTCAGAAGAAAGCTTAAAATGAGCCACGTAGAGAACATTGACCGGCTTTACCTTGTCCATCCCGTACTTCTTCAATACCTTCTCAAGGTATTCAGCCTGAGATAATCATAGCCTGCTCCTCTTCCTGTCTCTGTGTATGTCAATGCCAAGAACCCTCTTTGCAGCCCCCAAATCTTTCATCTCAAATGTCAATGATAATAGAGTCTTCGGTATGTTAATCTCAGACATGCTATGACTAGTGATAAGCATGTCATCAACATACAATACCAAGATAATGAACTTTTCATCATTCAATGTCTTGTAATAGACACAATGATCATAGTCACTTTTGGTAAACTTCTTACTCACAATGAAAGAATCAAATTTCTCGTACCACTGCCTAAGCGACCCTTTTAGGCCGTACAACAACCTCTTCAACCTGCAAACCTTGTTCTTTGCCTCTTATATTTCAAAACATTTTGGTTGCTTCATGTAAATTTGTTCTTCCAATTCCTCAAGCGGGAAGGCAGTCTTCACATTCATCTGTTCCAGCTCGAGATTGTATTGGGCAACTAGCGCCAATACGAATCTAATAGATAATTACGTCACCACTGGTGTGAATATCTCAGTGAAGTCGACACCTTCTCTCTAAGCATATCCATTCGCTACCAACCTTTCCTTATATACCTATCACATTTCTTCTTGAAGATCCACTTGCACCCGATCGTTTTTCGGCCGACGAGAAGCTCCACCGGCTCCCACGTCTCATTCTTGTACAAAGAGTTAATCTCGTCATACATTGCTGGTTTCCACTTTTCGACGTCTGACTCATCAAGAGCCTCCTGAAAAGTAGATGGATCTCCCTCATTCGTAATGAAGGCAAATGCAACATTCGAGTCATCCATGTATCTCACCAATAACCTACGATCCCTTGGAAGATTCCTTCTCACAAGGGGCTGCTAAACTTGCTACTGTACCTGTGTCTGCGTCTCAGTATTAGCCCGTGCTCATCTCTGTCTATCAGAACGTCCACAACCAACCTTTCAGCTTCCTTGTGCTCATCCTTACGGAACAAGGATCCCTCGTCGAATTTGCATCACGACTAAAGATGATTTTCCATGTGACCCAGTCATATAGCCTATACCCAAAGTGTTCCGTAACGGTAACGGTGGCTGTAACGGCCACCACCGTTACCTTTACGATACAATGCATAACGTCTGTTACGACCCCGTAACGGCCGTTATGGTCTCTTTTTTTATTTTTTTATTTATTGGAAAAAAAAAACCGAAAAACCTATATCTGCCCCATAATGTTGATTAAAAAGTATGAAAAACCTGTATGTCCCGTAATAGATCATTACGGGGCTATTATAGCCTTTATAGGGGATGTAACGTGATGTTAACGGCAATTACAGGTCATTTTTTTCCATAACGACTGTTACGGCTATTACGACCCCGTAACATGTAACGGTTGCCACCATTACCTTTACGTAATGGCCTTTACGGCACACCATGCCTATGAAAACAAAGAGAAGACAATCCTCCTTTGGTTTCTTGTATTAGAGACAACCTTAAAGGGTTAAATATATAGAGATTTACAGTCATCTATACAAGATAAATGATAAAAACAGAATCATCTATCTATGGAAATTAGATATACATCATCTATCTATGGAAATTAGTTATACATCATCTATCTATGGAAAGTAGCTATACAAGGCATGTGGCCTGTCTAACATCCCCCCCTCAAACTAATGCTAGTCATCGACAAGTAATAGTTTGCCAACTAGAAATGAGTGACGTGCAGAAGTGAGGGACTTTGTGAGAATGTCTGCAATCTGATCATGGGATGCAACATGTGGAAGAGAAATGAGCCCAGACTGAAACTTTTTTTTTTTTTTTAAGTAACTGATTTCATTAAAAAAGGAAAAAAAAAAAAAAAAAAAAAAAAAAAAGATTAAGTAACTAATTTCATTAAAAAAGGACAAAAAAAAGAGAGAGAGAGAGAGAGAACAACGACTGTCGAGGTGGCAGAAAGGAAAAAGCAAAAAAAAAGAACAGAAGAACAAAAACAGTTATTAGCCTAGGAACAAAAAATTAAAATCCTTAAGGGAGGTCTCTCGAATGAAGTTACAGTCAACTTCAATATGCTTTGTCCATTCATGGAAAACAGGGTTAGAGGCAATCTGAATGGCACTTAGATTATCCACATGGAGTGGAATAGGATTCTGTAGATGAATGCCCAAATCGGAAAGAAATCCATGTAACTAGACAAACTCACTACAAGCAGCTGACATGACATACCTTATTGGCAGGGATTAAAGAGCCAGGAGGAGGTTTCAAATATACTGTTTCTTAGAGGTCTCCATGAAGAAAAGCATTTTTCACATCCAAGCGAGTGGCCAAGAACGAACGGATGATATTGCCAGAAGAGTACGAACAATTTTCATCTTGGCCACAGGAGCGAATGTCTCATCATAATCAATTCCATCGTTCTATTTGTATCCCTGAGCGACAAGCCGAGCCTTGTATCGATCCAATGATTCGTCAGACTTGAGCTTTACTAAATAAATTCATTTACTACCAATTAATTATTGGTCAGTGGGTCAAGTGACAATGTCCCACGTATGATTATCATCAAATGCTTCAAGTTCTTCTGTCATAGTTTTCTTCCATTATGAGTGGCTGCCTGAGGGTATGAAGTAGTAATAGATACAGTATCCAGAGTAGCATTCATGGCAGACATAGAGTATATCAAGCGATCAGGTTGTCGATGTACACGAGCGGAACGACGTATCAAGGTGGGCTTTGGATCGGCAACAGGTACAATAGGGAGAGTAATAGGTGGTGGATTTGTACGTGGTCGTCGTGAGTAAACCTGCAACGGACGAGGGAGTGTACTCGAGGCAAAAGGAATGTCAGGAAAAGCGATAAGACTAGGAGAGTTTGGTGCGTGCGAAGGAGGAACAGATGAATAAAAGGCAATATGCTCAAGAAAAACAACATGTCGTGATACCCGAACACGACAAGAGACCGGATCATAACATCGAAAATCCTTCTGAGTTTCTCCAAATCCCAAGTACATACATTTGACTGATTTTGGGGAGAGTTTGTTACATTCACATAATACCAGGTAAACATAATATATACAACCAAAAACACGAAATGTGGAATATGTAGGAAGTAAGCCGGTGAGAACAAAGTAGGGAGATTTACTGTTCAGAACTTTGGTTAGCATCCGGTTAATCAAGTAGACTGAATACAACATAGCTTCCACCCAGAAAGAACGAGGAATACTCATAGTTGTCATCAGGGTGTTGGCAGTTTCAACAATATGGCGATTTTTTTGTTCAGTCATTCTGTTCTGTTGTGGAGTATCAGAACAGGTGGTCTAATGAATAATCCCATGACCTTGAAGATATGTACGAAAATATGTTGAGAGATATTCTCACCCTAAGTCAGAACGGAGAGTTTGAATTTTTACTCGAAATTGAATGTCCACCATAGAGTGAAATATCTTGAATTTTTCAAAAACCTGTGACTTAGAGTGCAGAAAGTAAATCCAGGTGTAATGTGTAAAACCATTAATGAATATAACATAGTACCGTAATCCAGAGAGTGACATAATTGAAGGACTCCAGACATCCGTATGCACTAGTTCAAACATAGATAATGATTTTGCAGTACTTAGAAGGGAATACACTTATTTTTTGAAAGACAACAGGAAGAACAAGAATAATCCAAATTATTTTTATTAAGAGAAATATTCCCTAACATGCCATAAGAAAATAACTGAATCAACCGATCTGAATGTGGATGACCCAGGTGAAAGTGGCAGAGTTTCCACATTTTATTTGCTAAACAAATATCTGATGAAGACAGAAAAGAAACAATGAGCCGAAGTGACAGATGGATCAAAGTCCAACACGTACAGACGACCATGCCACCTACCCTTTCCAAGTACCTTCCCTGTTGCCAGATCCTGCACAAAACAACAGTTTGAAAGAAATATGACTAAGCAATTATTAGATGTAAGTTGACCAACAGAAATTAAATTTGAGGAGAGGTTAGGAACACGAAACACATCACGAAGGGTGAACTGGCGATGGGCAAAAGGAGAGAAAGTCAATGAACCAACAGACTGAATGGGTAGTCGAGTGTCATCCACAGTAGAAATAGCCTGATTTCCAGTGTAAGGACGAATGTCGCAAAGATGTGATACGTCACCAGTCATATGATTGGAAGCACCCGAATCGAAGAACCATATAGAAGATGAGGATATACCTGACCTACCAGCCGCAGAAAGGGCCTGCACGATCTACTGGAGCATTGCAGGAGTCAAAGATGAGGAAAGTCTTTTAGCAGAAACAGTAGATGCAATAAACTAACAAAAAGCTCGGAAGAAATAGTCGCAGAAGTAGCAAAAAGAGCACGACCACAGCCACGACATTGACCACCACGTCCACGGCCGAAAGAGATGTATAGGCACATGAACGGCAGTCCTGAATACCATGACCAGTCCGTTGACAATAAGCGCACCGATCTTTGCACTGAGCGACGACACGTCCCACTTTGTTGCAGCCGCGACAAGTTAAAGGAGTGGAACCACCGTTTGGTGTAGAGGTGGATACAGCGAGTTCCAAATCAGATGATCCCTGAGTTGGGGATGTGGGAGAGAGAACTTTCAGTCATTGTTCCTCAGCTAATAAATCATTAATAACCGAATTCAATGAAGGAGTTGGGCTATGGTTCAGGAGAGCAGCCCTACAATGCTCAAATTCCGGACGCAGCTTCATAAGAAACTGTCGAACTTGTGCACTATAGCGCATTGTTTGGAATATCTTAAAGTCATGAGGAAATTCTGGATCCATCATAGCCATCCCTGTCCAAATTGTAACAATTGTAGAGTAGAATGTTTGAATACTTTTGTCACCGAGTAAGGTAAACCAAATCTTGTTCCAGGCGGTATAACCGAGCCGCATTACTCTGTTGATAAATTGTCTAGAGATGCTCCCACATTGCCTTAGCAGTGCGATGTGGCGTGAGGCCATCAACAATTGACTGATCAACCAAATCGAGAATCCAGGTAATAATTCGTCCATTTTTTAAGTCTCACTCAGCCATTTTATCGGCACCTGTGGAAGTGGGGGACCCTTGAGGAAACTCTGAAAGTGGAAGGCCCATAAATTGTAGTTGGTACCATCGAAACCACATCGTGAGGCCTCTGTATGAGTCTGTCTATAGATCTGAAGTAATGTAAACCATGTCAAGGAAGGAGGTACCTTGCAGCAGAAGAGTTGGTCGCAGCGAAAAGGGCTAAGAGAAGATCGGTCGCGAATGTGAATGACAACGAAAGAATAACAATAATAGCAACAAGATAGAACAATAATAAACAAGAATGCCAAGAAAGTAAAGGGGGAAAGGGGGTGGGGTGTGGCGTGCGGACGGGTGTGCTGACAGAGCTGGGGTGGTCGGAGGCAGTGGGGTGGTCCGAGGGGTGGTCAGATGGGCTGGGGGTGGTCGGACGGGTGTGCGGATGGGCTGGGGGTGGTCGCAGGAGTGGTCGAATGGGTTGGGGGTGGTCGGACGAGGTTGGGTGACGCAGCAGAGGTGGTCGGACGGGGCTGGGTGACGCGGCAGGGGCTGGATCTGTCAGGAGGTGGTGCCGCAGGGGTTTGTTGACACAGGAAAGACTGGATCTGTCAAGATGTGGTGCCGGTGACGAAGGAGGTGCCGGATCAAGATGTGCAGCTGAAGATGGTGGAGCAGGGTTAGATTGCTGGAGATCGATATGTCTCTGATACCACGAAAACAAAGAGAAGACAATATGTAAACAAAGAAAAGACAATCTTCCTTTGGTTTCTTGTATTAGAGACAACCCTAAAGGGTTGAATATATAGAGATCTATAGTCATCTATACAAGGTAAATGATAAAAATAGAATCATCTATCTATGGAAATTAGTTATACATCATCTATCTATGGAAATTAGCTATACATCATCTATCTATGGAAAGTAGCTATACAAGGCATGTGGCCTATCTAACAGCCTATACCCCTTCACACCACCACCATAGCCGACAAAGATATACTTTTTAACCCTTTTGGTCTATTTCATCTCTCAACTGAAGGTACGTGAGAGTAAGCATCGCAACCAAATACACGTAGTCCTAAGTAGTCTACCTGCTGACCACTCCACACTTCCTCTGGAATTTTACATTTAATAGTCATAGAAGGGGATCGATTAACCAAATAACAAGTCGTGTTAACGGCTTCAATTCACATTTCCTTGCCCAACTCAGCATTATTGATCATGCATAGAGTCATCTCTAAGAGAGTCTAATTCATCCGCTCAGTCACACCATTCTGCATGGTGTGTGGCGCACTGTGTTGTGCCTCATGATCCCTTCATCCTTACAATACTGATTGAATTCCCTATAAGTGAATTCTCCACCGTTTTCTGTCCTCAACACTTTTACCTTTCACCCTAACTGTTTTTCCACCATCACCTTCCACTGTTTGAAGTTGGTGAAAACATCGGATTTATTTTTTATAAAATAAACTCACACTTCTCTGAAATTAGTCATCAATGAACGTGACAAACCATGACGACCCTCCACCAGAAACCATGAGCATCGACCCCCATACATCAGAATGCATATAATCTAGAACCCCCTTACAAACATGTTTCCCAAACTTAAAAGACATCCTGAACTGTTTACCATATATACAATGCTCGCATATACTAAAATCAATGCTTTTAAAAACTGAAATTAAACAACGGTCAGAAAGTACCTTCATGCCCTACTCATTCATGTGGCCCAAGCATGTATGCCACATACGTGCAGACATGGAACCCGCTGCAGCTCCACCCGATGAAGTACTCTCAATCAACCTATAAAGATTTCCATTCCTTTGCACCTTCATGACTATGAGTGCCCCCTTTGAAACTTTAAGGACACAATCAAACCCGGTAAATTTACACACAAGTGCCTCGAGTACTACTAGATATATCAAACTCTTCCTCAAATCAGGAATGTGTCTCACATCGGTCAAGATACACTCCATGCCATCAAACATCTTAATGCGTGCCGATCCAACGTCTACCACTTTATAGGCATTATCATTGCCCATAAACACTTGGCCACTATCACACTCACTGTAACTAGTGAACCAACTCCAATAAGGGGTCATGTGGTACAAAGTCCCCGTATCCAAAATCCATTCTTCGTCGAACTACCCGGATTTTGATGCGTTCAGCACGTCACTACCATTCGTTTCCTCATTGGATTCCACAATGTTGGCTTCCCTGGAAGAGTTATCTGAATTCTCCTTTCTTGACTTAGGATTTTGATAATCCTTCTTCATGTGCCCTGACATGCTACAATTCTAGCACTTCAACTTGCCTTTGCCCCTGCCCTTGGATTTGGACCTCGATCATGAAGATCCACTATCTTGCTTAGAATTTCTCCCCCTCGTAACCGTGAAGCACACACGTCGCTGTTTTTCTTTCTCATCGCCTTCGACTGAATGGCTAAGATAACAGTCTCAATGCTAATGGTCGTTCTACCGGTGCACAAAGAGTCTTTAAACGACTCATACGATGCGTGAAGAGAGTTCAACAGTCTACATGCCTGATCTTCAGCTTTCAGCATTTCTTCCACGTACAACAATTTGCAAATCAACCTATTGAAGTTATTAATGTGGACCTCAACGCCAACCCCATCCATCATCTTTAGATTGAACAATTGTAGCTTCAAGTACAAACGATTCTCAAGAGATTTCTTCACATAGATATTCTCTAATTCCTCCCATGTACTTACTGCAGTTCTCTCTCATGACATTATAGAGAACCTCATCGGTTAAGCACAATTGGATAAAGGTTCTAGCTTTCTTATCCATCTTATTCTATTCTTCTTCTGTCATAGATTCCACTCGCAGCTTCGTCTAATCCTTGCTGAACTAGGATACCGTTCATCTTAACTTTCTATAGTTTAAAATTATTTTTACCGGAATATTTTTCTACGTCGAACTTCGGGTTATATACCATTGATACCTTACTTTCAGATTCAATCTGCTTTCCAACGTTAGCTTTGATACCACTTGTTGGAAACCGCGGAAACACCCAAAGACGAATCAAGCAAAGTACTCGCAATCACATAACTAAGTTCAAACAAGAACAATCCGAATTTTACGTGGAAAAATCCTTGCAAGAAAAAACCACGGCACAAAGCGATAAGTAATGCACTACGAAAGCAGAAATTACAAAAGATAGAGTCTTACCAATTCGAACAAGCCTCGAATCTACTTCACAAGCCTTAGCTATGCCCTTAAACCCTTAGGAACGAATTAGAAAACCCTAGAACATCTCTCTCATCCCCTAATCCCGATTACATCCGATATATATACTATCACAACCGGAATAGGAAACAAATTCTACACATATGCAATTTTGCACACATCTTTGATGGGACTCCGATGGCATCAACCACCCATCGAGGATCTGTCGATGGCATCGAACACCTTAGATGCCATCAAGTAGCAATACTAAAACATTCCAGCAACCAGCATGCATTTTCCGGATTTTTCCGATGGCATCGAGTAGTTTGTCGATGTTATCGACAGACCATGTTATTGACAAATTTAAGACGTCAACAACAATTCATGCTTCGATGGTAGACTCATAAGAGTTTCAACACGAGGTCATGGGTTCGAGTACCCATTGTGGTGAAATCCTACTGTGGTGTGAGTGCATGGGTGTTTGGGGTGAGTGCCTGTGAAAAAAAAAAGAAAAAAGAAAAAAAAAAATTTGAGTATGGAAGCTATTAAGTTGAGCAAAGCAACCGGTTAGGACAACATGCCATGCTAAAAACGTAAGCTGCCACGCAATGGCTCTGAAGTAGTCATTGCTTGTTGGTTGAAAAGTCATTGCAGTCTCATACGTTTTGAAGCTAACAAACTACCACATGCGCTAGCTTGTGTAGCCATCCATTCTGGTCCGTTATCGTTCCTCTCTCAATGATCGGGTGACTTTGTTCTACCATGAGTGAATAAGGATTTTTACATATTGTGCATATTACAAAATTGCCTTTGCAAACCCTAACGGGCCAAGCTGACAGACTATTGTACATGATCCAAAGCCAACCCAATTGAGAAATGGGCCTGAATTTTATGCCTAAGATTGGTCCTCAGGCTTGATACTTCAGCCCAAGCCCAGCCTGAGGCAGGCCAAGCCCAAAAGCCTGACGGGCCAGTCCAGCCTAGTGACAGCTGCGGTATAATTAGCACAACAATTTAGTACGACTAAAAGCGCAGTTTGTGAAGTAAGCATGCAATACCCATAACTCTACACCAACATGCATAACAAGATAATGTTGACTTCAAAAAGAAAGAAAAAAAATGTACAACAAATAAAATGAAGAGGATCCAGTGCCATCAATTTAATCTAAGTTGTCATGGTACACATGGATGAGATTATGATCCTTCATCTATTGGGAGCTACTATGAATGAAGCAGACCATGGAAATAAAACCAGCCATGTAATCCTCACACTAATTGAAGGACTCTTCATGATTACAAATAGACATCCGAAAACAAGTCCAACCAAAGGAAAATGCTATAATTTCACCAACATTGTATGTATTTCATTTACTTCAGTTTACACAAATATCCCCATGCATTTTAAGAAGATATAGTTGAAATGTTACATATGGATAAAGTTTCAAGCAAAGTTGTAAGTCTATCATTAAGTAGAGAGTCTGGCAGCATCCTCTCAACCGAAAGAGAAAATGGCATCCTTGCTTTCGCAAGTCCAACTGGTACCAAAGCAACTGATGACAGATGTTCTCACCCTTCAAACCAGAGCCAAGCTAATGGAGCATGATACATGAACAAAGTTTTGAATTATGGGTCTCCATTACACATCTCAAGGACCATTCAAATTAATAATGATAATAACAACAATAACACTAATGATAGCAGCAGCAGAAGCAGTAGTAATAGTGCATGTGAAGGGAGATGTCCTACCATCATGGCCCTTCTTCAGAACTTGCAAGGAAATCTGCCAATATGCCTTTTGCATTATTGGTGGGGTTGATATCTAACATCACGACAAACATACCACAAACTTGGCAAAATGGCGAATGTGGAAACACGCATGAAGCTCGTTTGTTTTTACATTTACCATGGTAAATGGTGGCAATGGGATAATTCTTATTTGCCATCATAAATTCATGCAACCCGCCTTATAACTCGTCTTTCAAAAAAATTTCATGCTACCCACCCTCTATGACATTGAAAACTATGCTAAAACTGAGATGAGAAACACAAAATGTAAAATCAGTGGGGCCCACCGTGGTGTATGTGTCCGATCCACACTGTCGATCTGTTCTACCAGCTCATTTTAGGGCATTAGTCCAAAAATGAGGCAGATCCAAAGAGCATGTGGACCACACCACAGGAAACAGGGGGAATTGAATGCCTACTGTTGGAAACTTCTTGGGGGCCACAGTAGTTTTGGATCAAGCTGATATTTGTGTTTTCCCTTCGTCCATGTCTTTATGACCTTACGAACAAATAGGATGAAAGATACACATCGTTGTGGGCCCTACACAAATTTCAGCTTTTAAAGATGGATGTCCCTATCTCCCCTGTTTCTGTGGAGTGGTCCACTTGAGCTTACAATCTGCCTTGCCCAAAAATGAGTTGGTAAAATGGATGGATGGCGCGGATCAAACACACACATCACAGTGGGACCCATGGATTCTACGTAGGCAGTCCCATCCAACACAATCTCGTTTCGCGAGGCACAAATATTCTCGTGTTTTTCCTCTCTTCCAAATGGCTATGAGAAGTAATCATTATATATTTACCACCATTTACCATGGTAAATGGAAAAACAAACAGGTAAAGTGTGTCCATGCATGGAACATATCCTTTTTTCTAATATATCAATTGCATTTTTCATCAGTGGATTATTCATCCCACCCATGATGAATTTCTTTGTGACATGCAGATGCTACAACAAACACAAATTTCCATACGTTGGGATTTCACATGAATCCCATTGTACAACATATAAAATATATATTCATAAATTTATGTAAATTATATCATCACCATAATATTAGCCTAGTCCTAGAATTCGAGGTTGGCTTTTAAAAGGTAGATTGGAGAAAGTTTTACGACCGGTTGCCTATCAAAAATCAACCTTCATCTTTTCCCAGCTCACTTGCCAACACAGTCCCACCACCTAGTAACAATCCACAATCCAACCATTACATAGGGGTCACAATGGGCGGGCCAAGGTTGGCCCTAGCCTAGCCCTTGCCCTAGCCTGGTGACGCAAGGAAGAGCATGAAACAATAATGAGAAAGATCACCGTCTTCCTCAAGCAGTAAAAGCCTTGAATCCACAAGGTAGTTTCTTAAATCCACAAGAATAAAGAGAGAGAACTCGAATATTTTATTGAACAATGTCTAGCGTGTATGATTTCTCAATTACACCACTAATAAAGAAAAAAATAAAACCTTAATTCAAAATTACCCAAAATAGAAAAATTCTAACCCTAATAAAAGTCCTAATTCAACTATAATAGAACTTACCCGAACAGTAAGTTTTGCCAAAAATAAAGTCCTAAATTAACCTTACTGGAGGATTCCGAGCATGATTACAATCAATTTCTAAAAAAGACATAAATCTAAAACTCTAAAAATAAAGAAATACGACAAAAATCGGAATTACTAAAAATAATAATTTTTTTCTAATATCCCGATTTTGAACTGGAAGCGTGCGTTCTACTGCGAAACGGACGGATGCGACCCACAAACCCACTTTGTGGGTTGGTTGACCCCAAATGGACCGCTACATAAAGATTGATAGGTCGTGCGTCCCATAACAATACCTGGATCAAAAGTTATGGCCGATTTACTGTTCACACTTCAAACGGCAATTTCTCCCTATTCGGAATGAATTTCTTCGAATTGGACATGCTTGGGGCCCAGTTACGTCATGCCCAACTTAGGACTAGGCCCGAATATGACAAACTACTTCCGCTTCCATTTGGCCTTCTTTTGGTCTAACCATGCTAAGAATGTATTTGTGCCTCATCCTACATCAGTCCCCTCGTCTTGGAAAGAACTCGTCCTCCAGTTATTCAATGGACTCTCCCATGCAATGTTCCATTAATTAATATGACGCACAAGAAAAAGGAATTAACAATGGAAGCAGTGCCCAAAAAACAAACATAACACATACTCTAATACCAAGAAATTTTTTTTAACCATATGCATAAAACATAAAGCAAAACAAAGCATGGAATTATTAAAAAGAAACAAACCGACACAGGCCAGCAGCATTGGCAGTACTATGAGCTAATCAAGCCCCATAACAAAAACCCTATGTCTTGGCTTGGTAACGTAAAAGGAGATTTCAGTTAAATAAAATCTCTTAGCAATGCAGGACACAAAGTCTGTCACAAAAACAAAGTTAAAATATAAGGTTAATTACACTCCGGACGCTTTTTTATATAATATTTCATCTCAAGGGGATTACACATTACTCATGTTAATAAATTCTAAGACCAGGATCATGGTAACTAACACTGACTACTGATTATAAGGGGCCATACCAGCAGCCTATGTTGAGAACATGCTTATAGCACAAAAATAGTAGCGATGGACGAGAGCATACAGGACTAGTTTGCCATCACAATTATTTTTTAAACTGAATATCATCTCATTGTTCAAAGCAGGCATTCTGCGTGTACATAAACTATATTGCCAAGATGGTGCTTCACAAAAGAAAACACTTACAATCTTGCATATTAGGATGCCAGAAAAAACAGGCACTGACACGCCTGCTAGCATCCTTACTCCAGTGGAAAAAGAAAAACCAGACATATTGCTTGTTGAAATGATTATGTAGATGCAAACTGCACAGAAAGATGACAAAAATCATGTTCCACTAAGCAGGGAATAGAAAATTCTTAAGTTAACGCATGATGTAGTACATATTTCACTAGAGATTTCTTTTGGCTGTAATGAAAGAGTAAGAGATCAGTGGATTTCTTAACAGCCAAGTAGTTTACAATGTTAAATACTAACTGCAACGTCAGGAAAACTGATAACAATTCCAGGAAATGATTTCAAAATCATAGTTGAAATTTTGTTCCCCTAATCAGACACACAAAAAGCAAGATCATATAATCATTAGATTCAAGCTTGGTTTGAAGGTGTTTCAATCAAAATGACAAAAGCACTCAGTCTCATTTGTTCACAATATCCTTATTGGAACACATATAGTCTGGCTTCAAAACCCTGCTAATTGACTCAACTGGTGTTAAATTTGACTGATTTAGATCCATATTGGTGATATATAGTGAAAAAATGCACCACATTGATTTCTCCAAATACTTATTATCTATCAAAGAATAGTTTGAACCATGCGACAGACCATTAGTGCCAGATGTAAGTGATCATGACGTGGAGTCCCAACAATGGAATCCAACAATGTAAACCCACAGAGAGCTAACATGTTAGCAATGTAACCAAGTCCCAGGTAAATCATGGACTCCTAATGTCAAACAACTCAAAGCAAGAACCCTAATTAAACTAAAAATATAGCTAACAAAATCTTAGAAACATATGGGAGTTCCATATTTGGCAAAGAATTACATCTTAGCAATATATCTAACACTCTCCTGTATTGCTCAGGTTCACCATGCCTCACGCTGATATGTGGTTACTGCTTTCCTTCCATGAACCAACAATCAATGCTCCAAGCTACAAGCCTAGAAATACCCCGTTGTCATGGTTGCCGCTGCCATGACAACCACCACACCTCACCAGCCCAACCCCTTCAGTCCAGCATGTGTTACGGTTAGAAATGACTTGCAACGCTCCCTCTTAGCCAGGATATCTGTTCATCATGCCAGGCCCTACTATCGGTAACTAACCCTTAGTTTGGATGCACTATTGATTTCAATTACAATAAATAGTTCAATTACGTGGAAATGACAGAATTGCAATCACCTATCATAGTATTCAGGGTGAGGAAGTAGGTCTCAAAATGCAGTTGCATTCCTTTCTAGTCCAACTCAAAAGTATCATAATTGCAATTTGGAGTTTAGTGTCCCTCAATATCAATACAACAAAATGTCATTACAATTTGGTCACTTCCACATTAATTGAACTAATTATTGCAATTTAATCACTAAATTATCAGTGTAGCTAAAATGATGATTTTGAGATGGATGAGTACAAAGATAGCAAAGAACGGAATTAGAAATGAATGTATTCGAGGGAACTTAGGAGTAGCACCAATATGTAACAAGACGAGAGAAAGTAGAGGTAGATAGTTCGATCATGTGCAATGGAGACCAACAACTACACCAGTTAGAAGGAGTGAGTTGGTGCAAGTTGAAGGCACTAAAAGGCAAGGGGAATGCCTAAAAGGATGTGGGGGAAGGTAGTAAGAAAAGACTTGATGACTATGGTGATCTAACTGAAGTCGTGACCCTTGATAGAGTGGAATGACAGAAAAGGATTCATGTAGCCAACCCCAATTAGTTGGGTTAAAGCTTAAATGATGACAATTGCAATTTAATCACTAGCGCATCCAAATGAAGCCTTGACAAATAACTCAAAGAAGCAAAAAGGACGTAGACCCCAAGTTGTATATACACAAGTATCCAACAAACACAGGATGCCAACTTGGAACCCAATCAAGTGAAAAAAGAAAGCATGCCAAGTTGCCCCTGTTTGAAGCAGATCCATGTCTTGTGAGTAGAGGTTATTCCAGCTAATTTGACTATTCCTTCTCTTCTTATCTACCAAAGTTCAGTGGAGGATTTCATGATTGCGGTTCCTGATAAAAAAATTCCCTGATTCCAAGTCCGATTAAAATAAGACATGGATGTGCAATCAAACAACAACACAGGATGCCAACTTGGAACCCAATCAAGTGAAAAAAGAAAGCATGCCAAGTTGCCCCTGTTTGAAGCAGATCCATGTCTTGTGAGTGGAGGTTGTTATTCCAGCTAATTTGACTATTCCTTCTCTTCTTATCTACCAAAGTTCGGTGGAGGATTTCACAAGTGCAATTCCTGATCAAACATTCCCTGATTCCAAGTCCTATTAAAATAAAACATGATGTGCAATCAAACGACAACTTCAATCCCTCTGACAAATGCTGGATGCCAACTCAGAATCCAATAAAGTGACGCAAGAAGCATTCCAAGTTGCCCTGTTTGAAGCAGATTCATGTCTTGTAAGCGGAGTTTGCTATTTCAGCTAACTTGACTATTCCTTATCTTTGAATCTATCACGGCTCCATAAATGATTACAACAGCAATCCCCAACTAAGCATTCCCTGATTCCAATTACTATTGAAATAAGACATAAGTGTGCCACCATCACAATTTCGGTTTCGCGAGAATTCAGCAGAAATAAGGCTGCATTTGGATTCATAATCTTACTGAATTGCGAATATATACATTTTAATCAAGAAACAGAAAAGCAACTCGTATGTGCAGTTGAAATGAAAAGCAATAATAGAAGAACAAGGGGGTCATTTGGATGCTGGTAAATGAGGCAAGTTGTAAATTATTTACCAGTAAATCATTTACAACTTGCGTTTGGAGGCCCTAAAATACTCGTAAATCATTTACTAGTTGTAAATGATTTACCACCTTTTCCCCCCTTTGCATTTGCTAGCAAAAAGCTGAGATTTCATCTACTAGCAAATGATTTACCAGAAAGAAGCCTCCAACGGCTCTTTTTTAAAGGCTAGGAGAAACGCACCTCCCTCTCTCCATTGTATCTGAGAACTCCAACGGCTCTCTCTCTCTCTCTCTCTCTCTCTCTCTCTCTCTCTCTCTCTCTCTCTCTCTCCACCAATAGAAACAGATCTTGCTACCAGCCTTATAAAAGAGCATTTGAATTCGTGGGCCCACTTCTATCGCTCACTTACCACTTGGTTTTATGTGAAGATCAACCCCAAGCTTTAGTAAGATGGGCTTAACTCAATTATCCGCGCTTATAAGTCATTTGAATGTTTTTAATGAATTACTTCTCTAAACTATCTCAGGTGTGAATACACAGTTACCGGATAGAAACCATTTTACAGGCTATACAAATACAACTTAAAGCCAAACAGACACGCTGTAAATCATTTACAACTTAAACCATTTACCACCATCCAAACGACCCCAAAGCTTAAATTATGAAAATAGCCCTGTGATTCAATCCATGAGATCCCTTCCGTTGCGAGCTAGACCCAAAACGGCCGGAATTTCAAATTTGTATCTAGCTGCTTTGAATCATTTCCACTTCATTGAATCAAATACTTGCAATTCAACCCAATTGAACATCCAAACGTGGCCTCAATGCTAGTGGATATTGATTCAAATATTTCCACTCTACTCGACAAACAATTGCAATCCGATTCACTTAAGCATCCAAACGCAACCCGAGCAGGCCTCAAAGACTCAACCGGCCGAGCAGACAAAGGAAAAGCTAAAAGTCAAAACAAAGAAAGAAAATGAAAGCAGATACTGATTAAATAAGCTTCTGTTACCTTGAATGAAATCTCTCTCTCTCTCTCTCTCTCTCTCTCTGAATGAATGAAAATCTGTTACAGATTCTTGATAAAAACGAAAACAGAATTCTAACAAGAACGCTTTTTCTAGGAACCGTACTTGCTTCGAGAATGGAAGTGAAAATTATCGTGATTGGGAGAAAATACGATTAGAGAGGATCGGATTACCTTTATTTCTCTTTGGACTCTGAAAGGAAGAAGCAAAGCCACCGCTTCTCCAAACAAGAATATCATATTGTCACGCCAGGAACGAGTGTACGCTCACATCATACTCGGGTTTTGAGCTTTTACGAGTGAGGCCCACCGGTCAGTGATCCAGACCCTTGGTCAGTTTGGTCTCGCATTGTAGGATGGTAGCCGATGATTTTGAACATTTTTCAGTTGAATGAAGACCGTTTATCTGTCTCTCCTCTTAGGGGTTTAAGGGGAAGGTCAGGATTGTCCTATTGAGATGATTTTCTCATAGATTGTCCATCCACGATGGGTCCCGTAAAACCAATGGTCTGGATGGATGAATGATGGGTTTCATTGTTAGGAAACTTTGCCTTCTGTGCGCTGGATCGGGAACTGTGCGTCCATCTCCGTATAATTTCTACG
Source organism: Magnolia changhungtana (assembly GCA_030180095.1). Lineage (NCBI taxonomy): Eukaryota > Viridiplantae > Streptophyta > Magnoliopsida > Magnoliales > Magnoliaceae > Magnolia > Magnolia changhungtana. The sequence goes on along the minus strand of JASAUF010000198.1, from coordinate 3,553,053 downwards.
TGGGAGGTCGGGACGTGAATCTATAACGTCTATCTAGTGGACCATGTCCATGACTTATGATTATTTATTTCATATGGACGTTGGAATAGATATAGAGAGTCAAAATAAAATACATTCATTTGAAGAGACTGACACAAAAGACTGTCCTTTGGGTTCTTTTCCATCCAAGCACCATCTAAAGAGAGGAACCACTATATCAACGAATCAGGACTGTCAAAAAGCATTCTACATGTACGATATTTTGCGACGATCCATGTTTCCTGATCCATCGCGACTATTGAGAGAGTGTCCAATACAAGACCAGAAGAAACCGAATATGGATTCGAGGGATGCATTTTGCAACTGCGCAACAAATACATCACGCCACACGAGCAGATACAGTTCACATGTGCTAAATCGGATACGTTCATCACATGGGTCTCTCGTTAAATGCATCCAAGATTAAAACCCAGGCCACATTGGTTACATGCTGTGCCTTACGTGTACGTTTAATATGACAACCGTTCATCTATTTCTAGCTTCCATTTTCGTCAGATGTGGCTCACATGATTAGTGGCAGGACAGGATTTTTGGATAATGAAACATTAACGGTGGGAAAACCTGATGGATGGTGACGATCTTGGTATACATGCTTTTATCAGTCTTGCACGTTTGGCGCGTGTAGACACGAGACTGAAAATAACTGTACTTTTTAGATTCTGGAGGCTCCTATTCCAGTATTCCTTCCTTCGCTCATCTGATCTGCTTTTTCCACATATAATGTAAATAAATGGCGCGCCATAAAATACAGAGAAACATTGTTACTCAGAGAGGGACATGTGTTTCATACGCGCCCCCTCAGAAACTTCGACTATTGGCCTGTATGCATCTCAATCAAACCGTCCAATTCAGATGAGTCCCATTTTAAGTGCGTCATCAAAATAAAAGTTAGGGACTTGGACTCGACGGTGACACTCAAGTACCCAAGTCGTGCAGGAAAAGCTCTGTGGACCCACAAGGATGTATTTTTTGGACTACCTAAGGTTTGGATCTGCCTCATTTTTGGGCTACTTTTGTGTTCTTGCTCTAAAATGAGCAGGCAAAATTGATGGACGGCGTGGATAAAGCACATACACATGGTGGGGCCGACAAGCTTTTCGCAGCGACTTCGGTAGCGGGTTGTCGCGAAACCGAGTCCAAGAGGTACGTCCCAACTGATGTCATGTGTAGTCAAATTGGAGACATTTTAAGGAGGGCGTGGATTCAGTCGGTGGAAGCGGATGGCGTCCTGCCCCGACTGGACCATAACCTGTCCAGGCAGGAGCTCTGTGGGGCCCACTGTGGTGTGTGGGATATATCCATGCTTTACATCCATTTTTTCAGATCATTTGACGGTCCGAGCCCAAAAATTGAGGTAGATCCAAAGCTCAAGTGAACCACACCAAAGAAGCAGTGGTGATTATAACCCCCACCGTTAAAACCTTCATAAGGACTACTGTAATGTAAGCAGTGGTGATTATAACCCCCACTGATAAAACCTTTTAAAAATATGATAAAATGAATGGACAACGTAGATAGGACCCATACATCACAGTAGGCCCCACAGAGCCCTATCTGAATGGACGTTAGTATGGGGCAGGACGCAATCCACTTCCTCAGTCGGTCTGGACCTGCCCACCTCGAAGAATGTCCTGTATATCTTTACCAGCCATCCACTTTTCTCTCTTTTCAGGAAATGGGCCCACAATTGAAGCAGATTTAGCTCAGGTGGACCACGTCATAAGTAGCGGTGACTGAATGCCTTCTGGGGATCCACTATAATGTCTATTTTTCATCCAATATTGAGAGGGTCAAACACGGCTCGATGAAGGGAAAATACAGTGGATTTTGAGTGGGGGTGTTTGTTTGAAAAAATTAGCACCGTGAACTCTTTCCTACTGTGCCTTTTTTTTTTTACTTCTATAAACTTATGCTACAAAGCAGATTTTTAGAGTTTGGAAATAGGGTTTTGGACAAAAATACCCTTAGTCTTTAAGGTAAAGCAGCCTGAAAAGTAGGAGTATTTTCGTCTTTATGGATTCGTTTATACGGGTAAAGGTCTAGTTTTGTTAAGTAAGTTTTGTTCGAGACGAGTAAAAAAAGGCAGGTGTTCCGTCGGGCCTATATTAAAAACTTACCCGTGTTTGCTTTCTTATTTACAGCTGGAAATAGAATTAAATAAATAATATTATTCACATACACGGCAGCCGCCCTACAAGTAACCTTTGATTTGACTTGACACTGATATTAAGGAAAAAGTTCAAACTTTTGTGGGGCCCACCATGATATCTATGTATAATCCAAGTCATCCATTCATTTTAACAGCTCATTTTAGGGCATGAACTGAAAATTGAAGCAAATCCAAAGTTCAAGTGGACCACAACACAAGAAAAGGGGTTTAAACACCTACCATTGAAAACTTCTTGTGGGCCATCGAGTTTTGCATCAAGCTGATATTTTTGTTTTTGTTTTCCCTTCATTTGTGTCTTTGTGATCATATGAACAGGTTGTATCACAGATACACATCAGTGTGGGACCCACGAATGGCTTCACATTTCAACTATGGACGTCAATATCCCCTTATTTTTTGTGGTGTGGTACTCTTAAGTAGAGGTGTATACGAACCGAGATAGCTCGATTAGCTCGCTCGACTCGACTCGAAAAAGCTCGATTCGACTCGGTTCAAAGCTAAGTTCGAGCCGAGTCGAGCTGATTTTTTGAGCTCGAAAATGAGTTCGAGCTAAATTCGAGTTGGCCCTAGTTCGACTCGACTCGGATTGAACCCAGCTTGAATCAAACTCAAATCGAACCAATTCGGTGAATCGGTTACGTTAATATTGATGTTGCTCACCAAGTGTTTGATGAAATGACTCAAAGAAATGTGGTTGGTGGCAAGGAAGGTATGTATATGAAACCAACACCCTTTTTTTTCTTGATTTTTATGTTGCTTAGAAGGTGTTTGATAAAATACCTGTAAAACCATTGCTGTTGTCTCAAATACAATGAGATTTTGAAGGTGCAGCCCGGGTGTTTGTGAAAATGCTGCAATGATGAACTCGGCTCGATCATGGCTCGAACTCGGCTCGAACTAGCCTTAACTGCTGACCGTACCGAGCCGAGCTGGCCAGTCAGGCTCGAGGACCAAGATGAGCCAAGTTCAAGCTGAGGTCAGCTAGTGGCCGAACCGAGTCGAGCTGAGGCCAACTTGACTCGGTTCGACTCGATGTACAACCCTACTCTTAAGCTTATAATTTACCTAATTTTTGGCACAAGCCCTAAAATGATCTGATAAAATATATAAGATCAATCACATACATTATGGTGGGACCCACAAATTTCACTCACTTGTTTCACCCGTTTTTACAAAAAGTAAATTACGAAAATTACCCTCTCTGTTTCCCCTCTTCCAAACACCGGGAATAGGTACAATTACCAATTTACCACCATTTACGATGGTAAATAGGAAAACAAGCACACCCTAAAGTAATCTCTTAATAAAAATAGAAAATTTTCAGCTCCTTGACAACTTTTTATTTATTTATTTATTTATTGGATAAAATTACCCCCAAGTACCATTTATGTTGAGCCCAACGTGGTCAAGGAGTTAAGCCGAGCAACGATCAGGGCATGATGTGCAGGAGGGATTTAGATGAGGTAAATATTGTGGGGCTTACTATGGTATTTGTGAGAAATCCACACTACTCACATGTTTTGCTAAATCATCTTACGATATGAGCCCAAAATTAAGGTAGATTGAAAAGTCAGGTGGGCCACACAACAGAAAACAATAGAGATCATATGCTCATTATTGAAACATTCATAGGGTTAAAAAAGCTTTATATCAGGCTAATATTTTATTCTTTTAGTTCATTCTCATGGTAAGGTCCTTATGAGCATTTGCGCCACTTTATAAATGGTTTGAATTGCATATAAACATCATGGTAGAGCCCAGAAAAGTTTGAACGGTGAGCAACCCATTTCCAGTGTTTTAGTGTTTAAGTCATGTAGCCCACATGCATTTCAAATCTATCTATTTTTTGGTCTTATGTCTTAACACGATCTTCCAAAATGGATGGATAAAGTGAATTTCCCACAAACATCACGATGAACTCAACATAGCTTCTGTGGTGGCATGAACTTCATGCAAAAAGCCTTTTGGTCAAAATCCCCGTCAACGTGATGCTGGATTGGGTAGCAAGACCTAGCTAAAGATGGATGGTCATGTGGGGCCCACTATGATGTATGTATTTTATCCATGCTGTCCATTCATTTTGAAATATCATTTTAGGGCATAAGCCAAAAAATGAGGCATATTAAATGCTTAAGTGGACCACACCATAGAAAGCAATGAGATTAAAAACCTGCAATGGAAAACTTCTTAGGGGCTATAGAATTTTTAGATGTAACCCATTATTTGCCTATGATGTTAAATAAAATTCTAAATCTAATGGATGGAGTGGATTCGACACATATCCCACAATGGGCCCCATAACCCTTAACACATGACAACTCAGACCCTTTCAAGGGCATTTGGCACATAGTATTAAATGGGATTAGGTGGGATGGAATTGCATTTAGTCGCGTGTAAATTCCATTGGGCATTTGGGGAGATGGGAAAGGTTAGGATTATGTGGGATGGAATTGCATTTGGTCACATGCGGGATTTATGTGGATTTTGAAATCCACTACACATGAGTAGAGGTGGGCTTCGAGCCAAGCCGGGTTGAGGTGGGCCAAGCTTGGCTTGAATTGTCCATGATGTAATTGAGTTCGAGCTTGAGCTCGAGCTTGGCCTCGAGCTCAAGCTTGGCTTGTTTGCCAAAGCTATCAAGTCGAGTTCGAGTCGAGCTAGTGGTTCGAGTCGAGTCGAGCTTGAGCTTGTTGGGTGAGAGAGTAATGGATTCTATTCTTGATCCTCCTCCATTGATGAAAAATTCAAAAATCTTAAGAGAATCAAAGCAAAACCCGATGAAAAAACTAAACAAAGCTTCGAATCGGATGAGGAAACCTGTAAGAATCGATCTGTTCTTGATCTTCTTCCACCAGCAGAAATCCAAGTACTAGAAAAGAAACAGAGTAGAACACAGATCAGAAATCCAAGTAAAGAGCTCTAGCCAATCAGATCATTGGATTTCCTTGAAGCTCTAACAAATCTGAGAAGAACCCATCTCGAATTTCTTGGGTTTCTTGCCTAAGAAGTAGATCTCAAGAGATTGAAATCATACTATTATGGAGCTAAAATGAAAACTGGTGGTGGTGGTCCAGGTGGGCGCGCGGCTAGCAGTGGGCAGAGAAAGAGAAGAAAGGGAAAGGGAAGGGGGTGCGTGCGGTCGATAGAGACTCTAGGGTTTGTTTTTTATTTTTTTTTTATTTTTAAGTTTAAACTTAAAACTTATATTAATAATAATATATATATAATATTTAATATATTTATTAATCGAGCTGAGTCGAGCTCGAGTTCGAGCTTCGAGTCGAGTCGAGTCGAGTTGAAATGTCCCCTGGTCGAACTTGGCTTGAACTCAACTCGAGCTTCAAATAATTAGCTTGGCTTGGCTCGAATCGTCCATTCAAGCCGAGTCAATCCGAGCTGACTCGAGCCGAGTCGAGCGAGCTTTTCGAGCTAGCTTGACTCGTGAACAGCCCTACACATGAGGGCCCCACATTGATTCATGTGTTTATTCATGGTGTCCATCCATATACACACCCTTTACACGCGACATTTTGGTTATACACATGTACAAGTGACCCATGTCCGCTGTGAATTTGGTTTGTTGATTACAATTCCATGGTCCACCAAACAGGATTTTGTTCAATTCAATGTATTCCCATATCAAGAATTTTATTCCAAGCATAGAATTGGATGGGCAAAATACCATGGCATTTCCGAACATGCAATCATAGTGCAATAATGGTGTTAATCACATCTAACACATGACAACCACGACATTGATCCTGAACACATGACAACCTCGACCTTTAATATATGACCCAGACCCTTAACACAATGACATCCTCGACCCTTAACACATGATAACCACGACCCAGGCCCTACATGACAACCATGACCCGGACCCTTAATATATAATAACATCGACCCTTAACACATGACAACCTCAACCCAGATCCTTAACACATGACAACCACGACCCACACCCTAACACATGACAACCTTGACTCTTAACGAATAATATATGTTAATTGTCATCCAAGGCAATACATTATAAAATCAAAATTCTATCTCATTTATTTTCTTCCACATGACAACCACAACCATTCCTTTCCACCTTTAATCCCTTCTCATAATCACTTCTCCCTACGACAATAACGACGACTATTGTGGCTAAAAATGGACTGACTTTGATAACTCAAGATGGAAGAATGACTTCCCTCGAGAAACCTACCAAGACATGACTCACTTGCCCTTGTGGACGAGTTGGGGCTAACCAGCATTAACTGCGACGAGCCAAGACCACTATTTGTCCGACTAAGTACAGGGATGAGCTCGACACAAGTTCAAGGTCGGGCTCGGTCATACTGTAACACCCAGGCCAATCAGAGCGGCGTCCTAGGGCATCCGCTAGCAAATTGTAGTAGGGCCACACTAGATGGTCGCATTGTGTGCACGTGTAGGGCCCACCATCGATAAACTAGAACAAGTTAAGTCACTAACGCGAATAAGCCTGAGCATATTCGGGTCGGGCGCGGGCCATAGAGTTGGTCTACCAGTAATACTTTGCGACAGACTATAAGGGTCGTGCAATGCCCGTAAAGGGTTCAATAAATCTGAAACTATGGGAAACTGTGGACCTCACTGGGCTTGTAGTCCATCGCAGACAGTGGACCCAAACGACACCTTAAAATGGACAATTTAGACCGTCAAGTCAGCACTTGTGAGACGCGACTCTCCAAGTCAAAAACCTAAAAATCTGAAATTAAAACAATTGGCCCCGCCACTAAAGATAGCAAATTATGACTTTCCAACCGTTAGGTTTCAATCAAACTCGTGCCATAGATCAAAGATATTTTCCTGCTCATTTTCACCAAATTAGACCCCTCATTGAGTAATAGTGACCGTTGATCGCAAATAGACCCCTACAATCAATTGCCGCATCCGTTTGCTACCAAATTTTAGACAGCCCCTCATCAGACTATGGGACACCTATCCTATGACACAGATGGGCCAGGGGGCCATTGGGACAGCCCCAAAGACCAAAAATACACCCACTAAGGGTATATACTTTAGGACCAACCTTCACAGGGCCAAATGGGCTAATTTCTAAGTTTTATAAACCTAAAAACCTCTCTCCCTCACTCCTATACGAAATTTTCAGTAAATGGAGAGAGGAAAGGGAGGAGAGAGAGTATAGAGGAGGAAGGGGCCCAAGGGAGCTGGAATTTTGAGAGATCTCCCTCTCCTACCACAACCACTCGCTGGGGATCGCGACTCCACCACCATAGAAGAGGTTTGTCGTTAATTGGAACATAATCACCCAAACTCTCCTCAGATTTTAGTATGTTAGGCCACTTGCATGTGTCCTAACATGCAAATTCAATTGGCACAAGACCCCAACGCATCAATTCTCAAACCCGACGCATCAATTCTCAAACCCGACTCCCTTAGAGCGGCTCTGCAAGCCATCAACCAACCCTAGGTGCAGACCATTACCTTTAGGTGGCCATTTATCAAACCTAGGATGAATTTTAGTGATTGTGGTTATCAATTTGCTCTGCATGTTACTTGCATGGAGTATAATTGAAGAATTGAAGTTTGAGCATGGATAATTTCTAAATAGGGATGAAATGTTGGTCCCCAATCACCCCAATACTTGCATTGTCTGATTTTTTCAGTTAATTATGGAATTCTAAACATAATACCCCCAAAATTTTGAATTCAAGAGGAAGAATCCTACTGCATGTTCCCCCATATGCGTGAATTGTACAGATTAACTATTAAATTTACTCCATGCATGTTTAATTTTCTCTAAAATCAATCATTGTACTCGATTCTCCTATGATTTTAAGTAACTTAGGATTTGTGTGCATGTTTATCTAGAATTACACTGGATATTGTAAATCTATAGCTCTTTGTGCTGATAATAGCTGTGATTCATCATTATGCATGTCTAATTCTCTCACAACTACAAGTAGATTGACTTCTACTTTAAATTTACTCACTATTAAATTGCCCCTTTTCCGAATCGGCCAGCAATTTCAGAACCCACATGGGCAGCCCCCTCTGGTAGGGCCGCCCACGGGAAAATTTGACCCAATTATTTGAATTACGAATAATCATCAGTAGTCGGACAACGCGGGAAGTTGCTCCTAATGTCGTACAACTCGTAGTTCGTCTAGAAGGGACAAATTGGCTCACTAGCTGGCCATCCACGTTCATTAACCATGTATGTATATGCCTGTTTGAACCTAAGGCACCCTGCATACATTTGCGCCCACTGATAAACCACTGGTTACGGCCCACAAGTCTCGGGAGCCGGGCATGGTGGTATGGGATACTATGCCCGAGCTGTCGGCTACGCTGGGGTAACGAGCCTCTCCATAATGACCGTGAGCAAGGACTCTTCTTCACAATTGCCCTCATATGTTTTCTTTATTATTGGGAATGACGAACCCAAATGGGCCAAGGATCGCGAGAGCAAGATAGCCACGGCCGCTAGAGCTGCGCGATCAGGATAAGGCATTGATCGGTTATGGTGTTCCATTTTTCCCAAACTGTTGGATGAATGAACATAATTAATCAATGCGGTTAACATCTCACCATCATATTACATTAGTTAGGTTGGCAACTTGGCAGTCGAAGTTGTATTGAGGGAGTGTTTGGCATTATTGTAAATGCTATAGTGTAAATTTAGCACCCGAAAAGTTGTCAAATTTTGTTGTGTCAAACCCTTTAGAATTTATATCATGCTTTGAGTTAAATTGATCAGGTTTATGCATTTTAAAGTTGTCTACATCTTCGTCGAACTTGCCTAATTTTCAAGTTGAAGAGAAGATCGTTGAAGTTCATGATTTCAAGCTCAAATTCAAGAACTAAGGCTCAAGATCTCAAGTTCAAGTTTGAAGTTCAAATACTATACGCTAAAGACTCAAAAACTCAAGCATAACTCAAGCGTAGCTCAAGCTCAAGTTCAAGAGATTAAACTCAAGCTTCTCGTATCACAAGAATTCAAGGTTCTGAAGCAAATGATGTTTCAATTGTTCCAACTCTCAAACAAGGTATGGATGACCCTAGATTGATTATAGGTTAGGTCATATTCATTGCATATGCTATGTGGGTTATTTCATAAGTCTATAGGTCATTTCCTCGACTAGTCCTAGTCTTTATTAGACTAGTCCAAGCTCTGGCTCGACTAGTCCAAGAGTTTTTCTATTAGTCTAAGATTTGTTGCAAATTTTTGAAATTTTTTGTTGGACCATCAACTAGTCATGGAGACTGCTCGACCAGTCGAGTGAACAGTGCTCGACCAGTTGTGCAGGCTCGACTCAAAGTCCAGCAAGGTTTTTTGGTCCCACTCGACTAGCCGAGCATGCCACTCGACTAGTCGAGTAACGACCTTATCTTATCGCGCCAAAATTTTTAAAATTTGGTTGGTCCTTCGACCAGTCGAACCGACCCTTAGACCAGTCAAGAGAACAATTTTTCACCCATAAATAGAGGACGAATCTTAGAGTTTTTCATTCATTCTAAGCTAAATCAAGACACTACTCTGAGAGATAAGTTTGTGATTTTATTAAGCTATATTGTGCTTATTTTAAATTTTCTTTATTAGCTTTTGTAATTTGATTTTGTGATCTTCATTCCAATCTTATTTTAAGAAGGGATTTGTGTTTTACCCTTTCTTGAAATCAAAATCAAATCGAGCTAGCCCAGGTTGATTTAATTAAAAATCATTTAGAACTAGAACCTTTTCATTTGTGAAACCGGACATTGAACATCTTCGTCTACATCGGATTGGTTCTACCGGGCTTCTTCAAAAGGAGAATTTCCAGATAAGTATCATTTACATTTTGTATATCTTTTGTGGTTTGTGAAGTTGTGCCAGGAAAATCTCATTTTTAGTTTTGTCTAAGGTAATCCAGAAAATCTCAGAGTGTGGGGTTTTTGTAATTGTGTAAGCCCAACTAAAGACATAATTGTGAAGGTTTAAAGGTGAACCTTGGAAAACCTTTTTCATAGTGAATGCTAATATCCCGAGGAAGTGGATATTAGGAGTGGAGTAGTTGTGTGGCTGTTTTCTAACAGTTGGTGTATACACAAACAAACCACTATAATTCCTAGAGTTGTGGTGGTTGATTGAATGTGCTTATGTGTGTGAATGTTGTAATTTACTTTGAGCATTTGTGGTGAATGGTGTAATTTATTTTATGCTCTTATGGGAATGTTATAATAACTTAGTTTATTTTCTTTGCCTCTTTATTGGTTTGAGTTTTTGATACTTACAAACGTTCTAATAAGGTTGTCCTGCCATAAGCCTTTGGTTTTTGGTGTTAGGTTGTCCTTAGAATTAAGTTTGTATCAACCTCTCAAGACTAGTACATTTGATGTTGCTATTTACTTGTGTTTTTTTATTATTTGATTGTGCTATCTTTCTTTCTATTTCATATTTATTTTTAATTTGGCATAGTCCTATTCACCCCCCGTCTAGGGCGTTTAGCTCGGCCTTTTCAATTATGATCGTTAGACGGTGTTGCTCGAGGGAGTGTTGAAAGTAAGGGCATGCATCATATCATGAAACTATGAATATGTATTAATGAGAGTAGTTAGGATTCTATGAATGATTGCTTTTCACTAACTTCGTCTATGTGTTTGATAATATTCGTAACTTATTGTTAATGGTATCCACTAAGTTGATCACTCACTCCCACTCTGGGACGGTGTTTTAAAACACCAACCGAAACCTGTCTTAGATGCAGGGATTATGCAGCTCGACGCATTAGATGGAGCGAGCGTGGACGATGAGGAAGAACTATCATATTTCCAGATCTTTAGCGGATCACCGTAGACCGCCTTAGGATTAAAGAGGGGACTCAAGGCAGGGATTTATTCATTTTTTATGATATATTTTGTGGGACATTATCCCTTATGTTTATTTACATTATCTGTCTTTTTGTTGGATATAGATTTCATATTAGTTGCACATGAGCTCAATATATTGGTCTCGATTCATGCTATATGGTCCACCACTTATCCCTATTGCTTATGAAACAAAAAAGTCATGCGCGTTTGAAACCCGTAAGGTATAAGTAGCACTCGGGAATTTGGGAGCCGAATATCTACTCGGCCCTAAAATTCAGGGCATTACACTTACACCCCGACTCAAGTGGTCGACCACTCGCCAAAGAAGACAAGTCAATATATCTCAGGTCGACGCATCCCAGATCGGTGAGGCTCGCCCTCTAATAGATCCAATCTGATCTCAACTACACCCATCCAAGATCCTAGCCAAAGATATAGGAGGCTGAATGCAATACGGATCCACCTGAGATCTCAGTCGAGAAGCTAAGGAGATCCTTACGACTTATAGTAGAATCTGAATCATATTACAAGAGATTAAATGTGGAGACCCCTCCTACGCCACCACCTCTCCTTAAGTATAAATAAGAGCGCCTCTAATGGTAAAAGTTAGGCACAATCTTTAGCCTAAAACCTCTTACTCGACTAGACCCAAATTCCCTACCTGACTTAGGCATCGGAGGGTCTCCTGCACTGGCCAGGGTCTCCTTTGCTCATCCCTTGTGCAGGTACACGAAGGTCTAGGGAAGGCTAACCAGATTTCTGCATCAACAGTTTGGCGTCATCTATGGGAATGACTTCAAAGCCATTCTCTTTGTTCATAACAATTCAACAATGGTGAAGGGAAAAAAAGCTCCAGCCTCCACTATTGCATCCGACCTCGCATCGTCAGAACAGTCTGACGGCCATCAGGGTTCCTCTTCCTAACTCTAGGCTGATTATGTGCCTACGGGGGCTAATGCAACGATCTCAAAATTGGGGAGGACGACTTATATACCTCCAGCAACAAGTTGAAACATTGAATAATAACATGAACTCGATGAAATAGTTGTTGGAATAACTACAACCCCATCTTGCCCAGGGAGCTGGGCAAGTAGCAGGATCGACAATTCCGGAGGTCCCTGAGCCCTCTGAAGTGCCCGCCGGTTCCCGAAGAAGCAAGCAAGTTGGAACATCGAGGCCAACACCTTCTCATGTCTCTGGTACTACTGCGTTGGCTGCCTCTGACCTGCTTCACTAGTTGGAGAGAAAGAGGCGCGATAAAGTTCCTGAGGCGGTGAACGAGGTAATGACCGAGAGCGGTGACCCTTGGAAAGCCAAGGTCAATGATATACGAGATTAGATTGGTGATATATGGCAAGCCTACTGGGCAAATGCTCTGACCTCGGTGGAAGCAATATTAGAAGAAACTGAGCCACCATTTACTGCCAACATCATGCATGCTTAACTTCCACCAAGATTCAGGATGCCTTAGATCGCCCCGTACTCCGGAGCCACTGACCCAACCAAGCACCTGGAATCCTTTAAGGCTTAGATGGAATTCCACGATGCATCAACTGCAGTCATGTGCCACAAATTTTCCTTAACCTAGTTGGAGTTGCTCGGAAGTGGTTCCAGCAACTAAAGCCCTAATCGATCAGCTCTTTCACCTAGCTCAGCAAAGCGTTCATCACCAACTCCATTAGAGGGAAAGAAAGCCTCAAGCCGGCTTTCCACCTTCTCAATATTGTCCAGAAAGAAGGTGAGCTGCTGAAAGATTACATCAAGCGTTGCAACCTGGAAACAATGTAGGTACAAGCACATTTGGAAGAAATCGCTCTGACTGCCATGATGGGAAGTCTAAGGGAAGGAAGATTCTTCTTCTCACTCGACAAAACCCCCTAATAATGATGGTCGACCTCCTCAATAAGGCCTAGAAATATTCTAACACCGAAGAACTTTTCAGCCTGCGAAAAGCTGCTCAGAATAAGGGAGGCTCGGCCAAAGAAAGACGACCTAAGGAGGAACCTGCCTCAATAAAAAACATCAAAAGGAGGGAAGATGATGACCTGCCTAGAGGCCAGCGCTCGACCCAATGACCTGACAACAAGTTCAACTCATATACCCCCCTCAACACAACGTCTGAGAAGGTCCTCATGGAAGTTCGAGACAAACGAATTCTCAAGTGGCAGAACAAAATGAAATCCGACACCGACAGACGAGACAAGCGGAAGTATTGTCACTTCCACCATGACCACGACCACTTGACCATTGATTACTTCAACTTGAAAGAGGAGATCGAAGCCCTCATCTGCAATGGGCACCTGCGTGAATATGTCAGTAGGAAGGAAGAGAAAACAGAGCAAAAGAATGAACAACCTATCAACAATGAGCCCACCGGGAAAATTTGCACTATGTTTGGCGAACTTGCCAAGGAGGAGACTCAAATTGAGCTCGGAGAGTTCATTCCCAAAGTATCAGTTACTACAGTTTGGAGCATTAGATCCACGTCACCAATAGACCCCTAAAAGAGCAGAAGTGACACCTTGTGATCTGACATTTACCGAAGAGGACGCCCGAGGTGTTCACCACCCCCATGATGATTTACTTATGGTAACTATGACCATAGCTAACCGCAAAGTGTTTTGAATCTTGGTGGACACCAGCAGCTCGGCTGACATCCTCTTCACCGAAGCATTCAATAAAATAGGAGTTGGAAGACCTCAACTCTGACCTGTCAAAAATCCCCTGCTTGGATTTGTGGGAGATAAAGTTACCTCAGAATGATCAATTCAACTCCCAATCACCAAAGGAGAAGGGCAAAACCAGATGACGACCATTATCGACTTTTTAGTGGTAGACTGTCCTTCTGTCTATAACGTCATTCTCAGGTGGCTCTCACTCAATGCTCTTCGAGTTGTCGTATCGACATATCATCTCACGATGAAGTTTCCAACCGAGCATGGTACCGGACTAGTCAAAGAAGATCAGTAGAAAGCTCGGTAATGCTATTCCATGGCATTAAGGACGTAACATCAATCAATGGCCATCACCTCCCTCAACCCTCGAGAGGACTCAGTAGAAAGAGGATGCCCGATGGAAGACCTTGTGCTCATCCCACTCGATGAATCTGATCTGACCCATACAGTACAAATTGAGCCATCACTAACATCAATGTTATAAGATGAGATGATAATCTTCCTCTGACGACATGCCGACGTGTTTGCATGGTCCCATCAGGACATGCCCGGCACTGGCCTGAGGTCATGGTTCACAAATTGAATGTAGACCTCGACTACTGACCAATCAGGCAGAAGAGAAGGGCATTCAAGCCAGAACAATACACCGTAATCGCAAAGGAAGTTAAAAAAACCTCTCAATGCAGGGTTCGTTAAAGAAATCTACTATCCGAACTGGATAGCCAATGTTGCCTTGGCTAAAAAGTCTAATGGGAAGTGGCGAGCCTGTATTGATTATACCGACCTGAACAAAGACTGCCCCAAAGATAGCTTTCCTCTCCCCAAGATTGACCAGCTTGTCGATAGCATGGATGGACACGAGCTCCTAAGCTTTGTGGATGCCTACTCGGGCTACAATCAAATTGTCATGCACCCATATGACAAGTAGAAGGCAACCTTCACCACAAACAAAGGACTTTATGCTACAATGTCATGCCTTTCAGGTTGAAGAACGTTGGGGCCATATACCAACGACTCGTCAATAAAATATTTGCCTAACAGATTGGACATTCCAAGGAATCTATGGCGACAACATGCTCGTCAAGAGTATCAGAGCTACAGACCATATCCCCAACCTCTAAGAAATGTTTACAATCTTATGAAAATACCAGATGAAGTTGAATCCGAGCAAGTGCGCCTTCGGCGTTAGTTAAAAAAAAATCATTGGATTCCTGCATGGTCAGCTAGAGAGGGATATAGAATAACCCTAATAAAATTCAAGCTATGCTCGATATGAGCTCACATAAGACAACGAAAGAAGTCCAAAGCCTCACAGGGAGAATAGCTACTCTCAACCGTTATGTATCCCAAGCCAGTGATAAATGCCTCCCTTGCTTTAAACATTTAAAAGGAAGATGAAACACAGAATGGATGGAGGAGTGAGAACTCACCTTCCAGCAGCTCAAGTAATACTTGGGGTCACCCTTGTTGCTCTCGAAGCCTGAGCAAGGAGAGTCATTGCTACTATACTTGGCAGTTTCAACAACAACGGTTAGCTCTGTCCTCATCCTAGAACAGGTGGGTAAATAGCTCCTGATGTCCCCACTGAGACCAGGTATCCAGACATCAAAAAGCTAGCCTTGGCCCTCGTCGTCTCATCACACAAACTACAGCCCTACTTTCGGGCCCTTACCATTGTCATCCCAACCAACTAACCCCGCTACCAAGTACTCCAAAAACCTGAGGCATCAGGATGACTCACAAAGTGGGCAATTGAGCTTAGCGAGTTCGACACCAGATACCAGCCCTGAACAACCATTAAAGGCCAAGCAGTGGCCGACTTCACTGTTAAACTTACACCCGAGCCTGACCTAGGAACTAGCTCTAACATTCAGATCGAGCAGCTCGAATATCAAACTGTCGATCTAGATCTGCCGACCTGGACGCTGTACGTTGACGGCTCATCCAATTCTAAAGGCAAGGGGGCTAGGATAGTACTTGAGGCTCCTAACCAGACCTTCATGCAATATGCCTTAAGATTTAGATTCCAAACATCAAACAATGCAGTAGAATACGAAGCACTATTAGTTGGGTTAAGACTGGCAGTGGCCATGGGAGCCCAACACTTAGAGGTTCACATCGACTCACAGCTCGTCGTCAATCAGATAGCCAGTGAATATTAGGCCAAAAAAGAACAAATGAAGGCCTACTTACAGAAAGCCCGCGAGCTAATAAGCAAATTCCTGAAGTGTAACATCAGTCTAATCCCCGGGGCAGAGAACTCTAAAGCAGACATACCGGCGAAGCTCGCCATAGTGGCTGAAGATGATATCCCGAAATTAATCCCAATCGAGTTCTTAACCAAACCGAGCATTAGTGAACCCAATCCGGGCACGGTCCTCCCGATAGATTCAGAGCCGACCTGGATAGACCCAATAGTCAACTACCTCAAGGAAGGAAATTTGCCCGAAGACCGACTAAAGGCACGCATACTTCGATCCAAGGTGGCTTACTACACCATGGTTGGGGACATCTTGTACTAAAAAGGATTCTCTCTCCCTTACCTTAGGTGCCTCCGACCTGACGGAGTCGAGTACGTCCTGAAAGAAATTCATGAAGGCATTTGCGACAACCACTCTAGAGGTTGGGCCCTTGCTCACAAAATCATTTGGCAAGGATACTTTTGGCCAACAATCCAGACAGACGCCAGGTAATACACTCGAAAATGTGATAAGTTTCAGAGATTCACGGCAATACCTCAACAGCTGCCCCAGCAGATGACTCTTATGATCGGGCCATGGCCCTTCGCCCAATAGGGGATCGACATCATCAGCCCCTTCCCAACTGGCAAGGAGCAAACTAAATTGGCAGTTGTTGCAGTCGACTATTTCACTAAGTGGGCTGAGGTCAAGCCCCTAGCCAAAATTATCGAGCAAAAGATTACCAACTTCGTTTGAAAGAACATCATATGTCGGCATGTGATCCCCCACACGATCATCTCGGACAACGAGAAATAGTTTGACAACAACCAATTCCGAGGCATGTGCGAAAACCTCGGGATCCGAAATGTCTACTCATCACCCCGACACCCTCAATCCAATGGACAGGTCGAGGCAGTCAATAAGATCATCAAAAATCACCTCCGAACCAAACTCGAGAAAGCTACTTCTTATTCTTTTAGTATAATCCTCCATAGGGAGATGATCCTCTAAGTCTTTAATCTGTACATCACCTGCATCATTTGTGCTGTTGGAGAGGGTCAACGTCCTACTCATATTGATGGTTATCCTTTAAGATTAACATTAACTCAAGAGATTCATAAAGCAATGTAAAGGTTCTAATAGTCTCGTACTCCACTACTACAAGGGGTATCAGTATGGTCAAACAACCTACATAGGATGCATGCCTAGTATAGTGTGTGCAGCTCATCATACATATTGATAATCACAATGTGAAATTTAATTTATAAAAAATCTGACTTGACCCACATTCCATAACTACGGATATTCACCGGCATGTCCAACACTACCGTAAATTTATGAGAACACCTCAAGGCGACACAACTCATGAGTTAGATGAATTACGTGACATGATTTGTTCATGGAGTGACTATTTGCGACATTCAATCTTGAAAATGATGTAACGCGCATTGTGAATTACTTACATTAATTTGCGCACCACTACCCAAAAACCCATGGAATTATACAACGACCAAGAAGGTCTCTACCTAGGGCGCATTACGTCCATGATATAATAATTGAATCACTAGTTTTTATATATATATATATATATATATATATATATATATACACATGCCCACACACCACCACACACTCACTCCATGGTGGGATTTCACCACCTATGGGTACTCGAACCCTCAACCAAGTGTTGAAACTCCTGAAAGTATACCACTGGAGTAAGAGTAAGGACCCAATTGAATTAAATCACTAGTTGTGATACCTTCAACACATCACTTGCATTAAAGAGAATATAAATTGAATCACGGGATTTTGGAATATCAAGACCCATGCCCGAGCCTTAAAGATAGATAGTACAAGGCTAATAAAATGAGGAGAGTAGCAATGGCTAACTCAACAAAAGGAAAGTGGCAATGGCCAACCAAACAAAGAGGAGAGTGCAATGGCTAACTCAACAAAGAGGAGAGTGGCAATGGCCAACTCAATAAAGAGGAGAGTAGCAAGGGCTAACTCAACAAAATTGGTAAAGGCAAGGACAAGGCTTGTATCCATGGCCTCACTTAAATTCATAAAGATCGCGCATAATTAAAGTCACACCAAAATTTTCAAAGGATAAATAATTGATATTGGTAAATTAAACAATTACAGGGAAGTTCACAGTATCATGAAAGCATGTAACAGGAAAGATATTATCATCTTAAATCAAGTAAGCATTAAAGGAGAAAACCCTCACCTTTAGATCTTAATCTCACCCTCACGTTGTTAGATCTATGTCCTTTATGCTCCAAATCTAGTAGAATATGATTTATCTAATTAGGTTATTGTACTGTTTAGAATAATAGGGTTAAGTTGTGGTTTAGGCTAGAATCAGAGTGAGTATTTGATTAAGCAACCGATCAAGCTCTGTTTTAATCAATCCTTCACTAAGTTAATATAAAATTCTAAGATCAATACCTTTGATCTTCATGAGTAGTTAGGGATTCAGATGATCTTACTTATAGGATCTGAAGTCATGCGTGACCCTTCGCAATACTAGTTGGCAACCGATTTCTCCCCCTTCTCTCTTTCCAGCTGGTGTGCTCTCCAGTGTTGGCCATGAGATCTCTATACAATCTTGGAGCCGCCAGAATGTTCATGCGTACGGGTTAGAAGGGTGTGCAAGGTGGCAACGTTTCTTACGTAACGTAAAGGTAATGCATAAGGTGGGTGGTTTCGGTTCTGTTTGGCTTGGTCTTGTGTGGAATCCTTTCTCCATCTGTTTAGGAAGTTGAGATGGCCTAGGAGGCTCAATCAGATGGATGGTCATGATTGTCTTTCGGGCGTTAGGATGATCGCCAATATCCATCGATCGGTTGGGACGAAGGAGCATGCTTTAATGGTAAACCAATTTTCAGCGATCTTGGGTTCAAAGGGGTTCTTCCGGACGTCTTGTGATTGCCTTTCAGAGCTCCCTGGCCCACCAGATCAATGATCTGATCGTTCGAAAGTGGCGTTCTTGTAACGACCCGTAAATTTCTGTACTTTTGCTCGAGTACAACCTCGACCAGAAATCAATTATGATTAAATCCTTTAGAAATTTAACAAAGTTAACTAAGTGCTAAACTCGATTAGCCAAGAAATCCGTTGGGATCGCTTTAAATACGATCTGCAAGACCCAAAACTCGTAGAATCATTGACGTTAGGTTACCCTAAAGATTAGGATCAAACTCATTACCCGGCTATTCTCGGGAATGACTTGAAACTTCGTATTAGGTCTAGACCGCACATCGAAAATCCGATTAACGCAAAGTTAAGGACTTAGGACCACCTCGCTGGGCTTGATAACCACCTCAGAAATCAGGTCCAGTCAATGTCCCACGGCTATTCGCTTGAGTCCGGAGCGAGGGAGTGTGAAAATCACTCTTTCCTTTACAAAATAAATATCTGGAATAGTGATTTGGCACCATTCGGTTGTGGATCAGTATTAAGCAACCAAACCGTCAGAATCAGACCAAATTACACCCTCGGATCAGGAAAAATTTCAGGAACATTTACATGTACTTGGAATTTCAGATCGTGGCCCACTGACTGTTGAACTGAAGCTGGTCCGCCACGTGTGATCTGGGAATCCGATCGAGTTGAAAACATAATCCCATGTGGATCCATGAGTGGTGAGCTTAAGTCTGACATTTGGCTCAAGGGGGGCTACCAGAAACACTCTTTTGAGCTGGAACATCGCCGAAATGCTTATAATAGCAGTAACCCTTGAACTTGAGTCTATTTTGGGGAGGTTTTAGGCTATAAAAGGGCCTTAGAACAACCCCTCTCATAGCCATACGAATTTGGGATAAAACCCTAGTGAGAGAGAGAGAAAAGAGAGAGAAGACTTGAGATTTGTGGGAGCACCTTCCTCCTACTGCTTTCAATCATCGCACGGCCTGCACCGCCTCTTTCCAGGCGCTTTCCTGGCGATATCAATTCCGTTTTAAGGTGAGAAACCCTAACCCTAGGTCTGATTTGAAGTGTATAGGCTATAGGTAGTGAAATAGCTAACCGATTTCACTCCTTAGGCTAAAAAACTCCCGAATACGGAAGCTCATCAACCTTGCTGATTTGTTGAGATTCCAAGAGACAAGGTGAGGACTTTAGGTGTATAAGTTACGGTTTTCAACGCTTTCAATGTCAGTTAATGGTAGATTCATGATCTGCATGCAATTGCACATGTACAAAGTGCTTTTCGTTTTCTGTTTCGATTAGAATTGTAGAATTTGGAATTTCACATACTCTAGGTATTCGTATAAAATACCGTATACGTATTTTTATGAAAATGTGTTTGACATGTTTATTTGTCGTATGGATATATGATGTATGGATAAAATACTCATTTGGCGAAAGGGTTCGCCTAAATACATGTTTACTAATATACACCATGTATATAGAAATACGGTATTATAAGAAGTACCGTATACGGGTATATTTTAGCGATGTGTTTGTCATGATTAATTGTTGTATAAATATATTATGTGCGTATAAATTAATTGCTTGGCGAAAAGAATCGCCGTAATACATGTTCGCTTATAAATACTATGTATGTTGAAATTGTGTATTCTAGACATACCGTATAAGTGTAAATTTTGGAAACACAATTGTCATGATTATTTGCTGTATGATTACGATATACGGGGATAAAATGCTAGCTTGGCGAAAGAATAGCCCTAATACATGTCTTACTAGCATACGTCATGTATGTTGAAATAGCGTACTCCAAGTGTTTGTGTAAATGCTTGTGAGAGCAAATGCTTGGATGTTTGCACCGTAGGTCTGTGCTGAGATGGAATTCTCGACTACCTTAGAGACATGTAAGATTTCCTCCATGTGGTTGTTTACTACAACCACTCACATATGATGTATATGTATTTGTATCCCTATTTGTATAGTGCTCTATTACATGCTTTATAACATGCTTTATATCATGCCTTATAACATGCTTTATATCATGCTTTATAACATGCTTTATGACATGCCTCCTAGCATGTTTATGTTACTTTGATTTATCATGCTTAACTCCACATGCTATTGATGAGAACTGTTTGAGTTTGGGACTATGTCTATAGTCCAAACATTCGGTACTAAACTTGAGATTGTGGCTGAGATTCATGTCGCCGCAATGGATTTGTCTGACGAACCCGAGTCGTACTTCGGTTGGCGATAGTGGTTGGCCACACGGAGTGCTTTTGTGCTTCATATCGCCCAACTTGTTGTGCGCTCGACCTAGTCCGGCTCATCAATTAACCCGATATGTCAAATGTGTGTTCATTATGTCTGGTCATTTCTGTTTGAACCTAAGGTACCAAACTTACCAGTGGCAATCCCGTTAACCATGGTACCTCGATCCGCTAAGACTCATGAGCCGGACATAGTGGTATGGGACACCGTGGCCGAGCTGTCGGCCTATGCTGGGGCCATGTGCCTCCCCGTAGTGACCATTGAGCAACCCAAACTCGTGAGCCGAATATGGTGGTATGGGACACTGTATTCGAGCTGTCGATACTTACGGCGAGAGCCGAGTACGGTGAGACCTGTACTCGTGCTGACGGGCGACGAGTCCTCTGTAGTATCTTCGAGTATACTCCAAGGTCTGTGATTCGGGACGAGTCTTTCACAGTAACTAGAGTGTGAGTTGAGCCGAGTACGGTGAGACCTGTATTCGAGCTGACGGCTAGTGATTGAGCCGAGTACGGTGAGACCTGTACTCGAGCTGACGGTCAGCAATTGAGCCGCATACGGTGAGATCTGTATCCGTGCTGACGGGTGACGAGCCCTTTGTGATGCCTTCGCTACGCCTCTCAAACCATAATATCGTATGAGATTAACTAGGATTGACGACCCTAGAATGGATCATGTTTGGGAATGATACAAGGGAGGTACCTTAGTTTCCCAATACTGCTGTTTGAAACGAACTAATAACAACTCGGAAATCATGCGCATCATTGCACCGCATGTGCCTAGTAGATGTGGAGCACTGAGGGAGTTATGCATTCGCGAACGTAAGATGTTATGGCATGAGGGTGGTTTGGCAAGGGCATACATCATCATGTCATTTCATACTTGCATTTAACAAGAGTAGTTAAACTTGTTTGATTGTACCGCTTTATCATTACTGTTTGATTAAGTTGATAACATGTTAACCTATGCCTTATTGTTCCACTGAGTTAGCTACTCACTCCCACGTTACGGGACGGTGTTTGCAACACCAACCAGACTCTGTCACAGGTATAGACGGCGCGACAGTTCAGGAGCCGGAGCCCGATTTCGACGAGGACCAGGATGAGTTCTCATTTATGCAGTACTCTGACGGCTATGCTTAGGCCGACTGCATCGCGGGGACTTCAGGGCTCATCTTTTAGATTGTATTTTGATTTTGATTAATAAACAGTATATGTATATGGATACTCAGTTAGTGTTCATACTCAGGTATTCATAAAAATTTTGTTCTTTATATACTTTAAATATACAATTTCAGTCTTCCGCTTGCCTTTATACAATTGAACTGGAGTATGAATTACTGTTTTGGTATAATCTCATTCATGTTTATTGCTCTAACTCAGACAACATTTAACCATCATTGTGTATGTTGCATAAGTGATGCGTTGGAACTCGGGAGTTGAGTTTATGCTCGACCCCCGATTTTCAGGGCGTTACAGTTCTGCAAACGATCTTGCCGGGCAATGCAGCTATCTTATGTGCGAATCAGTCATGTGCCGCAGTTTCCATTCTTTTTTCTTTATTTCAAATGACGTGGAGGCAATTGGAACTCCAACTCACTTAATTCGGACGACTTAGATTGAAGTCAGGAAGGTGTCTCAGGTTTTCCTACGCATGAGGAAATCACGTTTGTTTTCTTCACTGTCTGTGAAAAGAAATGGAAAGAGTGTGGAAGGAGTTGGTTCGGATCTTGCTGGAGTTCGTGGGGCCCATCTCTAATACTTCTTTAGAAGATCTGCATCAGTCATCAGTCTGGTAGAGAGGTTTAAGTTAAAGGCCCCGAGTTTGGAGGTGACTCATGTTCTGGTGGCCCCCACGGTTCAAGGCATGTATCATGCCCTGCCGTTCACTAAGCATTAGTCGGAGGTGGGGTCTACACATGATGGACGATCTGAATAGTGCAAATGGTGTAAGCGCTATGTTGTAATTCTAGCACCGGGTATTGTCAAACCACTTAGAGTCAGTGTCTTGTTATGATGGAAAGTTCACCTTCAAGATCACCATCGTCAACTCTTCTACATTTTCAAGTTGAAGAACTTTGCCAAAGATCCAATACAAGCTCAAGTACAAGAACACAAAGTCTATCCCAAGCTCAAAGCTCAAGTTCAAGTTCATTACCTTTACCTCAAGCTTAAGATCTCAAGCTCAAGCTCAAGAATACGAGGTCAAGCTTCATGTGCTTCAATATAGATGATCTACCGAAGCGAACGATGTTTCAATATTTCATACTCACATTTGAGGTATGGATGACCCTAGATTGACCATAGGTTAGGTCATATTTATTGTATACTGAATTTGAGTCAATGTATAAGTTTATAGGCTTTTCTTCAACTAGTCCTAGTCATTGTTCGACTAGTCCAGGCACTGGCTCGACCAGTCCAAGAAGTTTCTCGACCAGTCTAAGATTTGTTAAGAATTTTTGGATATTTTTTGTTGTGGCTCAACCAGTCGTGCACACTGCTCGACCAGTAGAGTGAACAGTCTCGACCAGTCGAACAATGCTTGACTCGAACTCCAATGACTTAATTTTTACTCACTCGACTAGTCAAGTGCATTCTTTGACCAGTCGAGCAGGCCATCCGACTAGTCGAGTAACTAGTTTATCTTATCGCGCCAAAAATTTTAAAAATTGGTTGGTGCTTCGACCAATCGAACCGACCCTTAGACCAGTCGAGGGAACAAAATTTTTACCTATAAATAGAGGACGGATCTCAAAGTTTTTCATTCATTCCAAGCCTAATCAAGACATCACTCTGAGAGATAAGTTCCTGCAATTGTGAAGTTATTACTTCTTTATTTTTTTATTATTTTATAGCTTTTTGTATTTGATTTTGAGATCTCATTATTTAATTATATTTTATTAAAAGGGAATTTTGGTTTACCCTTTTGAGATCAAAATCAATTCAAGCTAGCCACAGGTTAATTTAATTTAAAAATCATTTAGACTTAGAACCCTTTCATGTGTGAGATTGGACATTGAACATCTAAGTCTACATCGAGTTGGTTCTACCGGGCTACATCTGAAGAAGAATCTTTGATAAGTACAAATTTCATTTTCTGCATTTTTGGTTTGTGAGATTCAGCCAGGAAAACTCATTGTGGGGTTTTTGTGATTGTGTAAGCCCATTTGAAATACACAATTATGAAGGTTTTAAGGTGAACCTTGGAAAACCTTATTTCTTAGTGAAAGCTAATATCTATGGGTATGGATATTAGGAGTGGAGTAGTTGTGTGGCTGTTTGCGAACAGTTGGTGTACACACACGAACCACTATAATTCTCGGAGTTTGGATGATGATTGTGATGTATGTGTGGTGATAAATGTTGTAATTTTTTTATGCACTTGTGGTGAATGTTGTAATAATTTAGTTTATTTCCTTCACCTCATTCTCAGTTTAAGTTTTTGATACTTACTAAAGTTCTAGACATCAGGTTGTCCTACCATAAACCTTGGTTTTTGGTGAAAGATTATCCTTAGAACTCAGTTTGTATCAACCTTCCAAGACTAGGGCATTTGAGGTTGCTATTTAATTATGCTATCTGTCTTTATATTCCACATTTATTTTTATTTGGCATAGGTCCTATTCACCCCCCCCTCCTCTAGGACTTAGAGCTCAGTCTTTTCAGATGGTCGATCATGGTGGGCCACAACACGTCCCCGAGCGAACGCTGTTCGTTCGTCCATACGCGGGCGGGAGTGTTTCTGTTTAAAAGAAGTTGGGTCAAAGGAGGCTTGATCATCCTTTAGTTCTAGTGCAATGCAGGTGTATACCTTTTGTGTGCACGCACCTACTCAATGTGGGGTCCACGTGCGGTTCAGGGAAATCTAATCCATTCATCTGTTTTGTCAGCTCATATCAGGGCCCCATCCTAAAGCATAGGGTGAATATAGGCCTTAAGTGGATCATACTAATAGATTACTCTCCTAATCTGAATTACAAGTCGTTACAATCTATAATTAGCGGTCCATGCTTAATGATCAGGGACTAACCTTGAAGGAAATGTGTAGTCAAGATAGGTAGATGGTTGGACAAAGTTTGGTGATTGATCGATGGTGGAAAAAGTCTAAATCTAACATATCAACTTCTGCGTCAAAAGGGAGGAACTGGCTTCAACGTTTAACGGTGTAGGATAATAGGTCGGGATCTAAATTTTGTATGCTATCGTAGTCATGTGAGGCTAGGGCATTGTCCAAGTTTGAGCTTCGATGGATGGCAGAAAGTGGTTAAATCTGAATATTTAGGTTTATACAGAGTTGGTAAGCCTTTAAAAGGATAAGTTCATGCCTTCGTAAAAGTCTACCAAACTGGGGTCTTCATATTTCATGCTTGGTTCATATCCTGTGAAATCCAAAAATGTTCATGTGAATGGAAACACCCTACTACGACTACCTACAAGCTTTTCTTACTTGATGGAGACCAAAACCAACAGTTAAGGGCTGATTTGTCAATTGGGCAACTTTTGTAATGATCTAATGGTTCTACATGCTTACATGCACCTTTTTAAACAATTCTTACAAATGAACTTACATCTAAATCATTACGGATAAAGAGTTATTTGCCAATTCATTTAAGGGAAGGTACATATGTCAAATCACATGATAGATGGTCTTGTCTTAAAATTAACGGTTAAATGTCTTAATCTATGAATGGAGGTTATTTCCAATAGTCAGATTCGCATTGGGAAATAGATATAAGGTTAGGTTAGCTAGATTGTTATCGTATACATGTAAATAATAAGTTAAATTCTATGGTAACACTCGAGAACTTTTGATACTCGGGTATTGAAAACCTCAGGATTCGGAATGTCTACTCATCACCCCGATACCCTCAAGCTAATGGACAGGTCAAGGCAGTCAACAAGATCATCGAAAACCACCTCCGAACCAAACTTGAGAAAGCTAAAGGAGCTTGGGTGAAAGAGCTTCCCCACGCTCTCTGGGGGTATCAAACTATTGCCTGGACAACCACAAAGGAAACTCCTTTCTCCTTGGCCTTCGGCGCTAAAACCGTTGTCCTTGTTGAGATTGGACTCCCAATCGCTCATATCTGCTCCTACGACGAACAGCTGAATACAGAACAGATGACACTGGACCTCGACCTGATCGAAGAAAGAAGAGAACAAGCTCAATTCATAGTCGCAGCTCGACAACAGCAGGTCAACCACTTCTACAATTCTAGAGTGAAGACAAGAAGGTTCCAAGCTGGAGACTTGGTCCTCCGAAGAACCTTCCGGAATACTAAAGAACTCGACTCAGGAACCCTAGGACCGAACTGGGAAGGACCCTACATAGTAACAAGCATGAGTTGACAAGGAACGTATCGGTTTGAAGACATGGAAGGACGACTCTTGCCACATCTGTTGAATGCCAAGCACTTGAAAATCTACTACCCATGAAAACTGAGCTAACCTAGAAAGGTCTGCAAATTCGTTGAGTTCTACAATAACCGACCAAGTTAGAACCTACTTGTCTTCTTCAAAGTTCATAATAAAAATCACAAAGTCTGGATTTTCTACTTTCTATCCCTCATCTACATTAATTCAATATGGCCTATCGAGGACTTCCCTTAGTATAAGGAAGGAATAACCCCTATTAGTCACCCGAAGAGATCGAGGCACCAACTGAAAACAGTGTCAAGGCTTATCTACAATAAAAGGCTTGAACCTAAAATATCAAGGATGACCTCCAAAAGGGCCGACCTCTCAAGTCTAAAAGATCGAGGACGACCCCCAAAAAGGGATGACCTCTTAATTAATAATAAGATCAACAAACACGTACATGCAAAGAGAAGGCTAGGATCAAACACAATGATTGTTACAACAAAGTCCATTTCATTAATAAAGAAAGAGATACACAAAATGACTAGTACAAAAAAGGAGAGAAAGGATAAACAAATATTGGTCTTTAGGGAAGATCTCTAGCTCCGGCCCCGACGGAAGAAGGAACCTTAACAGTAGGAGCAGGAGTTTCATCGACCTCGTCGACTAAGCCGTCCAAGTTAATGGTTGGATGCTTCAACTTGACTAGTTACTCACATCGGGAAAACCCCATGTTGAAGTACTCCTCGAGCTCGTCAGTCCACTCCTCGGAGGCCCTGAAAGATTCAATTGTTGCCAACTTTACCCCAAGAATAGAGGCTTCAACCTCAACTAATCGAACTAAAGTCTCCATCAACTTGGAAACAGCCTCTACAAGAACGATCTCCAACCTCAGCTTCTCAGCTTTTTGGTCCTCCGAAGACTGTTTTGAAGCACTCTTCAGAAGCGCCTCATCCACTTAGGTCCTTAGGACCCTCCGATCTTCTCCCAACACCTATAAGGCTCCTTAGAAAGGCTGCGACTGAACCACAGCGGCATCCCTAGTGCTCACCACGACCTTAATTTTAGAGGTCATCATTTGAAGATTGGCCTCCAGCTTTTCGTAACCATGGACGACCTCCTGGAAGACCAACCGAGTAGACGAGAGCAGGAGCCACCTGAAAATAAAAACAAAGTCAAAAGCAAACTATACACAGAAGTAAAACTCAAAGGACAGTGCAGGGACTTACCTTTAAAAGAGATATGGTCACATCCCGCAACACATCCATCAGGTGGAGGTCCGACAATGCAGTGATGTCTCGCTCGTCCACATGGCGAGACGCCCATTTAGCGAGCTACGCCAGGGGCCCAACTCAAAAGTTGACCCACTACCCTCCGCCTCATGGGCAAGAGCCCCAGCGTCTAGGGCAGAACGAGCTCCTCTCTCAGCCTCATGAGCAGTAGGAAGTACTCTCTCAACCCCGTGAGCAAAAGACTCCCCCTCGCGGATGCACTCTAGCCTGGGAGCAGCGGCTTTGGCAGCAACAACGGGCACCTCATCCAAGAAGGCTCTGCGTTGCTCAACAGGAGCCGGGAGCCTAGGAGGAAGAGCTACAATCCTGGCTGGCACCTTACCCTGGCAAGGGGCCCCCTCCTTCACCGCTTTTTTAAGCCACTCTACCTCGGCCGTGTAAGACATCTTCACCCTCTTTAAAGGGCGAGGATTACAGGACATATCTGCAAGAACAACAATGATAATACATTAAGGAACCTAATTAAAAAAATAATGAGTAAACCCGACTAAGCATGACATACCTGGTGACCTCGAAGCGACCTAGGCTATACCAGCCTAGAAGAGAGCTTGAGGCGTAGTCAACTGCTTCAAATTCCTCTAGGCGGGCTTCAACAATCTGGAAGAAAGCCTGCTACGAGAATCAAAAATGAAAATCAGCATAAGTCCAAACCATATCCAATCTACTTCAATTCAGTAATGCCCGACCTTGGGTCATAAATTCGGCAGGAACACCGATCGCCGGGTCTACCCACTCCTCGGACACGAAGAACCATTTATCCTTCCACCCGTTGTTGGATGAAGGGTTATCAGTGATGAGGGCCTAGCCTTGGTTGTCTCAAGTAGAAAAATAATAACACCCCAAGTTCATGGAGTTAATTTTTACCTTGTACAATTACAAGAACTCATTTACAAACAACTCGGGATGACCGAGCTGCTACCCAAGTCCCAATCAATGACCTCTAGGCATTCAGGATCAACTGACCTGGAGCAAACCTGAAGGTGGAAACAACTCTTTGGACTACAGAATGCAAGGGTAAACGAAGACAACATTGCAGAGCTACAACATAAACGGCCAGCTCACCCTCGTAAGGTTGACCTGGAACCTCTCCTACTTTCGGTACGCTAAGCACCAGCGACTCAGGGATTTGATAATCCCTCCTCACTCGGGCAGGTCAGCTTCCGTCATAGTGGACCCAAAGGTACCGACCTCCCTAAGCTTAGCAGAGGGCCCCCTGGCGCTGACCGAACTCCCTCCTCACTAAGTGTAATACCCTAAAAATCGGGGGATCGAGCAGGAGCCCAACTCCCGAGTTCCAATGCATCACTTATGCAACATAGATAATGATGATTAAATGTTATCCATATTAGTGCATTTAACATGAATGAGATTAGACCAAATCAGGTTACATACTCCAGAGACAGTTAAGTTACGCAAGCGAAAGACTGTGATAGATATATAAAGCATATAAGTAATTGCACCTCTCTGGAGTATGAACGTTACCAGGTTACATAATTACATGTTTGGTTCTAAAATATACAAAATGATAAAACGTAATGTCTTCAAATCCATAACCCTATAGCCCCAGTGATGCAACTCCTGGTCTACATAGACTCGCCCAAGAGTTGCAAATAGGAGAACTCCTCCTCATCGTCGTAATAGTCAGGCTCTGCTTCGTAAGCATCGCTATCACCTGCAGGTAAGACAGAGTTTGGTTGGTGGTTTTAAAGCACCGTCCCAGAACGTGGGAGTGAGTGATCAACTCGGTGCAGCTATAATGCAAAGTTAACATGTTATCAATTCAGTCAAGCAGTAATGATAAAGCAATACAGCAAGCATTCCTAAGTACTCTGATTAATGCAAGGATGATATGTTATAATGATGCATGCCCTCGCCTGCACTCCCTCTTGCGACAACATCTCACGATCGCGGCATGCAACACTCCTGCTGTGCTCAACTCTAACGCCAAAGGCATATGCAATTTGGTACATGTACGTGATTAGCCAAGTTCTTAATTTAGCATATTCATACAGCAGGTTGGGAAGCTAAGGTAATTCCCTTATATCATTTCTCAAACAATGATCCATCTAGGGTCGTCAATCCTAGCTAATCTCATACGATAGCAATTCTAGGTCACTACGGAGAGGCTCGTCACCATCAGCGCAGGCCTAGCTTATACTCGAAATAACTACGGAAAGGCTCGTCGCCTTAGCATAGTCCTAGTGTATACTCGAAGTCACTGCAGGTTTGTCACCTGATCGTAGACCAACAGCTCGAATATAGTGTCTCATACCATCGTATTCGACTTACGAGTTTGTTTGCTCACTGGACACTACGGGGAGGTTCGTCGCCCCAACGTATGCTGACAGCTCGAACATGGTGTCCTATACCACCATGTCCGACTCATGAGTCTTAGCAGATCAAGGTATCAATATTAAACGGGCATTTCACTAGTAAGTTTGGTACCTTATATTCAAGCAACAGCATTCATACATGGTGAACACACATTCGGCCAATCGAGTTACTTGACAAGCTCAACTAGTACGAGCGTACGTTGACTTAATTAACATGGAGTGCATAAGCATTCCGCGTGGCCTAACTACTGTTGTCAAACAACATATGACTCGGATTCGTCGAACGCATCTGTCATGGCTAAAACAATTCAGCCACCGATTGTAAACCATTACCGATTGCCTGAACTACAATGTAGCCCCAAGCATACTTCAGAACAATAGCATTCACATATAATAGCTAAGACAGCATGTAGCAACCCACTTAAATATAAATCTCATATCAGCATTGTAACGAACACATAGAGTACATGTTAACATATATAAGCATTTTATTCATAAATCACATAGTAGTAGGATAGATTACATGAAGGAAACTATAACCCTAGATAAGGGGATTGAGAATCCTATCTCAACACTCTCATCAAATACATTACATCAAACATTTTCTCCCTCAGGCATTTTATCAAACACTTGGACTGCACATATTACATACATGTACTAAGTTAGTTAAAACAAGTATTATAGCAAATCCTTTCACAAGGGAGTTGCCACACGTACAACAATCTCAACACCCTCATCAAATACATTACATCAAACATTTTCTTTCTCAAGCATTTTATCAAACTCTTGGACTGCACATATTACATACATGTACTAAGTTAGTTAAAACAGGTATTATAGCAAATCCTTTCACAAGGGAGTTTTCACACGTACAACAATCATGTATACCCAAACAACAATCATGACAAGCATAAATCATAATTCCATATTCATTCAGACATTTAAACAAACACTTAGAATGCATTAAAATCAACATAGTATACATATATATGAGATATACGGAAAACATTGTATCTAGGCATATGTGATAGCAATCAAGTCAGACATAAATCATTGTTGACATTGAAAGCCTTGAAAACCATAACCTAAACGTTTATAGTCTGCACCTTTCACCGATAAATAAGTATCGAACTCAGTTTGTATGCCAGGTCTTTATCTACGGCACGACGGCCACCTATAGCATGAAATAGGTTAGCTATTTCATCACTTACACTATTTAAAACTCTAAAACAGATTAGGGTTAGGTTTTCTTACCTAAGAATGGAATTGGAATCGCCCGTATAGCGATACAAGAATGATGGTTAAGCACGTGGAGCGTCAGGGAAGGATCCCAACAACTACCTCTCTCTTTCTCTCTCTCTTCTCTCTCTTAGGTTTTGCAAAATTCGTATGACATGGGAGAGAGAGGGTTTAAGGGGCTTATATAGGCCCAGAACTGATGGGAATGGTCCCAGGGCCATGGTATACTTAGGTTATAGCCAAATAGTGGTTATTTCGATCCAACGGAGCACATCTGGAGGCCCCTTTTCTGGCTACGGTCAGGGGGAAGTTCCCTAACATTGGATCTATGCCAGGCTAAGTTTTCAGTCCGATTAGATTTGTGGATTGACCGTGGCAGACCAGTTTCAGTTTAATGGCCGTCGGCACTCGATCAGGGCCACAAGTACACTGACCGATGTAGGGAATTTTTCCTGATCTGAGGGTGTAATTCGGTCAGATTCTAACGGTATGAAACCTTAGATTTAGCCCGTAAGTGAATGGTCCAAGTTACTTAAATTTGAGTTCATGTTCAAAGGATATTCACATTTCTCACACACTTCGCTCCGGGCTCAAGTTGCACATTTTTGGATACTAACTAGATTTGACTTTGAAGATGGTTGTCAAGCCCAGTAAGGCGGTCATAAGCGTATAGTTTCGTGGTCATCGAACTTTCGACGCGTGGTCCAGGTCCGATACGAAGTTTTAATGTGCTCCCGAGAGCAACTGGGTTTAAAGATTGATCCTAGATTTCAGGGTAATGTAGCGCTAATGATTCTGCTAGTTTTGGGTCTTGCAGTTCATATTTAAAGTGGTTCAAGCTAATTTTACAGTTAATCTAGTTTAACACTTAGTTAATTTCGTATAATTTTCTAAACGATTTGGTCCTAAGTGATTTCTGCCTTAGGTGGTACTCGGGTCTTTATACGAATTTTTCTGAGATGTTACACTAAGTCTTTGAAACTCCATCTCCTCACCTTCCAGCTCCGAGGAGGGGACTGGTATATTCATTTGAGTGTCCTCAAGGGAATGGTATGAATCGTTATGAAAGGCTCCCGACACCAACCAATTGCTAGACAAGTCCAACATCCCAACCAAGGCCAACAGGAAAAGAAACACTACGAAAATTGAAAAAGGGGTAAAACAGGCCGGAGAAGGGAATATTACTGGAAAGAGGGGAAGAAAAAGGGTTTTCAACTTACAAGAA
Organism: Magnolia changhungtana; assembly: GCA_030180095.1. NCBI lineage: Eukaryota > Viridiplantae > Streptophyta > Magnoliopsida > Magnoliales > Magnoliaceae > Magnolia > Magnolia changhungtana. The sequence continues at coordinate 3,520,500 of JASAUF010000198.1, read as the reverse complement.
ATCGCTTGGTCCGTTAGAGAGCAAAGAGAATAATGGAAATGAGGACTTGAGCGTTCTTCCCCCCTTTATATTGTTGAGTGTCAAATATTGCATATTCTCCCCTATTTATATCTTAGTTTTATGAACATGATAATGATTAATGACATATTTTAGACATGTTTGTGTTGCAAGGTGAATCTGAGAGCTTGGATTGAAAAGAATGTTAAAAGCATGGATTTGATGCTCAAGAATCACCAAAGCAAGGGATGGATCTTACGAGACCAAGATTGAAGAATTCACATGCCAAAGATCCAAGAAAACAAGTGATGAATGAAGAGAATCAAAGATTTGAAGTGAAGAAAAGGAATCCTAAAAATTCGCGTGAAATTCAACTAGCCCGAGTTCTGGTTCGACTAGCCCGAGAAACTTCAGGTGAAACTCTAGTAACATTATCTTTTAAATTCGCATGAATCTCGACTAGTCGAAGATCTCACTCGACTAGTCGAAAATGACTCTCGACCAGCCGAAGATAGCTCTCGACTAGTCAAAGGTTATGCAGATTTTGTGCGGATTGCGTAAATTTGAGGCAGTTTCCAGACTTTTCCAACTCAGTACGAAAGTTAGAGTTCCCCAACTATAAATAGGAGTTCCTAGGATGATCCAAAGCATCTTCTAGGGTTTAAGGAGTGGAGAAAAAGGGTGGAGAGCCATCGCCAAGAGTTTTTCTTCTTCTTCCTTAGTTGTTTTTATGCTTTCTTTAAGAGATTTTTGTTTAATCATGTGTATGGTTAACTAAACCCTTAACTAGGGCTAAGAGGTGAAGCTTGTAGCATGATTGAGATGTTTACTTTTCTTTGATTCATGTTTATATTAAACTTAATTGATTTCTAGTTGATTTTAAAGAATATTTTCAGTTTTCTATGGTTTGTTGTGACTCAAATTACAATAGACACTGTGATAGCTTTGAATATCTTTTTTTCCTATTTGAGATTTTGGGATTGGTAAATCCTGTTATTTGCCATCGTCTCCTGGGCATAGTTGGGTGACAGAATCCCTTCCAATCTTCATAATTCTCCTCCATTGAGGCTGGATCAATGAGAAGTTTAGAGATTTGATAATCTCTTCCTCCAACTGGATAAGATAGGACTCTGATTCCAGTTGTGTCTCTTTAATCAAGTAAGGTAGCACCTTGATAGCTACAAGTGGATCCTTGGCACCCTAGTTCCCACCTTTAAATTCACAAGTTTCAATCTATAATATTCACAATTACTCCCTTTATTCCAGATTTCTAATTTGGATCTTCTTCTAGCTCTAGTTCTAATTACTTTCAGAAACGTACAAGATTAGTCCCTGTGGATTCGACCTCGGTCTCACTGAGATTATTACTACATCGAAACCCTACACTTGGGGTTGTGAACATATATCCATACCCAGCTCAGTGCATTCATGACCTATAATTAATGTCTCAGCACGAGAAGCCCTAACATCGTACCCAAACACCCACCCCTGGGAGCTACGTGGCCAGTGCTGATCACCTCGATGTCGAGCTCGAGCATTGATCCACGAACAACTGGCGTCCAACTGTTCGTTCGACAACCAAATGATGACATCACGCCTGCCGCTCTTAAGATACGAAATCATTATAATGAATCCGCTTTGATCTCCACACTCGCTGCCTTTCTATCATAAGCCATAAACGACAGGACGACGTGACCTTTCGAACCTCCCGACATATCGATGTCAAGCATAAGTCAGCCCACAATGACTTGCTCCCCGAGGACCTGAAGGTCACTCAAGAGCAAGGAGGGCTACTGTTGTGGGTAAAAATGGATTGACTTTGATAACTCAAGACGGGAGAACGACTTCCCTCGAGAAACCTACTAAGACATGGCTCACTTGCCCTCATGGACGATTTGGGGCCAACCAGCATTAACTACGATAAGCCAAGACTATTCGACCTCGATCTCAATCTTCACTCTAATGCACCTAAGTACAAGGATGAGCTCGGCACAAGTTCAAGGTCGGGCTCGGTCTTACACCCCGACAAGTGGCAGACCACTCGCCAAAAAAGACAGGTCAGTATATCTCAGGTCGACACATCCCAGGTCAGCATACCTTAGGTCGGCGAGGTCCGCCTTCCAAAAGATCTGATCTGATCTCAACCGCGCCCATCCATGATCCTAGCTAAAGATATAGGAGGCCTAATGTTGAGGGTCAAATATTGCATATTATCCCCCATTTATTAATTGGTTTTATGAACATGATAATGCTTAATGTTCTATTTTAATCATGTTTGTGTCGCAAGGTGAATTTTGGAGCTTGGATTGAAAAGGATGTTAAAAGTATGAATTTAATGCTCAAGAATCACCAAGCCAAAGATTGGATCTTAGAAGACTATGAATGAAGAATTCACATGCCAATGATCCAAGAAAACCAAGTCAAGAATGAAGAAAATCGAAATTTTGAAGTGAATTTGCGTAATCCTCGACTAGTCCCGGCTCCTGCTCGACTAGTCTTGGCCCTGCTCGACCAGTCGAGGATTCCTCGACTCGAACTTCAGCGATGAAATCATCTAAAATCAGGTCATCCTTGACCTGTCGAAGGAAACCCTTGATTAGTCAAAGGTGACCCTCGACCAGTCTTGGGTTACGCAGACAACACACAAAGTGCAGAAATTTGAAGCGATTTCTGAAAATTTTCAACTTGGTGCGAAAGTTCGAGTTGCAAAACTATAAATTAGGATCCCTAGGATGTTCCTAGAAATCTTCTAGGGTTTAAAGAGTAGAGCAAAAGTGTGGAGAAGTCGTTACCAGGAGTTTTTCTTCCTTTTTCTTAGTAGTTTTTATACTTTTCTTAAGAGTTTTTAGTTCAATCATGTCTATGGCTGGCTAAACCTCTTAGCTAGGGCTAAGAGGTGAAGTTTGTAGTGTAATTGGGATGTTTTCTTTGTTTTGATTCATGTTTTATTGAACTCTCTTGGATTCTAGTTTGATAATGAATGAATATTTTTAGTTTTTAATGGTTTGTTGTGACAAATTACAATAGATCTACGATAGCTTGAGATATCTTCTTTTCTTAAATTGAGATTATGAAATTAAGAGATCCTATTGTTCATTATCATCCCTTGGGCATAATAGGATGAAGGAATCCCTCCTAACCTTCACAATTCTCTTATGATTGGTTGTGTGATTGGTAGATCCTGTTGTTTGCCTTATCTCCTGGGCATGGTTAAGTGATGGAATCGCTTCCAAATCCTCACAACTCTTATCCATTGATGATTAGATCCATGAGAAGTTCAGAGCTTTGACAAATCTCTTCATCCTTAAATCAAGCAAGGTAGCATCCTGGGAACCTACAAGTGAATCCTTGGAAACCCTAGTTTCCTACCTTTGAATTTCTTAAGTTTTTCATTATATCTCTCACAATTACTCTCTATACTTCCAGATTTAGGTGTATATTTATTCTAGTTCTAGTTCTAATTGCTTTCAGAAGACATACAAGTTCAGTCCCTGTGGATTCGACCTCGATCTTATTGAGATTATTACTACATCGTGACCCTACAGTTAGGGTTGTGAACAAGTTTTCGGTGCCGCTGCCGGGGATTGATAGCTGCGTTTTTCTGATATTAGCTAGTTTTGGAATTAGTTTAAGATTAGAGTTTTTCGAGTTTCTATTTTTAGGATTAGGGTTTTCTGAATTATTTTAGAAAGTAACCTAGCTTTCTATTTTTAGGTTTAAAAATTTTCTTAATTTATTTTTTTTTAGAAACTTTCCTTTTCTCTTTTTAAAAACTTTCTATTTCTAGAAACTGACTTATTTTGTTTTGTTTTGCAAGATCTTAATTTAGGAACTTCTTTCTAATTCTCTTTCTCTTTCTATTTCTAGATTGTTATCTCATTTTCTTCTCTTTTAGGTTTAGGTTAGAATCTGAAATCGAGGACTGAGAGTGTTTCATGCCCAAGTGGGTCCGTGATAGCACTTAATGTCTTTTGAGTGAAGGAGGATTAGTTGAGGCGTTATCTATCCATTACAGGATTAGACACCACTCGAAATCCTCAGAGTTAATTGAAGTTATGGTTGTCAATCAACCGATCAATCAATCGGGAAGACAACCTCAACCTAGGGTTGAGGAAGTCCAGGATAAGAATGAGGTGTATCAAGCACCCCCGCGTCATACTTTGTGAGACTATTTACAACCAACGGAGGTGAGCACGCCCTCATGCATAGTTTTTCCAGAAAATACAGGACATGGATATTAAGCCATGGGTGATCCAACTCCTTCCAAAATTCCATGGATATGAAAGTCCATATCTACACTTGAAAGAGTTTGACGAGATTATAGCCACTTTATATTTTCCTAACGTGTCTGAGGACACAGTCAGACTGTTCCCTTTTCTTTGAAAGAGAAGGTTAAAACGTGGTTGCATTCACTACGTCCCCGATCTATTGGCACATGGAATGACATGATAAGGGAGTTTATAAAGAAATTTTTTTTCACATCATAAAACGAACACTCTTAGAAAGTTAATCATGAACTTCACCCAAAAGGAGGATGAAACATTCTTCTAATGTTAGGAGTGGTTTAAGGATCTTGTTAGTGCATGCCCACAATAGGTTTTGAAACGTGGTGCATTACACACTTTTTCTATGATGGTCTGACATCTTCCATGCGCCAATTGGTCGAGACAATGTGCAATGGAGAATTTATGAATAAAAATGTCGATGATGTGTGGGACTACTTGGATAAACTTGCTGAAAATGCACAATAATAGGACACCTACTGTAAGACCCGTATCCTAGACCGTACCATTCCGTAGGTTCCCGCGATCTTTCCGGTCGAATTCCGACAACCTTCAACCCTTAACCGGCGTAGCGCGCGACCTTGATTCACACTTCATTAATCTGATCCGACTCAACCCGAGACCTGTACCATTGCGACCGCGCCATCGCCGCGGTTCCAATGCCGCAACTCGCGCGCCGAGGCGATACTCTGACCAGGAGATGTGGGTCAGCGTTTGGTGCGAGAAAAACGCTGTGCGTATGAATTCTAAGAGAATCTCAACGAGATGTCACATCAATCAATCCCATCATGTCAAGTACACATCACCTCACACTCTTCCCCAAGCAAGCCCCAAAAGTCAAAAAGTTCTTACAAAACCCATACCTCTCTAACACCTTTTACCCTAAAAGTCAAAAAGAGCCTCTTACACCCATCACCACCACATCCATTACACCACATCCATCACCCATCTCTCCCTTTACAAGTCTCTCTCTCTCTCTCCTTTTTTTTTCAAAGCACTTTCCAAGCAACCCAAACCCTTTACACGTCCAAGCCTCTCCCACCTCTCCCAAGCAACAAGTGTGGCCCACCTTTCCTACCCTCTCATCTCCCATCTTAACCATCCAAATCTCATCTCCTCCGTTGGAATCAAAGGTAAGGAGCTAAAGAAGCCTTTGGTGCAAGAAGAAGGCGGTGGGTGATTTTTAAATTTTTGTTTTCATCCATTTGTTTGATGTAAGGGCCACATGTAGTGAGACCCACCTTGATGTAGGTTTTGTATTTAAGAGGGGCCCATAGTGGCGGGGCCCCTCCATCCTTGCCGATGTCTCTTTTCCTCTCTTCCTCTCTTTCTCTACGATGATGGCCCACCTATGATGAGTGTATTTTTACCCATGCCATCCAAATAGTGGCCCACCTTGCCCTTTTATTTTTGGTGTGGGCCATCCAAATTGTTGGCCACCTGGATGTGGGGGAAACACAAATAGCCGCTTGATCCAAAAGTCAAGTGGGCCACATCCCTGTGGGGCCCACCATGATGCGTGTGCCATACCCACCTTGTCCAGCGTCCGGGACGCTGGACGTGTGTAGAATGAAGGGTGGACTGCCAGGAGTGGCTAACAGTGGTGTGAACTGATGGTGGGACCATAGGACCCACTCCCGTCCTCCACCCCTCCAATGGACCGCACATGATGTATGTGCTATATCCAAACCGTCCACTGCTTCGGCCGGTGGGCCATGTCCGTGTGGGACCCACTTCCACGCCCAAATCCCTTGCTCACCGCGGTGGTAGGGATACATCGTTTCAACGGTGGGCTCCCATAGCTCACGAGGTAGACTGTGAAAGATACCTCGTTTCACACTGAGGTCTTGGCATCTAACCCTGGTGGCGGTGGCTGACAGGGAGGTGCGCCGGGATGTGGGGTCCATGGGACCATCTATGCCGTCCATCCCTTGTGGTGGGCCACACCGTACCACGTGTGTGATCTCCACCGTCCCTGGAAAGTGGGACCCACCCCTGGCAGCATCGTGATGTGTGTACGGTCCAGGCCTTAGATGGCTTGGACGAGTGAGATATAATATATTATATTATATTATATATAATATATTATATTATATGATATATATGATATCTTATTTTATATAATATATATATTATATAGTGTATACGAGGTTGTGGTGGGCCCTACGTGGGACCCACCTTTGTTGGTGAGATAATAAAAAGACAGAAGAAAAAGAAAAGGAAAAAAAAAGAGGCAGCGTGGCTGCTCTCTCTCACTCTCTCTCTCTATCTGACGCTTTCTCTCTCTCTCTAACTCTCTCTATCCGACGCTTTCTCTCTCTCTCTCTCTAACTCTCTCTCTCTCTCACTCTCTCTCTCACGCTTTCTCTCTCTCTAACTCTCTCCCTCTGACGCTCTCTCTCTCTCTAATTCTCTCTCTCTCTCACTCTCTCTTCTCTGTCTCTTTCTCTCTCTAGCTCTCTCTATATCTCTTTCTATCTCTTTTTATCCTTCTTTTCACATCCAGAGACCCATGGGTCCCACCATGATGCACATGTGATCCGATGGCGGGACCCACCCTAGATGTATGTGTTTTATCCCTCTGGCATGGGCTCGATGATGTATGTGCTCTATCGACATCGTCCGCTAATTGAACAGCGGGGCCCACCATTATGCATGTGTTGCATTCATACCGTCAACCATTTATAAGATCGTTTTATGGCATAGGAAAATGAGTGAAACAGATTTAAAGTGTGAGTAGGCCCCACCATTTAAATAGTAGACCGTGACATCCACCATTCGAAAAACTTCCATGGGCCGTCATAGTCCCCAATGCGTTTTTACTTTATTTATTTCTTTGTGAATAGGTCGGATCTCAAAAATATATGAGGGTGGGCCCGATTTGATATACCTGAGGCCCACTTGACTTGACCTATTTGATTTGGCCCAAATGATTAGGCCCATTCGACTCGGCCCATATGTTTAGACCCATCTTGATGTAGTTATGGCCCATCTGTTGAGGCCCACCTTGATACACATGAAGCCATGTTAGGAGGCCCATTTGATGTAACTAAGGCCCATGGGTCGAGGCCCAATAGGATGTACACAAGTCCATTACAATGTGTAACCCTACCATACTTTGAGTAATGATGTTTATGATAGTCGTGCCTTGGGAGCAATGTTGGTTTGACGTCCACATTGACGAGCAATGATGGTTAGATGTCCTCATTGTGACCTTCCCATGGGCCTTGTTAGGCCCATTCACTTTATGGGTTAACCCCAAATACGTGGGTCCCATTCGCTGTAGACGAACGACTTCATAACCACGGCCGACGCCAATTATCGACCCTGATTATCGGTGCCGATTGTCGAGGCCGACGCCGATTATCGACCCTGATTATCGGTGCCGATTGTCGAGGCTGACGCCGATTATCGACCCTGATTATCGGTGCCGATTATCAATGCTGATTATCGGTGCCGATTGTCGTGACCAATTTGCTGATTCCGATTATTGATCGATTCCGATTGTTGTGACCAATTACAGATTAGCGATCGAGGCCGATTACGTGACCGATTGCCGATTTTCGATTGTCGTGACCGATTTACTATTTTCGATTGACATGACCGATTTGTCGTTGTCGATTGTCGTAGCCAATTGCCGATTCCGATTGACTTGACCGATTGTCGATTAGCGATCGAGGCCGTTTATCATGACCGATTGCCGATTACAATTGACGTAGCCGATTTGCCGATTCTGATTGTCAAGGCCCATTGAGATGTATTCAAGGCCCATGAGACGTGGCCCATTGTGATATATTTTCGGCCCATATGGTGAGGCCCGACTTGATGTATATTAGACCCGTGAGATGCGACCCACTTGATGTGTATGTGGCCCATGAGTGAGGCCCATCGCGATGCGTATTAAGTCTACATTGTCGAGGTAGATTGTCGATGTCGGTTATTAATACCGATTATGACTATGTGACCGCATAGTATCATGATACATGCCCATACGCATCATCTGCATGTTTGTTATGAGATATGGTTGACCATTGCATATGTCATTGGGCAGGTTGTTATGAGACTCCCTAATAGGCGGAGGTTATCTCACATGAGCGCATGATATGTGCATGACTGGATTGTATGACTCATGCATCTTACATTGTGTGTTGTGATTACTGTACACCCTAGCGACATCAGGGTCGTAGCCTCCACAGGCATATCATGGATGTCAGATGGGACACCGGAAATGTTTGGTTCAAGCATCGGGCTGCTATATATAGCCCTGGGTGAAAATCCCTAAACACCTTCTTGGTACCAAAGGACGCCCCAACGTCGAGACCGAGTGAATATGCATGAGCGCCCGAGTGCCGAATACCAGGAGGCCGCGTCTCCCACTGTGCGATGGTCGATTGGGAGGGGGTGTGGCCTTACCCGCCCGAGGGAGTAGGCATAGCTAGGCTGAGTTTGACCAGCTCGAGGAATGAGTTCGCTATCGACGAGCCGGGTAGGTATTAGCAGACTGCTGGCTAGGCGGATAGTGAGGTCTATTCCACTCACTGGGCTGTGCAGCTTGGGAGGAGGCAGTCGGTGTGGAGTGTAATAGACCCCGGTGATTTCCCCAGAGAGTAACCGTACTGATATGTGGACTTATTGAGCAGACGTTGCATATTCATTCATTCATTCATTCACTATCCACTCAGGTTGGTAGTGCGTAACTATTTGTTACGTGTACCTTCGCACGGTCAGGTTTTCGGTTGGGCGCGCGACTAACCTGAGATCAGGAGTTTACCACATTGTGTCTGACTATCCAAATTTAAGTATGGGACTGATTTGGATAGAAGTCCCTTGTGATGGACCCCATAGCCTGTGATACTTCGTACTATCATCCCAACTTCACATTCCAGCATGGTCATTTCATTTGTACCACATATTATATTGCATCCGTAGTACTTAGCATTTTGAGTTACTATGTTTTTGCATGTATATGGCTTAGACAGATTTAGCAGAATTTACATATTGCATTGTACCCTCGACATCTGACATTGGCTCTCTGTGACTCCTCATTTACATAGTTGAATTGTCTTGCTAGTATTTCTGATATTATATGATTTATGGGCCTATCATTATTTCCGTTTACTCTGATATCGTATGATTCATGATCTTGTCAGTATTTCTGTTTATCCTGATGATGTATGATTTATGGGCTTTATTGTATACTTGGCACTTACCTTACACACACTTTCACCACCCTCTAAGCTTTTTATAAGCTTATGAACGATAGATGCGTGCAGGTGGCATTAGGTTGCAACCGCGTTGAGCTTGGAGCATGCAACTATCTTCTGGAGCTTTGATTTCGATATTTGTATTTCCCTTTTAGCACTGTATTCAACTGTTTATATTAGTGGATATGTGATGATGATGTTACCTTTGTGACTTGGGTAAACTTGTGGTTATGCTTATTATGAGTTAAATGTACATTGGAAAATCCTCCTTGTAGGATCCCAGGATCGGAATCTGGCGTATGGACACCGGGAACTGAGAATGGGGTACTACGGAGGCTATCGGCACCGGATTCGGTGATCGAGAATTTTGTGAGCTCAGTTTCCGAGTTTGGGGCGTGACACCTACCCAAAATCAAGCACCACTTCTAGGCCCACTCAATCAAAGGAAAGGGGCGGATTATACCTTTTGAAAGAAGATGATGATATCAATGCTAAAGTGGCTAATCTCATAAGAAAATTCGAGGCCATGGAACTAAAGAAGGATAAGGTTAAGGAAACTGTTTGCGGTATTTGTGCTTGCAACGTTCACACAACTGAGAATTGTTCAACAATACCTGCCTTTCAAGAGGTGCTGAATGAATAATCTAATGCTGTGAACAATTATTAAAGACATTTCAATGGACCTACCTCGAATACATACAATCCTAGTTGGAGAAATCATCCAAACGTCAGTTGTAGGAATGGACAAACTACTACTTCTCAAGGTTTCTTCAATCAAATTCCAAATCAAGGGAGACCTCAAGAGGATCTGGTCTGGAAACATATTCAAAACTAAGAGCTTATCACTTAGGGTATATTGCAAACCTTTCAAGACCTTTTAAAGGCCACACAAGGCCTTGAGACAAAAAATTTAATTAGAAAAAAAGGGATTCTTCCAGCCCAACCTTTCCCAAATCTTAAACTGCAATACGAAATAAGGGATACAAGATCTTCAAATCAAATGGAGCAGGCTAAGTCTATCATCGCTCTTAGGAGTGGGAAGATAATTGACAAATTTATTCCGGTAAGGGCTAAAAAGCTTAAGAACCCGGAAGAGGACAACGATGATTGACCTAGCACTGCTCCATAAGAATTGGAACCAAAACTTCAAGGCAAGCTGATTGCCCCATTCCCCCAACGGTTGGTTGTACAAAAACCTCTCTAACTCTAAAGACATTCTAGAGGTGTTGAAACAAGTGAATGTCAATATTCCTTTACTGGATGTGGTTAAACAAATACCTTCATATGTTAAATTTCTGAAAGACTTGTGTACGACTAAAAGACGGAAAAATATTCAAAAGAAAATCTTTTTAACTGAAAAAGTTAGTGTTATCCTAAAACAAGATGTGCCATAGAAATACAAAGATTCCAGTAGCCTAACCGTCACTGTGTAATTGGGAACTACCGAATTGAGCACGCACTTCTTGACTTAGGAGCGAGTGTAAATCCGATTTCGTATTCGGTATATGAACAACTAGGTTTGGGTGAATTGAAACCCACTTGAACTACATTACAACTTGCCGATCACTCAGTTCGTGTACCGAAATGGATAATCGAGGATGTGTTAGTCTAGGTTGAAAGATTCTACTACCCGGTAGATTTTATCATCCTGGATACTCAATCTATCATGGACATGAGCACTCTAATTCCCGTCATTCTTGGTCGCTCATTCATTGCCACTTCAAACGTAATCATTAATTGCAGAAATGGAGTCATGAGTATGTCTTTTAGGAATATGACATTGGAGTTGAATATTTTTTCAATACAGACAAACAGTTAGAGGATGAAGATGATTCCCATGATATTAACCTGATTAATTCTTTCATGGAAGATAAAACACTTCTGATCTTATCCTTTAACTCTCTAGAGACATGCTTGGCCTACTCCCATGATTTAGATGATGATATGATTAGGGAGATGGGTGTCATGCTTGATGATGGGCCGGTACTTGAAGTTAACCAGTGGAGGCCACAATTTGCAAAATTGCCCCAAACTGATGTAGTGCCCCTACAGTCTAACCTCAAGACACCGAAGCTTAACCTAAAACCTTTGCCCTCTAATTTGAAATATGTCTATTTAGGTCAAGATGAGACAAACCCGGTGGTGATTTCTTCTCATCTTGAGCAGGAACAGGAGAGTATGCTCATCTCAACTGTCATTGAGCACAAAGGAGCCCTTGGATGGTTAATTGTGGACCTCAAGGGAATTGACCCTTTGATTTGTATTCACCGCATTCATCTAAAGGATAATACGAAGACCTCACGACAACCACAACATAGACTAAATCCAAACAAGAAGGAAGTGGTTAAGGCCGAGGTTTTTAAACTATTGGATGTGGGTATCATATATCCTATATCCGATAGTCAATAGGTAAGTCCAACTCAAGTGGTTCTTAAGAAGTCCGGAATCACCATCGTAGCTAATGTCAACAATGAACTCATGCCAACTAGAGTTACTACTGGTTAGAGAATGTGCATTGACTACAGAAAGTTGAATATAGTTATGAGGAAGGACCACTTTCCTTTGCCCTTCATTAATCAAATTTTGAAAAGGCTAGATGGTCATTCCTATTACTATTTCCTTGACGGATATTTGGGCTACAATCAGATTGAGATAGTCCTTGAAGATCAAGAAAAGATCACGTTCACATATCTTTTTGGCACCTTTGCTTACCAAAGGATGTCATTTGGACTATGTAATGCCCCTACCACCTTTCAGCGATGTATAATGAGTATTTTTTCTGACATGGTGGGACAATATTTAGAGATCTTCATGAACCACTTCTCGGTCTTTGGTCCATCCTTCAGCAAATGCTTGAAAATTTTGAAAAATGTGCTAAAGCGATGTGAGGAAAAGAACTTGGTACTAAATTAGGAGAAGTGCCACTTCATGGTTCGTAAGGAAATTGTCCTTGGACACATCATCTCGTCCAAGGGAATTGAGGTAAATAAGGCTAAAATTAATCTTATCTCTAACCTACCTCTACCCAAGAACATATGAGACATGCGATCCTTTCTAGGACACGCCGAGTTTTACAGAAGATTCGTAAAGGACTTTAGTCACATCTCTCATCCTCTATGTAATCTACTTCAAAAGGATGCACCATACGAGTGGACTAAGCAATGTCAGGAAGCTTTTACTAAGCTCAAGAGCATGTTAACCATGACACCTATCATGCAGCTACCCGACTGAAGCCTTCCTTTTGAACTTATGTGTGACGTGTCTGACTATACTCTTGGGACGGTTTTAGGCCATAGAAAAGAAAAGAAGCCCTACGTTATTCATTACGCAAGTATAACTCTAAATCCTGTCCAAGTGAACTACTCTATGACACTTGAGTTGTATTTATGTATGGTGATAGATATAGGAATACTATATGCTTAGTTGATATGAGTAATAACATATGAAGGCCCATATCCGAAGTCTATCTAGATCCAATGAAATCCATAGCTAAAACCTCCACATTCGAACCTCACGGAGGGGTTAAGAAGAGAAGCTAATAGACTTATATCGTTTGTAACCCCTTGTGCAACATACACGTATCCTCGGATATTGAGCCCCTAAGGGGTGGACATGGTTTACAATAACTCGGCATGGTTCTGGGTTACACACTACCTTTCATAAGATTGATAGAATGACTCGACTGAGCACTGTTTTGGAGTCACCGCTAGCCAAAGAAAGGCTCAAGAATCCACTATAGGCTAGAATATATAGAATCAATTGTAGGCTCAAGACACTTAACCTGTCTCTTAGTTTGCTTCTCTACTATTGCCTTCCATTTCTTGAACTTGGTGATCACCTTAGACCTGTGCTTTAAGAAATAGACTCAAACCTTTCTTAGGTAATCATCTATGAAGCTCACGGAGCATTGTGCTCCTCCCTTAAATGACATTGTCACTGGCCCTCAGACATTGGAATGAATATAGTTGAGTACCCTGCTATGAGTATATGTAGTAGTCTTAAACCTTACCATGCTTTGCTTCCCATAGATGCAATACTCATCGAAAATTCACATTGCACACCTTAACTCCCTTCAACAGTTTTCATTTATGGAGTTCTATCATATACCTCTCGCTTAGATGCCCTAGCGGCATATGTCATAGATCAGTGTCATTTGTACCAGATTCTGCGTGTGAGGTGTTAGCGGCCCCACCTATAATTGTGCTCCTAATCAACTTATATAGTTTTCTTGTCTTATGTCCCTTCATTAATACCATTGTATCTCTGGTAATCTTGATTACATCATCAGATGCGATAAACGTGCACCATTCATATTTAAAAACCCTAAGGATATTAAGTTTTTCTTCAGATCTAGGACATGCCTAACATCACTTAGAATCATATGACTCCATCAAACATCCTTACGTTGATGGTCCATATTCCAATAGCCTTGAATGTTGGATCATTCCCTGTCATAATACTTCCATCATCATAAGACTTGTAGGAATCGAACCAAGTCCTATCCAAGCACATGTGATACGAACATCCTGAATCAAGTATCTATGTATGTTGCATGATCCTCTCCAAATATTTCTATTCTGAGGTTGAGGTCGGTACCCAAAGTCCAGGTTGGTACCTGAGGTTGGGTTGGGGAGCCAAAGTGACAACTGAGGCCGAGATAGAAAGTAGCCGACACTGAAGGTCGGGGTAATTTTTCGGACCTCAAGCAATATATAAAGTTACCAAGTCTCGATGCTTGGCTCATTTGTCTCATACATTTGTTTAACTCCATCTTACACATAACGGTGGTGCCCTACTTCCGAGCTCTATACTTTCTGAACTCGGGAAGTAACTTTTAACATAATATATGAGAGAGGATCGTATTGATTCTTTAATTAGAGAAGGTCAACTCGTTCCATGTATGCCCTTGATTTTGTTGCCTAGTAGTTAATGTAGGAATTGGAAAGGGAAGGGCCTGTTACAGTGATCAAGGAGGATATTACGACAGTATCTCCTTACGAGGAATCATGCATAGTGTGGCGAGCGTCGTTTTGCCTTTATGTGTGGGTGGTCATGTATGATGACTTAGTAGATACAATAGTCAAGCATGTAGGTTTTTAGGTTACGTAGCTCGTAGATAAAATATTAAGAATAAGGAACCATTTCCCTTCAACTAGGGGAGATTCCTTATAGTCGAATATGTAAGTCGTGAGCTTAGTAGGAAAAACCGTAGAAATGAGAAAGAGCACATCATCCCTTTAAATAAAATAGTATAAATAAATGGGAGAACTTTCTTCCCTTTGATTGAGGGAGGTGTCTCATAGTCGAGCACGAGTAGTTTCGACTGAGGCAATCAGTTGAGCACAATTATTTCATATGTCAGAGTTCCTCATGGGTAATAGATCTCTATATGCTTGGCATTCCATGGGTGAGGTAAGAGCTTACCCTCCATGTCTTCTAGTTGATACATTCCTTGTAAAGCCTCCATGTTTTCTAGTCGATACGTCCCTTAGTACCTGAGGTCGAGGTTGGGGTTAGCTGATGAGCCTTATTACCGAACTTGGCTGACCGATTCAACTTGGTCATTAGGTTTTCTTGCTCGGCTTATCTTTCTTAAGTACCTACTCCTGCTTGGTGTTCAAAGGAGTGTACCGATGGAAGCGACTTTCTGAATGTCGGTTGGTACGCTGTCTTCAGTTTTGATCGTCCTCCTTTATTTTGACATTAACGGCAAAGGGCTCCCCTTCTTCCTTTCGCTTCATATCTTTAGCCGAGTTGTTTTCTCCTCGAGTAGTTCTTCGTGAATTGAAGAGTTCCTCAATGTTGGAATATTTTTGAGCTCGGTTAAGTAGGTCAAATGATGCCAAACTGTTGATGCTCAAATATGATTGATACTGCCTCACCTCTTCGTGAACAAGAGAAGACATTGGGGGCACCGGTTAAGGCCAAAGACCCTTCGACGCTTAAGTCAGCTGTATGGACTTATAATAGGCGTAGTATAATCGGGATAATTGTCTGTAGGCTTTATAGGAGGTCTGCGTATCTGATTTGATTTGATGGATACGCTAGAAGAGCCATATTGAAGTCAGACTCTAATTTCAATAATATATATGACTTTACCTCGATATGCGTGATTTTTTACTAAAACATCGTCGGATCGATCCTATCTTTATATGCTGCAAGATTCTCTCTGAATATTTTTATTATGATATTGAGGTCAGTACCCAAAGTCGAGGTCGGTACTTGAGGTCGGTACCCGAGGTCAAGGTCGGTACCTAAGGTCGAGATCGTTAACTAAGGTTGGGTCCTAGGTAGGGGTGTACACGAACCGAGCTAGCTCGGTTAGCTCGCTCGACTCAACTCGAAAAAGCTCGATTCAACTCAGTTCGAAGCTGAGTTTAAGTCGAGTCGAGCTGATTTTTTGAGCTCGAAAATGAGTTCGAGCCGGCCCCAGCTTGACTCGACTCGGAACGAATCTAGCTCGAATTGAACTCGGATCAAACCAATTCAGTGATCGGTTACTTTTCTATTGATGTTGCTCACCAAGTGTTTGATGAAATGACTCAATGAAGTGTGGCTGGTGGCAAGGAAGGTATGTACATGAAACAAATACCTTTTTTTTTCTTAGTTTTTATGTTGCTTAGAAGGTGTTTGATAAAATACCTGTAAAACCATTGCTTCTGTTTTACATATAGTGGGATTTTGAAGTTGCAGCCTAGGTGTTTGTGAAAATGACTCAAAGGCGAACTCGGCTCAAACTCGGCCCGGGCTGACCCTAGTTGTTGATCAAACAGAGCCGAGCTGGCTAGTCAGGCTCGAGGACCGAGCCGAGCTGAGGCCAGCTCGACTCGGTTCAACTCGATGTACACCCCCAGTCCCGAGTCAAAGTGACAACTGAGAACGAGGTAGAAAGTAGCCGACACCAAAGGTCGGGGTGACTTTCCCGCCCTCAAGCAATATATAAAGTCACCGAGTCTCACTGCTCGGCTCATCTGTATTATACATTTGTTTATCTCTATTTTGCCCATAACATACATGATGTGGGGTCCACCTGGAAGAGGGTGAAAGAGATGATAGATGAGAGAGATGAGGGAGAGAGGGAGAGACTAACATGTGGAATGACTTAAAGAAAATAAGTCAGTATACATTCATAATAACCTGAGATTATAATATTAAGTGCTGATCTTCCTCTGTTCCTCTGTTTCTGCTGAGCTTGATCTGTTTTGAAAATCTCTTCGCAGCAGTTTGGACCTAAGTTTTTGGGCCTCATGCCAAGGTCTTAGATTTTGGTTGAGTATATGTTCTCAGGGATTGTTGTTTTGGGTAAGCAGGAGCTTTGAATTCCTCATCCGTTTTGCTGTTCTGCCCTGCAAGAGAATTGTTTACTTTTGCAATGTGTTTGAGAATTTTGGCTCTTCTTGGTGTTCTCTTTAATGTTTGCTCTGCCACGCCTATTGCATGCTGCTGCTGTTGCCTTTGTTGCATTTGTTTTTGTTTTGTATTTTTATATATACTTTTATTACATGGTGCTGCACTTCTACTACATGGTTGCTTGTGGATGCTTTTGTTGAGATGGGGTTGATGTTGTGATAGGTTTTAAGCAGACCCCAGAGTCAAGAAGTAAGGGTAGGTTAGAAGATATGAGGGGCGGTTTTTGATAAGGCTGAGTTTAAATAAAATAATAATAATAATTAATTAATTTTTATTATTAGGGCTTGAATAGGGATCGCAATGGTGAGCACTCCGCAATCAAGCCCCCTATCAATCAGTGGATCTTCCTAGGGAGCTAACCAAGAAATCTTTAACCATATATTAAAAACATTTTCTGCCCTTCTACGTAGGGACGTATCGAATCACTTTAAAATACCAAAAAAAAAAAAAAAAAAAAAAAAATCATATCTGAACAACAAAAATTTAAAAAGAAAAAAACAAAAAAAGAAAACCACCCCAAAACCAACTTCCCCATTCATGCAGAATCCACGGAAAGAGCCAAATTTCCCTGCGTCTCAATCAAATGTCCCACCCACTGGGACCCACATGCAAATATCAATGGATGATCGGAACCCTCCACATGTATTGGGTGCTTGTGAACATTGATATTCTCTGATTATGGACCATGAATGAATGATGATGAGATTTGATCTTCTTAAACACGTACAAGTTATCCATTGCCTAAGCATCCATCCCAGCCGACGCATTACCCCGCGGCTGCGGCTGGTACACCTGAGATGCCCGGTGCCGCCTATTATCATTATTCCCACCGAGGTAGTGGTCCATTTGCTTGCCCGGACTATCCGGCGTTCCCAGCCCATCTGTCGACGTTGTACCCACGTACTGCTGCATAACCAGCACAGACACAGTCATTGCAAAATCCGCCGACGCCAGGAAATCCCCTATCGCCCCCAGCTCTGGACACTCACTCCATTCCATCATTCCCGCTGTTAAAGGCGACACCATTCCCTGCCCACGCCCTACTATATACAGATCATGGTTGGTAGACATATTCCGTATTGCCGCCACCGTCTCCTCTGCATTGTTCGCCACCTTCTCCGTGTACACCACCGACTCGTTACTCACATGCTTCAACCGAAACTGGTTGATGTAGTCATCATCCAGCTGCTTCTCCCTCTCGTTATCGGTGATTACTGAAAGTCTCCCGTCTTCATTGGACTTGCCACCCAGCACGGCGGGGTCCACTGGGCTATCCCCTACAATGAAACGAACTACAGTTAGGGTTACACCAGGGTGCTCGGCCATCCTCCATGCGTACGCTAGGGCTTCACGATCGTCGGGCCCACCAAAGAAGAGGACCCCTACTTGGTGCTGCACGTGGCTGGCTGGGACGTGGGTAGCCCCACCGAGACCGCGGTCGACGAGGATCCCTACCGAGCATGGAGCATTTGCTAGGACGTTCTGGTTAACGGTCTGAGCGGCAGGGTTAGCTGCTTCCATTCCGCCATCTACTGTCTGTTGCTTGTGGAAGGGAAGGATGATAAGAGCGACTCGCTTGTCCTCGGCCAGGTCGCATATGTCCTCGTGCATGGTCGAGTAGGGTGATATAGCTGTGAGCGGTTGAACTGCCACCCCACTAGACCGCATCTCGTAGTTCTCAAAGGCGCTGACGATGTGGTCTGAATGAGCCTGGGTTCGGTTGATTGGGGGTCGACCGCTCTTTCTTGTGCTGTGGACGATCAGCATCGCTGAGGCGCGGCCTGTTAGTTCGACAAGGTGAAGTGCGTAGACGAAAATCGGCGACCTCTTGGTGGGTCTTGACGCTTCAAGGAGGTTAATGATGGTGGGGACATTGCGGGGGCTGTGGATGCAAGCTAGCAATCGGAGCTCAGCGTCTGCCTTTGACCTTTGGATCGTCCGGCGCTTGTAGGCTATGAATCGCCTTGCGGGCCGGTAGACGGAGGTCACCACCGGCGTGATCATCCCCGTCATTACCACTGCCGTCATGACCATGATTGCAAATGCCGGCTCATCAAGCACCTGTGAATGCATGCAACCCAACAGCCGTAGATTGAGTTAGGGCCCAGTAATCATATAAAACCCACCACGTCAATTTCCTTATCTGGCCCACTGCACTCAGGTGGACGCACACAGATGATGTTGACCGTTCATTAGGTAGGTCACACCATGATCAGCCCAAGTCCGGAAACCATTACTTGTTGAACAATCGTAAGCGTCTGGTTTCCTGTGTATAACTTTGGCAGTGATCTGTATTTATTAATGATCTACCAAATGGACGGGCGGGATTGGCCAACCTACAACTTGCAACGGTGGCACATCCACGCTGTGACCCACCTGATGATTGGACTACGTAAGTGAAGTGACGTCACCAAGTTCCGTTGGCCCTGCTATAATGTATGTGTTATATTGAACGGGTACGTGCATTTGAAGATATCATTTCAGGGCATGAGCGGAAAAATGAGGCAGATCCACAGCTCAGGTGGACCCACCGTAGAAAACGGTAAGGGTAGAGACCCACCGTTCAAAACTTCTATTTGGGACACATAAGTTTTCGATCAAGATGATATTGATGTTTTTCTTTCATTTATCTTTATGTTAACTTACATGTTTTAACTATGGGTATCACTACCCTACTGTTTTCTGTGGTGGGTCCACTTGAGCTTTAGATCTACCTCATTCTCTGGCTTATGATATAGAATCATGATCTCTCCAAATGGATGGACGGTATGGATATAACACATACATCATGTAGGGTCCATGATTGGTGACGTCACTTCATTAGCCAATTGGCTATTGACATTGTCAGTATCTAATCTGCGTCCATCCTAGTCAGTTGGGCCACAAAATTAATTGTAAAAATGTCTGATTATAAATAAATACTATAAAAAAAAAAAATCCCCAATTCCAAGAACCAGGACCCTCCGATGGTCAGGTGGGAAACAAAATTATTTGAAAAATTGTACGGTTATGAGAAAAAATGGAGTCCTAATTCCAAGAATCAGGTTGGTCTGGTAGTCAGGTGGGCCGCAAAATTAATTAAAAAAATGTATGATTATGAAAAAAAATTGGCACGTCTACATTCAAAACACCCAAAATTACAAATCTCATCTAATTCCTTGAATTTGTGATAATTTTCAGATTTAGACATTTTTCTGATAATATTATCTGGAAAAACTCTTGCTAAAAACAAAATGTGAGAAAATATTTATTTTAAAATTTTTTAATATGGGTTTTGCTAACATAACGGCCCCACTTTCAGGGGATGTTAGTAATATCCCAAAGC
Organism: Magnolia changhungtana; assembly: GCA_030180095.1. NCBI lineage: Eukaryota > Viridiplantae > Streptophyta > Magnoliopsida > Magnoliales > Magnoliaceae > Magnolia > Magnolia changhungtana. The sequence goes on along the minus strand of JASAUF010000198.1, from coordinate 3,500,281 downwards.
TTTTAAATTACATGAGATGCCCTATCATCGATTTGAAACAGAGTAAGATATGGTGCCAAAATCACATTAATAGGATTGTCTTAAAAATCCAATGGATGGCGTAAAAAATAATCAGTCAAGATTAAGCTGCAAAATTGAAAGAACAAATCATTATCTTTAAACATCTATTCATTGTATTACTTATGATTTTTTGAAGGAGTACTTGAAGGCTTAGAAAAAAAAAAACATCTATTCATATCATCTTACTTTTTATTCCTTATTATTTATAACATTTGAGATAATTTCAAATAAAATCACCAAAATTTTGTAAGTGCATCGCAATAGATATTATCACGATAGGTCAATTTTACGTAACAAAATTCAAATTTATCTGGAATATTTGCCGGAATGCAAACACCCCAAAGAGGATTTTGAAAAAAATGGGAAAATGGGGCTCTTCCAAACCCCCTCACAAGCAAGGTCATTTCTGAAAATTCTCTACAAAGTATAGAATAGAAATGAAAAATGGTGAATTCCGGCACGCAGCATAAGAGTCTGGAAGTAAGGATTATTATTATAATTTAAACCTTTTGATCCCTGCCGACGTTGAGGACGATCATCTCAATAAGCCCTTTGGTGTTCATGAGCATCCCGAGCGAAAACCCTTCACGGAGAGGCATTCCATAGAAGAGGGCGGCAACAAGGGTGGCGACCACCTTGCAGATACATGCCATGACGATGATCACCACCAGGACGATCGTTGCATTTCGGTTTGTTACCGTGGTCAAGTTAGCCCTGAGGCCGCTGATTGCAAAAAAGAGAGGCAGCAGCAACCCGGAAACGAAATCCTCCAGCTTTTCGATCAGCAAAACTCCCAAATGGCCGCTAGGAATTACAAGGCCAAATACAAATGCACCGAAGATAGCATGTATACCGATTGCATCAGTTATGAATCCGCTTATCAACACGCCAGTGAGAATGATGCAGACGTGTAATTCTTTGATAGCTTCTCCTTCTGGAGTCTGCTTGACAACCCATCCAATGGCAGGTCGAACGATAAAAATGCAGAATAAAATGTAGGCAGTCCCACAGAGGACGATCCAAAGAGATGCAAAATTATATTCACTGTCGTCTGTGAGGGCAATGGCTAGTGCAAGCAAGACCCATGCACATAAGTCATTGATGATGGCCGACGACATTGCGATCCTTCCAAGTTCAGTATTGAGGAGCTTGAGTTCTGCAAGGATGCGAGCTAGAACAGGGAAGGCGGTGACGGAGAGAGCGACGCCAAGGAAGAGGAGGAAGCTTGTCTGGTTAACACTCGTGCTTATGGAATTCCTGAGGAAGTATGATGTGACAGAGCCGATGAGGAAAGGAAGAGCCATGCCTGATAGGGCGATTACAATTGCCTTGCGTCCTGTTCTTCGTATCACGTTTATGTCCATCTCAACTCCTACAAGGAAGAGAAAGTAGAGCAGACCCAAATTTGCCATCGTCTCCAGCACTGCAATGCTATGTAAGGGGAAGACCGTTAGACTGAACGGTTTGTACTTCCCCAGCACCGACGGACCCAAAATCAGGCCACCCTAAAACCGGAAACAAAAATGCTTAATCCAGTCCGTTTAATTCAGTGGACCACTTAAAAATACTCCGATGATATCTAGCATTTTATTATGTTAATGATAGTAACACTAATAATTATTACTCAGGTTTTCTGATTCAATGAGATATTTGTGACCCCACGTTGGGGTCGAGTGGGACCCACAATGTAGATACCCTAGTTCGGAAAGGGATGGGCTACCCCCCTGCAACCAGCCAATGGCTGATGTTAGGTGATCCGTGGGCCTTACCATGATGTATGTGTTTCATCCATGCCGTCCATCTATTTTTCTAGATCATTTTAGTTTATAAAACCAAAAACTAGATATATCACAATCTCATTGGACCACATTATGAAAAAACAGTGTTGAATGAAAGTCACCATTAAAAACTTTTTGGGGGCCATAAAAGTTTTGGATCAAGCTGATCTTTTTTTTCTTTTTTTTTTTTCCCTTCATCTAAGTCTGTATGACCTAATCAACAGATTGGATGTCAAATAAACAGTACAGTGGGCCTTAGGAGTATTTTAATGGTGTATATACAATCACTATTGTTTTTCTGTGTTGTTGTCCACATGAGATTTATATCCCTCTCATTTTTGGGATCAAGTTATAAAATGATCTGTAAAAATGGATGAACAGCATGGATGAAACACATACATCATGGTGGGGCCCACAGAGCACAACCACCAGCCACCGGGCTGGTTGCAGGGGAGTAGCCAATCCGTTTCCCCCAAGTTCGCCTGATGTCGCACGTTTTTTTATTGGACCCACTTGAATTAATGGTGATGATTGACGGTAAGCATACCAAGATCTCGGAGACGACCCGGGGCTGGCGGAGGGGCTTCAACAGGAAGACCAGGGTGCGAGTGACGATGATGATGAGGGTGACTTGCAAGACGAAGAGAGGGAGGGAGTAAGACAAAGGGTCCTCTCCTCGCCATATGCCATTTGACGAAATCATCGTAGGACTATAACACACGACCTGGTGGTCTGATGAGTTTGTTTTATTTTTCTCCATGATTATCACTCTTCTCTTACAAAACACCCTTCTATCAACAACAAAAACAACAAATAACAAGAACGACGATGATAGCAAATGTTTTCTAGCTAGAATGGAAGTTCCGTGTGTGCTCGCCCGCGCGTGAGTGAGGGGGAGAGAGAGAGAGAGAGAGAGAGACGAGGCGAAGGAACGGAGGAAGACGGATAAAAACGGTTACTACGGTTGAAGGTTTAATGGTTTGCTTTGAGGGTTAGTTCTCTACAAATGGAAGGAAGATGATATGGTGGAGAGCCGGAAGAACCGGAATATGGTAGAGCAATCTACAACGTACACGTGGCAAGGTTATTTGGCTAGCATTTGGAAAACCACACCTATAATACAATCTTGAACTTGATGTTTCTTCACTTTCAGCACTTGACGGTGTGGATTAACCGTTTTGGATTGATAGAAATATTAGAAAATTGAGTTTTTTTTTTTTTTTTTAATGAATTGTTTTCCATCCATATCAGAAAACATTAGATGGACGGCCTTGATTGATACTTAAACCTTTCACGTGTGCTTGCGAGAGAGAGAGCTTTACCATATTACGGTTCTCTCGGCTCGACCGTTTTGAATTTTCCTCTGGGAGAGATTGGCGGGGAATTTCGTTATGTAAGACAGGACTTTGAAGGTGGTCAATACAAGGTCACCAGTCAATTTCTCTTCGCACTCGCCTCTCCCACTCGCCTGTGTGATCCCAGCCGCTCATAAGGCGGGGCCCACGCGATGACAAAACTACAGCTGGGCGAAGGGTGTTTTGAAATTCATTGGACCAAAGACGACCATCCAAAAATCAAACGGAAGCGGATTAGGTGTGGCCCTGGTCTCACCAAGTCGGTGCGGCCCTGACCCACCTTTGATGTATGTATTGTATATCCACGCTGTTAATCCGTTTTTGTGGGTCATATTAGGGAATGGGGCCCAAACATTAAGCTTATCCAAATATCAGGTGGACCACACCACAAGAAACAGTGATTGACCATTAAAAACTTTTTGCAAGCCAAGTTTTGGACCAATCTGATATTTGGTTTTTTTCCTTTATCTGGGTCTGCGTTACTAACCAACAAGCTGGATGTAAAATAAACATTAAGGCACTGAGGTGCGCCCTGGGAAGTCTTCAATGCTGGACGTTCTATCACCGTTGTTTCTTATGGTATATATGGTCCACCTGAGATTTGGATCCACTTCATTTTTGGGCACATGCCCTAAATGATATGGAAAAATGGATGGACGACGTGGATATATAGTACGTGCCCACTCATCAAGGCCGCACCGTGTTGCGAGACGCCCGGGACGCACCTAATCTGCTTCCGAATCACATGGGTCGGAAAATCCTATCCCATGGAGAGCCTTTGGCACACTGAAATCCGTTTTCAGCCAATCTTTTCTCCTGAGAAATAGGATGTCAAAATCCCATGATTGCCCCCGCTAGGGGAACGATATTCTAATCATAATGATCCTGGGCCTGGCCCACACTGCTAGCCGTCCACGTCTGGCTAGCCTAGAAAACTAGAAATTTTTAATAGATCCGGCTAGTTCGAAAAGCTCACTCGGCTTGGTTCGATCTAGTTCAACTTGACTCTACTCGAACGACAACTCGAGGCAAGCCAAGCTTCATACGACCCAACTAGTTTCGAAAACAAGTTGAGTTCAAACATAGTAGGCGTTGACTCGACTCAATTCCAACCCAGCTCGGCTCAAGTCGAATATTATATATATATATAATATTTTATTTTATTTTATATTATAATATAAGTTTTATTTTATTTTTAATATATATATATATATTAAAAAAATAAAATAAAACTTAAACCTTACCCTACCCATCCCTCTCTTTCTTACCATTTCCCTTCCTTACCTAACTCACCGCGGTCAAGCTCTCTCTCTCTCTCTCTCTCTCTCTCTCTCTCTCTCTCTCTCTCTCTCTCTCTCTCTCTCCCACTTGGCCACTCACTTGAGTTAAGCTTGAGCTTAACTCAACGTCTGCCCGACTTGTCTCAAATACATATGGCCTCGCAATCGCCCGAGCTCTCTCTCTCTCTCTCTCTCTCTCTCTCCACTTGGCCACTCGCTTGAGTTAAGCTTGAGCTTAACTCAACGTCTGCCCGACTTGTCTCAGCCGTATGGCCTGCAATCGCCCAAGCTCTCTCTCTCTCTCTCTCTCTCTCTCTCTCTCTCTCTCTCTCTCTCTCTCTCTCTCTCTCTCTCTCTCTGCACCAACAATAAGGTATCCTTTATGGCTCTATTGAATATTTGATTTGGGAGTTGGGTCAGTTGGCTCGAGTGGTTGGGTTGAGTCAGGTGTAGGTTGGGTTGATGATCGAGTTGAGTCAGGTGCGGTTTGGGTGCTGGGTTGGGTCAGGTTGGGAGCAGACTCAACTCAACTCGAGGTAAGCTCGCCTTAACTCAATCCACTAGCTCACCTTAAGATCAACTCAAAAGGTTTGACAAATAAGCTAAGCTCCAATTATAAGCCCAAGGCTAAGCTTGAGCTCGAGCTCAAACTCGAGGAGAGCATCGAGCTAAGCCAAGCTTAACCCACCTCGACTCGATTGGATTCGATGTACAACCCTAGTTCCGACCCATTAGACCCCATCCGAGTAGTTCAAAATCATGGCTATCATTCCAAAGTTGTTGAAATAGTCACCTCGAAGATCATTGGATGAAAAAAAATCAGTCAAATCTATTAGTCAGGTGGACCAAATCCTGCGATTTGGCAATACTTGTTGATTATATCGTAAATTTGGCAGAATCAAAATTACTTTGGGTAGAAAACCATTTGGTTACTTTAAAAATAACACTTTTGGAAGGTTTGGCAGATTTTTGGCTAGCAGAACTGTTAGATCTAGCTAATTTTTTAAAAATAATTGGCAGATCTTTTTGAAACAGATCTTCTTCCTGAATCCATATATGCTAACTTAAATTTAACAAGAGTGGCTTGTCAATAATAGAAATCCCTACAAATGCCTTATGCACCACTGGCTAACCGGCAACATGGTATTACGACAAGGGAGCCTCGGACCTCTTCTTAAATTTAAGTAGGATATACTAACTCATAAACTAGATATATTACGAAAAGATTTACCGAAAATTTAAAAGATTAAACAGAAATTAGAGACAGAAATAAACGAAATGCAGAAATAAAATACAGAGATTTGCATATACCTATAACAAAAAAAAAAAAAACCAAAAAAAAAAAAATTGCTTACAAGACGGCTTTGATACCAGATCGCAAGATCGGCTTTGGAATGACAGCTTTGGATCTTCGAGATTTGCTGAGTTGAGTTCCAAAGCAGGTGTATATATATGTTTAGATGAAACTTGGCCTGACCCCTCATCCAAGTGGGACACATACAATGGATGGACTGGATTTGTGAACCACACATCAATGGGCCCAATAAATGATTATGAATGTTTTAATGGGAGGGTAACCCCTCTCAATTGTTGTATGTGGTGTGGCCAACCCAAGTCATGGATTGACTTGATTTTTAAGGCCGTGGCCCACTCAACCTCATAGTACCATGTGTGTGTGAGTTGTAAAAGTACCTTCTTATATCATAAGAAGGGGGTCAAGCTGCATTTAGGATGGCCCATTGAAAAAATTACTTAAGTTTTAAGCTCCAACCTAGCCCTCGGCCTCATATTCTAGCTCAAATTAGGACTATCAATGGGCCAGGCTTAGGCCTATCAAAATCAAAATTTTAATTAGTTTTGGCCTGATGGCCCCATCCAAAACAGTTCAAAATTTGGGCCGAGGCCAACCCTAGGCTGCGCTTGTTGATAGCCCTAGCTCAAATCTTACCCGAAGTGGACCAAGCTTAAAAGCCCAGGGAGAGTACAAGCAGTCAAAACCGCCAGCAAATGTTTTACTGGCGGTCAGGCAACTGTCGGTAAAGGCCCAGTCGGTAAAGGTTTTACCGGCGGCCATCATCTTTTACCAACGGTTTTGCAATGCCTCTAACGCATGGGCGAAAATGAGAAAATGCTACGGATAATATCCGTAGCAATTAATCCTATGGTTACCCACAATCTATAGCCATTACAGGTTTTGCTGTCTCAGTTTTTCCTGCCCACTTTTACCACCGGGAAAAAAAAATTGATTGCGGTGTAACTGCCTCGATGCCATTTGCATGTCAGCAACTCACCTATCAGTAGCAAAGATACATACCACCAACTGGACTCGTCCAAAACACAGCCATGTTGTACGAGTAAGTCGTTCCCGGCCTTGCCTTTGCACTTTGGGAACAAAGTTGCAGTTTCTCCATCCGACTCCGTCATCATGGGTTCTAATTTAGAGCTTTTAATAGAAAATTAGAAATCTAAAAAAGAAGGCATAGTTAAAACTCCAGAAGTTCCAAAGAAGCTCAAGAGACTTTTATGAGTTGTCTCAAATGGGCTGGACACTTCATACCAACAAAAATCACATATCCAAAACTTTGATTGGATGAGGAAAACCTAGAAGAAAGAAAATTTTCTCTTTTATTTTGTTTTTTGTTTTTTTTTTTTTTTTCAAAAGAAAGGTAACAGAAGATTGAGTGCATGATTACACGTGTGCATCCTACAAACGTTGGTAGGAACCTGCTCCAACCTATCATAGATGAGGCTATGGGGAGTTGATGGCGTGCCAAGTGTTCAATGTAGATGTTTTGGGCAGCAAGTAATGGAACTCCCAAAGGAAAAATCAATAACAATATGATATAACGTTGAAAAGATGTGTTTGACAAATTGAATTCTTTATCAGAAATGATATGCTAAAAGAGATTTCATAAAGAAAATACGAGGTGGAGAATAACAGAATCATTGCTCGCCACTTCTATACTTGAAAGTAGGGAATCTTGCTTGCTTGCATTTTGGCTGTCATTGTACTCAACCTGAAATAAATCTCTATGTTAATATCAAATTAGAAGATATAAAAAAGAACAAAAGAAGCATATTCATTTCTAGGAAAGAAGAAGATCACTAGGAAACAAAAATTGATGTTTCAAGAATCTTAGAGATGAATAGTTTTAGCTTTTTAGTAGGTACATGGGGCAGTTGTAAGAAGCAAGAATTAATCTAAATAAGTTATGTGAGCTAATCAAAGCAGGCATTACACCATTCCCCACCTGGACATGGGAACAACATTAAGAAAGAAAAATAAGAACCCAATTCAAGTAAGAAAGAAATTCTGAATCAACTGTAGAAAAATCAGAAGATAAGAGAAACCCATGTCAGAAATATTAAGAAAACTCTAGCTATGAGATTGTGTGCTTTCCTTCAGTCTTGGAGAAGGGTTTTGTCTCTTTGCTGGTTGAAGAGGTTATCACTTTCCCCATTTTCATATTAATAAGATCGTGGGTCTCATCTGATGATCAGCTTGGATCTTGTACGTGTGCCATGTTCACATATATGGCTTGTTACCTGTATAATCTGTGTATTGATTTAACCAATGTCTAGAAGATCCTTCTAAAAAAAGAAATAAAATAAAAGAAAAAGAAGTGTATTGGATTTAAAAATTTTGTAGAAGCAATCCTGGAGCAATGTTCTTGACCCAGAAAACAAACCTGCAAACGTTGATAGTTGGAACTTGAATAGTTGCAATTGGCCCGGAAAACAAACCTGCAAATGTTGTCGGGAAATTGTTTTCAGAAAAAAGGTTTCACTACTTCCGAACTTCAGTTGGGAAATCTGTAAATACAAAGGGAAAAATAAAATAAAATAAATAATTGCGTGGCTGGAAGAAAGGGCACAAGACACGGTCCCAAGGTTTCCTCGGGTTCATATGCCATGTAAAAGGTCAACGTTTTCTAAGAAAAATATGAAGGGGCAGTGTCGCTGAATTAAAGACAGTTGAAATTCCTAATGGACAAAACCTCGATTTGACAACGAAGTTAGTAATCACCTAAGTTTCTCATCTTTTTCTACGAAGTCCATTTTAGGAAAAAAAGAAAAAAAAAAGAAAAGAAAAAAAAAAAAAAAAAAAAAAAAAGGAAGACTACAAAGGCTGAGACTGAGCTTTTTACATCATAATTTTCTATATTAACTATTGGAAGAGACTGAGCTTTGATGATGATGACCATTGAAAGAGACAAAAAATTCAACGCCTTAAACAATTACAGCAGCAAAGTTGAGTACTCACCATCCAAACCGGATTTAAGGTACGGAACAGTGAAAGATGAGGAGTTCACTTGATCAAGGCAGTGCTATCCAGCAACGCGCCCACACATTCAAAAGCAGCTTTCCTAAGCTCAAGGCCATCGTCTACAATGTGCTTAAAAGGACCAAGATCGACTATCCTAATCAATTCTTGCTGCATCAGAAACAGTAAATTACCTAAAGGTGACCATCGTATTTCTAAATTATTCAGTAAAAGAACAGTTGGGGGAAAGATGGAAGAAGATTCAATGAGAAGGCAACTAAACCAGGCCTCTAGGTCAGCCCATACCTAGCTGCCCAATTTTAGCAAGAATCAAGCATGTGACGGGCATAGACATCTAAAGCTCAAGCCTGGTTCAGTTCATACTCTATAGGAACATAAGCTAGCAAAAACAATGAAAGCACCTCATCTCAATAAATGTTGCAGCTCATTTTCTTGTAGTATAGACAGGAAAAGAAAATCTCCTGTACCCACTACAACGAAAAAGGCCTTTAGCCTCAGTTCAAAACCGTGGCTAAAAATGTTAAAAACTGAGGCTAAAGCCTTTTGGTTGGCAATCAACTGATTCTCTAAAACTAGATAATTGAGGTCTCCACATCACAAATATGTCAAATTTCTGTCAGATGAAAAGAACTTATTCTACAAAATCAACAAGCCAAGTAGAACCTAGCTACTAATTGCATTGAAATAATCACTCCAATGTCAATTAACCCATCAATATCTCAGGATCCAATCCTAAGCAAAAAATCCAAATAGAGTTGTGAGCAAATCTAAAGCAAATCAATGCACAAAACAATAGAAAGGGAATCAAACGGATAGAACTAACTCCTAATTATACTATCCATCTCACCGTAGAAATTTTTTGGTTAAGTACAATTTGGTTTGGGACTATTGACCATGCATCAATTCTCATATCACAAACATTCATTCCTTTAAGGAATAATCTACCCCAGCTTTCATAAATCAAAACTGAGTGATGAAGATATGCCTCAACTCACTGGAGATGGTTCACATTTCTGGGTCCAGAGATTATTAGTCTTATGACAAAGGATGGGGATTTCACCTTTTTCATCAAGCGAAAAAGGTTGCTGTAGCAACCGAAGAAGACATGAAGTCCCATCTCGTTGTGATTCCCACGCTTATCTACAAATGAGCCCACTTTTCATGAAAGACCGTGAATCGTAAATATGAACCTAGGAAGAAAAGTTAAATGAGTTCTAAAATGAAGCTAGGAAGAAAAGTTAATGCAGAAAAAGAAAAGACAGCAGGTATGGGCTTGAAGGAAGAAGGCCTTACAGTAGTAGCAAGCATGCCATCCAAACATATTTATCAATCTATGCAACTCAAAGACTTGAACAGCAAAAACCCTCCGTTGACTAGCAGAAGTAATAAGAAACTCAGGCCAAAATCCTAATCTTGCTAAATTATTTAAGGCCAAAAGAAGAATGATACAGACAATGACAAACAGATATAATGAGTAATCACACATTAAATTAATGAAAACTTTGGGTGTACATGCTGATTTTTTCCAGGAATTCCTTGGGACATTAGTCTAGGACCCTAGATTTAGGAGGAACTGAAATTCATGGAGAAAAAGAAAAACACATGGTCTAGTAATCCAATTAGTGTGGTGTCTTTTGCTATGCTCCATCTTAAAAGGGCCCATGACTGGGACAATCTGGATTGATTTCCATAGTCCATGTGTGTCATGTGTAGCTCCCAATAATCATAATTCACAAAAGGCACTTTCAAAAAAAATTATTAAAAATTTTTAAAACTAATGTGGATATCAGGTCAGAAAAATAAAAATAACATAAATCGTAAAAATGGTTAAACACCTTGAAAATCTCCTACACAGTCTCATAGTATAAACCAGTTTTAAGCCCATCCACCAGTAAATAGCACACTGTTCACCAGGTTGAGCTTCTGCAGTAGATGAACATTGTATGTCAAAGTTGAAATTCATGCCATCTATTTATCATAAAAACAAGTGCAAATAGATGGAGAAGCCAACCAACATCTTCAAATAATAACTATTTAATGAAAGAACATTCAAGAACCTAAGATGTGGTTGCACACACAACTAAATTGGGTTTCAATAGTGAGGTAATCAAATTGCAACAACCTCCATTAGTATTTGTATGAGGAAGTAGCCCCCAAACTGCAATTATGCCCTGTTCAGCACTGTGGATGTGTGGATGTTGAATCTGTCAGAGTATTGTACAATTCTACTTCTCGATAGTTTTGGTTTCCTTTTTCCTGCAAGCTAAAGGAATTTCTGGGAGGTTTGCGATCCATTTCCGGACAGAGCCAAAGGCCTCCCACTTGCTTGTCCGTTAAGGTGTCAAACACAACAGTCAACAGATATAGATAAAAGGGAATGAGTTCCCAATAGAAGGAGCTCAGCTATGCCCACAGCCATACATACCATGGCAATAACATTTGTTTCTCATCCAACATGGGCAAAAAAAAAAAAAAAGTTTAGCCTAGAGGCAATACTCCAAAACTCATTGTACGCATGTGTTGCACACCCACAACTATAATTCACTGAAGCCATACTGTTTCTCAAATGGCCTTCAGTAATAACCTTGTGAGAGACCTCAATGTTGGCAGTTTTTCACCCAAGACACAAAACATAAGTCCTAACTATGCCACAAAATCAGGACATCTAGAAATGAAGATATTATCTATTTCCTTCTAGAGATAGGTAGCACCATACCTCTTCCCATTGATGGTGTCCTCTGAGGAGAGTGCCAGTGGCACTGTTGCAGTACATATTCAGTTCAGGAGAGTGCCAATGGCACTTGTTGCGGTACATATTCGGTTTTGCATCCATCAGTAACAAGAATTTTGAGAATTACATATCTCCATTCTTTATGGGACTTCATTTATGTCGCTCATCGATATTTCCATATAAACTTAGTAAAACCATTGATAAATGAAATGAAACATCTAACTGAATAGAGAAAAATCCTAAGCGAGAGACCCTCCCCACACATAAGAATGGATCAGTGCAAATGGAGGAATTGATTTATTTTCAGCAACGAGATAAACAGAACAAGCATGTTTAGATAATAGGAAAGGCAAGCTTCACAATCAAAGGACTTACTGTTGTCACAGCTAGCAAATGGACCGCATCGAGTCAACTCAACAAGTCTTCTTGAGTTGGTGCAAGAACAGGGCCTTCACCCGCACCTACAATAACAAAGAGCAGAGCTCTGCTCCGATTGTCAGTCCACCGTCGCAGATCGCAAAATCACAGGGCCTTCTTCGTTGGCTTTCGTCTTCGATCCTCCATTAAATCCGGCAACCCTCAGAAATCAGCGACCCATGCGCCTCAGGCAGCCATCAAATCCGTCATCCTATGATGTGGCTTACTTAAATCCTCGATCCAGACCTTCGACCACCATCTTCAACGGTTGCTCCTAGTCTCGACTTCCACCCCTGCTCCATCGAGCGTATGCTGCTTCCACGCTTCCTACCATGCTAGGGTCTCAAAAACCCCCCTTTCGCCAAATGACGACACTGATCTACCGTTCCAATCGGCAAAAAAGTGGATGGCAGTGAGAGCCCGAACCACCTGCTGGAGAAATATCACATTTGACGATGGTGAGGAGTTCATGCTCAAGGCAATCGCCCTTGATCGCAAATAGGTATTGTCAAACTCCTATATAGGGATTGGAAAAGACAATAAAAGGGATTTGAAATCCCCGTTTACGCACCGAAAAATCGCAGAAGAAGAGAGATTACAGATTTGAAATCCTCGTTTACTCACTGGAAAATCGCCAAAGAAGAGAGCTCCCTAAAAACTAGTGAAGTGGGAAAGGCAAAAGGAAATCCAAACTAGATCTGCTCCAAGTTTTAGAGAGAGAGAGAGAGAGGGAGAGAGGGAAGGGTGGAGGGCGCTGGGAGGGAGAGGGAGAGGGAATGGGGGTGGAGGGCGCTGAGAGAGAGAGAGAGAGAGAGAGAGAGAGAGAGAGAGAGAGAGAGAGAGGAGAGAATATAAGAACAAGGGTTCTGTTTTTTAAAAAAGCTTTTTCTGCACCCTTTGCTAGCGGCTGCTTTTAATTAGCGCTGCAAAGAGTTCCCGTAACACCATTGGATCGTCATCGGCAATTAATGGTTCTTACATTTGCTGGCAGTTCGTGCTGGTCACCAGCAAAAAAAACTGCCGGCAATGGGCCACTTTCTTGTAGTGACCGGCCCATTCACTGCCCTGGTTTAGAAGAGACAAAAGACTTACCTAGGCTGATAAGTGTGGGAATTGATACGCAGGCAATAACTAATTGCGTACGTGGAAAACATGTTGATTAAATTACACCGTAAAAATCACGCGAACGAATTTAGATTCCTCGTAAACAGAAAGATATATGGATCTTATTCCTTAACAAGCTGCTTGGACAACTAAATGGACGACGGTGAAGAGAAAAAATGCCAACAGCCTTAATTAAATAAAGCATTTCCCATTAATCTAAACGACGATTTGTCTATAGAAGGTCCTATATTTTGGACTGTCTAATTTATGCTGGTGTATGCCACGTGTACAATTTCTGAGCGCCAGCATATCAACCATCATACACTGGGAATCAGATTGTGTACTGAGTTACTCGGTACCGTAAGGCGTACTGAGTTGACGTGGAAAGAAGCTACTGGCGGTAAGATGGGGCTCGATCCCTCCTCCAAACGGCGACAGAAAGGCCGTTACCCTCTCTCTATTTTTCTCTCTCTTCCTTAAAAAGAAATCGCTCATCTCTCTCAGGTGGAAATCGGTTTGCTGGGTGCTTACTTATCATACTGTGTAAACTTAGTTGGGCCCACCTTAAATGTATGTGATCTATCCACACCGTCCATCCGTTTTTACAGCAAAATTAAGGCGTAGAGCTCAAAATTTAAGCATATCCAAAGATCAAGTGAATCATACCACCAGAAAACATTATGAGTAATGATTTCCACCGCTGAAACCTTGCTAGGCCCCGCTAGGCCCTGCATTGATTTTTATTTGTCATCCAACCAATTCATAATATCATAACAACATGGATGAAGGGAAAACACAAATATAAACTTATCCAAAACTTCCATAGCTCAAAGAATTTTACAACGGTAGACATTCAATTCACACTGTTTTTCTGTGGTGTGGTCCATTTGAACTGTATATATGATTAATTTTTGGTCTTAAGCATTTAAATTATATGGTAAAGTAGATGAACGGAGTGTATAAGATACATAATTTTTTTTAATTTTATTTTGGTAGCTGAAGTTTTAAAAAAAAATTCACCTCTGCCTCATTTTAAAACATATGTTTATGTATCTTTCCATGACTTCTCCATAGTTTTAATTTGGGCCAATATTGTCACGTAAGGAGTAGCTTGCATATATATGGACCGTTCATTTGGCGGTTTGCACGGTGGATGGCTGATGCCATAAAGATGCACCTTATTTCCACTATCTTATCCGTTTGATTGTTCCCCTGCAAATGGATGGCTAAATGCTTAAGACCAAAAATTTAAATGCTGAAGATACATAATTTATTATTATTATTATATGGATGGCTAAATGCTAAATGCTTAAAAATTTAAATGCTGAAGATACATAAATTTTCACTATCTTATCTGCTCCGTTCATCTATTTTACCATATAATATAATTGAAAGTTCAAATGGACCACACCACAGAAAATAGTGTGAATTGAATGTATACCGTTGTAAAATTCTTTGGGCCATGAAAGTTTTGGATTAGTTTATATTTGTGTTTTCCCTTCATCCATGTCTTTATGGTATTATGAATTGGTTGGATGACAAATAAAAACCAATGCAGAGTCCAGCGGGGCCTAGCAAGGTTTCAACAATGGAAATCATTACTCATAATGTTTTCCTGTGGTATAATTCACTTGATCTTTGTATATGCTTAAATTTTGAGCTCAACGCCTTAATTTTGTTGTAAAAACGGATGGACAGTGTGGATAGATCACATACATTTAAGGTGGGGCTAACTAAGTTTACATATGATAAGTAAGCATCGTGCAAACCGATTTCCAATGGAGAGAGATGAGCGATTACGTCGGTGGCGGATTGGCTACTCTGGGACCACCATGATGTATGTGTTTCATCCATGCCGTCCATCTATTTTAACGTATCATTTTGCTTATAAGACTAAAAATGAGGTATATCCCAATCTTAAGTGGACCACATTACATGAAACAGTGTTGACCACATTACATGAAACCGTGTTGAACGAGCGTCGACCATTAAAAAACATTTTGTAGCCATAAAAGTTGTGGATCAAGATGATTTTTGTTTTTTCCCTTCATCTGAGCCTGTATGACCTAATCAACATATTAGATGTCAAATAAACAATATAGTGGGCCTTAGGAGGATTTTAATGATGGATATCCAATCACTATTGTTTTCATGTGGTGTGGTCCACCTGAGATATATATACCTCTAATTTTTGGTATCAAGCCATAAAATGATCTATAAAAATGGATGAACGGAATGGATGAAACAAATACATCATGGTGGGGTCCACAGAGCACTGACCACCAGCCCCGTGGCCGGTGTCAGGGGGAGTAGCTAATCCGTTTCCGAATACGTCGCTGTTTCCTTCTACGCAAGAGAGAGAAAAAGAGAGAAAGCTGGTGACGGGGTTTCGGTCGCCATTTGGAGGAGGGATCGGGACCGCATCTTACCGCCAGTAGCTTTTTTCCACGTCAACTCAGTACCCATTAAGGTACGGAGTAACTCAGTACACAGTCCGATTCCCATACACTGCCAGAGTATCAAATAACTGCTCAATCTCAAATGGTAGACGGGTAGAGTTAGGAAAGCCAGATTGAAAACAGAGAGAGTGAAGAAAATGCAAGCTCAGATATCAAAGAAGGTCGCTCCTCCCTTTTCAAAAGCAGCTCTGAAATCTTTCTACCGTCGCTACGGAACGAAATCTGCTACTATTTCTACTCCGATACTCGGCCTCGACCTTCCCGACATATGGACTCCTCCAAGCTGTACTCGGCCGCTCCTCCCTAATCCAGGTGCTTAAGAAAGAAACTACTACCCTTGCCTATTCGTCTTTTCTTTCTCTGAGGAACTAACACAAACACCTGACGAGCCTATGTCCAAACTCCATTGCCGTTTTGTAATTATATCTACCGCACATCCTGATTGAATTCCATACACTCCATTTTGAGAATTGGGTTGACAACGAAATGAAACATGGGTGCTTGAAAATCAATCAGTTTCTCTCCTACTCTCTCCCACTCTTCTTCTTCTTCTTCTTCTTCTTCTTCTTCTGCTGTTGCTGCTGATTATCTGAGGAATTAAAGCAAACACCTGACGAGCGAATGACCAAAATCTCCCTTCCATTAGCGTAATCAATATCTACACCCAGTCTCATTGATTTTTATACACCCTTTCTTCATTTTGGGAATTGGAATACCACAAGATGGAAAATGGTTGCTTGGAAGTTGATCAGGTCAGGTTGTAGATTATCACTCCCTTTTTCAATCTAATTTCAGATTTCTGTAAGTCCTTTACACTTCGTATCATATAATTGCTTTCTTTCTCTATTGAGATACAACTCTTGCCACCATAGTTCTAACACTTGCTGACTCGACTGGAAATTCGGCCGAGTCTACTGGTCTGAGTGAGGTTTTGAGCAAAGTAACTGGGAACCCGCTCCTCAGAGTAACTCAGCTCTGATTTGACATGGATTGTTTAGTCGACTTGCTGATGCTTTATGCACAACGTAACTTGCTAAGGTTTAAACTGCCTTCTTCTTCTTTTTATTTTTTTGTTCTTTTAAATAAAAATGAGGGTGGGAGTTTTGAGCTCATGGCCTTTGTGAGAAAAGGGAAGGCCTCTAACTAACACACCGGCATTGTGCAATTGTCTCTTTTAGGTTGCATTTGGATGCCTGTAAGTTATTTAAGGCTTGTTTGGTTGGGTGTAATTACCGGTAAATGGTAGTAAAAGCATAATAATGAGAAGTTTTCGCTGTTTGGCAAGAGGTGTTTTAACCAAAAAGACCAAGGTGTGCGGTAACAGTGGGCGTAATGGTGCCCACCGTTACCAATACGGCTACGGGGCCATAACGGCCAATACGCCCCCTGTAACGGTCAGAATTTTTTTGTTCTAAAAAAAATTAAAAATATATATATTAAATTCAGAAAATTCTAAATATTCCAAATATGCATTCATTCATAATTTTAAACGTGTTTATGGTAGTGTAACAGTCCACTCTTTGGTGAGAAAGCTGAATCAGTTGATTTGATGAATTTATGAACCTGACAACGTGGAATTAATTGCAAAACTCATATATTTAATTTTCTAACTATCTAATACTAATGACAGATATATTAGAATGAATTTAATATCAAAATATCTCACATTTTTAGGTGTTTCCTATTATTTTTCATAATTTACTCTACAATTCTACATTACATACCTGTCCTTGAAGAGTGTGAGGTGAGGACTTTCATAAATTACAATGTTTACTTTATTCTATTTAAAGTCTTAAACATGCTAGAGATTTCTCCTCTCTTGTAATTCCTGTCCTGTCATCCTCAAGATATAAAAGAAAAAAAAAATAATAGTGTTTAATTTACTCCCCAGCAACTTGATTGGTTGTCAAGGGAGCTATTTTAAGCACAAGTTCGGCAGTGTCAATGAATGTGTGGTTAATGGGTGTAGAAATACTTACCTTAAATGTAAATAATGTTTAAAAAAAAATACTTACCTTAATAAAACTCTCGAGTCACCACCAAAATGAAAATCTGCTTTACTATGGTTGCTCGACCTCCACGTTCTCATCATCATCAGGTTGTGGGTGTGGAGTAGGTGCTACATATCCATAATATCCAACACCAGAAGGAAATATCAAGTCAATAAAGCCAGAGGATGACTAATCCGACTTTGACCTTGAGTAAGGATATCAACCAATGCTCATCGAATAGTCATATTGGTGCTCATACTTATAATTAAACACTATTATTTTTTTTCCATAATCTGTAAAATGCACTTTCATACGTTCTAATTTGAATAACGCATCATATTCAACCATAACAACACAAATTTTTTTAAAAAAAAGTACAAATACCTATTTTTGAAGATTTTTTGGAAAATGGTTGCTTGGAAGTTATAACTTGTAAATAGATTAATGAAATAATGTTATAACTTCTTCTAAATCTAATCGATAAAAAAGAAATTAAGTACTAAACCCTATGATTACGAAGCTCCAAAACCTATCCAAAATTAAAAAAAATATATAAATATACAATCACTAATTTGAAAAAAAGAATTAATTAATTAAATCTTGAAACTTGTAAATAGATTAATGAAATAATGTTATAACTTCTTCTAAATCTAATCGATAAAAAAGAAATTAAGTACTAAACCCTACGATTACGAAGCTCCAAAACCTATCCAAAATAAAAAAATATATATAAATATACAATCACTAATTTGAAAAAAAAGAAGAAGACTGAATCAATAATGACAATATGGCACTCAAGCACATCATGTCATCTCATATTAATACCACATTCTTCTTCAATCATCAAATAAGAAAAAAAGCCATACTTTTCTTAATTTTTAAAAATAAGCAGAAAATAGTCCGTAAATACATAAAAAACCAAAAAAAAAAAAAAAAACCAAATCAATTGCATAATCTGTAAAAAGAACAATTATATGTTCTATTATCATTAACACATCATATTCGACCATTAAAACAGAAAAATAGTAAAATTTTTTTCCTAATTTTTAAAAATAGGTCAAAAATACTAAAAGAATACAAAAAAAAAAAACCCCAAATTAATTGCATAATCTGTAAAAAGAACATTTATATGTTCTATTATTATCAACACATCATATCCAACCATTAAAACAGAAAAAGATTGTTTTTTTTTTTTGTCCTAATTTTAAAAAATAGGCTGAAAATAGTTTGAAAATTTTAAAAAAATCCAAAAAATACCAAATCATTTGTGTAATCTGTAAAAAGAACATTTATATGTTCTACTATCATTAACATATCATATTCAATCATTAAAATAGGAAAAGATTGAACAAAATTAGATTTTTCCTAATTTTTAGAAATAGGCTGAAAATAGTCCGTAAATACAAAAAAAATACCAAATCAATTGCTTAATCTGTAAAAATAACATTTATATGTGCTTCTATCATTAACACAGAATATTCAACCATTAAAACAGAAAAATATTGAAAAAATAATATTTTTTCCTAATTTCTAAAAATTGACTGAAAATAGTCCGGAAAAAGAAAGAAAATCAGTTTCATAATCTGTAAAATGCACTTTCATACGTTCTAATTTGAATAACGCATCATATTCAACCATAACAACACAAATTTAAAAAAAAAAAGTACAAATACTCTCCATTTTGAGAATTGGGTTGACAACGAAATGAAACATGGGTGCTTGAAAATCAATCAGTTTCTCTCCCACTCTCTCTCACTCTTCTTCTTCTTCTGCTGCTGCTGCTGCTGCTGATTATCTGAGGAATTAAAGCAAACACCTGACGAGCGAATGACCAAAATCTCCCTTCCATTAGCGTAATCAATATCTACACCCAGTCTCATTGATTTTTATACACCCTTTCTTCATTTTGGGAATTGGAATACCACAAGATGGAAAATGGTTGCTTGGAAGTTGATCAGGTCAGGTTGTAGATTATCACTCCTTTTTTCTATCTAATTTCAGATTTCTGTAAGTCCTTTACACTTCGTATCATATAATTGCTTTCTTTCTCTATTGAGATACAGCTCATGCTACCATAGTTCTAACACTTGCTGACTCGACTGGAAATTCGGCCAAGTCAACTGGTCTGAGTGAGGTTTTGAGCGAAGTTACTGGGAACCCGCTCCTCAGAGTAACTCAGCTCTGATTTGACATGGATTGTTTAGTCGACTTGCTGATGCTTTATGCACAACGTAACTTGCTAAGGTTTAAACTGCCTTCTTCTTCTTTTTATTTTTTTGTTCTTTTAAATAAAAATGAGGGTGGGAGTTTTGAGCTCATGGCCTTTGTGAGAAAAGGGAAGGCCTCTAACTAACACACCGGCATTGTGCAATTGTCTCTTTTAGGTTGCATTTGGATGCCTGTAAGTTCTTTAAGGCTTGTTTGGTTGGGTGTAATTACCGGTAAATGGTAGTAAAAGCATAATAATGAGAAGTTTTCGCTGTTTGGCAAGAGGTGTTTTAACCAAAAAGACCAAGGTGTACTGTTGCGGTAACAGTGGGCGTAATGGTGCCCACCGTTACCAATGCGGCTACGGGGCCATAACGGCCAATACGCCCCCTGTAATGGTCAGAATTTTTTTGTTCTAAAAAAAATTAAAAATATATATATTAAATTCAGAAAATTCTAAATATTCCAAATATGCGTTCATTTATAATTTTAAACATGTTTATGGTTGTGTAACAGTCCACTCTTTGGTGAGAAAGCTGAATCAGTTGATTTGATGAATTTATGAACCTGACAACGTGGAATTGATTGCAAAACTCATATATTTAATTTTCTAACTATCTAATACTAATGACAGATATATTAGAATGAATTTAATATCAAAATATCTCACATTTTTAGGTGTTTCCTATTATTTTTCATAATTTACTCTACAATTCTACATTACATACCTGTCCTTGAAGAGTGTGAGGTGAGGACTTACATAAATTACAATGTTTACTTTATTCTATTTAAAGTCTTAAACATGCTAGATATTTCTCCTCTCCTGTAATTCCCGTCCTGTCATCCTCAAGATATAAAAGAAAAAAAAAAAATAGTGTTTAATTTACTCCCCTGCAACTTGATTAAGAATTACTTGATTGGTTGTCAAGGGAGCTATTTTAAGCACAAGTTCGGTAGTGTCAATGAATGTGTGGTTAATGGGTGTAGAAATACTTACCTTAAATGTAAATAATGTTTTAAAAAATATACTTACCTTAATAAAACTCTCGAGTCACCACCAAAATGAAAATCTGCTTTGCTATGGTTGCTCGACCTCCACGTTCTCGTCATCATCAGGTTATGGGTGTGGAGTAGGTGCTACATATCCATAATATCCAACACCAGAAGGAAATATCAAGTCAATAAAGCCAGAGGATGACTAATCCTGATTAGACAACGACTCTGACCCCGAGTAAGGATCTCAACCAATGCTCATCGAATAGTCATATTGGTGCTCATACTTGGGCTGCTATGGATAACTTGGATTTGGTTTTGGATCTAGATATCTGTAATCATATGGAACATATGGATCAGGACTACTCCAACATGAATGTGACGGAATAGGCTCCATATAATCTCATCGGCCATAAGAATATCCATAATGCATGAGACCATAAGCCTGTTGCTGATGTTTTGAACCTCTCGTCGGTGCAACATTAGAGCCAACCTCCTCTCGTTGTATATATCGGGACTCAGTAGACTCATAAGTCCGACCTCGCGTACTCTGTCGATGCTCATCGACCTCGCGATCTATAGACGGCTGTATGCTGGTGTGTCAAGCAACACTAGCAGTGAGATTAACATCAGGTGCATCATCACCATCGCTACCATGATCATCTGTCTCGGTCTCGCTGCTACAATTGCTCGTACTCTTCTGCTAAGCTGGACTTTGCATGAAATCTACCCCTCTTTCTAGGTCCAACATAGATGCACGACTCTCTTGCTGCGCCGTGCATATTATTGGGTAATCCGCTTCTAATTTTTCACTATTCTATTCTATTTGTTTTTCTCTTGCTTCCAACCAAGGTAGAAGCAGTTCGTCATCCTCATAAATATTGCCCAAGTTTATTGGACAATAGTCAGTGTCATCGGTGGCTGCTGCAATAATGCTCCTATGATGTCGCCGCATTCTTAGCCTCATGTTGTAGTGCATGAAAGCAAGTCTATCCAACGTCCTAGTTTGTAATATATTCATATTTTTCAAATGAATAAGTGCAAAACAACTCCAGTTCCTTTCGCAGTTAGAGGAAGATGTTATCTAGCTCAAAACTGTTACTGCAAGTTTTTGGAAAGCCTTCTCACTCTCTCCGAAATTCATCCACCATTTGGCAGATGACAACCTAAATAGTACATGTTGAGCAAAAGTATTTCCAAAGCTACCCTGACAATTTCTATATGTATCTAATTCATTCAACGCCTTTATTTGCATATCTAAGTGAGACTCTAATCTCTTCACATTCTTTAGCCTGACACGAACCTCATCATCCGCAACAAATGATTGGGCATATCTGTATCTAGGATTTAGATAGTAATCTACTGCATAAAGTTTGTGATGGAGTTGTCTTGTTCATCTCTTTTCTCTTTTCGATCATCCTCTAGTAGACCTCCCAGTTTGAACAATTACGTTGAATTGCCTTTAAGATCTTTTGGACTTTCTTCCGATATTTGTTGTCCCTTATGGTCTTCACAACCTCAACCGGCGTCCCTGATGTCTTCTTTCCATGTTTTGTGTTGAGTCAATATCGAGAATCGAACATCTCATTCAACTCTCCTTTCTGTTGGTACAAACACTCCAAGGTTATAAAATTAGTTGCAAATTTAGTTGCCGCACGCCTAAGCAACTCTATTCCCTTCATAAACCTCATTATTGCAACTACTTGATTATGATTGTAAATAAATGTCGTCACTTCTCTTGCCCTTTCGACTATTTCCTTAACACTCTTCTTTTTCCCAATATCTTCCAATATAAGATCAATACAATGGGCAGCACATGGTGACCAAAATATATGTGATCTCTTTATCATCAACTTTTGTCTTGTAGCCTTACATGTTGCTTCATTATCTATAACAATCTGCACCATATTCTCCTCTCCAATCTCATCCACCATTTTATCTATTAGGGAAAAAATATAAGTAACATTTTTTCTTTCATCCGATGCATCAATTGACTTATGGTACACCGTTCCCAAGTGGCAATACATCATAAAGTTGATCATGCTGCGTCTAGTTGGGCCATTCCAACCATCGCACATGACCGTGTATCCTCTGGCCTGCCATATGGGTTTAATGTATGCTTTCACATCCGCATACTTTGCATTTGTTTATTTTTCCCTATTCTCTTTAGCTGTGGGAGCTTTAATTTATTCACCTGCTTTTGTTGCTGCATCAATTACCACCTGCCAATATGGAGAATTGGCTACATTAGGGGGTATGTTGGCATGTATAAATAACTTTGCCGCTGCCCTACCTAGCTTCTTAATGGAAGTTTTACTCCATATTTGTTTAGTTGATTTTTTTCTTAAATAGGATCGGATCAATAGAGGATCTCTTCGACTCATCTTCTTCGACATCCACATCCACATGGGCATTACGTGAAGATGCCTCTCGTCAACTGCCAAACATACGTTGTAATCCACCTAACCTATCCCCACTTACAGATGCTGTCACACTACTAGCTGCACTGCCCCCCCGTATCACGTATAGATCCCCTGTCAAACATGCACCGATGTTCTTCTTCACGAGCAAGGTGCACCCTCTATCTTCTAGCTATAGTTATTTACTGATCTAAATGTTCATCAAAATCAATGATCTCTTCATCATGAACGCCCATATATTCAGGAACAAACACCTCTTGTCGGGCGGCTTCCAAAATCACATCTTTCTTCTTTTGCATAGCAACTCGTTTCCCTTTCGATTAATCCAAACTAGCTTGCATCAAAATCATTATATCTTTTGGCACTTTGGTACATTTGCAACTTGACCCTTTCGATGTGCCAAATGTTGTTTAAGTCGTGTAATTCCACCAATTATTAGTCTATCACAATAGTCGCACTTCATTTGGTGCCCACCACCACCTACCCTCTGACAATGTTGTCATCCAATATCCTCACCACCACCTACCCTCTGACAATGTTGTCATCCAATATCCTCACCTCCATGTTAGTTAATCGTTTTCTTAGATAGATATGGCATATGTGAGAGTTTACTCGATTCTTTACGTGTAAATACAATTTTTATAAGAGAATTAATTAATTAAATCTCGAAACTTGTAAATAGATTAATGAAATAATGTTCTAACTTCTTCTAAATTTAATCGATAAAAAAGAAATTAAGTACTAAACCCTACGATTACGAAGCTCCAAAACCTATCCAATATATATATATATATATATAAAATCACTAATTTGAAAAAAAAGAAGAAGACTGAATCAATAATGACAATATGGCACTCAAGCACATCATGTCATCTCATATTAATACCACATTCTTCTTCAATCATCAAATAAGAAAAAAAGCCATACTTTTCTTAATTTTTAAAAATAAGAGAAAATAGTCCGTAAATACATAAAAAAACCAAAAAAAAAAAAAAAAAACAAATCAATTGCATAATCTGTAAAAAGAACAATTATATGTTCTATTATCATTAACACATCATATTCAACCATTAAAACAGAAAAAGAGTGAAATTTTTTTCCTAATATTTAAAAATAGGTCAAAAATACTGAAAGAATACAAAAAAAAAAACCCAAATTAATTGCATAATCTGTAAAAAGAACATTTATGTGTTCTATTATTATTAACACATCATATCCAACCATTAAAACAGAAAAAGATTGATTTTTTTTTCCTAATTTTAAAAACATAGGCTGAAAATAGTTTGAAAATTTTAAAAAAATCCAAAAAATACCAAATCATTTGCGTAATCTGTAAAAAAGAACATTTATATGTTCTACTATCATTAACATATCATATTCAATCATTAAAATAGGAAAAGATTGAACAAAATTAGATTTTTCCTAATTTTTAGAAATAGGCTGAAAATAGTCCGTAAATACAAAAAAATACCAAATCAATTGCTTAATCTGTAAAAATAACATTTATATGTTCTACTATCATTAACACATAATATTCAACCATTAAAACAGAAAAATATTGAAAAAATAATATTTTTTCCTAATTTCTAAAAATTGACCGAAAATAGTCTAGAAAAAGAAAGAAAATCAGTTGCATAATCTGTAAAATGCACTTTCATACGTTCTAATTTGAATAACGCATCATATTCAACCATAACAACACAAATTTAAAAAAAAAGTACAAATACCTATTTTTGAAGATTTTTTGGAAAATGACCCATGGAGCTTCGATTCAATAAAATCTTTCAAATAACTTGTTTTGATCCTCAAATACAAGCTGAGAATGGTCGGAATTTACAGTAGAATAGTTTATGAAAGAATTTGGAAGAGAAAAGTGCCTAAAAATGAGAAAAATCACAACATAAAAAGACGAAAAAACTAGCTGTTTTTTTTTTTTTTTTTTTTTTTTTAAATTTTTTTTTTTTCAAAATTTCAAATTTTAATTATTTATTTACCGTTACACCCTGACTATTACAGGGCAGTAATGGCCGTCATGGAGCATAACGGCTGTTACGGCCCCCGTAACGGCCGATTCGAGCAAAAAATTGGGGGGGGGGTCACCATTCGATTCTCGTATCGCGTAACAGACTCAACCATTACAGTTGATACATAACCGATTTGCTACACCCTATGAAAGACATCAAAACTCATGTTGTTTTTTTCCCAAACCAAAATTCTGTGAGCCCCACCATAATGTATGTATTTTATCCACGTTGTCCATTCATTTAGATAGATCATTTTAGGGCATGAGCCCAAAAATGAGGCAAATCCAAAGCTCAAGTGGACCACACTGTAGAAAACAATGGGAATTGAATGCCCACCATTGAAAGCTTCTTGGGTGCTGTAGATGTTTTGGATCAAGCTGATATTTATGTTTTCCTTTCCTCCATGTCTTTGTGACCTTATGAACAGACAGTGTTTCAAATAGCGCCCATAGTGTACGCTACGTAGCGTAGCGCAATGTAGCGTCCCAAATAGCGTAAATCCCTTGTAGCGTACGCTACAGGGGTTGTAGCGTACGCTACAACTACGTAGTGCGTAGCGTCAGTAGCGTAAGCTACAATGTATTTTTTTACTATTTTATTTTTTTTTACGTTTTTTTTTTGTTTCTTATGTCGAGGAATGTGATACTTGTATTATACTTGATACTTTTAACCTATGGGATTTTTATTTCTTTTCATAATTGTGACTTGTGGTTTCAAGTAGACATTATTAATTAAAGTGGTTTGCTTAGAAAGTTGTTGATGTGATAATTATTTGATTTGGCTTATATATGTGGATTGGCTTTTGATAAATGTTAACTAATAACTTTTTTGAACATGCTTATAATTGATAAAATGAATCATCTTTTAGGCATTTTTATATATTTTTTTTCCTTTTTTTAAAAAATTATTTATTATATTTGTCCTATTTTTAAATTAAAAAATAGAAGTATCGTGTAGCGTATTTACACTACACGCTATAGAGGGTTGAGCGCTAAGCATCACGCTACTGCTATTTAAAACATTGGGAACAAATTGGACGTCCAATAAACATCATGGTGAGCCCTACGTAGGTTTCAACTGTGGGCGTCATATTCCCGCTGCTTCCTGTGATTTGGTCCACTTGATCTTTGGATCTCCCTCATTTTTTGGGTTCATGCCCTAAAATGATATGGCAAAATGAATGGACGATGTGGATAAAACACATACATCATGGTGGGGCCCACAATGTTTTGCCATGTAAACACGGTATAGTCATCACGTTAGCTAAGATGCATTTAAGACGTCGTACATTACTGCAAGGAATAACAAGGTAAGTAATTATTACCCATTTACATCTATTTATAGGGAATTGCAACAAATCAAACATGCCCTTAAGTTGTAAGTGACTTACGGGGTAAGTCACTTACAGGTGAAAGTCACTTGTAGTTACAGCTTACAGGTAAGTTTTTTGCCCCAAACACCACTCGTAAGTGACTTACTTGTAAGTCACTTGCATTTTACAGAAGTTTCAAACATCCAAATGACCCCTTAACTATTTTATAATTCTCAACAATTTTTTACTGGTAACGGAAACTTTACTAAAACTAGGCAAAAGAGGTGGAAGGTCCAAACTAAGATTACATGGTAGATGATGAGGAATCGTCCATGGATGCAAAATTATAGTTCTGCATAAGAGACCCTTAATTCTTCCACGTTACAACCTCAAATTCTTCTATTCCAATTGCCCAGTCCACTACTTTCAATCTACAAAAATCCCTTTTGGCCCTTCCATTTTTTAAATTATTATTATTATTAAAAGTCCGATTACTTCTTTCTAAGTAACCCTAGGCTTCCTTTCAAAAAGGAAAAAAACCACCTACAAACTCACTATTAAGGACATCATTCGAAGCACTTGCTTTTTCCTATTAAGGATCCCACAATACCAATTAAGCATGTTGTGCCATAAAGGCCATTACCATGGTTCAGAATGATGGTATCAGCCCCGCAGAAAAATGATATGATAAGGTGTTGTGTACGGAATCGGGCCCATATCGGCCTTTTTTTTTTGAAGCAAAAAAATATGAAAAAATATCAGAAAATAGGGGAAAAAAATGAGATATTCATGAATCTATCATTTTTTTTTTTTTTTTTTTTTTTTTTTTTTGTATTTTGACCATGTATTCAATGGTGTATTAGAGCATTCTTTGGTAAGAATGCTATCCCGGCGAGTTGACCTACTGTATCTGTAAGTTCTAGTGTTGATTTTTTTTAAAAAAATATATATATAAATTGATGATATATGAAATAAATTGATATCATATATTGCTAATAGTCTAATATGTCTAAGAAGTATCACTACTCACTAGTGTAATTACTAGTACGTGCTTGCTTGGAGAATGCGTATGACAAGTGTATGTAACAATATAAGTATAGAAATACTTAATTCTTACCAATTCCTTAAATGTGAATAATCTCTGAAAAAAATATTACTCTTAAATCTTAATAAAAACTCACCAATCACCTCACTACCAAAATGAAAATTTGGTTCGTAGTGGTTGCTTGACCTCCACGTCCTCGTCATCATTTGACTGCGCCAATGGCTGTGCAATAGGTGCCGCTGCTACATATCCATAATAACTAGAGCCGGATAGAAAGAACGTTCACAACCCCAAGTGTAGGGTTACGATGTAGTAATAACTCGTGAGAACGAGGTCAAATCCACAAGGACTAAACTTGTACGTATTCTGAAAAGAACTAGAACTAGAACTAGAACTAGAACTAGAAGAAGATCTAAATCTAAATTCTGGAGTAAAAGAGAGTAATTGTGAATAATGTTTAAACTATCAATTAAAGGTGGGAACTATAGTGCCAAGGATCCACTTGTAGCTATTAAGATGCTACTTTGCTTGATTCAATAAACACAATTGGAATTGGAGTCCCATCCTATCCAATTGGAAGATAAAGTAATTTAAATCAAATCTGAACTTTTCATTGACCTAATTCTTAATGGAGAAGAATTGTGAAGATTGGAAGGGATTCCATCACCCTACCATGCCCAGGAGACGATTGTGAATGACGGGATTTACCAATCTCACTATCTCAAAGCAGGAAAAGAAGATATTCAAAGCTATCACAACATCTATTGTAATTTGAGTCACAATAAATCATAGAAAACTGAAAATATTCCTTTAATATCAAACTAGAAATCAATGAAGTTCAATAAGAACAAGAATCAAACCAAAATAAACATCCCAACACGCAACAAGCTTCACCTCTTAGCCCTAGCTAAGAGGTTTAGCCAACCATAGACATGATTGAAACCAAATCTCCTAAATAAAGCATGAAAAATAAACTAGGGAAGAAAAAAAGCTCTTTGGCGGCTGCTCCACTCCTTTGTTATGCTCCTTAATACCTTTCTAAACCCTAGAAGATGCTTTGGAGCATCCTAGGGAATCCTATTTATAGTTGTGGAACTCCAACTTTCGCACTTAGTTGGAAAAATTTAGAAACTGCCTCAAATTTATGCACTCTCCGCAGTTTGCTAAATTAAACTTCACTCTGCGCAATTTCTCAAAATATACTTCACTCTGCATAACTAAAATAGACTCCGAGTTTCAGAATATGCTTTTTCAGGACAATTTCAAGAATATGTTTGTTTTCAGGACAATTTCAGTATTCATTTTCTTCACTTCAAATCTTTGATTCTCTTCATTCCTTACTTGGTTTTCTTGGATCTTTGGCATGTGAATCTTCATTAATGACTTCCAAATCTCCAAATCTTCATTTAGTAATCTTTTGAGCATAAATCTTCCTTTTGACATCAATTTCACCTTAAGCTCTTAAAATCACCTCGTACATAAAAACATGTATAATTAAATTGATTAAGCACTATCATGTTTATAAAACCAAGGTATAAATAGGGAGAAATATGCAATATTTCACACTTAACAAAGAGTAGTTCAACGAGACTTGAGGAAGAGAGATCCTGATAAGGAACCAACCCTGATCCCGAGTAAGGATATCCACTAGCGCCAGACAAATAGCCATACTACTGAGACTGTGATACTGATGACAAATAACTTAGATTTAAATATGGATATCTATATCCATACTGGTGATCAAGAAGACTACTCCAACACGAAAGTGGCGCAAAGGGCTTTGTGTATTCGTAAGGACCGTATCCATAATGTCCGTAAGCTTCCTAATATTCCGGTGCTCCATGAGTGCCACTGGTGCCAACCTCTCCATGATGCTCCTCCTCCCCTTGGTTGGTTGTATCGTGATTCAGTAAACTCATAAGTTCAGCCTCGTTTACCACATCGATGCTCATCAGCCTCGCGATCTGTAGATGGTTGTATAGTGCGCTGAGCACCATGAGTAGCAGGTGCATCACCACTACCACCACCACCACCACTGTCACTGTCATTGTTATTGTTGTTAGTATGAGTCGCATTGCTACTACGTTCACCTTTGTCATTTTCTTCAATAATCGGCTTTGGAGGACGGCTCTGAGCAGTTTCTGCAACGAGTTCTGGGTATTCAAGTTCCTCACTTTCGGCTACTTCTTTGCCTTTCCCCCTTTGTTCAAGCCATGGAAGAAGAGGGTCGTCTTCAGCAAAAATATAGTATAAGTTTATTTGACAATATTTCGCTTGGTTGTCAGCTTGCCCTCTTGCCTTCTTCATGTTTTTCAAACGCAGCCTCGTATTGTAGGAGATAAACACATTTCTTTGCATATTTACCTCCTTCAATCGATTTCGCTGCTTGGTGTGGATGCGGGCAAAAGTGTGCTCATTTCTTTCATATATAGCAGATGATGTACATTGACTCAAGATTCTTATTGCAATAGTCCGCAGTGTAGGTACACTTTCTCCATAATTGACCCACCATTAAGTGGCATAGATAACAATAAAATATATCATATATCAGTTATTTAATTTATTAAATTTGTAAAAACACATTTTATAATTTATAACTTAATACACCTACTTGGATTGGTTCTTTGTATTATAGCTCTTCATACACCTACCTGTGAAATAGTAGCTAATAATAAGTACCACAAGTCTAAGACTCTACACTATACAATTCACATATGTAAATAATTGTTAACTTCATTAATAGCATCAACCTGTAGGTTAACGTTTGGCTCCAACCTTTTTATAAATTTCTTCAAACTGATTGTAATTTCATTAGTATCTTTATATGTAGTCGCATATCGGAATTGTGGGTATAAAAAGAAGCCTGCAAGTTGATTAAAAGAGAGAATAATAGAACATATCAAATTATCAACACTACATAAAGAATCGAAGGGAAAAGAGTAACTAAATTTAATTACTGTAACTTATGTTTATCTGACACGTAGAGATAATGGTGAAGCTGTTTATTCCAGCGTGTATCTATAAGCTTCCAATATTCCTTGTAGTGTTCACAATCACGTTTAATTGGTAACTTTGCTCTATTCATAATTTCATAAAGAAAACCCATCGTCGGCCTATCATCACTTTCCACTAGTCGAAGAACCTTAATCAAAGGTTCCATTGCTTTCATAATTTCTTAGACTTTTTTCCAATACTTGTCTCTTATAATTGCGCACATCTCTACAGGCGTGTCACTCGTATTTTGTCTATACTTTAAGTTGAGCCATTGTCGAGATGCAACCATCTCGCCAAGTGCCCCTCTATGATTGTACAAACTCTCCATGGCTATGAAATTTGTGGCGAATTTAGTCGCCTCTCAACAACTCTCGCCCGCCTGTGAATTTCTTCACAAGAGCAGTTATCCAATTGTGATTGTAAATTTATTTCATGATTAATCTTGCCTTTTCAACCAGTATCAACACATTAGGCTTCTTCCCAATATCCATATCAATGCAGTGTGCTGCACAAGGTGACCAAAACAGATGAGGCCTCTTTGCCATAAGATGTCTTCCTGCTAGTTTATATGATGCCTCATTATCAGTGACAATCTGCACCACATTACTCTTCAATTTCTTTTACCATTTTATCCATTAGTCCAAATATATACTTAGCATTCTTCACTTCATCAGATGAATCGATGGCTCTACAAAAGATTCTACCCAAGTTGGAGTAGATTATGAAATTTATCATACTCAATCTGGTTGGGCCAGTCCAACAATCACACATGATTGTGCATCATCTACTTGGTCATATGCTTTTAAATGATTGTACGTAAGTCCACAGTTCCTGGTACACTTCATTTGAATACTTCAAATTTATGTCATAAGAATTGGGCGCTTTAATCTCAGGCCCTACATCAGCTCCTGCATCTACAAACACCTGAAAGTATGGGCAATCAACAATATATGGAGGAATACTATTGTGCAAGAACAACTTTGCAGCCGTCTTTTCAAGATCATCCACTATTTACTTTGACCATATCTGTTTCAATTTCTTTTGCTTGCTAGTAGCCTTTCTAAACATTGTTTCATCACCAGGAAGTGCGTGTGGCTTCCTCTCGTCATCAAGATTATGAATATGGGGAGGGGGTTGGGCTGAGAAGGTTGTGGCTCTTGTCGTCGCGTGCTAAAGGCACAATGTAACCAAGCCCTAGTGCCCCCAAATAATCCTCTGTTGTCATGCCCACTACCACTACCACTCCCCTCGCCCACATCCCGAACCAAACCAGTCCTCGCAAACATTCGACGCCGCTCCTCCTCCTATTGAGATCGTAAACTTTCCCTCCTCGCAATCGCAACCTCCCTATCTGAATCCTCCCCTAACTTAATGTTCTTATCAGGCAGCGGCGTAGGATCCCCAAACACCTCTACTCTACATGCATCAAGCGTAGTCTTCTTATTTTTCTCCCTCATCTCCTTTTTACCTTTAATTTCTTCTAAGATTTTTTCATCTCTTCCCTTACTGCCTGAGGGACACTTGGACACCCTGAAACATGGTCCTGTTGATGGGCCAAGTGTTGTTTTATTCGGGTTACGCCCCCACTCACACTCCTGCAAAACTTGCTCATTTTTTGTTATTTACTCCCACCTATCCTTACTCCCTTCTTCCACCCTACATCTTAATTTTCATTTCCAGCCATCCCAACAAATACAATTACAACAATGGCCACTCTACAGTCTGCACAGGCCACAAAGCCACAAAAACCACAAACAGTAAAGAAAATGTATTATCAATTTGCATCATTAACTAAGAAACTAAGCATATGAAATTGAAATTTAAGCAACTAAGAAATTTGCATCAATTTGCATCTCCCTAGACATGATATATATATATATATATATATATATATATATATATATATATATATATATATATATATATATATATATATATATATATATATATATATATATATATATATATATATATATATATATATATATATATATATAATTGAAATTGAAGAAAACTTAATATGATATTTGAACAAAAAAAAAAACCAACAAATTAATCAGATCTAATAAAAAAACAACCGAAAAAAACCAAAAACAATAAATTAGCCCCCCTACCCAAAGCAATATATTTGAAAAAGAAAACATTTTCTGGAAATTTCAGAAATTTTGAGGTTCCCGATTTTTTATATATCAAATCTGATGTGTAGATCTGATAAAAAATGCATCCCCTCCCAGATCTATGATTAGATTTTTTTAAAAATTACAAAAAATCTGGATTTTACAGATTTTTAGACAGATTTAATAAATACTTTTTTTTTCCGATCAGATCTACAAAAATCTGATTGGAAATGGGTTGCCTCTACAGATTGAGATTAGATTAAAAAAAGCGATTTTCAAAAAATATTCAAAAATCGGGCGTAAATGCAAGAAAAAGCCCCCGAAAATGCTAAAAAAGACATTCAAATTTGGTAGTTTTTTGTAGATCTAGGAGTATAATATACATAAATATACAACAAGGATCGACAACAAAAAATGGAGTTTTTAAACCCCTTTTCCAATTTTTTCAAAACCAGCCCCAAACTGTTTTGATCCTTCAAATCGGCTGAAATATGATGTTTTGATTTTCCAAGTTGCTGTTAATGGCGCCGAAAATCCCTTTAGGTTGATGTATTTGAAAGCTTGGAGGATAAATGAGGGAGAGAGAGATTGAAAAAGGGGGAAAGAAAGGGGCGTTTTTGCCCTTTTTATACTGGTATCAGTTAGACTGATACGGGTACAGAATATCGGCACCGATACGACCCGATATAGGACAACGGATACCAATATGGGCGATATATGCCCGTATTACGTATTGTATCAAGCCAATACGGATACTGTACACTTGTATTGGCCAATACGATACTGTTTTTCAGATCTATGGCCATTACGTACAGGTAACAGTGACAACCATTACACATTACGGGGTCGTAAAGTCCATAACGACTGTTATGGAAAAAGACCTTTAAAGGTCGTTATAACCCTCATAACGGCCCGTTACGCCTTCCCATAAAGGCCATAATGGCCCCATAACGGGGCTGATACAGGTTTTTTGGATTTTGTTTAAATAATAATTATAGAGACTGTAATGGCTGTTATGGCCCCTGTAACGCACGTTACACCCCGTATTGCAAAGGTGACGGTGGTGGCCGTTACATCCACCATTACCGTTACAGAATACCTTGCACTTAAGGAAGAACTAAAAAAACTGGTTGGGACATAACCCAAGCTGTATTTAAGCATGCAAAAAAAAAAAAAAAAAAAAAACAAACTTCAAAGCTCTCAGCCACAAACAGATAGTGGATAAAAAGATGATTCACTAGTTTGTATTACTCATGCATAGATGAACCATTGACGATAATCAGACCCTTACTCCAAATATTATCCACCATAAGTATTTGTCTAATCAACAAGCCAAGCAAAAGCAAAGACCATTGGCGGACCTTGAGCAACCAAATCCCTTGTTGTAGAAAGCTCCTAATAGTCTCATCCACCACCTTTAATGATTTGATAAAAGGATTTCACAGTGAATGCCCCTGACCCATCTAGTGTCCATCTCCGTTTGTCCCATCTGTTAAAGATTGTTTAAGCTTAGGAGCCTCTCCTAGAGTCTGATAATACTCTTCCACCTCTCTGTCTGTCATGTTTCTATGAATACCTGGGTCCCAAACTACTGTGTTCCCTGACACTATAAAGCACTAAGAGTGGCTTCGCTTCCTTTGCAGTTGCTAAATTGAATAGCCTCAAGGTGTGCCGTATTGGTTACGCCACGGTAGCAACTTGGACCAATACACATTATGGGGTCGTAATAGCCCTCTTGGAAATAAAAGCAAAAAAAGAAAAAAAAAAGAAAAAAAAAAAAAAAGGAAAAAGAAAAAAAGAACTGTAACAGTCCGTTTTGGGGCTGAGTGTAACGGCCTAGGGCCGTTACACAGTAATCGGAGAAGAAAAGAAAGTACCTGCATCTTTTTCTTTTTCTCCTCCTCTTGTTTCCCATCGTCGCTCTTTGTACGCAGAAACATTCTCTTCTCTGAAGGGGAAGAAATCTCTCTCTCTCTCTCTCTCTCTCTCTCTCTCTCTCTCTTCAAAAATATGCTGCAACATGGCTCTGGTTGGACTATAAGTTATGGTCCACCAACAAATAACTTCCAACCTTTTATGTTTGTGAGACATCCAATCCATCCAATATGTTGGCCCTATCACTAAGATCATCTTTTACAAAACTTAGGCATATTCACTCATTGAGTAGACCACACTTGCATTTTACTATTTATTAATGGCTAAATATTTTTTTTGTATGTTGTAGGCCACTCGATAAGTAGATATGGATGATATTTGCACTAGGTGACTCATTTTGGGGCCAATCCATTGGAAAGGTTGGATTTCACATGCCCTTAACTAGTTGAAAGTTATCTATTGAGTGCATTGTAGCTTATGGTCCAACTGGTTTAACTTAAGACCTTTTGGTTTTTCCTTATACGATACTCTGGTGGCGTATGAAGCTTGATACACTTGCGCTTAGAAAGTTGTACACATGGCATGTGCTAAATAAAACTAAATTGATTAAAATGTGGGGCCCATTGTTGTCAGGTCACAATCCTAAAATCATGATGATCCTAACTGTTGATTTGCGGACACTTGTTTGTTGAAATAGGAGTACTGGATATTTTTAATTCTTAACCATATAATAAATGTCCACCGTTTTGATAGTCAGATGATAAAATAAGCATAACTTGGGGCCAATTATATTAGTGGGATGAGTGCCATAGTTCACATGACTGATTTGGGGGCATCGAAGTGGTCCCCCAAATTAGCGAAGCTATTCATCTGAATTTAGTTTCAAATTTTCTTAAAATTTCTTTGGGGGGAATAATGTGAAATGCTTAAGGATATGCATTAGTGGGATGGGGCCATAGATTGCATGAATTTGGGTGCTTTCGAGTGGTCCCCCAAATTGGAGACGCTATTCATTTGAGTTTAATTAGTTTTTCTTAAAATTAATTGGGGGTAATAATGTCAAATGTTTAGGGATGTGGATAGTGGGATAAGTGTCATAGCTTGCATGAATTTTGGGCAAAAATGGAGTCAATCTAAACTTGTTAGGTTAGAAATATTATCAGATAGGCCAAAACATTCTTCCTAGAGAGCGGACCATTAAACCAACATAAACATGTTCAAAACCACAAAAGAATACATATTTGGAATCCTCTCAATATTCCAGATTTTTCCGACATTTTAAAATTTTTTCTTTTTTAAAGAAGAGACCATTATGGGGGCGTAATGGCCATTACGCCTCTTGTAACGGCAGTAAGCAATAATGGCCGTTATGCATATTGGAGTGATTTGGGCGAATAAAAGCTTTGAGGGCTATTTTTTCAAGCAATCGAAAAAGTGGTATATATGCATTTTTTCCCGATTTCTAATTCTAATGCTCGATTGTGATGTGTAAACATTAGAGACACACAACTATGTTCACAAATTCACCAAGCAACCTAATACAACACTCTCATTAAAGAGTGGACCGTTTCACTACCATAAACATGTTCAAAACAAAAAACTGGATACGGATTCAGAATATTTACATTATTCTAGATTTTCTAAATATTATTTCTGAATGTTTCGGGCAATTTTTTAATCCATTATGGGGGTCATAATGGTCGTTATGCCCCCATATCGGCCGTTACGACTGATGCCCGTATCGGTAATGGTGGTGACCATTATGGCCACTGTTACCAATACAGAATGCCTTGCAACATACCTTGAATAGCATTGCAAACTTTGTCAGAGGTTTTTCTCTACAATAGGTATCAAGCTAAAAGCATTCTCAAGCACCATCCACTGCCTCGTAAACAATCACTTCCTAGAAGGAACTCTCCATATTCAAGAAGCTTTGTATTGTAAGGATTCTTTGTGAACCACTCCCACATTGCATCCCGTACTTGTAGGAAACAAAATGCCTCCATAAAGCATCATGCTCAACTCCAAATCCCCACAACAATCTTTGAAAAGAGCTTGATTCATAATTTTGGTATCTTTTACCGGTTGGAACATTGTTATTATTGGTGTTTTATGTTTAGAAGGCACTTTTCTATAAATAGTGGTCTATTTCTAAATATATCATTTATAGCTTGTTATGGAGTAAGTAGTTGTAAAAACCCTACATATATAAAGGAATAAGAAAAAGGAGAGGGTAACGTTTTTTCCTCTCTCATAAACTTCTTTCTACAAGTTCTCTCACCCATTTCTTCTTCACAAAAACTACATGGTATTAAAGCAGAAGGTCGTGTTCGAATCCCGAAAGTAGCAAATATGCCACTGGAATATTTTCTCCCATGGGAGGCCGTTTATGGTGTGAGTTGAGTGTTCCTCCACCTTTGCCCATGTATGTTCCCGTGCAGAGTTCCACCTCGCACGTGCCGGGGGGGGGGGGCGGATTTGAGTGTTAAGCCCTTGATATACATTGATATGCCATCCTCTAATAGCTCGAGCTTTTAGATCAAGTGGTGATTTAACATGATATCTTTTGGATTGTTGGCTTCTCTGTTTGTTAAATCAATAGAACAGTTGGCTGATATATTTACAAAGGCGCTTAGCTCTCCCATGTTGAAAGAGATTTTTGGCAAGTTGGGTGTGATAGATATTCATACACCAACTTGAGGAGTGTTGGAACATTGTTATTATTAGTGTTTTATGTTTAGAAGGGACTTTTCTATAAATAGGGGTCTATTTCTAAATATATCATTTATAGCTTGTTATGGGGTAAGTAGTTGTAAAAACCCTACATATATAAAGGAATAAGAAAGAGGAGAGGGTAACATTTTTCTCTCTCTCAAACTTCTTTCTACAAGTTCTCTCACCCATTACTTCTTCACAAAAACTACATTACCCTACTCCCCCTCACTGTAGAGGTCTGCACACTTTTCCCCATTCTACCTAACGAAACTTATTCTTCTCCAAACTCCACAAAAATTCTCCTCTAAACCTTTCCAATTGCTTAATAATACTGGCTAAACAGTTGAAAACGACATGTAGTACACTGGCATATTCACGATGGTTGATTTTATAAGCATCAGACAACCATCCAATGATAAGTATGTGCTTTTCCATGCTGACAACTTCCTTTCCATTCTCCCCACTGCTGTATCCCATAGACTCCTTGCTAATCATCTCATGTATCAAGGAAGGTGCAAGTATGTAAGAGGGAAGATTACCTGCTGTACATCCAAAGACTTTTGCAAGCTCCTGAACTTTGTCCTCTCCCAAGTCCAAGCTGCACGCCAAAGAATTAACTTCTCTAACTCAAGATCACCTCTAAGAATCTAAGGATTTTGTTAAACTAGAGATTTAACTTCTGTTTGCATAATACAACGAAACGGTTTGCATGCAAAGCGACGGTAAGATACCTGGAAATTAGCTTTTTCCACCCTAAAACTGCTATATATTTTACAGTTTCTTAAACAATTCATTAGTTTTAATGCCAAGCATCTGTTTTAGTAAAATATGCCCAAAATCCCGTCACAGCCATACAGCCAGGCACTAAATCACAAAATTTATGTCATAATTCCATCCTCTTGGGCTTTGTTTAAAAGCTAATTTGGTTGGGTTGTAAAGACACCAGTTTCGTGTCCTTAGATGTTGTTATCACTCAAAAGGTCACTTCGAAAATAATAACAAAAATAAGGGTACTGTAAGTTGGCATCTTCACCATTTTCTATTCCTTTTTTTCCGCCCCAATGCTCTACACACACACACACACACCATAGGAGACCGTTGTGCGCACCACCTCCTTATTCTCTTGGGTACTTAGATAGGGTGGGCTCAATAGTGATGCATATGTGAAATCTACCCCGACCATTAGGTCAGTGTTGGCAAGTTAACCATAGAGCTAAGACAATAGGTAGATTTATTATTAAGGTGGGCCACACTAGAAACAATGAGGGGTTGAATATCATTGGATTTTTACATGGTCTACCATACTGTTTATGTGAAATCCACTCCAACCATTAGCTTCATGGAGAAAATTCATGCATAGGGAATAACAATTATACCCATGCTTGATTTCTGCGGGCCAAATCAAATGATACAGTTTGAATGGTCTGCCTGTTCCCCCTCATGTGGCCCACTGTAATTATCGATGTGGCTAATTTTTTAGCCATACAACTAAACTTTTTTTGTTTTCAACCTTCTCTGACTACCTTAGTTGGCACGCTGTCCCATTAAGAGGGTTGCATGTTGATCAAAACACAGTAGCAAGAGTCGGTGGGAGCTAGTGGACCTCACAATGATGTATATATTTTATCCATGCCGTTCATCCATTTTTCTAACTCATTTCATGGCATGAACATAGAAATGAAGCAGATCCAAATATTAGGTGGCCCATACCATAAGAAAACAATGGTGATTGTATGCTTACATTAAAAATTTGTACATTGTAATATTTATTTGCCATCCAATATGTTGATTTCATAAAATCTGGATGAAGGGAAAACACAAATACCAACTTGGGGTCAAAAACATGTGTGGCCCCAAAAAGTTTTTAATGGTGGCCCTTCAATCACCATTGTTTCCTGCTGTGTGGTCCACTTGACATTTCGATCTACCTCATTTTTTTGCTCATGCCCTAAAATGATTTGGCAAAATGTATTGATGGCATGGATAAAACATATGCATCATGGTGGTGGCCACAGATCACTTCCAGCACCAACCACTAGCCATCAACGAGGTCTAGCAGGTCAGCATGCAGTCAGTTTGTGACAGGAAGGAGCTCTGGTCGAGCAAACCAAGATGGGAAGAGCTTGGGTGGGACCGACCATGATGTGTATGTGAAATCCACTCCAACCACAAGGTATGAGAATTTAGCTATAGAGATAAAAAATCAGCCACATCCATAATTCAAGTGGGCCACATGAGAAGAAATAGTGTAAGGAATGTCCACCATTCAAACTTTTTTCACTTAGTGTAGCATACATAAACTGCATATGGGCCTAATGTTTGGTCCCATGTATGAATTTTCATGAAGCAGCAATGATTGGAGTGGATTTCACATAAACATCACTGTGAGTCATGTAAAAATCCAAATGTAGGCATCCCTCTCCTATTGTTTCCCTTGGTGTGGCCTACCTGAATCATGAATCCAGATGGGTTTTTAGCTTTATGGCTAAATTTCCGTCACTGACATGATGGTTAGAGTGGATTTCATGAACTCATTATAGTATGGCCACCTTGTCTAAATTCCCAATACCACGAGGAATTGGACCGCAGGAAGGTCTCCTACGGATGGTGTATATATATATATATATATATATATATATATATATATATATATATATATATATATATATATATATATAGGTCGACCTCGTGGGAACTTCCCATGAGGTCGAGCTTTGTGGGTCCCACCGTGATGTGTGTCGAACATCTCTACCCCATCAGTTAGATGCACCATTCCATGGTGGGCCACAGGCTTAAAAATCAAGTCAATCAGTGACTTGGGTGGGTCACGCCACATACAACAGTTGAGAGGAATTACCCTCCCAATAAAACATTCATAATCATTTATTGGGCCCACCGAGATGTAGTTCACAAATCCAGCCCATCCATTGTGTGTGTCCCACTTGGATGAGGGGTGAGGGGTCAAACCAAGTTTCAGCCGCATCCAAAACTCAGGTGGGCCTCACCAAATGCTTTTATATGTTTTTGGCATATCTTCACATCGTTTTAGATGCTATGTCCCACCTGAGTTCTGTACATGGCTGATTTTTGGGATATCCTGTAACCTAAAGGGGACCCATCAAATGCACGGTGTTGATGTTCAACACACATCACGGCGGGGCCCACATAACTCGACCTCATGGGAAGTTCCCATGAGGTCGACCTTACAGTACCATTTCCTCTGTGCATGCGTGCGTGCGTGTGAAGTTAAAAAGGTTGTGCTATATTCTCAGTTTTGAGGTTTCAGTATTCAACTAAAAAATGTCATGGTTGATTCTCTGAATTCTGTCCAATTTTATGTGTTTAGTAGTGTAAACAAACCAAAAACAATGAAGACTTTGGGAAGAATGATTCTCCTTTGCTTTTCTGTATTTGAGACAACCCTGAAGGGTTGAATTTATAGAGTTCTACAACGACTATACAAGGTAAAATGATAAATACAAAATCTCCTTTTTATACATTGTCTATCTATAGAATCAGCTATACAAGGTAAGGCATGTGGCCTATCTAACATCCCCTCTCAAACTAATGCGGGTCATCGACAAGTAATAGTTTGCTAACTAAAAATGAGTGGCGTGTAGAAGTGAGAGACTTCGTGAGAATGTCAGCAATCTGATCATGGGAAGCGACATGTGGTAGCGAAATGAGCCAAGACTGAAACTTCTCGCGGATGAAGTGACAGTCAACTTCAATATGCTTTGTCCGTTCATAGAAAACCGGATTAGAGGCAATCTGAATGACACTCAGATTATCTACATGGAGTGGAGTAGGATCTTGTAGATGAACGCCCAAATCAGAAAGAAGTCCACGTAACTAGATAATCTCACTACAAGCTGCTAACATTGCTCTATACTCGGCTTCCGTGCTTGATTTGGAAATAGTGGCCTGCTTCTTACACTTCCAAGAGATGAGAGAAGTGCCAAGAAAAACACAATAGCTAGTGGTAGATCTGCGGGTGAGAGTACAACCGGCCCAGTCAACATCTGAATAAGCACGAAGATCCAGAGAGGCCGTGGAGGAGAAGAATAGATATCGATCCAGAGTTCCACTATGTACCGTAAGATGCGCAATACTGCAGTCATATGAAGAGTTCGAGGAGCAGAAACAAATTGGCTGTCAACTTGGACCGTGTAGGCAATATCAGGATGGGTCATTGTTAAATAAACCAGATTTCCAACCAAACGACGGTATAATGTGGGATCTGTAAGGAGTTCACCATCGTCACGGCCATATTGAACGTTAAGTTCTAAGGGAGTCTGAACTGTCTTCTGATCCATTAAGAAGGTCAAGATGAGAAGATCCTTGGCATATTTATGCTGGCTGACCAGGATTCCACGTATAGAACGCGAAAATTCAAGTCCAAGAAAGTATGTTAGATGACCCAGGTCCTTCATCTTGAAGGATGATTTCAGAACGTCCTTTAATGCCGAGATGCCAGTATCATCGCTACCAGTTAGAAGTAGGTCATCAACATAAACGAGAACAATGACGATTTCATGCGCAGAGGTGCGTAAGAATAAGGATGGATCATGACGACTTTAAGTAAAGCTAGCTCCTATAACAACATCATGAAAACGTTGGAACCATGCTCGAGGGGCTTGTTTGAGACCGTATAGAGCTTTCTTCAGGCGACAGACTTTATCGGTTGGGATTAAAGAACCAGGAGGAGGTTTCAAATATACTGTTTCTTGGAGGTCTCCATGAAGAAAAGTATTTTTCATGTCCATCTGAGTGAGAGGCCAAGAGCGAACTGATGAAACTGCCAGAAGAGTGCGAACAGTTTTCATCTTGGCCACAGGGGCGAATGTCTCATCATAATCAATTCCGTGTTCCTGTTTGTATCCTTGAGCGACAAGCCGAGCTTTATATCGATTCAATGATCCGTCAGACTTGAGCTTCACAGAATAAATCCATTTACTGCCAATTAATTGCTGGTTAGGAGGTCGAGTAACAATGTCCCACGTATGGTTATCATCCAATACTGCAAGTTCTTCTGCCATAGCCTTCTTCCAACAATCATGACCGGCTGCCTGATGGTATGAAGTAGGAATAGATACAGTATCTAGGGTAGTATTCATGACAGACATAGAGTATATCAAGCGATCAGGCTGTCGATGTTCACGAGTGGAACAACGTACTAAGATAAGATCTGGATCGGTTACAGGTACAGTAGGGAGAGTAGTAGGTGATGGATTTGTACGTGGTTGTCGTGAATAAACCTACAATGGACAAGAAGGTGGACTCGATGCAACCGGAATGTCAGGAAAAATAGTAAGACCAGGAGAGTCTGGTGTGGGCGAAGGACCAGATGAATGGAAGGCAATATGCTCAAGAAAAACAACATATCGTGATACCCTTACACGACGAGAGACCGGATCATAGCAACGAAAACCCTTCTGAGTTTCTCCAAATCCCAAGTACATACATTTGACTGATTTTGGGGAAAGTTTGTTACATTCTCGTGATGCCAGATGAACATAACATACACAACCAAAAACACGAAATGTGGAATATGTAGGAAGAGAACCGGTGAGAACAAAGTAGGGAGATTTACTATTCAGGACTGTGGTTGGCAACCGATTAATCAAGTAGACTGAATGCATCATAGCTTCCGCCCAAAATGAACAAGAAACACTCATAGCGGTCATTAAGGTATTGACAGTTTCAACAATATG
The DNA here is from genome assembly GCA_030180095.1 of Magnolia changhungtana. Taxonomy (NCBI): domain Eukaryota; kingdom Viridiplantae; phylum Streptophyta; class Magnoliopsida; order Magnoliales; family Magnoliaceae; genus Magnolia; species Magnolia changhungtana. The sequence goes on along the minus strand of JASAUF010000198.1, from coordinate 3,457,404 downwards.
ATGATTTTTTCATTCAGCCACCCCATTCTGTTGTGGAGTATCAGAACAGGTAGTCTGATGAGTAATTTCATGACCCTAAAGATATGTACGAAAAGTTGTGGAGAGATACTCTCTCCCTGAGTCAGAGCGGAGAGTTTGAATTTTTACTTGAAATTGTGTGTCCACCATAGAATGAAATATTTTGAATTTTTCAAATACTTGTGACTTAGAGCGCAGAAAGTAAATCCAGGTGTAATGGGTGAAATCATCAATGAATATAACATAATATCGTAGTCCAGAGAGAGATATAATTGGGGAAGGGCCCCAGACATCTGTATGCACCAGTTCAAACATAGACGATGATTTTGAAGTACTTAGGGGAAAGGGAATACATTTACTTTTTGAAAGACAACAAGAAGAACAAGAATGATCCAATTCACGTTTATTAAGAGAAATATTCCCTAACATGCCAGAAGAAAAGAGCTGAATCAAACGATCAGAATGTGGATGACCCAGGTGAAAGTGCTAGAGTTTCCACATTTTATTTGTCGAACAAATATCCGAGAAAGAGGGAGAGAAGAAACAACGAGCTGGAGTAACAGATGGGTGAAAGTCCAGTACGTACAAACATATATGCCGCCTACCCTTCCCAAGTACCTTCCTCGTTGCCAGATCCTGCACAAAACAACAATTTGGAAGAAATATGACAAGCAGTTATTGGATGTAAGTTGACCAACAGAAATTAAATTTGAGGAGAGTTTAGGGACATGAAACACATCACGAAGAGTAAACTGGCGATGGTCAGAATGAGAGAAAGTTAATGAACCAACGGACTGAACTGGTAGTTTAGTGCCATCTGCAGTAGAAATAGCCTGATTACTAGTGTAAGGACAAATATTGCGAAGATGGGAAACATCACCAGTCATATGATTTGAAGCACCAGAATCAAAGAACCATGGAGAAGATGCGGTTATACCTGACATACCGGTCGCAAAAAGGGCCTGTACGATCTGCTGGAGCATCGTAGGGGTTAAAGGTGAGGAAAGACCTTCAACAGAACCAGTGGATGAAGTATCACTAATAGAAGACTCGGAAGAAGTAGTCATAAAAGAAGCAGAAAGAGCATGACCACGGCCACGACCTCGACTACCATGTCCACGGCCAAATGAGGATGCGTAGGCACGTGAACGACAGTCCTGAAGACCATGACCAGTTCTTCGACAATACGTGCACCAATCTTTGCACTGAGCGACGACATGTCCCACTTTGTTACAGCCGCAAAAAGTCAAAGGAATGGAAGCACAGTTTGGTACAGAGGTGGATACAGTAAGTGTCAGGTCAGATGGTCCCTGAGAGAGGACCTGCAGTCGTTGTTCCTCGGTTAATAAATCATTAATAACCGAATTCATTGAAGGAGTTGGGCTACGATTCAGGAGAGTAGCTCTGCAATGCTCAAATTCCGGACGCAGTTTCATAAGAAACTGTCTAACTTGTGCACTCTCACGCATAGTGTGGAATATTTTAAAGTCATTTGGAAAATCGGGATCCATCATATCTATCTCTGTCCAAATTGTAACCATTGAAGAGTAGAAGGATTGAATACTTTTGTCACCCTGAGTAAGGTGAACCAGATCTTGTTCCAGACGGTATAACCTAGCTGCATTACTCTGTTGATATATTGTCTGAAGATGCTCCCACATAGCCTTAGCAGTGCGATGTGGCATGAGGCCAATAGCGATTGAACGATCGACGGAATCAAGAATCCAGGTTATAATCCGTCCATTTTTCATTTCCCAATCAGCCATTCTCTCGGCATCGGTGGAAGCGGGGACAGTAACAGATACATCAATCAATCCCCACAAACCACGACCTTTAAGAAAACTTTGAAAATGGATAGCCCATAGATTGTAGTTGCTGCCATCAAAACTACATCGTGGTGCCTCTGTACGGGAGTCTTTATCCATAGATAGGACAAGATAAAAAACAAAACGATGCTGAAGAAGAAAGTACCTTGCAGCTGAAGATCAGAACAACAACCAGCAAAAGACAAAAGGGATCATATGTAGCAAACGAGCAACAGATCAACAGAGCAGGACGTGCGCAGGTGCGGACGCAGGTGTAGCAGGGATCAGACATAGGTGTAGCAGGTTAGCAGGGATCGGACGCAGGTGTAGCAGGTTGCACAGGGATCAGACGACTTGGGGAAGATCGGACAGTGTGGGGAGGGCGGGATCGAACAGAGGAGCTGGATCTGACAGGGGAGGACCGGATGAGCGTGGGGAGGGCCGGATCTGACAGGGGAGCCGGACGTGCGTAGGGAGGACCGGATGAGCGTGGGGAGGGCCGGATTGAACAGAGGAGCCGGACGTGTGTAGGGAGGAGTCGGATCTGACAGGGGAGGACCGGACGAGCGTGGGGAGGGCTGGATCTGACAGGGGAGGGCCGGACGTGCGCAGGGAGGAGCCGGACCTGACAGGGGAGGGCCGGACGTGCGCAGGGATGAGCGTGGGGAGGGGCGGTGATGAAGAGATGCCGGATTAGGATCTGTATTGCTCTGATACCATATAAACAAACCAAAAACAATGAAGACTTTGGGAAGAATGATTCTCCTTTGCTTTTCTGTATTTGAGACAACCCTGAAGGGTTGAATTTATAGAGTTCTACAACGACTATACAAGGTAAAATGATAAATACAAAATCTCCTATTTATACATTGTCTATCTATAGAATCAGCTATACAAGGCAAGGCATGTGGCCTGTCTAACAGGAAGTACCCTCAAGCCATGTTTATGGTGGAAACATTTTGAGGCCACACAGTTGAAAAGGTGCCTCATTTTGTGAAGCTCAGAAAAGAAGCGCACTATTAGTTTTCCATCAAACCAGCCGATGATAACCTTTGTACTTGTTCTATCTAGGCATTGAAGCAAGCAGGCTATCTGTTTGATGTTGTATTTTGCAGAGACTGATCTAGCCCAACTGCTACAAAGCAGCCTCAACCTCACTAAAGAGAATGAATGTTAAAATCATCTCAAAGCACTAAAAGAGTACTTGAAGGAATGGTGTGCACAAACAGCCAATGGCAATTTAGTTATTTTCACCAAGTAATTACTATATCATGTGTGCAGCTAAACTTCCAATCATCAAATTGAGGTTCAGTTTGTTTTCTCATATCATCGGTCAAATACTTTTTATTTTTTGTCTTGAACGTTTTGAAATATTGATCTTGCTTTTTCCTAAATTTTCTGCTTTGCTTCTAAAGTACCTATCCTTATAAATGTACAGTGGGAAATGCGCCAACTGCAAAAGTGATTGATGGGATTTCAATTGCAGAAGAAATAAGATCAGAAATAGCTGATGAAGTGAGTAGAATGAAGGATGCCATTGCAAAGGTTCCTGGCCTAGCTGTAATCATAGTGGGTCAAAGAAAGGACTCCCAGACTTACGTCCGCAATAAAATAAAAGCCTGTCAGGAAGTTGGAATTGTGTCTCTAATGGCAGAGTTTCCTGAGGATAGTGCAGAAGATGAAGTGGTTAGAGCAGTGGCAAGCTTCAATGACAACCCATCAGTTCATGGTATTCTTGTGCAACTTCCTCTACCCCAAGTAATTTCTAAAACCATGTTGAAAGCTTTCAGGCTCTCTCCTTGATCTGCTCCTGTTATTTCTCTAAAGAAGGGGATGGAATTCTGCTAATATCATGGTTGTCAAATGGCATAAAAGGTCATACGCAACCCAAGAGAGTTGTGCACGTATGCGATTGCACAATTGCATATGCCATCACACAGCTACCATTTTATTTTATTTTATTTTGTTTTTATTTTATTTATATTATTTATATTATTTTTTATTTTTGAAAAAAATAAATAAAGGAAAAATGGAAAAAAATTTATGTAAAAATACTACAAGTATTGGGAATTGTTTTATAGTTTTAGTACAATTTCATTAAAATTTTGTTATATTTATTACATATGTTAGACTATTAGACTGTAACAAGTCTACTAATACATACTCAAATGAATGCATATACTAAAAAAATGTGGAAAAACAACATAGAAAATTGATTGATGTGATTTTGAACAGAGATAATTTAAATTTAAACTAAAAATTTTATTGATGTGATCTTGATGGGAGATTACGCCATCATATCCTTGAATATGGGATGGCATAATTCCATACTTACAGCATATGTGACCACATAATGCCCAACGGTCATAAAACCGCATATGCCACTATGGCATATGCTGTCAAAATGGCATATGCGATCTCATAAATGCATATTCGATCACATATGACAATACTGGCTAATGTTAGTTATCTAATGTAACTTGGACACATGTCCATGCCATGCACAACATCCCTTGGAATCCTGACAAACTGACAATTTGACACAGATGTGATAGTTTTGATGGATATCGTTGTTATTTAAATTATCGAATAGCAAGAAAGATGGGTTATATGATCCTCAACCTGTCATTTGTAAAGTATTCTTGACTCTCAGTTTGTAGAAGTGGAACCCATGGTTCAGTGATCCAGTACATTGGTCTGATGTGCTCCACAGTGGATGGACCATGCCTCAATAATATTCCTAGTCGAGCAATCCTAAACCTTTGATCATTGGCATGGAAATAGATGATTAAAAAAAAGGCAGCAATTGTCCATATGCAACAGAAAAGGGCAAAGATTGGATAGTATCGTCAAATTTGGGAGATTTTGGGGTTTGGTCCCTTTTACGATTGAGCCCATCAGAAAGGTTTGGATCACTGAACCATGGGCCCTAGTTATTCAAACTGAGAACCCAAGGATACTCCGGGGGAATATTCTCTTATGGGTGCGTTTGATTGCACTGTATATAATCAAATTTCATGATTAGTCAGCCTAATTTGGTGCATAATATCATGAAATTTCATGATATTTGGTGCAACCAAACTCACCCTAGATAAATAGAAATAAATGAAAACTGTGTGGATAAATTGCAGTTTTCTCATAATAATTTCTTGGTTTGTATCTGGTACAAGCATCTGATGAAGCATTTATGAATGGCTACTTGAATCTTTTTGAAGCAGCACATGGACGAGGAGAAGATTCTGAATGCTGTCAGCCTAGAAAAAGATGTCGATGGATTCCATCCATTGAACATGGGCAATCTCGCTATGAGAGGTAGGGAGCCTCTATTCATTCCATGCACCCCAAAAGGTTGCATTGAGCTATTGCTTCGGTCTGGTATTGAAATCATGGGTAAAAAAGCTGTAGTGATTGGGAGAAGCAATATCGTTGGAACACCTACTTCCTTGCTATTACAGGTAACATTTCAACTTCGGTATAATTTATGGAGGAATTATATGATCCTTGACCCAAGAGTATGCATATCATCCTTAGATTTTCAGTTTGTATAAATGTGGCCCATGGTTCGGTCATCCAGGCTGTTGATATGGTGGGCCCCACCATGAACAGACCATGCCCTAATAGTCTGCCAGGTTGGAGATCCTAGCAATCCAATGTTTAGCCTGTTTTTCAGATCAATGTGGAGTTTCTTAACCATCTATTTGACGGTCGACAATGGATGCATTTGGACCATCCCATTGTAGGAGATATATGTGGCATGGGCTATCCTCCGTGGGTCCATCACATCTATGGTCAGGATCACTGAACCATGAGTCCACTTTGTACAAATAATGATTCAAGGATACTATGCAGATCCTTGCATCTAGAATCATATGACTCCTCCCATGTGAACAGAGCTAAAGGCTTCCGTTAATTTAATTGAAGTGCAACTTTTGGCCTCTCGGCAGAGGCACCATGCCACAGTCAGCATTATTCATGCTTACACAAGGAACCCGGATGTGATAGCCCGCGAAGCTGATATTGTGGTCTCAGCCGTAGGAGTGGCCAACCTTGTCCGCGGTGATTGGTTAAAACCAGGGGCAGTTGTGATTGATGTGGGAATAAATCCAGTTGAGGTACACATTTGCTTCCTATGTAACTTGCAACTAGAGCATGCATCTCCAGAGCAATAATTTAGTCCTCCACCTGAGGATATGCATAGTATACTTGGATGCATAACTTGTACGACCATTGATCTGATGAGACCCACCATGGATGACCATGCCCCAATAATTTCCCAGATTAGAAGGTTCCCAGCCTGGCAATCTTTCATTTGAATGTGGACTGTTGCGGTATGTCTTTTATTAACTGCAGTAGGCCACCGATTGATTGTCTATTCAGGCAGTTTTTCCGAATGATCCATCAACCGTGGGGCCATCAGATCAACAGCGTGAATCACCCTACCTTGGTTTTCGCTTGTGAAAATTGAGGACGTGGGTATCCTTGGGTTAAGGATCATATACCACTCATGTCCCAGGTGGTCATAAAGCCACCCCCACAAACCCAACATGTCGACACATCCACAGTTTTTTTTTTTTTTTTGAAGGATAATAGGTGAATTATATATATAGCAGATATTACAACCCTAAGATAGAATGCGCTATAGATATGTCCATGTTACAAGAATTAACTGCCCATTCTATATGATCCCTCTTGATTTTCCACAATGATTCTTCCCAAGGACCCCCCCTTTGTTGCAAAAGCATCGGGCGTTTTGAAACCCTCCAAATATTCCGAATAACAGCTAACAAGGATAATCTCCGAATAATCTACCTATCCTTAGGAAGTTGCACCGCATGCCACATCCTGAATGATTGATTGATAGTGAAAGGCATCATCCATGCCAACCCAAAGGCTTTGAGGAGCTGAAACCACATGTGATTGATGAAACTGCAGTGTATGAATAGGTGATCAATAGACTCTGCATTTGACATACACATAAGACACATGTTCAGAAGAATCATAAATCTCTTCTGCAGGTTATCAATGGTAAGAATCCGTTTGTGGCCCACTAGCCAAGCGAAGGAAGCCACCTTTGGTGGGGCCCCATAACGCCAAAAAGCTTGAAAAAAATGAATCCCCACTCACAATCCGAGGGGCGTTAATCTGCTTATATAGAGATTTGACTGAAAACACACCTGAAGGGGCCGCACTCCAAACCAGATGATGTGATGAATTTGGAGATGGGGAGATGTTGTGAAGCTGACCAAACAACTTGGCAAATTCCTCCGCCTCTACGTTCCCAAGAGCTCTATGGCACAGAGGGCACCAAGCCCCACATCCGCCAAAACATGAGAAATAGTTTGATACATATGTCCTTAGAGGGAGACAATCTCGCAAAAGAAGGGAATTCTACCTCCAAGGGACAATCGCCAACCCAATGATCTGTCCAGAAATGGATCCTACTACCAGACCCAATAGCAAAGGAAAGATTAGGTTTGACTAGAGGCACCACTGATATAATAGGTTTCCATATTCCAGAGGCTCGATAGTTCGATGACCTTTTAATTTCGAAGCCCATCTCTTCCAGCCCATATTTGGATGCGACTACTTGCCTCCAAAGGCTCCCTTCTTCTACTCCAAATCTCCAAAACCATTTGCCAAGCAACGCTGTATTCATATCTTCTATGTTCCTAATTTCCACTCGGTTTACAAACTTCTTCCTATTTTAGAAGATGAAACTTGTGATTATTGTCTTCTCCTTGCCACAGAAAGTCCCTTCTCAATCTATCCAATCTCTCCAAAACAGATTTCGGACATTTGTATAGCGACATAAAATAGATAGGAAGGTTGGAAAGAGCTCCCTTGATAAGAGTGATGAGCCCCTCTAATGATAAGTGCCTTTTTTTTCCATTTAGACAGTCTGCGTTTGAACTTTTCTATTACTCAATTCCACAAGTGTTTAGGAGTTCCTGAGCATAAAGGGAGGCCCAAATAAGAAGACGGAAAGCAACCGACTCCGCGTCCAAATGAATTCGCTAAGCGAGAAACCTTTCCATGAGAAAGACCAATGCCCAACATTTCGCTTTTCTGAATGTTGATGTAACGCCCTGAAAATCGGGGGTCGAGCAGGAGCTCAACTCCCGAGTTGCAACGCATCACTTATGCAACATAGATAATGATGATTAAATGTTGTCTGTATTAGCACATTAAACATGAATGGGATTAAACCAAAACAACATATCATACTCCAGAGACGATTAAGTTAAGTAAGCGGAAGACTGATAGATATATAAAATGTATAAGTAATCGTAGGTCTCCTGAGTATGATCATGTTACCAGGTCAATAATTTACATACAAAGTTTCAAAATATACAAAATGTGTAATGTCATCTAATCAGCGACCCTGCAAGCCCCGTCGATCAGGACACGGCTCACATGAACCCGCCTGATAACTGCATATAGGAGAACGCCTCCTCATCGTCCTCGAATTCTGGTTCCGTCTCGTAGGCATCGCTATCACCTGCAGCTAAGACAGAGTCTGGTTGGTGTTTAAAACACCATCCCAGAACGTGGGAGTGAGTGATCAACTCAGTGGAGCTATAAAGCAAAGGTTAACATGTTATCAATTCAGTCACGCAGTAATGATAAGGCAATACAATCAAGCATTCCTAATTACTCTTGTTAATGCAATGATGATATGTATTAATGATGTATGCCCTCGCCTGCACTCCCTCTGCAAACTTCATCTCACGGTCGCGGCATGCACCCCTTCCACAGTGCTCAACTCCAACGCCAAAGGCACATGCAATGCGGTGCATGAACGTGATTACCGAGTTCTTATTAGACCTTTTCATTCAGTAGGATTGGGAAGCTAAGGTACCTCCCTTATATCATTTCCCAAACAATGATTCATTCGAGGGTCGTTAGCCCTAGTAAATATCATATGAGTTGCGGTTCCAGGTCACTACAAAGGACTCGTCACCTGATCAATGTAGGCTGACAGCTCGAATACAGTGTCTCATACCACCGTATTCGGTTCACGAGGCGGTGTTGCTCACTGGTCACTACGGGGAGGCTCATCGCCCCAGCGTAGGCCGATAGCTCGACCACAGTGTCCCATACCACCTTGTCCGGTTCATGAGTCGTAGCGGATCGAGGTACCAAGGTTAACGGGGTTTTCCACTGGTGAGTTTGGTACCTTAGATTAAAGCAGTAGCGTCCATACATGGTGAAAATACATCAGGTTAATTGGGTTACTTGATAAGCTCGACTAGTATGAGCGCACGTTGATTTGATTGACATGGAGTGCATAAGCAGTCCGCGTGACCTAACCACTGTCGTCAAACGACGTATGACTCGGATTTGTCGAACGCATCCGTCGGGGCTAAAACAGTTCGGCCACCAACTGTAGGCCATTACCGACTGCCTGGACTACGACGTAGCCCCAAACACATTCCAGAATAACAATACTCACATGTGGTAATCATGGAGAGCATGTGACAATCAAATCTAAATATAAATTCTATTTGAGCATTTCAACAAACACGTGCTACACATGTCAATCATACACATGCAATTTATCAGTAAGTGACATAGTAGTAAGATAGTTTACACAAAGAAAATTATAACTGTGTATGAGGGGATTGAGAATCCTATCTCAACGCCTTCATTACATTCACCACATCAAGCATTTCTCATTCAGGCAATTTATCAAACACTTAAACTGCACATAATACATACCCGTAATAATTTAGTTAAACGCATATTATAACAACTCCTTTCACAAAGGACTTGCCACGCATAAAACAATCATGTATTCGCAATCAATAATCATGGCAAGCAAAAATCATAATTTCATATTCATATAAACATTTCAACAAACACTTAGACTACACACTATAACATACATGACGAACATGTATTTGGGCAAATCCTTTCGCCAAGGGGTTGTCGCACATACAACAACCCTATATCCACGACGGATAATCATGTCAAACACGAATCCAAATTCTATATGCATTCAATCATTTCAACTAACACATGGAGTACGCTATACTCAACATAGTTCATATATATCTGTAAAGCGAAGGAATCTTCGCATTTAGCATGTGAAACGGCACCTAAATCAGTTATAAATCATTAGCCGACATTGAAAGCCTTGAAAACTATAAGCTAAATGTTTATAGTCTGCACCTTTCGCCGGTAGATTCGTAATGAACTCAATTTAAACACTAAGTCTTTATCTACGGCACAACGGCAACCTACAGTATGAAATAAGTTAACTATTTCATCACTTACACTATTTGAAACTCTAGGGCAGGCTAGGGTTAGGATTTCTTACCTAAGAACGGGATCAGAATCGCCGGAATAGTGATACAGAGGTGATAGTTAAGCACGTGAAGTGGCGGGATTGAATCCCATGAACAACTCCAACTCTTTCTCTCACTCTCTCTCTTTCCTTCTCTTTCTTCTCTCTCTTCTTTCTCTTAGGGTTGCAAATTCATATGGCATGAGAGAGAGAGAGAGAGAGAGAGAGAGAGAGAGAGAGAGAGGGTTTAAGACCCTTATATAGGCCCATAATTGATGAGAATAGCCCCAAGGTCATGGTATACTTGGGTTATAGCAAAATAGGGGCTGTTTCGATCCAACGGAGCACTTTTGGAGGCCCCTTTTCTGCGTGCAGTTGGACTTAAGTTCTTTGGCATTGGATCTAGGTCGAGTTAAGTTTTCAGTCCGATTGGGTTTACAGATCGACTGCGGGGGACCAGTTTCAGTTCAACGGTCACCGGTATTCGATCAGGGCCACAAGTATACTAACAAGTGTTAGAAAATTTCCCTGATCCGAGGGTGTAATTGCGTTAGATTTTGACGGTCTGAATCCTTATATTTGGCCTACAAGCGAACGACTCAATTCACTTAAATCTGAGTTCATTTTCTAAAGATATTCGCATTTCTCACACACTTCGCTCCGAGCTCAAGTTGTGCGTTTCTGGATACTATCTGGATTTGATTTTCGAGATGGTTGTCAAGCCCAGAAAAGCGGTCATATTTGTATAGTTTCGGGGTCAACGGACTTTTGATGCGCGGTCCAGGTCCAATACGAAGTTTAAAGGTGTTCCCGAGTGCAAACGGGTTTAGAGATTGGTCCTAGGTTTCAGGGTAATATAGTGTTAATGATTCTGCAAGTTTTGGGTCTTGCAGTTCGTATTTAAAGTGATTAGTGCTAATTTCGCAAGTAATCTAGTTTAACACTTAGTTAATTTCGTCTAATTTCTAAAGGATTTGGTCCTGAGTGATTTCTGCCTGAGGTGGTACTCGGGTCTTTGTACGGATTTTTTCCGAGACGTTACAGTTGATCTTAAGCCCCAACACTTATTGAAAAGAACCCCTATTTTCCTTCAGTTATTGATCATTGCTTCATCTGCATCCGAGAATAATAATGAGTCGTCTGCAAATTGAAGATGCATGATTTTAGCTCCATTCCTTGAGCCATAGAAGCCTGATATAAGATCAACCTCTTGACCTTTAACAAGCATCCCGCTCAAAGCTTCAACAACCACTACGAATAGAAATGGAGAAAGAGGAGATCCCCTTGCCTTAGGCCCCTCGATCATTAGAAAAATCCTTTCAGGAAACCATTGACCAAAACTGAAAAAGATGCCAACGAAACACATTCCTGCATCCACTTTATCCATTTGCTACCACAACCAATCTTTCGTAACATATATGCCAAGAAGTTCCAGTCAACATGGTCATACATCTTTTCTAGATCGAGCTTACACACCATTGCTTTAGTACCTTCCCTGAATTTAGAGTCAATGCACTTGTGGGCTAATAAAGCACTATCCAGAATTTGGCGATTACCTACGAAGGCACCTTTTTTTTTACAAACGCACACACACCCCACACACGCCAGTGGAATTTCACCACCTATGGATACTCAAACCCTTGACCGGGTGTTGAAACTCCTGAGAGTCTACCACCCGAGCAAGAGTAAGGATCCGCCTACGAAGGCACCTTGATTCTCTAATATTACCGATGGGAGCACCAACCTGAATCCAATAAGACTAATTGGCTGGTAATCAAACAATGCTTCTGCACCCTTCTTTTTTGGGATCAGGGCTAAGAAGGTAGCCTCCATCCCCTTCGCAAGCTTGCCCCTCTTGCTGAATTCACGAACATAGTTAACTTATAATATCGAGAAATATCCGTTTGCATAAAAAGAAATGCCTCGAAAGTGAGTGGTTTTACACACTAGGGGTGCAACTCGGGCAGGTTGGGTCAGGTTGAGGGTCAACCCGAGCCCATCGTGACATCAAGAGGACTCACAACCCGACTAGACCTGAATTCCAACCCTAGGTGCCCAACAACTCTTCTATACTTGACCCATCCAACTCAAATACATGGGATTATTCCCATCCCGACCTAATCTGATCCGAATTTTCTTAACCCAAACCTCACCCGAATTCAAACCAGATTGGTGTTTTCCAATCTGAACCCAACCTGAGGACCTTGGCAACCCGAGCCCAACTCAGGTTGGCTCAACCGGGTTTGGGTTGACCTGAACTCAAAGTTGCAGCCCTAAACACAAACACAAGAAAAGCTTCCTAAATGACATGAAAGTTCCCAGTCCAAGAAAAGATATCTGCATTCCATTTTCATCTCTAGAATTGTGTCATGAATATGCTGTGGGAAAGGCCACTCCCTCTATTTTTTATGGTTTATTTTTGTCATGCATGCAATGCAAGTGCACTGAAATTCTTTTTTATGACTGTAGGACCCCAGCAGCGAGCATGGGTACCGCCTTACAGGAGATGTATGCTATGAAGAGGCACTTCCTGTTGTCTCCGCTATTACCCCAGTGCCTGGGGGAGTGGGTCCGATGACGATCGCAATGCTTCTTTCGAATACTCTCAACTCTGCCAAACGAGCATTCAGATTCAGTTAACATCTTCAGTGGAAGAATTTGGGTTCTGGTAACCATCTTCTTTTAAAGTTGATATTGGCTACAGTATCCCCAGCGCTTCCCTTTCCAATCATCACCATTGTAAATTTCAATCTTCTTTCACTGCCTATGGGAATTTCCCTTTTGTTGTGTTTTCTTTAAGGCTGGCTATTTCAGTTTCTATTCTTACCTACCTTGGAACCTTGTACAAACATGATTCATTGCATGTGGATATTGCCAAAAAGTCATCTGGCTTCTACTGAATTTGGAGGCTTTAAGGAGGTTTTCCGCTGTCTTCTATGCCATGTCCCGCCTGATAATTGCATTGGCCTGATCTTTTCACCACTTGGGCCCCACAACTGCTGACTCAGTGATTTTACTGTGAAAAACATTCAGGCCTTACAATTATGGTTTTGTACTTCAAACTAAAGAAGGAAAAGAAATATAACAAAGGCTTTTTTATTTTTTAAAAACCATAGTACTGTATGATATATGAAAGCTAAGTACTTTGGAAAACAAATAGGCCCTACAATTACAGTTTTGTACTTCAAGCTAAAGGAAAAGAAATATAACAACGGCTTTTTTATTTTTTTAAAAAAACCGTAGTACTGTATGATATATGAAAGCTAAAGGCCTTTTTGAGAGCATGGAATTGAAATCGTGGATTTTCAATTCTGTTTGGTAGCATGGATTTTTAAAATCCTGGATTTCAGAAATTGTGTTTGGAAGCCTAGATTTTGACTCTAGGATGCCTAGAATTATTTTTTGGTATATTTACAAGATAATTAATGTAATGAATAAATGCTCTCAAATATTCTAAACATGACATAGGTGTGCAATATGAGTTGATCATTGCATTAAGCTCATTGTAAGCCAGCTTGGTCATAAATAAGACAATTCCAAGCTTTTGGTGGCCTAGAAAAGTTGGTACACTAATTTCATAATTGAAACAAAGCTCTATATTTCTTTTGGGATATTTGTCAAAAATTTTCTATGGTATAGTCCATATAATGATTGCATAGGATGAATTTTTGTTACGTTCCATCATCATGGTATGAATGCAAATGAAAATTTCCAATGATTTGAATGAATGTGAATACCTCAAAGAGAGGAAAAGATGGTAGTTGTGAAAATTGGAGTTGACCCAAAATTCCAGATTTTGCAAGTTAGGGGTCTTCCTTGGAATTGAAATGGGTGAAAACCTTGGATTTTGCACCACCTTGGAATCGAAGTTCAGGATTTTTTGGGTGCCAAATGATCCCACTTTTACAAATCCTGAACTTCAATTCCCAACTGTCCAAAATCTAGGATTTTGGAGGGGGTGCCAAATGACTCCTAAGGTCCTTCAGACAAAGGGTGTTGACATGTTAGCCTTCTTAGTCAATTTCTCTTTGTTCTAAATTTCTCCTTTCTTTATTTTATTTTATTTTATTTTTCCTTTAAAAAAAAAATAATAGTTGCTGACTCTCTTCCTCTTAGTCTGATGATTATTCAAAGAAAGAAATTATAAAGATATTAGCATACACATATCGGTCATGTTGGATTATCCATTTTCTGCTCAAAGACAAATAATACAAAGACAACACTGATAGAATGACTTGGATGTTACATGAACTTCCTTGCTACGTTAGCGAGCACGTGTGCTCAAGCATCACAAGATTCCAAACTTTCAGATGAATGTCTTAGATTATTTTCGGCTACTTTCACATTTTATATTGTATTAAAAAAAGAAGTTACCTTGTTCCTTTTTCATAATCAATGAAACTTGCTGCAGTCGTACGAAATTGAAGAAAAGAAGATAATAGATTGTTATCATCATATATGTTATCAATGACAAAAAAACTGGAAAGTACTTTGTTGCTTACTCGTCTTGTAGTTATTAATGGTACCAATAGAGGTGGCAATGGGTTGAGTTTGGCATATGAGTCAACCTGTTTTTTTACTCTCACACACCACATGAGTACTTGAACTCATGACCTCAGTGTTGAAACACATCATGCATACTACGGAGCCATGAGTGGAGACTCAAGTGGATATGCAACTTGACCATCTAAAATTGGCAATAAAAGAAAAAAGAAGCCGAGAGAGAGAGAAACAAGACTTGCAACTTCAGGAATAGATTCTTTAGAATGAGAGAAGGAATTGTAGCCCATATTATTACCACATCTGCTGTTGGATTTCTTAAAGGCGAAAATGTAAACTTAGGATCTCCATATTTTAACCTTTAGATCTTATTCCCATATAAATATATGAGATATGCTTGGGAGCTCTCAGAGCACTATAAGTTATAGTGCTCCTAGTTGCATTTAGTTGCATTGGGGCACTTGGGTTGTCCAATCCATTGATCTAGATTTTTCATTAAATCTAGTGTGCCTTCATGGACAACCGCGCAAAAATCACTCTAATTCAACAAATATTAACCATTTAATCAATGGTCTTTAATTGGATGAAGATTACTTACATAATAATAGGTGCAATTAACAATTTGATCCATCAATTTTTTAGAGACCATCCTGGATTGCTTATGATTCTAAAGAATCAAGAATCTGGACGGGTGCCACGCCTGTAGACGTATGTATACCTATATCCACGATATGTAAAGGACAGTGGGAGTGCTAGATGTAGCCAGGGACCCCCCGATGCCTAACTCGGGCAGTTTGAAAGTAGAAGCGGGACTTAAGTTGGGGTTTTTTATGCTTACCTTTCTCCAATGGAAGTGGGTGTATTTATGGGATGCTTAGGCAGCTTCTGAACTTGTGTATCTTGGTGGGATATGTTGGATTCGCTGGAGGGTCCTTATATGGATATGGATCTACTTTCGAAAGTGACGCCGAGCCTGCCTCAGTCTGTGTGATCTTCAGTTAGAATCTCATCGAATATTTCCTTTCTTGGTTCAAGGTAGAATTCTTTCCAAGTTTTCCGCCTATCAGGTCGAAGTCGATTTGGTCAACTCAGGAGGTGAATCATGTTATTGAACCCTTGTTATGACCCAGACTCGGTAACCGGACTCACAAGGAACCCGATGGCCGGTTCTGGCCGCAACAGCCTCCGTAATACTCCATTCTCGACTCTTAAGGTAGGTTCCGATTCTGGGATCCTACAAAGAGGATTTCCATAACAGTGTAATTATTTTCAATACGAGCATATCCAAGATCACAACAAGTATATCTGAGAATAACAAGATACATATCACAAAATCCACTGAGAATTCGAACTTTTACAGGCTTTCATAAGGTCCAAAAGGACATACATAAGATAATAGAAAAGAAGAGAAAAGTCAGCAACACTGGAGTTCTTGAGATCAGCTCTACTCCCAGCTCTGCCGCTATGACACCCGCCTAGGATCACCTGCACGCATCAATCGTGCATAAGCTTATAGAAGCTTTGAGGGTGGTGAAAGTGTGTGACAATGGTGCACAGAAGAATAGCAGGAGGTATAAGGAGAGAAACATGCTCAATGAGAATATCACTAGCCTTACCAAGGCTTATCATAAATACGATGCAATGAGTACTGTGAGCCATACCAAGGCAATGCATGAAGGGGCTTATACAGCCAATGCTAATGTGATGCAAGTAATGCCCTTGCTCATACCCAAACTACATGTCAAGTACATTTCCATTTATAAGGAAATCACCGGGGTCCATTACACTGCTGAATGACTGCCGCTCTACAAACCCCGCACAGTCAAACGAGCGTAAGAGACCTCACTACCCTGCCTGCGGACAACCAATCACCAGCAAGGCCTAAAGGTAGCGAACCCATTTACAAGCTGGTCAGACTTAGCATAGCGATGCCTCCTTACATCAGGTGAGTAAGGCCACACTCCTATCCAACCGACTACACGACAGTGGGAATCGCGGCCTAACGGTATAAGGCCCTTGTGCGCTCATATATTCCACCTGGTCACGGCTTTGAAGCAGATCCTTGGTACCATAGAAGTTTTGAAAATTTCACCTATGGGCATCTTATGCACCCGGTATGCTCAAGTAATATTTTCGGTGTCCACACATATGGTCATCCAACAATGTCCCTGTGGAGGCAAGGCCCTAATGAAGCAAGGGCAGTATCATCATAAAATGGGATGCCAATGCATGAGTCACATATACAGTTCATGCACAAGCTTCAGGCACTCAACGTGCCGAAGGAGAGAAACTTCATCCCTCAATGACCACCATACAATGCAATCAATTCATACAGATGATGCATATGGGTTACAAGAATGCAAGTGTGCTACCTGTGGAATATGGAATCCTCTGTCCTAAGGAGGGTCAAGGTCTAGGCACATAGACAGGTGATCTAAGGAAGAGAGAAGAGAAATCCTCTAGTGGGGGCCCAGTACTTTGGGATGACCCATAAGCTAAGGGAGAGTCGTGATCCTAAGGAGGAATGGTCCTAGACAGGCCTAAGGTGGGCCTTCAACCACCTATAAGGGCCCTTATGGGCCTACCTTAGGGCCACCAAGGAGGACATTCAACCTTAACTGGGTCCCAAAAGGTAGCCTGCTACGTATGTAAAGAAAAGTCCAAGGCCCAATCAATCCATGGCCTAGTGGGCCATATACTAAGCCCAATACATAGGCAACCTGGTAGGCCCTTAAGCAAGGTTAGGGCCCAACCATAAGGGTCATGAGTTCACTCATTGTGGTGGGCCTAATGGGCAGCCCATTATCTCAGCATATGGGAAATCCTTATATTTAACACAAGTAAGTTGGGCCTCACATCTCGGCCCAAGTATGGATTTATTATAGTGGGCAAGCAATGACCTAACTACTTGAGTATTTGGCCCATAAGACCCATCACAATGGTGTAGTAAATATTGGACCCAAGGGTCCAACGGGCCTATCAAAAGTTCTAGCCCAACCAAGGCTATAAGGTCCATTAATTAACTAGAAGACTAGCCCAAAAGAAACCAATTGAAATGAGCTTTTAATCATGCACTAATTAAGCCCAAAAATAAAAATAAAATGATAAGATAACTGACTTAAATCCTTCCCAAATCTAGTGGGCCATACTGCCCCAAAACAAATATTTATGGGGCGGCAACATTGGGCCCAGTGCTGAATTTTCAGCCCACTCGCTTTCTGGGTTTGTTGGAGTCCAACAAATAAATTGATTTATAGTATTTATTTTCTGATGACCCACACACATCACTGTGGGTCCCACCAGATGAGAGGGAAATGCATAACATACACTAGAAGTGGGCCATGCTACTATAATACAGGGCCAGCAACAGCCCAAGGTAGGGGCGTCCCATGGTGTGTAGTTCTACGGGCCTGGGTATTTGGCCCAAAGCTGAACCAAATTTGCAGGCCGCACCACGGTCAGCTCGAATGTCCGTTGGGTCTGAAATTTTGTAGGGTGACACTTCCATGGGTGGGCCACACCCCCACAAAATTTTAGAATTTTTGGATATTCCTAAGTATTTTAATTAATTTAAATGAAACAGTCTGTCCAAAAAATTGGACTGACCTGGACGTCCCAGCGTGGTGGGCCAGTCCGGCCCTTGCCACGGTGTACACAGGGATCCATTAGCCCTAAAATTTAGTAGGTGGGTTCTACCATGAGTGGAACACACCTCCACAAAATTTCAGAATTTTTGGACATCTGGAAATACTTTAATTCATTTAAAGAAATTAATCTGTCTTGAAAATCGGACTGATCTGGACACCATATTATAGTGGGTCGATCCAGCCACCACCATGGTGTGTACACGTGTCTATTGGCACCAAAATTTTGTAGGTGGGTCCTAACGTAAGTGGTCCACCTCCCTGTAAATTTTTATAATTTTTAGACACCAAAAGTATTTTAATAAATTTCAGAATTTCAACCTGTCCAGGGTGGAGTGCTGCTGGAAATGTAACTGTCCTGAATTTGGGCCATCCAAATCGGTGGGTTCTAGGCCTCCAAAATTCCTGAAAGTTGGACCCAAGGTCCCTCATCAAGCCTACAACAAAATGAGACCCAGAAAAATGGTCCACCTTCTAAGAAAATATTTTTAAAATTTTGTTTTTTATGGGATTATGCTGCTGGACTGCACAGCAGAAATTTCTGACAGCCCGCTATGTTGGCCCATCCTTTTGGATGCCCAAATGGGGTCCATTGGAGCTGAAATTTGGTATGGTTGTAGATGGGTCATGCAGCTATAAGAATCACATATAAATTTGTATCAATCTTGAAAAGGCCAAGCTATATGTCCTAGAGGGGGGGGGGGGAGGTAAAATAAAATCAGCGGAATAAAATAAATCAGTAGCCTTACAATTATAAATCAATTCACAATGCTGAAATCAAATTACCTTAATAAATAAGTATTGAGAGATTGATACAAATTCAGTTCTAAGGACAACCTTACACTATAACAAACAAGGGCTTATGGTAAGACAACCTTATTTCTAGAACGTCTTTTGGATCAAGAACTCAATTTTAATAGAAATAAATGAATAGCAAAGAATTGAAATTAAATGCAGAAATATAGATCTAATTTATTACAACAATCCCCACACTTGCTTGAAATGTAAATTGTTACAACATTCACATCCACACGTACATTCCATACAATTGAATGATAAAAGATATGAAAATTAAGCAAACATTCAATCCACAAGACAAAGAGTTATAGTGGTTCGCCTGTGTGTACACCAACTGTCTTTCAACAGCCACACAGAATGCTACTCCACTCCTAATATCCTCACACAGGGGATATTAGCGTTCACTATCAAATAGGTTTTCACAAGTTCACCCAAAACCTTTACAATTGTGTCTTTTTCACTTGGGCTTACACAATTAAAAAACCCCTCTTTTCTGAGTTTTCTGGCTCTCCTCAGATAACCAATACAATGAGATTTTTCTAGCTACACCTCAAACAAAACCAAAAGAAATGAAATTTTACAGAATTGTAAAATACCTGAATTTCTCCTTTTCGTAGCAGCCCGGTAGAACCAATCGAAGTAGATGATTGAATGTCAAAGTTCAATTTCCAATACTCACTTTAATATGGTTCTAAGTTCTAATAGATTTTAGATTTTAACCAGTTGGGCGTAGCTATATTTGATTTTGATTCCAAGAAAAAGGAATGAGGTAATTCCTCTTTTCAAATAAGATTGGAATATAGAAACAAAATCAAATTAAATAAACTAGCAAAAAGAGAAAGCAATTATGCACAAAATAGCTTAAAAACAAGCACAAACTTATCTCAGAGTGGAGCCTTGAAAATATTATGAATTGAATGAAAAACTCTGAAATTCGTGTTCAATTTATAGAAGCAGAAATCGCATCTACGACTGGTCTTAGGAACCTTCGACTAGTCGTAGTTCTAACGGATATTTGAAATAAGGAGCGCGATTTTTGAAAGTCGTTCCACGACTGGTCTTAGAGAACCTATGACCGGTCGTGGGTCACCTACGACTGGTCATAGGACCATAGAATTGCTTGCTGGACTTTAAGTCGTAGACTTACGACTAGTCGAGATCGAGTCGAAGTCACTCCTACGACCAGTCGAAGGACCACCAGGACTGGTCATAGGTGTACCAAAAATTTTTGAAAATTCTCAACAACTTAGGACTGGTCGTGGAATTTCTTGGACTGGTCGAGTCAATGCTAGGACTGGTCGAACAGGGGCTAGGACTGGTCTTAGAACAGACCGAAAGCCTATTAATGATATAATTGAGTTATGTATCCGAAATGACATACTCTAAGGTCAACCTAATGGTCATTCAAACCTGAATCATGTCATATAGACATTGAACTTCAACCATTCAATGAATGTAGACATTTGAACCTTATCAAGCTTGAGAACTTGAACTTGTTGTAGCTTTAATCTTAAAATCTTCATCAGCTTGAAAGCTACTTCATGCGTTGTTCTTGAGTCTTGAAGTTGTTTCTTGAATCTTGAACATTGTAGCTTTGAACATTGATAGGATGATGAAGTACACTTTGTATATCTTGAAGACATCCAATGTCATGAAGTGTTGATGCAGTGTCTTGAACACATATAAATCATCATACAAACACAAGACACAGATAGATGTTTTGACACATCAAAATTTGACAACCAAAGGATCATGAGATCATAGCACTTACAATCTCCCCCTTTGTCAAATTTGTGACAAAACACCCAAATAATAATGCTTCCAATAAGAATAAGAGAGATAAAAGCACAACAGGTTCAATAGTGAATCATGCACCAGTTATAGACATCATAAGTAACATCCAGCTTACTCCCCCTGAGTAATAGCGAGTAACAGCACATCCAAACTACTCTACAATCCCATAAACATAATCATTAAATACAGCCAACTTCACCAAACTTCTCCCCCTTTTTGACACAAAATGACAAAGGAAGAAAAAAAATAAGAGCAAGCTATATTTAGGTTAAGGAAGGTAGGAGATGGAATATAGATGCAAGAGATAAAAAGTTCGAAGTGCATAGTGCATAATTCAACAACAGTCAGTCAAGCAAACATTGTGTAGCCATAGAGTAAAGTTAAATACCAGTTATTACAGACCAAACGTAAAATTGTCAGCCACCTGTTCCTGAAGAGAATTCAACCTCTCATCAAAATCAGAGGGCTGAAAGTCAGGATCATCAGCCGAGTCTGACTCAAGGTCTTCAAAAATATCATCCATATTTATGTCTGTAGGAAAATCACCAGCTTCATCTGCATTCTCTGCTTCAGCACCACTGCTACCAACATCCACTTGGCCATCAGCCAATTCTAAATTCATCTTGTTAATATTGGAATTATTAAAAGGGAGATGATGGATGGGTTTCTCTCTAACAGGCATAGCCACGAGTATATGATTGGCTAACATAGTCATCAGATAACCAAAGGGAATATCCCTATGACCTGGATGGAGACGAAATTGAATAATGGAGTGACAAATTAACGAAGGCAGACAGATTTTTGCACCAGAGATGACGGAATGCAAAACACGAACCATGAATATAGTAAGTTCGGTTTTATTACCAAAACGTGGATATAGATTTGAGATGAAAATCCTGTGAAGCACTCTGTGTTTGGGTAACAAAAACCTGAAAGGAAGTGCATGACCTTTATGAGTCCAGTGAACATCCAAATTACATAAATCCCTAGTAAGCATTCGTCTTTCAGATTCTGAGATTTTATCAAATAATATATGAATCAGAATGCCCTCATCATTGATAGGAATTTCCATAAGGTGAGCTATTAAATGGTGATCCACAGTAAATAAGCCTTCTTGAGTATCAATTTTAAAAGTTAAATTCTCAAGAGAAAAATCACAGATACATGCAACCATGGATTGGGCAATGGACTGGTATGCAGTTCCACCCCAATGTAAGATGTTATCCCATCTCACAAATTGCAACAGAGGAAGGATACCAAATGAAACAATGTGATTAATATTAATATGATGCTCAACTATAACATTGCGCATACGCAAATCCCGAGCATCTGATGGATCATTTTCGGGAGATCGAAGATGACGTTGCGTAATAGATGCTGATCGAGATGAAGAGGAACCACGGGTAGTTTTCTTTTTACCCCTATCATCCATTCTCAGAGGAATCAAGGAAACTACAAGATTCAAGAAAGAAGAAGTGGTGTTTTGATAGAACAGATTTTTTAAGAGAAAACCCCAAACTTGCAATGAAAGAGCAAATAGATTCTACAAGAGTGAAATTTGAAGCACCAATAACAAGAATCTACAAGGAAATTGCAAAAGAACCACTAACCTTGGAGAATCATGAAGGTGGGTTCGACCGGTCGAGGCTAGGCTCGTTGGTGAGACAAAAGGAAATGAAGAAGAAGAGCCAAAACCCAAAAATAAAGTGAATTCACGAGTTTCACGACCGGTCATGGATGTGCTCGACCGGTCGAAGAAAGACCGGTCGTGTACACTCACAACTGGTCGAGTATTGACCAAAATTTGCAATTTTTCAAATGATTTCAAAATTTAAGCAAATAAGCCATCAAATATATATACATTATGATACACCAAAGCATGCAAATTCAATTTAAATCGCATATACCAAGATCAAATTTTAATTAATTAAACTTGTTTTTGTTGAGCGGTTTAGTGAAAATGTCCGCAAGTTGAGTCTCGGTTGGAATGTATTCCAAAGATTTTAATTTTTCTTCCACTAATTCACGAATGAAATGAAATCTAATGTCAATATGCTTAGTACGTGAATGCTGAACTGGATTTTTTGAGATATTTATTGCATTGGAATTATCACAATACATAATCATAGAATCCTGTGTAATTTCGTAATCGCTTAACATGTGTTTCATCCAAACAAGCTGAGTACATGCATTTCCAGCTGCAATGTATTCAGCCTCATCTGTTAATAGCGATATAGAACTTTGCTTCTTGCTAAACCAAGAAACAAGACAATTTTCGATGTAGAAACAACCACCACTGGTTGATTTCCTATCATCAATGTTTCCAGCCCAGTCAGCATCTGAGTACCCGGCTAATTGAACACTAGTCTCATGAGGATACCAGAGACCCAGTTTAGCAGAACTTGCGACATATCGCATAATCCGCTTAACAGCAGTTAAGTGAGATTCTTTAGGATTTGACTGATAACGAGCACAAATACCAACACTCAAAGCGATATCTGGTCTACTTGCAGTCAAGTAAAGCAAACTACCAATCAAACTACGATATAATTTAGGATCCACATCTTTACCTGTAGAGTCTTTTGAGAGTCTCAAAGTTGTACTCATAGGAGTATCAAAATTTTTACCATTCTTAAATCCAAACTTCTTAATTAAGTTCAGAGCATATTTAGTTTGAGAGATAAAAATTCCATCAGGTTGTTTCACTTGCAACCCTAGGAAATAATTTAATTCCCCAACCATGCTCATTTCGAACTTAGATTTCATTAAATCTGCAAACTCAACAGTCATGTTAGTACAAGTTGATCCATAAATAATATCATCAACATATATTTGAACCATTAGAATATCATTGTTATGTTTCTTAACAAAGAGCGTCTTATCAACACTTCCCATCTGAAAATTATGACTCAGTAAAAACTTAGTCAGTTTTTCGTACCATGCTTTGGGAGCTTGTCTCAGACCATAGAGAGCCTTTTTAAGACGATACACATGATCAGTAAACTTAGGGTCTTCAAACCCTGTAGGTCGTTCAACATATACCTTTTCATGTAAATCACCATTCAAAAAGGCACTCTTTACATCCATTTGGTAAATTTTAATTTTTCTAAAGCAAGCAATGGAAATAAAAAGTCCGATTGATTCAAGACGAGCTACAGGGGCAAAGGTTTCATCATAGTCAATACCTTCAATTTGTGTGTACCCCTGTACAACTAGCCTTGCTTTATTTCGAATAATATTTCCAAGTTCATCAGACTTGTTTTTGAAAATCTATTTTGTTCCAATAATATGTTTATCTTTAGGTCTAGGAACAAGGTACCAGACATCATTTCTGACAAACTGATTAAGTTCTTCCTGCATCGTAACTGTCCAGTTTTCATCAGAAAGTGCTTCTTTCACGTTAACCGGTTTTATCTGGGATGTAAAGCATACGTAGTTACATATGTCCTCTAATTGTCTACGAGTGCGCACACCAGTGAGAGGTTTTCCAAGTATTTGAGAAGTTGGATGATCTTTAACAGTCCTTAATTTAGAATTAGTTTCTCTTGATGAAGTTTCTGGTTTTTCAAGTATAAGAACTTCATCATTATCTGAACTAGGGGCAGGTGTATTCAAATGATCGTCAATTACAACATTTATTGACTCTTGTATCACACCGGTCCTGTTGTTCAGAACACGATATGCACAACTATTTAAAGAATATCCTAAAAAGATCCCTTCATCACTTTTAGTATCGAACTTTCCTAAATTTTCACGGTCACGCAAAATATAACACTTGCTGCCAAAAACTCGAAAGTATTTGACAAAAGGCTTTTTTTCAAACCACATTTCATAAGCCGTTTTATTATTAGATTTGCAAATATAAACACGGTTAATAATGTAGCAGGTGGTATTCACTGCTTCAGCCCAGAGATTCCTGGGAAGCTTCATGCTATTTAACATAACATTTCCCATTTCTGAAGCACTCTATTTTTCCTCTCGACAATTCCATTTTGTTGAGGAGTCTTAGGTGCAGAGAATTCATGTGATATTCCCTGATCGCTACAGAATTTCTCAAAACTACAATTTTCAAACTCGGATCCATGATCACTACAGATCTTACTAACTTGAGAATATTTTTCAGTTTGGATCCGTTTTATAATCTTTTTCACTTCATTAAGGGTTTCTGATTTGTCCCTCAAGAATGAAACCCAAGTGTATCTTGTATAATCATCTACGAGAACCAAGATGTATTTTTTGCCACATCGACTTTCCATTCTCGTTGGTCCTATAAGATCCATGTGGAGAAGCTCGAATGGTCTTGTGGTGGTATTAGAGTTCACCTTTTTGTGAGAGCTCCTGGTTTGTTTACCATACTGGCATTCACCACAAATCTTGTATACTTTTTGCATCTTAGGTAGACCTCTAATTAGTTCTCCTTTGCTCAATCTGTATAAATTTCGGTAGTGTACATGTCCGAGGCATTTATGCCATAATTCTGTCTCATTGGTATGGACCATGTAGCACGTTTGGTTAGATGAGCTACCATCGCTTACTATATAGCAGTTTTCAGAAGTTCTACGACCAGTTAATATTACAGAACCCTTTTTGTTTATAATTTCACAACCTTGACTAGAAAATTTAACACTATGATTGTTATCGCATATTTGAGATATGTTTAACAGGTTGTGTTTTAAACCCTCAACATATAAAACATCTTTAAATAAGGGAAGGTTATAGAGTTGAACCGTACTTTTGTCAATTATCTTGCAGTTGCTACCATCACCAAATGTGACTGACCCATCAGTCATATCTTTAAAATCGGTAAATAGAGCCTTGTCGCCTGTCATATGTCTGGAGCATCCACTATCTAAGTACCATTTTGAATGGCTTGAAGCTTTGAAAGCAGTGTGAGCAACCAAACAGGCAACCTTAGGAACCCATTTCAGAACTGTTTTGGGTTTAGGAGAATAGTTGATCTTCTTTTGTTTATAGTTGTAGGAGTGACCTACTGAGTTAGATTTTAAGAGCTCCTTTAGTAAATCAATTATCTTTTCAGCTAGTGGGTTTCTGGTCTGATTTTTAAAATTTATATAGCTGCTTTTAGGTTTTTAAAAAGTTTTTGTATTTTTAGAAAAAACTTGACCAGTACCTTTTCCTTTTGAGTTAGAAGTCTCTCCTCTCACAAAGTTGGGAGGAGTATTCTTCTGTTTAGGAGATGTATTTTTATCATAGCCCAACCCGGATCGATCACCACATTTTCTTGATTCGGATAATAATTTTTCTAATTTTGGATCACCTTGGGCATATCTCCATGTGTCCTTCAAACTCATAAGAGAAGATACTTCATTTTTAAGTTTCTTATTTTCAGATTTCAAATCTTCAATCAGGGAGGTTTTGAATACCAAATCACACTTTGATTTTTCAAGACAATCTGAAATTTGGGATTTTTCTAAAACAAGAGTTTCAAAACATTCTTTGAGTTTAAAAAACTTTTCTTTTTGAAGTTTAAGTTTGACAGCAATTTTACAACTTTCTTTATATAAGGCATTATAAGCATCTTGAAGATCTTCTTCATTTTCATGATCACTATCAAAATTTTCTTCACTTGTTGAATCATCGTGATCTGAAAAAGTAAACTTGGCTAGAGTCATAAGGGCTTTAACATCATTTGCCCAGACTCGGTTTAATTTTCGATTCAAGATGCTTGAGAATCAGACGATTCATCCCAAGTAGCCAACATACCCTTCCTTCTGGGTCTGTCCTTTTTAGGACATTTGTTTGCTAAATGCTCATATTCTTGGCAGTTGTAACATTGACTATCTTTCAAAGACTTCCAGGTTTTGGACTTAGGTTTAAATCGTTTCTTTTCAATTGCCTTTTGAAAGTCGACCCTTTTCTTGCTTTTGAAAATTTTATAAAACTTTTTTGCCAAAAGAGCCATATCATCTTCAGAATTTTCTAAATCTGAGTTTTCTTAAGAAATACCTTTAGATGATTTCAAAGCTATAGATTTACCTTTAGGAGCTTTAAAATTTAATTCATAGGTTTGTAAAGAACCAACTAGTTCTTTTACCCTTATATTATCCGTATCACGAAGTTCCTGGATCGTGGTTACTTTAGAATTGAACCGTTCAGGAAGTGAGCGTAGTATCTTTATACACACTTTACTTTCTGAAAATTTATCGCCAAGACCCCACATTGAGTTTACAATGTCATTTAGTCTAGTGTAAAAGTCCATAAACATTTCATTTTCCTCCATATGAATTTCTTCAAATTTGGTTGTGAGGAGTTGGACTTTAGACTTTTTGACAATTGATGTACCCTCGTATGTCATTTCTAGTATATCCCAGGCTTGCTTTGCAGTGTCACAGGATATAATTCTTTTGAACTCATCCGGTGATAGTGCGCAAGTGATTGCATTTAGTGCTTTAGCATTGACACTATACTCACTTTTCTGAAGGGTGGTCCATAAATAATAAGCAGGTACAGACACAGTTTTTGAACCGTCAGATTCAGTTACTTCAATGGTAGGAGGGTTCCATTTGGTCACTGTGGCTCGCCATACACTCTCATCCATTGATTTGAGGAAGATCCTCATTCTGGCTTTCCAATAGGCATAATTGGAGCCATCAAATGGTGGAGGCCTAGTGACTGAAAGGCTATCAAAATTTGACATCATTTTATATAGCTTAGATCGTTAGCTCAGGAAATAAATGCAAATAAAAAGCAATAAGAACGAGCTATCAGGCTTTGATACCACTTGAAAAGGCCAAGCTATATGTCCTAGAGGGGGGTGAATAGGACTATGTCAAATTAAAATAAAATCAGCGGAATAAAATAAATCAATAGCCTTAAAATTATAAATCAATTCACAATGCTGAAATCAAATCACCTTAATAAATAAGTATTGAGAGATTGATACAAATTCAGTTCTAAGGACAACCTTACACCATAATAAACAAGGGCTTATGGTAAGACAACCTTATTTCTAGAACGTCTTTTGGATCAAGAACTCAATTTTAATAGAAATAAATGAATAGCAAAGAATTGAAATTAAATGCAGAAATATAGATCTAATTTATTACAACAATCCCCACACTTGCTTGAAATGTAAATTGTTACAACATTCACATCCACACGTACATTCCACACAATTGAATGATAAAAGATATGAAAATTAAGCAAACATTCAATCCACGAGACAAAGAGTTATAGTGGTTCGCCTGTGTGTACACCAACTGTCTTTCAACAGCCACACAGAATGCTACTCCACTCCTAATATCCTCACACAGGGGATATTAGCGTTCACTATCAAATAGGTTTTCGCAGGTTCACCCAAAACTTTTACAATTGTGTCTTTTTCACTTGGGCTTACACAATTTAAAAACCCCTCTTTTCTGAGTTTTCTGGCTCTCCTCGGATAACCAATACAATGAGATTTTTCTGGCTTAACCTCAAACAAAACTAAAAGAAATGAAATTTTACAGAATTGTAAAATACCTGGATTTCTCCTTTTCGTAGCAGCCCGGTAGAACCAATCGGAGTAGATGATTGAATGTTAAAGTTCAATTTTCAATACTCGCTTTAATATGGTTCTAAGTTCTAATAGATTTTAGATTTTAACCAGTTGGGCGTAGCTATATTTGATTTTGATTCCAAGAAGAAGGAATAAGGTAATTCCTCTTTTCAAATAAAATTGGAATATAGAAACAAAATCAAATTAAATAAGCTAACAAAAAGAGAAAGCAATTATGCACAAAATAGCTTAAAAACAAACACAAACTTATCTCAGAGTGGAGCCTTGAAAATATTATGAATTGAATGAAAAACTCTGAAATTCGTGTTCAATTTATAGAAGCAGAAATCGCATCTACGACTGGTCTTAGGAACCTTTGACTAGTCGTAGCTCTAACGGATATTTGAAATAAGGAGCGCGATTTTTGAAAGTCGTTCCACGACTGGTCTTAGAGAACCTACGACCGGTCGTGGGTCACCTACGACTGGTCGTAGCTCTCTACGACTGGTCGTAGGACCATAGAATTGCTTGCTGGACTTTAAGTCGTAGACTTACGACTGGTCGAGATCGAGTCAAAGTCACTCCTACGACCGGTCGAAGGACCACCAGGACTGGTCGTAGGTGTACCAAAAAATTTTAAAAATTCTGAACAACTTAGGACTGGTCGTGGAATTTCTTTGACTGATCGAGTCAATGCCAGGACTGGTCGAACAGGGGCTAGGACTGGCCTTAGAACAGAACAAAAGCCTATTAATGATATAATTGAGTTATGTATCCGAAATGACCTACTCTAAGGTCAACCTAATGGTCATTCAAACCTAAATCATGTCGTATGGACATTGAACTTCAACCATTCAACAAATGTAGACATTTGAACCTTATCAAGCTTGAGATCTTGAACTTGTTGTAGCTTTAATCTTAAAATCTTCATCAGCTTGAAAGCTACTTCATGCGTTGTTCTCGAGTCTTGAAGTTGTTTCTTAAATCTTGAACATTGTAGCTTTGAACATTGATAGGATGATGAAGTACACTTTGTATTTCTTGAAGACATCCAATGTCATGAAGTGTTGATGCAGTGTCTTGAACACATATAAATCATCATACAAACACAAGACACAGATAGATGTTTTGACACATCAAATTTGACAACCAAAGGATCATGAGATCATAGCACTTACAAATCTTCCCATCAAATTCCTAGAAATCAGACCCCAAGGTGACCCAAAAATTTATCCAGACAGTTTTTGGACAGCAACATTACATTGAAATAAAATAATTTTAATCAGTAATTAAAATGAGATTTAATCCCAGAAAATTAGAGGATGGACCACCCTAGTGGGCCCCACAAATATCCAGATCATCCTACCATACAAAACACCTTTGCATGTGTCCCAATTAGTTAGATTTTGGGGATACATGTCATAGGATGGGATGCCATGGGTGTCCTCTCCTTTTTGGGTGGCTGGATTTTTGTTGGCCTACACACCATGATTAGGGATGGGAATAAGGGAAAAGAAGAGAAGGAAGGGAAATCCGGCCATAGGGAAGGGCTCCGCCACTATTAAGCCCTCCCAAGAAAATTCAACCACACATCATACACCAATATGCATCTACACTATGAATCTCATACATGCATGACTAAAAATTAAAACGGATGGTTGGGATACCATCCCCACCATAAAATGAAGGTCTAGATGACCTTAGAATGATTTGGATCATTAGATACATCATGATGGGTCCATGGAGAATGGCCCCATCATGGAACAATGCATGCATGTAGGATGGGCCAAGAGCCACATCCAAGGGATCAAATGGGATCCCCACCATGGATTGGTGGGTCCCACATGTTCCATACATGAAGAAATGAAAGGATCAAGATAGAGAATAAGGATCAGCAAGTTGTAGACACCCACCTTCAAATCAAGCTCTTAATCTCCCACACAAGATAGATCTTAGACCAAGGAAGAAGGTTTAATGGCTAGGATGAATTTCTAAGGGTGGGATTAAGGGATTTTGAAGCATCAATGAGCTGGAGTAATGGAGGAAAATGGGATGTTTGGGAGAGAAAATTATTGGAATGAAGAAAATGAGAAGGAGGGAGAGAGATAAGGAGAGAGAGAGAGATAATAATGATTTGTTTCTAAGAAAAGAAATGATTACCTTAGGGAGGAGAAACCAAAGTTGTAAGGGGTAGGGTAGGTTTAGGTGGTGTGTGAGGTCTTGGTAGTGTGAGTTATGGAGATTTAGGTGATGTGTAGTGTTTATTGAAACTTGTGCAAAAGAGGGAGTGTGGGTCACATGCACCACTCCAAGGTGGGCCACATGATCAAATCAAGGGCCATAGACTGAAACGTACATAACTTTTGATCTACATATTGGATGGACGCACAAGATGCATCGTTGGAACTGCAATGACGATGCGAATAAAATGGCATAGGTCTCGGGTCGATCCGAGTCGGGTCAACGTGACCGAACTCAAGGATGACTGCAAACGCTACCCAAAGGTCGCGGGTCGCTGGGATTCAACCGGTAGGACCGCGAGACCATGAGAAATGAAATACATACCTACACACACACATGCACACACAAGAACTCGGGTCAGGTCTTACAACCCTTCCTTTAAGCAGGTCAGCTTGGGCGGTCGGCCTAGGGCTCATCTCACTATTGGTGCCTCACCAGCTCATGAAGTTCACCTTAGTATTCTAATCGACCCAGCTTTAAGGATTCCTTATATGATTGGTTGCATTTACCATATAATGGGCTAGTTTAGTTTTCCCCATAACAGTTGCCTCCCCCCACTTTTGAGCTCATCGTGCGTGAGCTCGTGAAGTAGGAACCTGAACTAGTCTGGAAACGTGGGAACTAAATTTCAAATTGTAAGTAGCCCGGTCTTCTTACCTCAAATTTGTCATCTAATGATGAGGGGGGAGCAGAAAAGGCAGTGCCCGTCACAGGATTCAAAAAAGATATGATGGCGATTGTGCGGTATGAGGGGACGCCCATTAATTAGCAAGCATCGTCCAGCCTCTGTGCGATTCACCAACGGACAGCTGTTGCCCGAGTCATCACAGTCTTGCCTGGGTTAACCCTATGTTGCCACGTAGAGTGGCGTATCATCAAAAGTGTCCCCTCGAGCCTACGTGGCTTTAGTTAGTATTAGATGTGCTGCCACAGAGATTGTATAAGTATAGGCTTTCCCCCTTATTGTTTATCAACTTGATTATGCGAAGCCTGCCGACTTGGTCGTTCTTCCTCGCCTTCAGTTAACGAGTCCCCTTTAGCATATTAACCAAAGATCTCTATATTCTTCAATATGCCTAGTCTTCTTTTTTCCTTTATTCTCTTCTGTATTTTCCTTCTAGCACCCTTTCCATTTTTCTCTATCTTTTGGGGATAATTCTGGGGCTACCTCTATCTCAGATACCTTTCATGGGGAGTCTATGAGTAATAGTACAGACTCTCGATTTTCCTTGTCTTCGGGGTCTAGGTCTCAGGGGCCAACTCTTCCTCCTAGGGAACCATCACCAGAGATTACACCTTAAACAGGGGAGGCATCTTTTCCCTAAGCATAGTCGGCCTCCTAGTTTTCCAAGCATGTGGCCCTTATGGCCAACATCTTTGTCTCTAGGTTAAGGAAGGGGGACTTACAGTTCCTCCGATCAGAATATGCGATCCCGAGCTCGGTGGGGCTTCAGCTTCCACAGGCAGGAGACCTCCCTAGGCCAGCTTTCTGTGGGGAAGGTGGCCTTATACCCAATTTTCTTTTCATGAGGCTTACGGATGCCCTTTCATCCAGTGGTGAGAAAGATGCTCCATTGTCTTAGGGTTGCCCCGGGACAACTCAATCCTAACGTATGGAGGGTTTTCTTTGGCTGTTGTATCCCGTGGCAGCAAGTTGGCAATTTTGAGCTATCCGTGGACAGGCTCCTTTACCTGTACTGGGCTAAGAGCATCCCAAGCTCTCGAGTCTGGTATTATTTTTCTTCTTGGCCAAGCAAGTGTCAGGCCATCATCACACCAAGCAAGTGTCAGGCCATCATCACAAACAACACGTCCTCTAATAAGGGATGGAAAGACATGTGGATTTTTAATACGGGAGAGTGAGAGGCCCCTTAATCAGAGTTGGGTGGATTGCGAGTTCGAGTTCCTACCTCCTTTGCCCTCCCAGGTCGGAACCTGAGTTGTGTTGTCATACTCAGTTTTTGCTTGATTGTATTTTGTATATGTTTGACCTGTTTCCTTATTTCTTCTTTTCGCAGCTTTTCCTAAGTCTCGGTCCAGCCTCTCTACTTTCCTCCAGTAAATCAGGATCGTCAGAGAGTGACCTGCAACCCAACGAGATTGTAAGAGGTTAATCACTCCTTAGATCCTGGAACAGGTCGGCCTCATTGTGGTGGGCTTTGCAGGTAAATATGATTTCCTTCTTCCATTTAGTTTTTATGAATATATGTAGCACTGATTAATTTTGATTTTTGATTTTAGTAGAGATGTCGGATTGTCCACAGCTGAAGAGAAGGAAGTTTCCATCTGTTGCCGAGATGGAGTGGCTAAATGCCGCCGTCAAGAGGATAGCTTCGTCAACCCCTGTTCAGCATTTTGCGGCAGGCAGGTTTACCGCACATGCAGCAGAGAGGACGACAATTACAGTTGCTCCCGAAGATCCTCCACTATCTATCCTGGTGGATGCTGAGGTTGTAACCACCCCCGCAGAGTGTCAGGTGGTAGCTTCGATGCTAGCTGCGCCAGGCTCCCCCTCCCCGAGCATGCCCCCCAGTTAGGTAGTTGACTTGAACTCGTCTCTCGCTCGTGTTAAAGAGATCCAAGCTAAGGCTGCCAGAGCTCTAAAGGATACATCTAAGCACTAAAGCTTGGCTCTTAAGGAGGCAACGACGGTGGGGGCGTCATCTTCCTTCCTTCTGAGGCATATGACCATCTTACCCAACTGGGGGCGAGGATACATTCCAGAGGAGGAGGTGAACACAATGTTGTCCTTGTGCCCCGACCTCCTCCTTTCAGCCATGGTGGCCTCACATATTAAGGTGAGTATTGGTCACCTAGTGGATGTTCTACATTCCCTCTCTTTTCCTCTTACTTGTTTTTTCCTCTTCTTCTTCTTCTTCTTTTTTTTTTTTTTTGGGTGTTGTCCTGACCTTCTCCCCTTTATTTTTACAAAGTGCACTTGGGACCCTTGTCATCCCCCAACTTTTGTTCGATTTAAAGGCCCGAGTGGATGGCGCAAACCGAAAGCTCTAGGTGTCATGCCCCAAACTCGAAAACTGGGCTCACAAAATTCTCGATTGCCGAATCCGGTGCCGACAGCTTCCGTAGTACCCCATTCTCAGATCCTAGCACCAATTTACCAGGTTCCGATCCTGGGATCCTACAAGGAGGACTTTCAACATCAATTTAATTCATAATAAGCATAACCTACGAACAATAACCACAAGAACACCATCACAAAATCCACTATGATAAAAAAAACTTTAAGTTACAATGCACATGAAGGGAAATACAATGATAATAATAATGGAAACTCCCGAAGCCTGATTGCACGCTCTGCTGCGTCGTGATGTCACCTGCACGCATCAATCATGCATAAACTTATAGAAAGCTTAGAGGGTAGTGTAAGTGTGTGCGCAATATGAGCGTGCTCAGAGTGCAATATTAGAGTAATGCGGAATCATGCTGATGAGTCCATGAATGTAATCAGCCGTATTAAGGCTATGCGATGCAAGACATGAATGCTATCGGCCATATTAAGACCATGCGATGCAATACGTGAATGATGTTAGCCATACCAAGGCCATGTGATGCGAGACGCAACTCAAGCATACCAGTCCTCGTCTGAATCCATATATCATGCAACTCATCATTAGAGCATCAAATATTAGTACAGTTCTCACGCTGGATAATCACCGGGGTCTAGTACACTCTATGCCAGCTTGCTGCCCCTATTCGAGCGCACAACTGGGTAAGTGGAAGAGACCTTACTATCTGCCTGCCAATATTGGGCCCGACTTGTCGATAGCAGACCCATTCCTCAAGCTGGTTAAACTCAACCTAGATATTGCCCCCTCACTTAGGCAGATAAGGTCACACCCCTTTCCAACCGACCACGACACAGTGGAAGACGAGACCTACTGGTATATGACCCTTGTGCGCTCATATATTCACTCGGTCTCGATGTTAGAGTCATCCTCTAGTACCATCGGGTTTAGAGATTTTCACCTAAGGACATCTATGACGCCCCGATGCTAGTAACAGTATTTTCGGTGTTCGATCCTGCCATCCACGATATGCCTGTAGAGGCCACAACCCTAATGTCACTAGGGCGTACATTAATTATGTGATACAAATGCGAGGTACATGAATCACACTATCGATCATGTAGCAATCATGCCGTACCACACGCTCATGTGGGGCAACTCCGCCTATCAGGGAGACTCATAAACAATCTGCCCGGAGGCATATGTTATGATCAGTCACTCCTCATATCAGGCATACATATGATGCGTATAAGCATGAATCATGCAGCTATACTAAGCATGTTATATAGTAATGAACTCTATTCATAACGAAGATGGGCCTAGACGGCCTACACACTACAAGTATGGGCCTAACAATGGGCCTTAGGGAGAGTTCAATGCGGACATTTAACCATCACTGCTCTTACAATGTGGATGTTAAACCATCATTGCTCCCAAGGCATGGCCACTATAAACATCATTACATACATCATGGTGGAATCTCACATCGCAATGTGCCTCATATACAACACATCCAACCCTAAACAAAGGCCTCTCATACGTCTCATCGGGCCTCACTCGTGGTCCTTATATACATCACATTGGACCTCAACCCATGGGCCTCAAATACATCCTAATGGGCCTCATATACATCAAGTGGGCCGCATCATATGAGCTAACATACATCAAATGGGTCGCATCAAATGGGCCACACCAATGGGCCAACATACATTAAATGGGCCGCACCAATGGGCCAATATACATCAAATGGGCCGCATCATATGGGCCGCACCAATGGGCAATATACATAAAATGGGCCACATCATATGGGCCGCGCCAATGGGCCAATATACATCAAATGGACCGCATTATATAGGCCGCATCATCTACACCATTCTTCTATTTTTTTTAGAGATCATTTTAGTATATTAACCGAAAAGAAATGGATCACATCGGAGGATTATCTGGACCATACCATAAATAACAGTGGAGATAATGATTTTCACTATTTAAATTCACGGGCCCACCATTTTATTTTCCGTCCAACCTGATCATAAGGTCACAAAGACCTGGATTAAGAGGAAAAATAAATTTCATATTGATCCAAACTTCCGTGACCCCAAAAAGGGTTTCAATGGTGGATGTTCACTCTACACTATTTTCTGCGGTGTGGTCCACCTGATCATCAGATCTGCTTCATTTCTGTCCCAAGCCTTAGGATGAGCTTGTCAAATGGATGGACGGTTTGGATGGAACACATCCATTAGAGGGACCCACAAAACTTGCTGATGCTAATCTAGCAGCTATTCAGCTAGTGGATGGATGGTCTGGATGGAACACATACATCATGTCGGTCACGCTTGTCCAGATGGAGGGCTTGGAATACAAAACATACATCATAGTGGGTTTCCACAGATGGATGGATGGTATGATAAACACGAACATCAAGGTGGGCCACTGCACGGACGGTGCAGATACAATGTGCATCATGGTGGGGCTGTACATGGCACCATCCAGATGGATGGTGCAGATGAAACACATACATTTATGGTGGGTCCCACCAGATAGACGGACGGTGTGGATTTACTCCACATCACAGCAGCCATATAGATGTTGTGCAGTAGGCCAACCAATGTGTGCCATGGTGGGTGGGTCCCACATGGTGCCCACCTCCATATGTATTACATATATATATTTGCTTTGATGATATTGCAACGTCCAGGGACTGGACGTCTATCTAACGAATGGTCTGGATGATTAGACATGTTCATCAAGGTGGGTCCCATCCCACACGTGCAACATGTGTGGGGCGGGCCCCACACACCTGTTAAATGGATGGACGGTGTAGGATATAACACACATTCCACGGTGGGACCAACAGAACTTGCTGACGTCAATCCAGCTATATGCTGGAGTGAGGTACTCCAGCCAATCTGATTTCAGGTGGGTCCACACGTGTGGGACCCACTAGCTATAGATGGACGGTTTGATATCAAGCATCAACGGGTGGGCCACAACATCACAAACACAAGGAGAGAGAGAGAAAGAGGGGGAGAGAGAGAGAAAAAAAATGCGAAGGGGAGGGACCCCGCCACTATTGGGCCCTCCCTTATACAATGCATACATCAAGTGGGTCCCACAACAAGTCGGCCCTTAAAACAAATCAATGGTGGATCACCCACCTATTGACCTTCTTCTTTAGCTCATTGAACTCCTAGGCTCCTTGGCTTCGATCTTGATGGAGGATAATGAAGTTTTGATGGTGGGGATGAGAGATTGGGTGGTAGAGAAGTAGGCCACACTTGGGTTGCTTCGAAAGCTTGGATGTTGGGTGCTCTCTTGGAAGTTGCTTGGAATGAGAGAGAAATGAGAGAGAGAGGAGTGATGTAAGGAGAGAGGGATGGGCTTGGTTGAATTTTGGGTGAGAGAGGGATGGGTGGAGAGAGAGAGAGAGAGAGGTAAGAGAGGGATGGTTACTTGTACTTAACTTGATTTGATTGATTGATTAATTGATTGATAGGATAGGTTGTAGAGATTCTCTCAGAATTCGCACGTGTGACATTTTTCCTCGAAATAAACATGGGCCCACAACTCCTGACCAGGGTATCAGTTCGATGCGCGAGTCACAGCGTTGGAACCGCGGTGACGGTGCGGTCGTTAGGATACAATTTCAGGTCGAGTCGACTTTGATATACAGGATGCGACTTAGGGTCACGCGTAAACGCTGATTACAGGTCGCGGGTTGCCGGAATTCGATCGGGAGGACCGCGGAAGCCTACAGAATGGTACGGACTATGATACGGGCCTTGCACTGGGCCACTAGAGTTGAGCTACGGAAGACTTCGGAGCCGGAGGCAGTCATGGAGGCCTAAGCGGTAGCTCTCGTTAAAGTTAAATTTCTTTAAAGGCCTTGAGGGTCTCCTTGAAGGACCGCACGGTGAGCTCTTCTTGTTTGGTTGCTTAGCAATGCGAGAAGGTCAACCTGTTGGCCAAGGTCACCGACCTAGAGGTAAGGACCACCGAGGTGGAGACTTGCCTGGCAGAGGCGAGGGTTCGAGTGGTTGAGGCAGAGGCATGCTCTGCGGAGGTTGAGGCAAGGCCAGCTAGAGTTGAGACTGTGATTCCTGCAAGAGAGATGACTATCATGGACGCTTTCAAGGCCTATGAGGTTCATCTAGCTGAACTAGAGGAGACATTCAACGCCGGCTTTTAGAATTGCCGGGAAGACATTCAACTCCAATATCTTGAGCTTGACTTGGGGTATTTGGACGAGGACACCGCAGAGGTCCCCGAAGCTGCCTCTCCTGAGGCCGAGGAACTCCCGCAAGCTTAGGCTTTATTTATTTTTGTACACATGTATTTTATTTAGTAGCTTTGTAATAGTTTCTTTTATTAATAAAAGGAGATTTTTCCTCAAATTTCTATCTCGTGTTTGGAATGTGTAGTGTAGCCTGCATATCTTTGTTTTGTGTTTAATAGATTGATGGTCGGGAATATAAACCTTTTCCTTTCATTCATAAAGAGAAGTTTACAAGTAGCAATCACCTGAGGTGAATTATCGGTAAGTAGCTGGCACCTAAGGTGAATGGTCAACTTGGTATGATAAGTTGCCTTTGTAGAATTCTTCAGGTCCCCTCCTATTGGTAGTAGATCTTCAGGTACTCGGCATTCCATGGATAGGGTAAGGCTCGCCCCCGCATGTCTTCCAGCCTGTATGTTCCTGGTCGGACTATACCAGTGATCCTGTAGGGCCCTTCCCAACTCGGTCCTAGGGCTCTCGAGCCAAGCTCCTTGGTACTCTAAAAGATTTCTCAGAGTACCAAGTCTCATGTTCTGAATCTTCGCACTTTAAGCCTTGTGTTGTAATGTCGAGCAACTCTCTACTGGTAGGCAGCGAATCTCACCTGTGCTTTTTCCCTTAGTTCTTCAAATAGGTCAACATTTAGCATCATTTGTGCATTGTTTTTCCCTATGTTGAACAACTCGGTTCATCCTGAGGGGATCCTGATTTCTATTGAGACTACTGCTTCTGTGCCAAAGGCTAAAGAAAATGGGGTCTCCTTGATTGTTGAGCGAGCAATGGTTCGGTATGCCCACAAAACATATGGCAGTTCCTCTGCCTAGGCTCCTTTGAATCTTTTGAGTTTGGTTTTGAAGTGGCTTTTTATGATCTTATTGAATGCCTCTACTTGACTGTTGGCTTGAGGATGCTGAAGTGAGGCAAAACCATTGTGAATGCAAAGTTTTTTGCACAATCCTTGGAACCAGCCATTTTTGAATTGCTTGCCATTGTAGGTAATGATGGTGTAGGGAATGTCAAACCTGCAAATGATGTTTTTCCAAATAAAGTTGGTTATTTTTTGTTCAGTGATCCTAGATAAAGGCTTGGCCTCGACCTACTTGGTGAAGTAGTCGACAACGACGATGGTAAACTTGGTCTATCCTCTACCCATTGGTAGAGGTCCTATGATGTCAATCCTCTATTGTGCAAAGGGCCAGGGCCCATTCATTAGGCTCATATGCTCATGTGGTTGTCGCAGTACTGTTGCGAAGTGCTGACACTTGTTGCACTTCCTCGTGAACTTCTTTGCGTCTTCACGCATTGTGGGCCAATAGTATCCTTGTCAGATTACTTTATAGGGTAGGGCTCTTCTGCCTGTATGATTTCCGCAGATGCCTTCATACATCTCCCTTGGTACATATTCAGCTTCGTCTAGCCATAGACATCTTAAATATGACAGTGAGAATCCCTTTTTGTATAGGACATCTCCCAGTATCGTGCATCGGGTAGGTCGGTACATGATCTTCTGAGCCTCCAATTTTTTCTCAGGTAACTCACCCTATTGTAGGTGGCACATGATTGGGTCCATTCAGCTCAGTGGTCGGTCTATTAGGAGAGCTTCTATTTGGTCGGGCTAGCTGATACTTGGTTCGGGTAGGAGTTCGATTGGTACGGTCCTAGCGAAGTCGTCGTCGATGGATGAGGCCAGCTTATCAGGGAATCGACTTTGGAGTTTTCAGATCTGGGGACCTGTATGATTTCGTACTCGTTGAATCCTTTAAACAGTTCCTGGTCTTTCATTAGATAAGCATCATTTTCTCTCCTCTGGCCTGGTAGTCTACAGTTACTTGGTTTACCACTAGCAGGTAATCACTATAGATTTTTAATGTCCTGGCTCCCATCGCCTTGGCCAATCTCAAGCCGACGAGCAGTACTTCATATTCAGCCTCATTGTTGGAGTCTTGGAAACCAAATCACAGAGCATACTCGATGTTTGCCTAGTAGGGTGAAGTTAGGATCAATCCCGCTCCACTCCCCTGAGTGTTTGATGACCCATCTATGTGAAGGGTCCACGCCTGCGATCCTTAGTTTTGCTCAACTTCGGTCTGCTGTTGGAGTGTGGGGTGAGTGAACTCTATAATAAAGTCAGCGATGGCTTGACATTTGATCGGCGCTCTTAGTTAGTATACGATGTCGAATTCACTTAGCTTGATCGCCCATTTGGTGAGTCAGTTTGACACCTTAGGTTTATGCAGTACTCAACGGAGTGACTGATTGGTCGGGAACACGATGCTGTGAGCCCGAAAGTAATGTCAGAGATGTCAGGATGATACGATTAATGTCAGAGCTAGCTTTTCTATTTTTGGATAATGCATTTCTCCATCAACCATGGCTTTGCTCATGTAATGGACTGGTCGTTGGACACTTATCTTCTTATTTGACTAGGGTCAAGCTAATTGTTGTAGGCCGTACAGGTAAATTCAACAACAACTCTTCTCTAGGTTCTGGCTTGGAGAGTAATGGTGGGGGCCTTAGTTAGGTTTTGAGTTGTTGGAATGCTTGTTCACATTCTTTCGTCCAGGTCAGCTTCTTACTTCCCTTAAGCTACTTTAAAAAGGGGAGGCACTTGTCTATGGCCTAAGAGACAAACCTGTTTAAAGTTGCCACCCTGCCCGTGAGTCATTAAATTTTCTTCGTTGTCCTGGGAGAACTCATTTCTATGAGAGCTCGGATTTTGTCAGGCTTTGCTTCTATTCCCCTCTGGTGGACTATGAAGCCTACGAACATTCCCAAGATGACACTAAATGTGCATTTGCTAGGATTTAGCTTTATTTGATATTTTCTCAGGATCCCGAACATCTCCTTTAGGTCTGCCACGTGGTCCCTTGCCATGGAGCTCTTAACAAGCATGTCGTCCATGTAAACTTCCATTGTATTCCCAATTTGTTTGGCGAAGATTTTGTTCACCAAGCGTTAATATGTTGCTTTAGCATTCTTCAGCCCAAACGACATCACTCGGTAGCAGTACAAGCCCCTATTGGTAATGAAGGACATTTTCTTCTTGTCATGTTCGTGCATGCGATCTGATTATATCATGAATACACGTCTATGAAGCTAAGGAGTGCGTGCCTAGCAGTGCCATCCACCGGCTGGTCTATCCTTAGGAGGGGGAGGCTGTCTTTTGGGCAAGCTTTATTTTTATTGATATAATTTACACAGACCCACTACTTCTCACTGGCTTTCTTTACTAGCATGACATTGGCTAACTAGTCGGGATAATGTATCTCCCTAACAAACTAGGCTTCGAGGAGCTTATCAACTTCTTCGTTGATCACCGCATATCTTTCTGGATCAAATGCTTCTTTTTTTTGCCTTACGGGCTTGTGTTCGGGGTCTAGGTTCAGTCGGTGGACCACAACATTTGGATCAATTCCAGGCATATCTTGGCGTGACCAAGCGAACACGTCAACGTATTGTTTTAATAAGTCGGCTATTTCCGCCTGGAGTTGTGGTTTGAGTGGCGACTTGACCTGGACGATGAGTGATGGGTCGACATCAGAGAGCTTTGTTGCGACGAGATCTTCTACCGGTGATCCTCTTTCGACAGTATCTTCTCGGGGGTTCAGAGAGGTGATTTGCATTGCTTGTTGTTGTTGACCCTCCCTCAGAGGGCTATTGAATAACATTGCTAAGCTTCGTGCTAGTCGCCCCGAACTTAGTCGGCTCTATGTGTCACTCCCCAAACTCGGAAACCGAACTCACAAAATTTTCGATTGCTGAATCTGGCGCTGACAGCCTCCGTAGTATCCCATTCTCGGCTCCCAACACCCATATGCCAGATTTCGATCCTGAGATCCTACAAGGAGGATTTTTTAGTGTGAATTTTTTTTTAAATGATTAATCTGTTTAGGCAGTTATACATTTTGTACATGGTATCAACACATATCGAAGAGATGAACCTGTTCGACATGTTACACATGATATGGTGCACCAGATCAATAGTAATGAAGGAAACAATAGCAAACTCCAACAGCTCTTGTATGCATCCTGAAAAGTGTAAGTCATACGTATGAGCAAACGACAGCTCGTGAGTCTACTGCGTGCTGGGAGTAAAACACGTCTTATCAGAGCACTCTCGTAAAGACATCCAAAACAACCATGACATGTTATCAACCAACCATGTTATCATAGGTGAGTAAGTTATCAATCAAGCATGTCGTATAACTATACAGGTTATCATGAATATGACATCAATGATAGACTTGTCACTCAAGAAGCGACCATGAATCATTAAAATTATAACGCCCTGAAAATTGGGGGTCGATAGCAACTCAACACCCGAGTTCCAAAATATCACTTATGCAACACAAATGCTTATGATTGAATGTTGTCTATGTTAGTGCAATAAACATGAGCGAGATTATACCAAAACAGTAATTCATACTCCAGATCCATGTATAAACGCAAGCGGAAGACTGAAAGATATATATAGAGGTATATAAAACAAAACAATCTCGATCTCAAGAGTATGAATACCAACTGTGATCATGAACCCTGTAGTCCCATAAATTTGGATAGCCTACGCGAAGCCTCCAGCGAACTGCATAAAGGAAAACTCATCCTGATCTTCATAATAATCAGGGTCAGTCTCCAGTGGATCGTCAGTACCTGCGTCTGGTGGGTGTCCAGAACACCGTCCTGTAACATGGGAGTGAGTAGTTAACTCAGTGGAATAATAAAGCATAAGTTAACTTGTTATCAAATTAGTCAAGCAGTGATAATAAAGCAGTACAAACAACATTCCTAAGTACTGTAATTAATGCAAGGATGAGATGCGATTATGATGCATGCCCTTGCCAACATACTCCCTCGTGCGTCACCATCTTACGTCCGCGGCATGCTGGCACCCTCAGTGCTCCACATCTTCCAGGCATATGCAATGCGATGATGAGTATGGTTACCGAGTTGTTATTAGTCTATTTCAAACAACAGTATTGGAAAACTAAGGTGCCTTCCTTATATCATTCCCAAACAATGATCCATTCTAGGGTCGTCAGTCCTAGATAATCTCATACGATAGTGTGGTTCTAAGTCGCTGCAAGGGCTGCCAGGGCTGTTACACGGAATCGTTACACCACTCCCCCATCACCTTATCAATACAGGCCTAGTTTATATTCTGTTATTATGGAAAGGCTAGTCACCTCTCTGCAGCTTCAGAGTATGCTCGAGGTCACTGCAAAGGGCAGGTCACCAATCAGTGTAAGCCGACAGCTCGAATACGGTGTCCCATACTACCGTATTCGGCTCACGAGTCAAGGTTGCTCACTGGTCACTACCGGGAGGCACGTGGCCCCAGCGTAGGCCGACAGCTCGACTACAGTGTCCCACACCACCATGTCCGGCTCATGAGTCTTAGCGGATCGAGGTACCAAGGTTAATGGGGTTACACTAGTAAGTTTGGTACCCTAGGTTCAAGTAGTGGCGTCCAAACATGGTGAACATACATTAGACAGATCGGTTTACTTGACGAGCTCGGCTAGCTCGTGTGCACAACAAGTTGAATGATATGAAGCGCATAAGCACTTTGTGTGGCTAGCCACTATCGTCAACCGAAGTACAACTCGGGTTCGTCGAACACATCCTATGTGGCGAATGAACCTCAACCACGTACTCGAGTCTGTTACCGATCGTCTGGACTATAATCATAGCCCCAATCACAATCAATCCTTAACCAGAAGCATATAGAGTAAAGCATAATAAACAAAGTAATTCAAGCATGTTAATAAGCATGTCATAAAGCATGTTACAAAGCATAATATAAACAAGAAATACAAACACATACATTTCTTAGTAAGCGGTTAAATTAAGCAACCAACATGGAGGAAATTATATACATCTCTAAGGTAGTTGAGAATCCCATCTTAACACCTACCTGAAGCATGATTATCTAAGCACTTACTCTTACAAGCATTTTCACAAACACTTAGAATACACTATTTCAACATACATAGTGTATATTAGCAAAGACATGTATTAGGGCGAACCCTTTCGCTAAGTAAATATTATACACATATATAATATGTTCATATAGTAAATAATCATGGCAAACATATTTCCAA
The DNA here is from genome assembly GCA_030180095.1 of Magnolia changhungtana. Lineage (NCBI taxonomy): Eukaryota > Viridiplantae > Streptophyta > Magnoliopsida > Magnoliales > Magnoliaceae > Magnolia > Magnolia changhungtana. The sequence goes on along the minus strand of JASAUF010000198.1, from coordinate 3,413,413 downwards.
AATTTATACATATACGGTACTTTCTACAAATACTAGGAATACAGTATATTCAACATAGTTATCGTATAACCGAAAAGCGAAACGGACAATACTTTGTATATGTGCAATAACGTACAGATCATGAATCTATCATTATCTGACATTGAAAGTGTTGAAAACCATAACCTATACGTCTAAAGTCCGCACCTTTTATCGTACGATCGTAACGAATTCGATAGGTTTGCTAAACTTCGGTATACAGAGATGTGGCAACCTATAGAACGAAATAGGTTAGCTATTTCATAACCTACAACAATCAAAACCCAAAACAGACTAGGGTTAGGGTTTCTTACCTAGAAATGAAGTCGGAATCACCGGAAAAGCGATTAGAATGGAGTGGTTAAGCTTGCAGAGTGGCAGGGTAAGATAACAGGGAGCTTCTCCCACTTTCTCTTTCTTTTCTCACTTCTCTCTCTTAGGGTTCTTCTCAAATTCGTATGACTGAATGAGAGAGGGTTTAAAGGTCCTTATATAGCCTAAAATAACACTAAAATAGACCTAAGGTCAAGGTATACTTAGGTTATATCCAAAGTGAATCTATTTCAACTCAACGGAGCACTTCTGGCGGCCCCCCTTGAGCCAAAGGTCGGACTTAAGCTCACAGACTCTGGATCTAGGTAGAGTTAAGTTTTTATTCTAGTCGGATTCCTAGATCACACGTGGTGGACCAGTTTCAGTTCAACGATCTTTGAATCTCGATCAGGGATTTCAAGTACACTGCCATATATATGAAATTTTTCCTGACCCGAGGGTGTATTTGGGTCAGATTCCGACGGTCTGATTACTTATAATCAGCCCGCAAACACCAAGTCTCAGATTACTTAAATGTCATTACATTTCTAAAGAAAACTAGGTTTTCTCACACTCCTTGCTCCGAGCTCAAGCGAATAGTCGTGGGACACTGTCTGGATTTGATCTCCGAGATGGTTGTCAAGCCTAGTGAGGCGGTCCTAAGTCTATAACTTCGTATTATTCGGACTTTTGATGCGCGGTCCAGATCTGATACGGAGTTTCAATGTGCTCCCGAGAGCAATCAGGTAATGAGCTTGGTCCTAGATTTTAGGGTAATCTAGCGTCAATGATTTTACAAGTTTTGGGTCTTGCAGATCGTATTTAAAGTGATTCAAATAGATTTTACGGCTAATCTAGTTTAACACTTAGTTAACTTTGTCAAATTTCTAAAGGATTTGATCCTAAGCGATTTCTGTTTGAGGTGGTACTCGGGCTATTGTACAGAATTTTTCGAGTTGTTACAAAAATAGTCAATCATCATGAATAAGATAATCAAATTTCATTTTCTACTATATGGCATACGATGGAAAGGCAATGGCAGAGTTGGCATGTGGAGTCGAGATGAATGAATGCATGAGTCAAATGCTGAACATCCCTCCTTTCTGCGAGTACATCTCCATAACAAATGATACATCTCCACCAAAAATCACGAACATACCACATATGGGTAATCCACCATCCTCACATAAGAGTGGGACAAAATCTCCCATCATCTGCTATCAGAGTAAGCGGAAATATTGGCAAGTCCATGAATGAGAAAATGCTGGCAAGTCCATGAATGCTATCAGCCGTACCAAGGCTATGCGATGCAAGGCATGAATGGTGTCGGCCATACCAAGGCTATGCGATGCAAGGCATGAATGCTGTCGGCCATTCCAAGGCTATGTGATGCAAGGCCTACGTAGCTAAATGTCATATACTGAGGATGCATATGTAGAAGATGCAATGCAAAAGAAATGATATGTCATGTGCAGAGAATGCAATGCAAAAGAAATGATAAAGCTGGAGTGTGTAGTCGGGATGATAGTACGTGGTATCGCCAGCTGTGGGGTTCATCACAAGGGACTTTATCCAAACTAGTCCCATACTTAAATTTGAATAGCTAGACTCAATGTGGTAAACTCCTAATCTCAGGTTGGTCGCGCGCTCAACCAAAATCCTGACCATTGCAAAGGTACACATAATGATTTAGTTGCGCAGCACTAGCCCAAGTGGATAGTGAATGAATGAATGAATGAGTCAAATGCTGAGAATGCAACTCCTGCTCAGTAAATCCACATATCAGTACCGTACATCTCCGGGGTCTAGTACACTTAACACCAGCTTGCCGCCCCATCTAAGTGCACAACTAGGTAAGTAGAAGAGACCTCACTATCCGCCTGCCAATATCAGGCCCGACTCGTCAATAGCAGACCCATTCCTCAAGTTGGGTCAGACTCAGCGTAGTCATTGCCCCCTCACTTGGGGGGGTAAGGCCACACCCCCTTCCAACAGACCACAACATAGTGGGAGACACAGCCAATTGGTATTCGGCCCTCATGCGCTCATGCATCCACTCAGTCTAGACATTAGAGCATCCCCTGGCCACGGGGGTTTAAAGACTTTCACCCATGGACATCTAAAGTGCCCATATGCTGAATCCTAAACATTTCTGGTGTCCCATCTGACCATCCACGATAAGCCTGTGGATGCCACAACCCTGATGTCACTAGGGCGCCAAACGATCATGTCACAAAATGCGAGATGCATGAGTCTAGTCATGCAACAAACTTGAGCGAACTGCGCACTCATGTGGGCAACTCCGTATCTCAGGGAGTCCCATAAGTAACCAGCCCAATGACACATGTTATGATCAATCACTCCTCATAACAAGCATGCAAATGATGCATATGGGCATGTATCATGATGCTATGCTAAGCATATTCTCAGTGTGTCTTACTGGACTAGGTACACTAGCATGACTATCAGATATAAACAATAATCGGCCTAAACACAAGAATAACTAATGTGACGTGAGAGTCCATATATATAAGTGTCTTCAATAGCACACTGACACCCTATACCTCCTATCAATACTTAACATATGGCCACTAGGGCTCCTATAACACGCACATACATAAGGTGCATAGGTTGTGGTGGTACACATGTTCTAACATGTATCATCATTATCATAGGCTTCATTCAACATCAAATTTATCCTCATAACATGTATCATGTAATCATGTGCATGGAGTACATAGCATATAAGGATTCACATGCATCATCAATATCATGCCCATTGTCCAATACTATCATTATACATGCCCTATGCATTAGTTGTTTATCATGCATAAGGTTATCCTTATGTCCACCAACATAATTTATTTATCATTATCCACGTATCAAGTAAAATATGGTTTTCTTATCCATATTGTCATCATGACAATCAATACGTACATTATTATCACTTGGATATCAAGCATGGTGGTCAACTAACATGTTTTGTGATCATGCATATAAATACATAATATCATCATCATTACCACGAGGATCATTTTCACTTCATGATTAACATAAGAAATGTCATAAGTAGCATAAGTAATTACTCATCCATTATTAATGCATATGCCATAATTCATCATCTATTAAATCATATCTATCATTTCAATCAACAACTCATAATCATCATTATCACGTTACCATACATATATCATCATCTCACCCATCAGTAGGTGCGTCCTACCTAGTGTGATTTCTACACTGGACTTGAACTACATGCAAGGCATGGGGTCGTATAGGTCAAGTGTGAGTCCCACTTGGTGAGCCAATAGGCCAACCCAAGGGTATAAATGTCCAACCACAATGCTTTCAATGGTGTGGCTCTAGTTCCACAACTAAGTGGGCGCCACACATTCCATCAACTAGAAACAATGCACAATCTCAAACATAAAGGATAACATGCTAACATCTTTCATGTCATATATCATATTAGGCTTACTAGCCACATACACAACAAACCAAGAAAAAGTCCAATTATCCAGTTTATGCATTGTAAAATAGGTCTCTCTAAGCGTGCTCCACTAGACTAGAGGTAGTATGAAAGGCACGCTGCCCCAGTAGGCAATGGGCCTGCCCAACAGGCTTTAAGAAGGTTACCATTATGGGTTTCTCACTCTCCAATAAATTCTCTTAGTGTTAGGCCCGCTTGGGCCTTAGGATTGCATCATTTAGATGGGCCCAAGGCCACCTATGTCTTAAGAGAACATTTGGACAGCAAGATCTATCCACTAAACATTTTACAAGTTATACAACACCCATTTACAAAACATGTTAGGTGGAATTCATTACATGCAAGGTAAGGCCCATACATGATAGCCCATACTAGATGGCCCACTTAAGGTTTTTAAGCCCAACAATATCTAAGAGTTATTTTTCAAAATTTAGATGCTGCATTAAATGTTTTGGGAAGGTGGTAGACCCCACTGACGTGGCCCCACATAAATTTTACATCAAACAGATTTTTGTGCAATGTTAGTTCTAGGCCATTTTAGAGTTAAATTCATGATCACGTGGGGCCTATATATGGTGAAAGAGAATAACCACCTGGTAGCTCTATTATGGGCTTTACAAATTATAAGGCGGGCCTCATTGTTTGGGTGAGTACAATTTACGGTGATGGCCCAAACATGAGTGCTTGGAGAAACTGTGCAGGAAATATAGTGCAGAATTAGTTTTAGCCCAATTTTAAGTATATCCCATGATCACAAGGGACCATGTTTCAGTGTGCCGTCAGGTGCCCTTGGTTGTACTATATATGCACTTCAAAAATTATAAGTTGGGACCAACTGGTTGTGCACACGTAATATTTGGTATAGGGTTAAACATAGGCACTTTGATTTTCTGTACATAATTTTTCTGCACAACCATGCTTGACCACATTTTGGGATTCACTCCCTGATCATGTGGGGTCTGATTTGACCCAATTAAAATATTATTTATCTATTCTCAAGCCGCCAGCGTGTGGTCCACTACAGAGGCCCAAAGTTGGTACAAAACACAAATAATCAAACAGTTTTCAGAAATAGAGTCTGTCACAACTTAGGGCCCAATTTCCAAACACTTAGGGATCATTCCTGACAAAAAGGTGAGATATCCTAGCTCACCTATATAAGGATTAAACATCCCCCAAAGTGAGACCCTTAACTACAGAGTGTGGGGCCCAGTACAAGGTGTCAAAGAGGCCTACATGCAATATAGTTGAGTACTTGAAAAATTTTCAGCAAACAGAAAGTGTAAAGGGAATGAAATAGATCTAATGGCAAGTGGGGCCCACATACTAGCAAACCATAGATAAGAGACACCCAAAAATATACATGGGTTCCCAGATTGGATGAAGTAATAAAATGCATAAATCACAAGTGATCCCACACCTAAGTGGGTCAATGAGAGGATAATTGTTATGTATAACATAGATCCAACATATTCATCAAGTAATACATGAAATATATATATATATATATATATATATATTGATGAAATCTCTCTGATCTGATTCTCTGTTGGAAGATCTGATCCAATGGATGGTTTGGGAACAAGTCATTCAGGCCGTTTATAGGTTTCCAACCATACAAAGCCTTGGATCCATCTGGACCACACATAGAAATTCGAGATTTGTCCTTATAAAAGTATCTATCGGTCTAGAAATTTCTAAATTTATCATGAAAGAATCTGACCATATGGACCATACATATGATTATTAACTATTTCAAGTAAGTTAAGAGTAAATATCAAATACATCTGACCGTTGGAATCACGGATATGGCCCAAACAAGAATGGTTATAATAAGCTCCCCAATACATCTTTCATATAAGGCAAGATCTCAGCCGTCCGAACTCCGATTGAAGCTCATTATATACCGTTGGAAAGCTAGTTCGATTTTCTACGAATCCAACGAGACATATATTTTTAATACATTCATTAAAAGAGTTTAAAAATGGGTCCATTTATGCAAATCGGAATCCTGCATGTGCTGCTGGACAACAACCAAGTAAACTTGATGTTACGGATGATTGGACCGTTGGATGACCATGTAATTTGGTCCAGAGTTAGTCCATATTGTGATTCATAATATCCCCAAGTTTCAACTCCAATTTTAGCATGATTGATTTTATATGATTTTTAGAACTTGCTGTCCAGAAACAAAAACAGGATTGCAAATGAAGGGTATAGATATGATGTTCATTATGGTGGACCAAATTGACTTGGGCCTCTTTGCTGACCACCATAGATATAAATACATGCACACAAGAACTCCACATCAGTGGGGCCCACGCATATCAAGAAATGATGAGTTTTGGGATAGAATCCAATTTTGTCTTATAGTGCTTGTCTTATATGTGCTAGGTTCTTGTTTTGTCATATAGCAATTGTCTTATTTGTTGGTAATTTTCATGTTCTAAAAGTGAGCTTTAGGCCCACATGGGCTCAAGTCCAATGGGCCTAGCATAATAAAGGTTGCTTGTGTTACTGGATACATAATTTGGGCCGTACATTCGATGGGTCATATCTCACTAACGGAGCATCGGATTGACACACGGTTTTCACCGTTATGACCGCAACGATGACGCAGTCCACATGATAGAGGTCTCAAGGTCATCTAGAACAAATCACTTTGGTGAGTTTTCTAAGTGCACTAGGGTGCAGTGTATGGTCTATCAACGGTGTGAGTTGGGACACGTATGCACACGAGCGATGTTGTAAAAGACCGGGATCTCACACTATGCTTGATCGAAAACTTCATAGTAAGGTGGTAGGTGGAGACTACAACTTTATAGTGTTTAAGGACGATCTGCCTAAGATCACAATGTACACTGAGGGGTAGTCAACTAGAAGAAGGTTGACTATGGTGGTGACCTGGTTGGTACCCTCTTCGGCCGTTACTGGCAAAAGAACACTTCCTTCTAAGGTCACCTTTTCCACTGCAAAGCGAAGCAGAGGGGTCTGCATAGGTCACAATCTTGACCTCTCAACTTCCATTTTATCGAAGGTGGCCGCGAATAGAATGTCCACCGAGATCCCGGTGTTGACCGATATCCGATGCACTTTATGGTTAGCAATGGTCATGGCGACCACTAGTGCGTCGTCATAGGGATACAAAATCCCTAGTGCATCTTCTTTAGTGAAGGTGACATTACATAAATCCATCCTGGGTTCTTTCCTAGGTCGCCCAACGAGGTTTATCTGATGCTCTTCTCCAATACCATTCGCATTCCGTGCATGGGCTCAGCATGCACGGTTTAAGTCTCCACCCTCGACGGGTCCTCCAAAAATGGTGCATATTTTGCCTATTGCTTCATGTCGGTCTACTCGTCATGTCGTTCTTGTTGGCTAGCTAGTCGATCCTCTCTGCCTCTATCAACAAACTCATGTAAATACCCCTTCTGAATGAGGGATTCGATCTCTTCCTTGAGGTTAAAACATTCAACCGCATTATGACCATGATCCCAATGAAAATGACAATATTTCTTCTTGTCCCTCTTTTTCGGGTCAACCCTCATCTTATTTGGTCACCTCATAATCCTCTTGTCTCTGAATTCCATGATACTTGTTCTGGTGTGGTAAATGGGGTATATTTGTGGAATTGGCTTTCTGGGGGCCGACTGGATCTAGGGACACTGCTCTAGTCGTCATCCTTTGTCCTTTTAAATCTCGCGCTGGGTGCCTCCTTCCCTTCCTTTCTTTTCCTGTTTCTTGTTGAGCTATTCTCACCTTAAGTAGTTCTACGTGCGCTGAATAACTCTTCCGCGTTAGAATACTTTTGATCCTAGTTGAGGAGGTCGACAAGAGCTGTCGAAGGTTCTTCCCAATAAAAAAAATGAACTTTCCTCGCTTGAGACCAGCCATCATGGCTGTGAGAGTGACCTGGTCAGAATAGCCATATACCTAGAAATCCTTAGCATTGAATCGAACGATATAATCTTTCAAGAGTTCGTCCTCTCTTTGTGTTATTGTAAGGAGGTGGGTTGAGGGTTTCCTTATGTCTTTCCACTGATAAATTAGGTAGTGAACGCCCTGTTGAGCTGGGTGAACGAACCAATAGATTTTGGCTTTAAGTGTTTGTACCACTTCTGAGTAGCCCCAGTTAGCATTAGGGAGAACGCCATGCACATCACAGGTCCTGAGGCACCATGAAGCTCCATTCATGCTCTGAAGGATTTCAGATGTTCAGCCAGATCCCCCAAACCCGAATAGGGCATTATTTGAGATATTCAGAATCTAGATGGTAATTGGACTTGCATTATGTCATCTGTAAATGATGGTTCTGTCTGTTCGAGTATGGTGTCAATGGAGGCAGAGGCTTTTGCTCTACAGGCTTGTTGAATATCCCTAAGCTGATATTGGATTTCTTTCATTTCTGCCCCTCGGGAACCTCATTTTTAGCCATGATCTCCGGGGCCTTTCCCTGAGCTCCCCTTCTTTTCTCTAATGTATGTCGTAAATCTGACTTGGCAAGCTCGATGGTTCCCAAGGTTTGTTTTGGGACGTGCATACTTCCTTCTAGTTGGGCATTCGTGGCATGTAGCTCAGGGCGCATAGGTACTAGGCAGGATTGTTTGGTTGCTGCTTCCAACTCCGCATGTTGATCGGTGGGGAACGCGTTTTTCCTTTATATCAATCTCATGATGCGGTCGATGTTGCCGGTCAAAGCTCCTACCTAGTTTTCAAGGGAGACAAGCCGGCTTCCTCGATTGTAAGATCTTTGTGCAATTACTAGTGATGGTGGCTGAGACCGGGGGGACGACTGTGAAGCCTGGGGGTTCTTAGGTTACTCGTCATGCACAGGCTCGACTGTGGCCAATGCCCTTCCCTTCTTATTCTCCATTGAGGGAGAAGAGGGGAAGAATGACAAGCCATATTGATGTTGAGGGAAACTTAATGACTTTGTCGTCGTTCCCACAAACGACGCCAAAGTGTTGTTGCTTGAATCTAGATGAGTGTCATTCCTGCAGACGTATGTATACTTGTATCCATGATATGTAAAGGATAGTGGGGATGTCGGATGTGGCTAATGACCCTCCAATGCCTAAGTCAGGCAGGTAGTTTGAAAGTAGAAGCGGGACTTGAGTAAGGTGGGTGTATTTATAAGATGCTTACCTTTCTCCAATGGCAGTGGGTGTATTTATAAGATGCTTAGGCGGCTTCTGGACTTGCGTATCTTGGTGGGATATGCTAGATTTGCTGGAGGGTCCTTATTTGGATGGGGATCTACTTTCGGAAGTGTCGCCGAGTCTGCTTCGATCGGTGTGATCTTCAGTTAGAATTCGTCGAATATTTCCTTTCTTACTTCGAGGCGGAATTCTTTTTGGATTTCCGCCTCTCAGGTCGGGGTCCATCTGGTCAGCTCGGGAGGTGAATCCTATTACTGAACCAAAAGCGGTGGGTATTCTTGACCAATAATGAGTCATCCAACCTTTAATGATAAAGATATAATCACCTTGAGGAGTTTTATCATACTTAATGTAACGCCCTGAAATTTGGGGGTCAAGCAGGAGCCCAACTCCCAAGTTCCAGCACATCACTTATGCAACATAGATAATGATGATTAGTTGTTATCTGTATTAGTGCCTTAAACATGAGTGAGATTATACCAAACAACATATCATACTCTAGAGAGTTAAATTTTACAAGCGGAAGACTGTGATAGATATACAAAGTACATAGATGTGTTTCCCAACCTCCCGAGTATGATGGCATTACTGAGCTAAATAAATACATATCTGTTCCAAAAATACAAAATGACTAAATGTGAATGTCCAACTAATTATATATCCCTGTAAACCCGTCGATCAGAGTGGTCTACGTAAACTCGCCTGATAACTGCATGCATGAGAACTCCTCATCGTTGTAGAAGTCTAGCTCGGCCTCATACGTCGCGCCAGAATCTGCATCTAAGACAGAGTCTGGTTGGTGTTTAAAACACCGTCCCAGAACGTGGGAGTGAGTGATCAACTCAGTAGAGCTATAAGGCAAAGATTAACATGTTATCAATTCAATCAAGCAGTAATGATAAAGCAATATAATCAAACATCCCTAAGTACTCTGGTTAATACAAACATGATATGTATTAATGATGCAAACCCTCGCCTGCACTCCCTCTACGATCTTCCTCTTACAGTCGCGGCATGTACCCCTTCCTCTGTGCTCAACACCAACGCCAAAGGTACATGCAATGCGGTGCATGAGCGTGATTACCGAGTTCTTATTAGACCCTTTCATACAGCAGGATTGGAAAGCTAAGGTACCTCACTTATATCATTTCTCAAACAATGATCCATTCTAGGGTCGTCAGTCCTAGCTAGTCTCATACGATGTTGCGGTTCCAGGTCGCTATAAAGGGCTCGTCACCTCAATGCAGGCCTAGCTTATACTCTCGTTGCTATGGAAAGGCTCGTTGCCTCAGCGCAGTCTCAGAGTATGCTCGAGGTCACTACGAATGGCTTGTCACCTAATCGTAGGCCAACAGCTCGAATATAGTGTCCCATACCACCGTATTCGGCTCACGAGCTTAGGTTGCTCACTAGTCACTATGGGTGGGCTCGTCACCCCAGCGTAGGCGGACAGCTCGACAACGGTGTCCCATACTACCATGTCTGACTTATGAGTCTTAGCGGATCGAGGTACCAAGGTTAACGGATTTTGCACTGGTAAGTTGGTACCTTAGATTCAAAAAGTAGCGCTCATACATGGTGAACATACATCAGGTCAACTGGATTGCTTGACAAGCTCGACTGGTATGAGCATATGTCGAGCCGATCGACATGGAGCGCGTAAGCACTCCACGTGGCCTAACCATTGTCGACAAGCAGCGTACGACTCGGATTCATCGGACGTGTCAGTCGAGGTTAAGCAGTTCAACCACCGTTCACAGATATTTACCGATTGCCTGGACTACATAGTAGCCCCAATCACATTCTAAATAATAACATTCACATCTAGTAATCCAAAACAACATGTGACAACTGAAATCAGATATAAATCTTACTTAAGCAATTTAACAAACACATACTACACATATTATCATACATAGACATTTCATCCATACAGCACATAGTAGTAAGATAGGTTACATAAAGGATACTATAACCCTAGTTAAAGGGATTGAGAATCCTATCTCAACACCCTCATTACATGCATTTAAACAAGCATTTTTACATTCAAGCATTTCATCAAACACTTAGGCTACACATATCATATACATGTAGTAAGGTAGTTATAACAAGTATTATAGCAAATCCCTTTACAAGGGTTCACCATAAGTACAACAATCATGAATTCTTAGTCAATAAACATGGCAAGCATAAATCACAATTCCATACTCATTCACACATTTCAACAAACACATGGAATGCATTATAAATCAACATAGTTTATATATGTAAATAATACATGAAAACCCTCATATCTAAGCACATGTGATAGCAATCAAGTCAGTCAAAAATCATTACTAACATTGAAAGCCTTGAAAACCATAACCTTAACATTTATAGTCCGCACCTTTCGCCGATAAACAAGTATCGAACTCAGTTTGTATGTCAAGTCTTCGTCTACAGCACGACAGCCACCTATAACATGAAATAGGTTAGCTATTTCATCACTTACACCATTTGAAACCCTAAAATAGGTTAGGCTTAGGATTTCTTACCCAAGAACAGAGTTAAAATCGTTGGGATAGTGATTCAGAAAAGCTGATTTAGCCAGTGGAGCGGCAGGGATGAATCCTTACAACAAACCCTCACTCTCTCTCTCACTCTCCTCACTTCTTCTTCTCTTTTCTCTCTTCTCTCTCTTAGGGTTTCCCAAATTTGTATGGAATGAGAGAGAGAGAGAGGGTTTAAGGCCCTTATATAGGCCCAGAACTAATGGAGATGGCCCCAGGGCCAAGGTATACTTAGGTTATAGCCAAATAATGGCTGATTTAGTCTAACGGAGCACTTCTGGTGGCCCCTTTTCTGTGTACGGTTGGACTTAAGCTCCCTAACATTGGATCTAGGTCAAGTTAAGGTTTTGGTCTGATCGAATTTACGGAACGACCGCAGAAGACCAGTTTCAGTTTCAGTTCGATCAGGGCCACAAGTACACTGGCATGTTTTGAAATTTTTTCCTGATTCAAGGGTGTAATTGGGTCAAATTCTGACGGTCTGAAAGCTTAGATTTAGCCCGCAAGTGAACGGCTCAAATCACTTAAATCTGTGTTAAATTTCTAAAGGTATTCGCGTTTCTCACACACTTCGCTCCGGGCTCAAGTTGCGCATTTCTGGATACTATCTGGATTTGATTTTCGAGATGGTTGTCAAGCCCAGTAAGGTGGTCATAAGTGTATAGTTTCGTGGTCAACGGACTTTCGACGCGCGGTCCAGGTCTGATACGAAATTTCAAGGTGCTTCCGAGAGCAACTGGGTTTAGAGATTGATCCTAGATTTCAGGGTAATGTAGCATTAATGATTCTACAAGTTTTGGGTCTTGTAGTTCGTATTTAAAGTGGTTCAAGCTAATTTCACAGCTAATCTAGTTTAACACTTAGTTAATTTCTAAAGGATTTGGTCCTGAGTGATTTCTGCCTGAGGTGGTACTCGGGTCTTTGTACGGATTTTTTCGAGATGTTACATTTAAAGTTGTGTACAGAATTTAATATGTAAGAATTCATAATTATACACATGGCACATTTTACATTGGTAATATAAGTTAAATCCATCGTGATTACCAATTATCTTACTTGTTTCCTAGTGTCAGATACATTTGATCTATGGTCCTGAATGACGGTATTAATCGTTGTATCAGCCCTGTGGAAAAATGATATGATACAACGTCATGTATAAGTATTGGGCCATATCAGCCCGTATCGGTCATAATTTTTTTTGAAGAAAAAAAATATGAAAAGAATATATATATATATATATATATAGAGAGAGAGAGAGAGAGAGAGAGAGAGAATAAGATCTTTATCAATCTATTATTTTTTGTGTTTTGATCATGTATTCAATGGTGTATTGGACCATTCTTTGATAAGAATGTTGTCTTGAAAAATTGACCTACTGTAAGTTGTGGTGTTGATTATATATATATATATATATATATATAAATTATAGATATATTGTTAATACACTGATTTGTGTATCCTATTTGTCAATCATGTGAGTCCATGTGTTATGTAGTCGGTTGAGCCTTTGAAAGTTGAAGACTAAAGACAAAAGAGGACAAGAGCATTAAGGAGCAAAGAACAGGTGAATGAGGTGCTTTGGTAACCCTAACCCTTGACCCAAAACAACCCTGCAAACTCTAGATGATCTTGGCTTAATAGGTAAACCCTTTTTTTAAAATTACCCCTTAGCCTTATGGACCTAATTGGAACATGAAAAGGCTAGAAGATGTGGGAAGTTGCTGTGAAAATATAGCCCAAAACAACAATTTTCGAGTGACGCTCAATCTCATTGGGCAGACCTCGAGGGGTCTTCGATGGCATCGAAGATCCCCTCGATGACATCGAACAGGAAGTCAGATATGTCCAACAAGAATTCAACATTTTATCTGATTTTCTTGATGCCATTGAGGTCTTCTTTTATGACAAGGTTCACTTTGATGACATTGAAGATCACTCAACGACATCGATTTTCCAGCAAGAACATATTATATTATCTGATTTTTCGATGACATCGAGTATCCATCAATGGCATCGAAGGTCAACTCGATGACATCGAAGACCATTCGATGGCATCGACAGATTCGTTATCTGCCCATTTTCTGACTGTTGGAACTTGAACTTTTTATAAAGGCCATTTGGTTTTTAGGCATTTTAAAGGATTTTTGGTGCAATAGAAGCTTAGTATATTTTGTGATTATATCCCTCATCCCAAGCCTCTAAACTATTGAGTTCTAAGTCATATTTCTTAAAATTAATGCTCTATTGAGGATTCCAACCCCACTTTTAAGATGAGCTTAAACTCTACCACTTTTTAGATATTAGACTCAACCTCTTTAGGCATACCATTGTCTAAATCCTTTACAAGACCCATCTAGGTGAATCCTCTAAGAAATACAACTTTCCATTACTTATAGGAGATTCGACCAACTTCCCACCACCTTAGTCACCTCAAAGGAGCATTACATGTAAGGTATTTGATCTCAGAGCTAGAGCCTTGACAAAGCATCGGCATCATGATCGGGGAGAAAAAGGGAGTTGATTGAAGCACGAGAGAGCATCAACCAAGCTACAAAAGGGGCTCAATCTAATAAGTTGTTAAGTGTAGGAGTTCATATATTCATTTTCCTTGTGTAGGATTGAGGGTAAGAGTTTGTGACCCAAACTCGACTAGGTTCTTATGTATGACATTGGCTCTTATGTAGGGACTAAATCTAAGTTCTTGTATAGGGCCTTAATCCAGGTCCTTGTGTAGAACATTGGCTCTTGTGTAGGGCCTAAACCTAGGTTCTTGTATAAGACCTTGACTCTTGTCTAGGGCCACCAGACACGGGTGCATATATGTTAATCTCCTTGGGAGCATCTAGCGGGAGTAAACGTAGGTCCTTGGACTAGAACTAAGGTTGTTGGTTAGCTTAAGGAAAACCAACTAAAGTCTCTTGCGGGAGCCTCTGGCAGGAGTGTATGCTAGTAGATTCTTGTGTAGGACCGATGTTTGTGGCGAGCTTATAGAAAACTACATAAACTCTCTTGTAGGAGCCCTTCCTTGTGTAGGATTGTAAATGTTAGAGGTTAACTTAATTTAAAACCTCCGATAGTGAAATCTGGTACACTCATGGATTAGTGAATTCGTCGAGAGTAGAGTAAGTAAACTGGACCAGTATACATGCTTATGTTTGGGATTGTATTTGCGCACTTATTTAATTATGCTTATGTGATTAAATATTTAATTATTTATATGCATGATTAGATGAATGATAGGAGTTGATAGAGAGCACATCCTACACACACATGTACACTATCGTGTTTATAAACTCGTTGCTTAATTGGCATATCATTTGTAGTCTATGTGATTGGACCCTCTATTGGCTTGGAAGCCTTAGAGTTAATTGTCTTGCTTAGACTAATTGCATATTAGCTTAAGTACGTAATTGTGGTTTAAAAGATGAAAATTTTAATTAGTCCTAATCACCCCCCATCTAGGACATAGCCTTCATTCCTTAGATCCGTCAAGCTTCTGCACACGCAACTATGCTAATCCCATTATGCCACAGGTGAATTTTCATATATTCATAAATTAACATTATATATTGCTAATAGCCTAATATGATTATATCAACTATTGGACTATTTAGTATTAACTATTAAGTGTCCAAAATATATCATTACTCACTAATCATTACTATGCTTACTTGGAGAATGTGTACGTAACAATATAAGTGTAAACATACTTAATACTTATCAATTTCCTTAAACATGAATAATCTCTAAAAAACACTTATCTTAATAAAAACTTATCAATCACCTCACCACCAAAATGAAAATCTGGTTGATTGTCGTTGAACAACCTCCACATTCTCATAATAATCAGACTGCACCTGTGGCTGTGCAACATGCATTAGTGTTGTATATTCATAATAACTAGAGCCGGATGGAAAGATTATGTCAATGAAATACGAGCAAGACTGGTCCTGACTAAGAATCGACCTTGATCCTGAGTAAGGATATTTACCAGCGCCAAATGAATAACCATATATACTACTGCTCATATGCTGAGACTGTGATACTGATGACAAAGAACGTAGATTTGGATCCGAATATCCATATTCATATGGAACCTATTGATCAAGAGGACTACTCCAACATGAAAGTAGTACAACAGGCTTTATGTATCTGTAACCATATCTATGATGTCTGTAACCTCCTTGGTGTCTCGATGCTCCATGAGCGCCATCGATGCCAGCCTCTCTATGATGCTCATCTCCCTAACTAATTGTATTGTGACTCAGTAAACTCATAAGTTTGGTCTCGTGTACCACATTGGTGCTCATTAGCCTAATGATTTGTAGATGACTGTAAGGTATGTTGAGCAACACCAATAACAAGTACACCACCACCACCACCACTACCATCACTAGCACTGTTATGACTATTAATCTAAATCATGCGGCTACTACGTTAACCCTCTTCATCTTCTTCAATAATTGGCTCTAGATGGCTTTGAGTTATTTTTACAATGAGTTCTGGGTATTCAAGCTCCTCACTTTCAACCGTTTTTTTGTCTTTCTCCATTCGTTCAAGTCATGGAAGAAGATGGCCATCTTTAACAATATTACGCTTGGTTATTAGTTTTCCCTCTTGATTTCTTCTTCTTCTTCTTCTTTTTTTTTTTTTTTTTTCAAATGCAGCATCACATTTTAGTGAATAAACACATTTCTTTACATCTTTAACTTCTTCAATTGATTTCGTTGCTTAATTTAGATGTGGCCGAAATTGCTCCGATTTGTTTCACAACTGGTGCATGATGTGCACTGACTCAAGATTTTTATTGCAATATTCCACAGAGTGGTGCATTTTCTTCATAATTGATCAACCATTGAGCTACATAGATAATAAAGAAATATATCATATATCAGTTATTTAGTTTATTAAATTTGTAAAAACATACTTTATACTTTATACACCTACATTTCTTAAATCTTACAGACTCATTATACTTATAAATTATAGCTGCATTGGTTCTTTGTATTGCAACTCATACAAGTGGATCTCCAAAGCTACATATTGCTAATTCATACATCTCTACCTATGAAAGAGTGGCTAATAATAAGTTCCACAAGTCTCAAACTCTTTACAATCTACATATGTGATATATGTAATGTATTCCAAAATACATATATGTAAATAATGATTAATTTACTTCATTAATAGCATAAACTTACTAGATAACATCTAGCTCCAATATTTTTATGACATTCTTCAAACCGATAATGATATCATCAACTTTTTAATATGTAGTTGGGAATTGGAATTGTGAGTTTAAGAAGAAGCTAACAAGTTCATTAAAAGATAGAACAATATAACATGCTAATACTACATAAAGAACCAAACCGTGGAAAAAAGACTAATTAAATTTAATCACTAACTTATGTTTACATGTTGTGTGGAGATCATGGTGAAGTTATTTATTTCAACACTTATTTATTAACTTCCAATAATCCTTATAGTGTTTACAATCACATTTAATAGACAACTTTTATCTATCCATACCTTAATAAAGAAAGTCCATCGTTGGCCTATTGTCACTTTCTAATAGTTGAATAATCTTAGTCAAAGGTTCTATTGCTTTTATAATTTCTATGACTTTCTTCCAACACTTGTTGTCTTTTATAATTGCGCACATCTCCATAGGCATACCACTCATCTTTTGTCCATACTTCAAGTTGATCCTGTGCCAAGATGCAATCATCTTGCCAAGCACCCCTCTATAATTGTACAAACTCTTTGCGGCTATAAAATTTGTAACGAATCTAGTTGCCCTATGCCTCAACAACTTTTGTCTGCCTATGAATTTCTTCACAACAAAAATTATTCAATTGTGATTATAAATATATGTCGTGATCAACCTTGTAATTTCAACTAGTGTCGACACATTACCCTTTTTCCCAATATCCAATATAGTATGTTACACGAGGTGACCAAAATAGATGAGGCCCCATCTATATAAGTAATTTTCCTACTGCCTTATATAATGCATCATTATCAGTGACAATATGCACCATATTACTCTTCTCAATTTCTTTCATCATTCTATCCATTAGGTCAAATATACAATTAACATTCTTCACTTCATCAGATGAATTGATGACTCTAGTAAACATTGCACTCAAGCGAAAGTAGACCATGAAATTTATCATACTCAATCTGATTAGGCCAGTCCAACCATCACACATGATTGTGCAACCTTGACTTGCCCATATCCTTCTAAATGATTGCACATAATTCCATACTTCATTGTATACTTCATTTGAATATTTTGAATCTATGTCATAAGAACTGGGTGTTTTACTTATGGGTCTCGTATCAACTATTGCATCCACAAACACTTGAAAGTATGGGTAATTGACAACGTGTGGAGGAATACTATTATGCATGAAAAACTTTTCAGTTATCTTTCCAAGGACGTTATACACTATTTTCTTTGACCATATGTGTTTTAATTTCATTTGTATGCTAATGGTCTTTCTAAATACTGTCTCATCACCAGGAGGTGTTTGTGACTCCCTCGCTTATCAAGATTGTGAATGTGGAGGGTTAGGCTAACAAATGGCTCTTACCATCACGTGCTAAAGTCATTACATAACCTTGTCTTGGCCCCTCAAATAATCTTATACTTCATGCCCACTACCACTACTACTCCCTCACCCACATCACGAATCGAACCAATCCTCCCAAACATTTGATACCACTCTCCCCCTCACATTGACATTGTAAACTTTTTGTAAGACCCGTATCCTAGTCTGTATCGTTTCGTAGGCTTCCGCAATCTTTCCCGTCGAATTTCGGTAACCCGCAACTTGTAATCGGCGTTTGCGCACAACCATAAGTCGCATCCTGTAGATTTGAGTCAACTCAACCCGAGACTTGTACCATTGCGACAGCGTCGTCGCCGCGGTTCTAACGTAGCGTCTTACGTGCCGATGCGATACCCAGGCTAGGAGTTGTGGGCCTGCACATATTTCTAAGAAATGTCATGCGTTGTGAATTCCGAGAGAATCTCTACAACCCATCACATCAATCAATCAAAGTATAACTCATCAATCTATCCCATCTCCAAGTACACAAACCATTCCCCCAAGTCAACTCTCTCTTACACAACCCATACCACCCAACACCCATCATCCATCACTCCATCCATCACCCATCCCTCTCTCCTTACATCTCCTTCTCTCTTATTCTTTCTACCATTTTTCTAAGCAACCCCAAAGAGAGGAAATGTCCAAGGGAGAGGAGAAGCTAGGTGTGGCCCACTCCCTAGCACCCAATCTTCCCATCCAACCATCAAAACTTCATCATCAACCCTTAAAGAGAGAGCTTATGGGCCAAGGATTCCAAGGAGCTAAAGAATGAGTGATATAGGTGGGTGATCTTGAAATTTCCTCCGTTGATTTCTATTTGTGGGCCCACTTAAGGTGGGACCCACTTGACGTATGCTTTGTATTGAGTGTAGGGAGGGCCCATAGTGGTGGGGTCCCTCCCCTTCAAGTGTCTCTCTCTCTCTCTCTCTCTCTCTCTCTCTCTCTTTCTCTCTTCCCCCTGTTGATGGCCCGCCTTGATCCTAGTATTTAATCCACGCTGTCCAAACTAGTGGACGCCCCTGCTATCCATCTGGTGGACACCCTTATTGTCCACCCAGTGGGAATGCCCCTGCTGTCTAGCAGGCCCAAATGAAGGGAGAAACACAAATATTAGCTTGATCCCAAGCTTAGTAGGCCGCATCTGTGGACCCCACTTAGATGTATGTGTTTAATCCATGCATCCAGCAATAGGGCCCACATGATGCCTGGTGAGGGCCTGCATGACCGGTCGGTCACGCAGGCCTGCTTTGCAGGGAAAACATAAATATAAGTTTGATTCAAATATGGTGGGCCACACTCACGTGGAGCCCACCTTGATGTATGTTATATTTACACCGTCCATCCATTTTCCCAGCTCATTTTAGGCATTGAGCCGAAGAATGAAGCCCAACTGAATCTCTGGCGGGCCACATTGTAGAAAACAACAGTTTTGGTGATATAGACTGTTAAGGCCCGCTGTGATGTTTTTATACACCAAAAGGTATTATACATCGGGCTCATTGGACCCATCATGAACCGGAGAACCCAGCAGGTGGAAAGAATCGTCCTGATGTGGGCCCCACCTATGAAAATCCATGAATAAATAAAAAAAGGCTAGACACTGATTGCTGCCAGCATCCAGAGGACGCTACAACAAGCAATGTCCTGCTGCTTGGATAGGCAGGGACTGTGGGCCACACCATTGGTCCCACCATGGTGTATGTCAGACATCTATGCCGTGCATTTGATGGGTCCCCTTTAGAATGGGTCACCCCTAAAAAAAAATCAGTCATACATGAAACTCTGATGGTCCACATTACAAAGCAGCAGGGGATTGAACGTCTACCATTGAAACCCTTTTTGGGTCATAGAAGTTTTGGATCAAAATGAAATGGGTCACCCCCAAGAAAATCAGCCGTACACTACTGCTTGAATCTAAGGTACCGACTTACCAGAGGAAAACCCGTTTAACCTTGGTACCACAATTTGAGCTGTTGGCCTACGTTGGGGCGACGAGCCTCCCCGTGGTGACCAGTGAGCAAACCAAACTCGTGAGCTGAATACGGTAGTATGAGATACTGTATTCGAGCTGTTGGCCTACGCTAAGGTGATGAGCCTTTCCGTAGTGACCTCGAGTATAAACTAAGGCCTATGAGGATAGTGATGAGCCTCTTCATAGTGACCTGAACTTACCTGTCCAATGCTTTATATTCAGGGATGACGTTGCCCTATAACTTGCCTATCGTATGTGATAAACTGGGATTGACGACCCCAGATGGATCATCATTGGGTAAATGATATAAAGGGAGGTACCTTAGCTTCTCGAATCTACTATATGAATAAGTCTAATTAAGAACTTGGCTAATGTAACACCCCGAACTTTTCAATACCCGAGTATTGAAAGTTCTCGAGCGTTACCAAGTAATTTACTTAGTATGTATACGTGTACGATACCAATCCAACTATTCTGACGTTACATCCTTGCCCTGACACAAACTTAACCATTGGGAGTTACCTCTATTCAATATATTCAACCATCTAACAGTTGATTTCAAGACGAGATTATCCATCACGTGATTTGACGTAAGTACTTTCCCATGAAGGACACGACGAATAGCTCCCTATCCATAATGATTTAGATATATATTCTTTTGTAAGAACTTCTTAGAAACGTGCCTATAACCATGTAGAGCCGTTGGATTTCCCAAAACTCACATATCAGCAACAATTATGAAAATGACATTGACCTAGACCTCTGAATCCTTGATCACATGGTTCCCACAATCCGTTTCATGTGAAATTGTATAACGGGCCTAATTATCATAAATTAACCATACACGTCGAATTTCAACCCTTAGATCGCAGTAAATTAGCTACTTGACCTCTACATCCGTTCATACACTTATCAGATCAAGATTCTGACCCGTCCATCTTATTCACCCTATATGGATATGCTTAACCTACCATTAGAATTTCAATCCGAGGAACTTACACATGTGAACAAGTCACTCGAATCTAACAGTCATACCCCTAATCACTCTAGAAACACACCTTATGACCATCCATTTACGAAACTGACCGTACATCCACTGACATACATGGCCAGATTGCTAACCATCAAGTCCCCTTATTATTAACAAGTCATCTAACCACCCATCATGTTTGGATCCGCCAAATGGGCCATGTAAACATCATGGCAAACTGATCATCATGAAGATCTAGGGTTTAGCTCCCAACTGCCCGGTAACTTGTCAATCAGAAGAGTACAAATATTATTTTAGAATTTTGAAATATATTAGCCATTAAAGGAGAATCTTAGTCATCCTTGAGAGATCGGAGCTCAAATTTGGGCAACGGAAAGAGCGTGAAAAATAAAGACCACCTATCAAATTTCATTACATTTGGGCGGTAGACTCATGAGTTACAGATGGCAGAAGTTTTGAAAAAAAAAGGGGTAGAATTGTAAATATGGTAACATGCATGTCACTGCTGACGAGAGTTACAATTGAAGTTTTAACGGTGAGAATTCTCACTACTCGGCGGGACCGTGCAGTCCACCTGATTAACTAAACTACTTCGATTTCGACAGAGTATCCTAAATTGATGCAACAAACTGGATAGACGGAATGGATCCCCCGAAAGAACATCACGAGGGACCCCACCTGATGTCATAGCTAATACATATTTATGTTACATGTATGAAACAGAGACTAATGAGCATTTGTACGGTCAACTGATCAAATGTGTTGTTGCCCACCTGGAACTTAGAATTTCCCTATAGTTAGGTCCCTAGGACTCTTTTGCAACCGTCGATGTTTAACTTCGAGGTGATTTGACCAGCAGGCTAACTAGAATATACAATTAGAGCTAAAAATAAGTGAAAATTTGGTGTATGGCCCACCTGGACTTTAGATCTGCCCCACCTTTGGTAAAAGACTCTAATTGGGCCCTCCAAGTGGGGTAGACGGGGTGGATTTTTCACAAACAGCATGGCGGACCCCTCATAGCGATGCACATGTGCACAACTGGTGTACACGCGAGGTGCACCAGGCTGCCTGCACGGTCAGACGAGCTCTGACTCGTGTTTTTTTTTTTTTTTTTTAAAAGGAGAAAACTCTCCTTCTCTCCTCAGTTACAGCAGCCGACGGACGACCGCCCATTTCCTTGATCAAAGGCCCACCTACACTGGCCATCTGGACGATCCAAACCGTCCATCTGATGGAGAGGCCTCGACCTACCAAAACCTCTGTTCTTTCACACGGAAATGCACGCGTGTGAGGACACAATGACGGGCTCAACGGAGCCGTGTGGGTGTGGATTTTCCCAAAAATGGAAACCTCATCTTGTTGTGGCCAAACTGGCAATATGAGTACGTTACTCTCCTTCATTTACAACCATTAGATGCGAAGCATCTCAACCATCCACTTGCTTAGGGCTTTCCCAAATAAAACCAATAGCCGGTGGCGGTTCCTGCCCACTGTTTTTTGAAGGCAGTTTCAGGCAGATTCAATCCCCACCGTCGGCTCTCATCTGACGGCCTTAGAGAGCTAGGGTTTTTCCATAAATGAAGAGGGAGCGGACGCAGTGCTTCCTCATCCGTTTTCAGGCAGCTGCGCTCGAAAATGTCGTTTCCCACCAACCTTCGAACCCACCAAGAAAACGCTGTTAGAGCTCCACTCCGACTATCCCTCAAGCTCCATTACACCCCTAGAAACCCTCCCATATTGTTAGATTAAAGGAAGGAGAAGAGGGGGAGAATATATCATTAACGGCTGAGTCTTCTTCCCCGTTTCACCACCAGTCGTCCGGTTTCATGGATGGCCCATTCATAGATCTGAAACGTTCATTTGGTAAGTCGTTAAGTCAGTATCCTATCCCCAATCCGTGAGCAAGATCCATCGAAAGCCTAATCCAGAAATCTCACACAAACGACATCGAGTTCGTGTATGTGCCAATGTCACACTATGCGATCCAGCCGAGTCCTGAGTCTTATGTGTGTTTTCCTAGATCATGTTCAGGGTCTTCTTAATCCTAAGAAGAAGTAAAATAGAAAGGAAATGGAAGAAGGAAGAAAGGAGAAAGAGAAAAGAAAAACTAGAGAAGGAGAGAGCTTAGGATTGAGAGAGGGAGAGCTGACTCGTTGCCGAGTTAGCTGGCTCAAGTTAAAGCCTGTTGGATGCTCTAGCAGGACAGAAAGGAAGGGGAGAAGCAGAAAAATGGTGAGAGGAATGAGAGAAAAGAAAGAAGAGAGAAACAAAGGAGAGAGAGAGAGAGAGGGGTTGAGACAGGGTTGTTGCCGAGTCAACTCGGCTGAACTGAGTTTGACTGGGTTAAGTTGGGTTTGGACAGGGTCCATGTCTTGCTGTACATTCCAGCAGGTGAAGAAAGAGAGGGAGTGAAAGGAAGAAAGAAAAGAAAGAAAAGAAAGGGAGAAAGAAAAGAGAAAGGAGGAAGAAGTGTGATTGTGTTGAGCCGAGTCAACTCGACTCGAACTGAATCAACAAGGTTAGAATTTCCATTTATTTTTAGATTCGTCATCAGTCATTTTATTATTAATTATATCGTTATTATTTTCTATCTATTATAACAACTAAAGTCATCTTAATGACATTGACTAGAAATTATAATCAATATTACAATGTACTAATTATCGTTATGGATATTATTGTTAATTTTCATCATAATGATTTTTACTGTGTTAGCTAATGTAAATCAAAACACTAATGATAATAGTTATTGTAATTAATAATACACCAACTAGGGTTCAAACCTTAAAAACCTAGCCTAGACCTAAACTCTAGGATAAAATCCTAAATCTAAGTAATTTAAGCTCTAGGTCATTACCCTGAGCATAGATAGTGAGTTAGGTTTGAGCTAATTGTAGAATTTCATAGCTCATGGTAGATCATAGTGTCTAGTATCATGGTTAGATTCACTATTATTGACTATTAGCATTTGAAAATAGTTATCATGGGATTAGTATAACACTTGTTAATGTAATTAGTCCTTATAAAAATATTAGATAATGTCGGTACATTCAAATATGAACTTATGGACCATCATTATTAATATGGAGGGATTAAAACTCCTATCATGAATAGTATTTGGCCCATGGTACAATAATAATAATAATATTCTTATTAGTAATAATCTAGGATTCAAATCCTAGAATCTAAACATTTAACTAAAACCTGGGTTAAGACCCTAACCCTAAATAGCGTGTAAGTTTGGATCTAATAGTACAACTTTACAATTGATGGTAGGAATTGATTCCAAGGGATCAAGCACTTCTTAGTGATGGTGCAGACAGTTCAAACATAAGGTGATGATTCTTCCCCTTGAGCTTTCCATCTTCTCATTAGCTTAAGTTATAGTTTTTATTTAAATTTATAATCGATATATCTCTCTTATAATCACATGTGTCAGCTAGTGGAAATTGAATTGCTATATTACATGCTTAATGATTCATCATGTATATTTGTTCATGCTTGTGAATTATTTATGGATTGTTTATGGAATTTAAACTGGTACATTAGTGGGAAACCCTCACATATAAATGTACACCCATATTTGGGATGTAACCTGATTGATTGTGATCATAATGTGCCTTCAACTTAGTGGCTGCTGAATGACGGTTTAAATTGGACATTGATGTGGGCCTACCATCCATGAGTTGTTGTATTAGGTGGTTTTCAAGGATGGTCTTTATCGCATGGTTTTAATAATCGCCCTTTGTGGCTTAGTTTCAAAATTCGTCATGTGTGGCTCAGTTTTGTCATTTGCCCTATGTGGCTTGGTTTTGGTATTTATCCTATGTGACTCGATGTACCATTTCTATACAACCATGCGATGGTAAGCCCCATATATTGTAATATGATTGGCCACTAGTCGATGAGTTTTCATTAAACATCCTAAGATGGTAGTCTCATGGGCCAGGGATGGTGATCATGAGACACTATGCTCGAGCTGTCGGCTTACGCTGGTCTCTAAGCTCCCCGTAGTGACCTTTGAGCTTATTAAATCTACTGGTTGTAAATGGACTAATAATGACTTGGCTAATCATGCATGCATAACATAGACCAGCAACTATTGTTGTTATACATAACATACAGATTCGCCTATCTAGATGCTTTACCTGAGGCACCAACCATCATCTGTTGTTATCATATCATACATAACATACAGATTCGACTGTCTGGATGTTTTACCCAAGGCACCAACCATCATCTGTTATTATCGTACATATTTGCCTGTCTGGATGTTTTACCCGAGGCACAGACTATCTGGATGTTTTACCCAGGTCGATGACTGCATGGGTGACGACCCCCAATGTCTGTCTGGATGTTTTACCCGGGACATAGGTTGTCTGGATGTTTTACCCACATAGGCTGTCTGGATGTTTTACCTGGGCCGACGATTGCATTCATGCATCCATGCATATAATAAGACTGCATTTACTCTGTTTTGGTTGTCTAGATATTTTATACTATTTCTTACATAATGCGGCGGTCTGTAATCTTGAGGGGAGTTCACACTGAGTTGGCCAGTTATCCATCAAATATATAACCGTACAGGTAGCACAGGTGGCCCTGATGATGTCCACATTCATATTGGTGAAGAGCAGGCTATGATTGACAATAGTGCATGATTATATTTGCTAAGGGCTGCTACAGGATTTCACAACTCAAAATTGTTGCAAATTTACTTTATTTCACATGTAATGTTATTTCATTTTGTATTTGTAAGAATGGAGACATTGGTTTGTATAAGTCATTATGGACACTCTCTTGTATATTCTAAATGAAATTTGAAATTTTCCTTTATGCTAAATTGTCCACTCTACGCTCATCTGCTTACTCTGATAAAAGAAGAAAAAAATATATTTGACCATCATTTAAGGTTAACACTCGAGTTTTTGGGAAACGGGTCGTGTACTAGAGTCCTAAAAAGTCGGGGCATTACAACTAATCATGTACATGCACCGCATTTGCATGTGCTTTTGGCATTGGAGTTGAGCACAGAGGAAGGGGTGCATGCCGTGATCGTGAGATGATGTCGCAGAGGGAGTGTAGGCGAGGGCATGCATCATTACAGCATACCATTCTTGCATATGAGTGTTGTACTGCTTTATCATTACTGCTTAATTGAATTGATAACTTGTTAACCCTTGCCTTATAGCTCCACTGAGTTGATCACTCACTCCCACACTGGGACGGTATTTTAAAACACCAATTAGACTCTGGTTTAGTTGCAGATGATGGCAATGCTTATGAGGCAGAGCTTGACTTTTATGATAATGAGGATGAGTTCTCCTACATGTAACTCTCTGGCGGGTTTATGTAGACCTGGAGTTGTGCATCGGGGCTATAGGGATATGGATAGAGAACATTACACTTTATTATTTTATATATTTTGGAATTATACATGTAACTATTTGACCTGGTATCATGTTCATACTCTGGGGACTCACAATCACTTATATGCTTTATATACTTATCACAGTCTTCCGCTTGCATAACTTAACTGTCTCTGGAGTATGATATGTTGTTTCGGTATAATCTCACTTATGTTTAATGCACTAATATGGACAACATTTAATCATCATTATCTATGTTGCATAAGTGATGTGTTGGAACTTGGGAGTTGGGCCCCTGCTCGACCCCTGATTTTCAGGGCGTTACATAATGTCTTCCTAAAGTGGGTGAAATTTCTCACATAGATGAAATTAACGGAAACGATTTTTGTTAAGGGATGCTTATATGAAGGAGATAAAATGGCCATGTGATCATTATGTAGGTGGAGGTTTTTTAATGGTGAAGGCAATGGAGAAGAGGATCGAAAGGAGAGGATGGAGATAGAGACATGGATGGAGCTTCGCATACAACCGACTAGATGGAGATGGAGAAGGTGAATGATGTTGGTGTCAGATGTCTTAAATCTGATACCTTGCATTCGATGACATCAAGCAAGCTTCGATGTTATCGAAGCCACTCCATGCCATTGAGTATTTTCGAGATTTTCACCCTTGCTCGCTGGACATATTTTGTCATTTTTCGATGACATCGAAGGTAGTTCGATGTCATTGAAGGTTCATGCAGATTTTCTGCGGAAACGCAGATTTTGCAGATTTTGTTTCCTATTCCATTTTGGTTCTTTTCTAAAGCTATATAAATGGTTGTATACGGGACTAGGAGGTATTTTAAGGCATTCTAAGGTTTCTAAAAGGGTTTTAGGGTTTCAAGGGGTGGAGAAAAGGTGGGCTTTGAGGATTGCTCAAGCCGGGTAAGTTCTTTATCTTTGTAATCTCTTCGTTCATAGTGGAATTCTATCGCTTTGTGCCATGGTTTTTTCCCGCAAGGGTTTTCCATGTTAAATCTCTGTGTTCTTCTTTAGTTTGTTTGGTGCTCTTGGATTACTATCCTAGATCCATATCTGTGTGATTCTGTAGCACAATCCCCAACAAGTGATATCAAAGTTATCGTTGGGGCATAGATCTTGATCTATAGGATTAACATCAATGGGAAATGCCAAGTTTAATATTGAGAAGTACTCAAGAAAAAATAATTTTGAGTTATGGAAAATTAAGATGATTAGTCTATTAACCAAGCAAAGCAAAGCTAAGGCTCTTAAGGAGCGAAAATCGACTATAAAAGATAAAGAATGGGATACTATTGATAGTAATGCTTTAACCTTCAGCCGTTTGTGTCTTACGGTTGATGTTGTCTATAATGTTTTGAGGGAGAAAACTACGGCTAGTTTATGGGCGAAGTTAGAGGATATCTATACAAAAAAATCATCTGAAAATCGCCTACACTTAAAGCTACAATAGTATAACTTCCAGATAGTAGAGGGTGCAGATCTGGAGGCCCACATCAGCAACTTTAACAAATTGTTTTCGAATTGCTGGATATGTAGGAAGTGATCAAAGATGAGGAACAAGCATGTATGTTATTGAATTCTCTTTTGGCATCATATGAGTCATTCAAGGACATAATGTGCACTGTAAATAAAACCATGAGTGTCGACACCATTATCTCAGCCCTTTAAGGGAATGCCATGAGAAAACTAAACGGCGGCATGAGGACATCTTCTGATGCACTGCTTACGAGGGGAAGAAATACTG
Organism: Magnolia changhungtana; assembly: GCA_030180095.1. NCBI lineage: Eukaryota > Viridiplantae > Streptophyta > Magnoliopsida > Magnoliales > Magnoliaceae > Magnolia > Magnolia changhungtana. Next base: position 3,385,166 of record JASAUF010000198.1, on the reverse strand, counting down.
AGCGAGGTACATGATCTTCAAGACCTAGATCCAAATTAAGGGCAAAGGAAAATTAAAGTACATGAAGGATGACTGGACACATGAAAAAGGATTGTACCAATCCTAAAGCGAAGAAAGAAAACTCAGAGGCTTCTTCCAAGGAGGCCAATGTTGTCACATCTGATGAAGAGATAAGTGGTGGTAATGTTCTGTATGTATCCATGATTGGTCACTTGCACAATAATCATAAAGATGAATGGATCCTTGACATAGGAGCATCATATCACATAGCTCTTCATCAGAGTTGGTTCACCAGTTATAAGGAATGCGATGGTGGACAGGTTTTATGGGCAATAACAATGCCTGTAATGTTGTGGCTATTGGTACTATGAGCATCAAGATGTTTGATGAGATGGAGCGTACCTTGACTAATGTCAAGCACGTTCCTGATATGAAGAAAAGTATGATTTCTCTCGGTGCACTTGAGGCTATAGGGTGTAAGTTCACTAGTATTGATGATGTCCTTAAAGTTTTAAAAGGGGCACTCGTGGTTATGATAGCGTAAAGGTACGAAAACCTTTACAGGTTGATCGAGAGTACTTCAGTAGGTGGAGCGGCAGCGGCTATTGTAGATTCCACGTCTCTACGTATGTGGCATACTCGTCTGGGCCACATGAGCTAGCGAAGCATGAAGGTATTATCTGATCGTTGTTTGATTCCTGCTTTTAAAAATTCTGATTTAGATATATGCGTGCATTGTATAAATGGTAAATAATCTAGATTATCTTTTAAATCTGAAAAACATGTATGTAAGGGAGTGCTTGATTATGTGTACTCTTATGTATGGGGGTCATTGCCAGAGGTATCCATTAGGAGGTCGTCATGGTTTATTTTATTCATTGACGATTACTCCCGGAAAGTTTGGGTTTACTTCATGAAACGTAAATCCGAAGTTTTCACCATTTCAAGTAATGGAAGGCAATGGTAGAAAAATAGTCAGGGTGAAAAATAAAGGTTTTAAGGACTGACAATAGTGGAGAATTTACTTCTACTAATTTAATGAATATTGCAAGGATGAGGGAATCATTAGGTACAACATGGTGCGCCATACACCCGAATAAAACGGTGTGGTTGAGTGAATGAATCGGACTCTCTTGAAGAGGGCCTAATGCATGTTAAGTAATGTTGTGTTGGGCAAGGACTTATGAACTGAGGCCGTTAACATGGCTTACTATTTGGTGAACCGGTCTTCTTTTATGGTAATTGAATGTAAAATTTCAGATAAAGTATGGAGTAGTCATATGCTGGACTACTTAGATTTACATATATTTGGTTGTGAGGCTTACTCTCATGTACTGTCAGTTGAGAGAGATAAGCTAGACCATAGAGCCAAAAAGTACATCTTTGTCAGCTATGGTGTAGGTGTGAAAGGTTACAGGTTATTCGATAAGGTCACATGTAAGGTCATCACTAGTCATGACATGAGATTCGATGAAAGCTCTCTATTCCATAAGAATGATAAAGATGAGCAAGAGGAACTAGAAAGGTTGATCATAAATGTCCAGATTGACACAGATAATACTCAGGCAGAGACAGATGCGTAGAAAGAGGTACAGGATTAGGTGGAGCAGCCAGCTATGAGAAGAACTCACCGCATGATCGCAGGTTACCGGTAAAATATAGGGACAACTCCAATATTACATATGCCCTCATTACAGATGAGGGGGACCCATCTATTATTCAGGAGGCTCTTAATGAGCCTGATGTAGAAAAGTGGAAGATGGCTATGAACAATGAGATGGATTGTTGCACAAAAACCACACATGGGAGCCGATAGAGCTTCCAGTGGGCCGAAAAGCGATCAGATGCAAGTGGGTATTCAAAAGGAAATAGGATAGATATAAAGCAAGACTGGTAGTGAAAGGTTATGCTCAAAGAGAATGAATCGACTTCATAGAGATATTTGTGTCGGTGGTTAAGCAGGTGTTTATCAGATTCGTGTTGGCACTGGTTTCCCAATACGATCTCGAGTTGGAACAAATGGATGTTAAGACTGAATTCCTGCATAGGGAGTTGAAAGAGCAGATCTACATGAAGCAACCAGAGGGCTACAAAATTAAATGGGCAAAGAAAAAGGTTTGCAGGTTAATGAGGTTGTTATACAACTTAAAATAGTCGCAAAGGTAGTGGTATAAAAATTTTGATTCTTTCATGTGGAGTGAGAAATTTACTCGGAATGAATACGATCACTATGTCTATTACAAGACACTAAGTGATGACAAATTAATCATCCTAGTTTATATGTTGATGATATGTTTATTATCTATCATGATATGTCTGAAATTAATGTACCGAAGATTCAGTTATCAGGGACATTCAAGATGAAAGATCTGAGGGCTGCAAAAAAGGGTTCTCGGCATAGATATTTATAGAGACAAGAAGAGGAGTAGGTTTGGTTATCACATGCTGAATACATTGAAAAGGTATTGATCAAGTATGGGATGGACCAGGCAAAGCTAGTGAGTGTTCCCCCACGCAGCTCACTTCAAGCCTTCCTCAGAACAATGTCCTAAATCAAATGAGGAAGAGTGGGTTATGTCTCATTTACCTTATTCAAATGCGGTTGATAGTTTAATGTATGACATGGTCTATACAAGACCAGATATTTCACAGGCAGTTGGTGTTGTGAGTAGATACATGTCTAACCCCGACAAACAATATTGAGAAGTGGTAAAATGACTACTTCGATACATTCGAGGTACGAAAGACTATGTCTTAACTTTTAAGAAGACAGGAGCAAAGTTGGTAAGGTATGTAGATTCAGACTACGCAGGTAGTGTGGATTCTAGAAAGTCAACTTCAGGATACTCGTTGGTATTAGCGAGTGGAGAAATTAGTTGGATGTCAAAACTTCAGTCTGTGGTGGCTCTTTCCACAACAGAAGTAGAGTATATGGCAGTGACGAAAAAGTTTAAGGAAGATGTCTGGTTAAGAGGCATGATAAATCAGTTGAGACTTCAGCAGGAGGCCATGTCGGTTAATTGTGATAGCGAGAGCGCTATCAATTTGGCTAAAAATTTTGTTTATTACTCTCGTACTAAACATATTGATGTTCATCACCACTTTATTCGACAGGTGCTCGAAGAAGGAGGCGTAACTATTGAAAAGATTCACACCAGGGTGAATCCAGCAGACATGCTCATTAAGGTCGTTCCTACGAAGAAGTTCAAGTTCTGTGCAACTTCTCAGGGCTTGGCGATGGCATAAAAGAAGGACAGAGTGTACATGAGAAGCATTGATGAAGCTATGATGCAAGGCAGAGATAAGAGAAGAGGACTAGAATTTACACGTTTGAAAATTGAAGACATGGTGGAGATTGTTGGTGTCAGATGTCTTAAATCTGATACCTTGCATTTGATGACATCGAGCAGACTTCAATGTCATTGAAGCCAGCTCGATGACATTGAAGCCACTCTATGCCATCGAGTATTTCCAGGATTTTCACCCCTGCTCGCTGGACATATTTTGTCATTTTTTCGATGACATAGAAGGTAGTTCAATGTCATCGAAGGTTTACGCAGATTTTCTGTGGAAACACAGATTTTGTTTCGTATTCCATTTTGGTTCCTTTCTAAAGCTATATAAAGTGTTGTATACGGGACTGGGAGGTATTCTAAGGCATTCTAAGGTTTCTAGAAGAGTTCTAGGGTTTCAAGGGGTGGAGAAAAGGTGAGGTTTGAGGATTGCTCAAACCGGGTAAGTTTTATCTTTGTAATCTCTTCTTTTATAGTGGAATTATGTTGCTTTGTACCATGGTTTTTTCCCGTAAGGGTTTTCCACGTAAAATCTTCGTGTTCTTCTTTGGTTTGTTTGGTGCTTTTGGATTGCTATCCTAGATCCATCTTTGTGTGATTCCGCAGCACAATCCCCAATAAATTAGAACCTCATGTAGTGGAGAGAATAGATAGGAGTAGGTTACAATATTTGAAACTTTTCATTTCAATGTATGTGTACATCGAGTAGTACACCACAAGAGTATGTAGATATTAATGAGCCTCGTTAGTTGAATTCGTATTTAGAAGAATCCGTCGAATGAAATATGTTGAAAAATGAGCATTTCCTCTAATGTAGTGGTAGAGTAATTTGGCAGTCAAAATGCATATGTATTTGTGCTTCTCTAAAATGATGTCTATATACAATGATGGCCCATTTATGACGGTAAATCTCAAAACAAATAGGCTCTCAAGTCAAATTGACTAAATTGTGGAACCCATTGTTGCACGTCACAATTTCAAAATTAGATTGGTTGAACAATCCTATACCTTGATTCGTGGACACTTGTTTGTGTAAATAGGATGATTGAAAATTTTGCATTTCCAAGCATCCAATAAATATTCACCAATCCTACAATGAGATTATATATATATATATATATATATATATATATATATATATAAGTGCATAAATTTTTTTATCGATGATGCATCTAAATTTGGAATAATAACTTAATTGTATGCCATATTTACAATCTCTATCAAAGTATCAAAGTTTTTCTTAATTATCTCCACCAATCCTTTTGAAACACTATCAATCAAAATATGAACAACATTGAGCATGTCTGGATTGGGGATCACCATGGTATTGTAATGGAAAAGTGTCATCATTATGATTTTACCACTGTAAAACCAAACATAGCAATTCCTTGTCAAATACAATTGAGTTAATGAGACATGAATTTATAATCATTGTTCCTTTCAATTGCATTACCGTGGAAATCTTGAATCTATATGGGCTCATCAGTGTATGAATTTGATGATTTGATATTAAAGTAACGGAAAAGTGTCATCATTAGAATTTTATTACCGATAAACTAAAAATGGAAATTGTTGGTCAAAGGCATCTATTTTCAAGAAGGAGATAAAGGAATTTGTAATCATTGCTCTTTTCCATTACAATACTATGGTAAGGGTCCTAACGGCATAACAATATTGAAGCATATTAATCATAGGATGAAGCATTGTTGGAAACAGGCCCATGGAGCTCACTTGTGGACAACCACTAGTAAGTGAGTCCTAAATGAGTTTCCTTTCAAATCTCTCTTTTTCATTTCTCTTAGGATTTGAAAATTAAATTATAAAGTAAAAACAGAATTCAATTGTAGGTAAAATTAAGGAGAATGAGAGATATCGGATGAGAAGGGATAATCCCTATCTCATCCAAACTCTTTCAATACCTCCCTTATAAAAAGGGAAGGTTATCTTTGCTAAATGGATCTTAGAAATGAAAGTCCTCAAAGTGAAAATAAGGAGGAAAATATCATTTTATCCATTTGTCCTACCTCTAAATGATCTAAGCCATTAATTAGATCTAATGGCTATTGTAACTGTAGAATCAGAAGAGTAAAAAAGATTCACTTTGCTTCCACAGTGGTTAAGCGGACCACTAGATGTAAATCGTTCATCTTTAGCTTTATGGGAAGGTTTCAAGATTGTGTAGATCATAGGATTTTGTGGGCCTACCTATCCTAGTTATCTTTCAGTGGTAACATAGTGTAACAGCCTGATTTTCATAAGCCGAATATAGCATTCTATTTACGAAAACTCGAGCATTAACATAGGAAAATGTAATGTACGTGTGATACGAGTCAATGACATTTAAAGTACAGGAAATAACTAATCATAATATACCGTCAAGTATCAAACACTAGGAAATACTAGTCCACTCAGCTGGGGACTTGGTACAAATCCAAAGCATCAAATGTCATAACAAACTACTTAAAGAAAAGATACTAATAACTACTGGTTGAGCCCATAGAACGCAGCCACATCTTGATGGGGCTCCTCTTTGAAAAGCTCTTCTCCCTCTGTAGCGGGATTGACATCAGGGCTTGCCTCGTAAACTCCACCATCTAATGTTATTCCTGCATCATCTATACGGTTGTATATTCAAAGCATAAGTGACTAGCTCGGTGAGAATTCCTCTCAAGATTACACATCACCGTATTAGTCAAGTATAGTTTAAACAAAAAACATACGAAAAAATCCACGATGCAATTTTATTTTAATGCATGGATGCGTGAATGCACATAAGCCTGAGGATGCTCATCCAGCTGGCTTTTGGGCAAACCCTATGAGTGAAGAAAACTCACGTGTAAGTGGTTAGTCACCAGCGAAAATACATCAAGTATGTAATAAAGTGACTAGCTCACACAAATTGGGTTGATCGTCGGTGGTCTGGAAGCTAGCAAACATATCACAATAAATGATACATGCTACAACATCTAGAATTAGCCACAGCTATTGCCTATATGTCATGAATGCATGATTAGCCCAACCGTTATTATTTTAATTGCAAACAGTCATTTTAAGAAAGCTCAAAGGTAACTATGCGGGGCTTGTTACCCAGCATAGGTCGACAGCTTGAGCATATTGTCCCATACCACCATCCGGTCTCATGAGATTCCAACAACTAGGATGTTTAATTGTAACCTCTTTACCTAGTGGCCAATCATAGTTCAACAAGTGAAACTTACCATTGCAAGGTTATACAAAAATAGTCCATCAAAGCCACATAGGGCAAATAGTACCCATCAAAGGATGCAATCAAAATGGATTCTCCTCAAAAACCACATAGGCATAAATGATCCAAAAGATGAAAAGTCCACAACAAAATTCCATTTAATCCATTAGACAAAAATGACCACTAGTTCGAGAGACCATTGTAATCACAATCATTCAAGTTTATAAATATATGCCTACAATCTATCACCCAACGTGTTCTTTAATAACAAATTCCAGCATGTCCATGCACTAATGCATGTATGCTAATATCGCTATTGATAACCTTTTAATAACTATTAATTGTGGATTCACAAGTGATCAAGCCCATTATAAATGGTGATGATGAACAATAATGATCAGATCCATCATCAACAATGATGATAAGATCCATCATCGATAGTGATGATTGATTTGACAAGTTAGATTAGCATTAATTTTATTAATTCTTATAATATACAATTATGTTTTATAATTAGTTTAATATTATTAGAAGATTAATGCTCTTTTTATCATTAAAATATTCACAACAATGCTACTTAAACCCTATGATTAACAATATACATAAATTAAGTTGGAGCACGTCTCCACCACCAAATGATGCATGGACCCAAAATGGAGGGTAGTGTTGGGGTTTGACCAAACTAATGTATTGGACCTCCATCAATTGATATGATACATTTACTTTTTGAGTTAATTTTTATGAATATATTTAAGTGAGTTTGAAAGGTATACATTTTAATGCTCATGGGCACTCAAGATTCGAAAAAACGTCTTAATAGCAAAGGAAGAGTTGTGCTCCATGGATCTCATTGCCCTGGCCATGACCATACAAGTCCCTGAGCATACTTATGATACGATTAGATGGTTATCTCATGTGAGGAGACTAGTTTGGTATCAAAATGGATAATCTCTGCCCATCAGGGCTGACTTGGTGTCGGTTTGCCTCCTTCCCTAACTCCCATGAGTTTGTAAGTGTGCAATGGATAGTTCGTTGGGATAGGGCCTTTGGTCACTTGCATTGGCAATGATCACTTGTAAATATCAATGCTAGGAGATCCACTATGCCCAGACTTGAATAAGCTTGTGGTTACACTAGCTCCGTTGAAAAATCCCTATGAACTGAGGATGTGTGGATGGAGAGGCCTTGATTGATCATGCTTTGGCCCTACTTACGTGGCTTCTGCATAGCTATTGAAAGTATGTATAGCTTTTAGCCTCTTGATTAGGGTCCTTAAAGTACATATGGTTACACCCTAAATTTGGTTTTCGGTGCCCATTCGTTATTACCCGAATCGGGGTTTGCTGACAACCTCCGTAAAACCCTAATTTCGACACTTAGCGCCCCACCAAGATCCAAACTCAGCGTTCCAAAAGGAGGATTTAGAAAAAACTATGAAACTGAGCATAACTCAAATAATTCCACAAGCAACATACATCTCCTCTATACAAAAAGGTTATATACAATGCTGGAAAGGAAAATACATGGTGTAAAAAAAATGAAAAGATTGGGCTCATGCTCCAACCTCAATATAGATACGCCCTAGCATAACCTACAATGTAAACAAACGCGCATAAGCTTCCTATGAAGCTCAGTAGAGTGCGTGTGTGCATGCACAATGCATATGGAAAATATATAACATCAATATCAATATCAGAGTAAGCAGTAAAGATCGAGGGTCAATCATGCCAATGTCTATGTGTGCAACCAGCCATACCAAGGCTATGTATCTATGATATGCAAAGGACAACTGTGTCGAATATCATATGCAGCCTTGAGTTGCGATTTACCAATCATAATGTCTAATACACATCAATATGGTTCTCAATTGGAATCACCAGAGTCTAGTACAGAGGCACCGAAACCTAACGCACAAACATGCAAACAAAGGAGACCTTATTATTGGCCTTGTCAATGGTATGCAAATGCCCACATGGCTCACCAGTAGTGGATCCATTTCTAAGATGGTCAAACTTAATCTCAATCGTCACCACACACTTTGAACAGGTGAGACCGTACCCCATTCTAACCAATCACGACATGGTGGGAAACACGACCTACTAATATTTGACAAACTGGTGCTCATGGATTTACTCGGTCTGGGCATTGGAGCATCCTATGGCCCACAAGGGTTTGGGAATTTTCACCTAGGGATATCTTTAGCATCCAGTAAAAGTAACCCAACTTTCGATGTTTATACTCATATATGTCAACCATGACAAAGTTGTGGTGGCTACAATCCTAATGTCGTTAGGGTGGAAGGTACAACGCTGATGTTGGTAGGGTGTAGATGCAAATGCATGAATGCATGATTCCACAATTCGAGCCATGCAACTATGCCATGCAAGCTATGCATACATATAAGGAGGCCTAATCTCATGCGGTTTCCCTAAAAAATCCTAAACCATAGGGTCATCAATGCAACCTTGTCGTGCATATACAAGGAAAAACCATGTCATGAGTACCAACTATAGTTCATTAGCCAGTAGGGATGCCACTAAAGTTGGGCGTCGAGTCGAGTCGGACCGAGTTAGGGTTGACCTGAATCGACCCAACTCAGTACCGAGTTCAGCATTCCTGACCCGATTCGAGTCCGAGTCTGGCCTCGGCTAACACGGACCGAGTCTGACTCGGTCACAGGTATCGAGTGGGGTTAGGTGCGGGCGGGTATCCATGGGCCGAAATCATAGCTCAGAACCTAGTTGCACCTGCCGGAATTGCAGCCTCTCCATCATTTACACGGCATCTTAGATCTAAAATGTTAAATATGGGTTTTTTTTTATGTGTATGTCGGGTTTTGGATCGAGTCGAGTTACTACCAAGTTGGATTTTGGGTCGACTCGGTTTAAGTTCAGATTGGACAAAGTCTACTTGTTTCAGATCGACTCACCTACTCAGTTAGGGTTGAGTCGGGTTTGAACGAATCTACTGAGTTGAGTCATCCCGTGCCCAGTTCTACATGTCACCCACTGGACAATGTCCCAAAGCTGGTTGTGCTAAAGTATGATTGAACCACTATCCAAGTCATGTGCACTTGATGTGGATGAAGAGTGATGACGTAAATCATATAGCCAACCATTTATGTGGTGAGTAATGTCATGCGGCATCAAATATAAGGGCAATGCTATAACGACTATATAAGCAATGTTATATCCGATGTACGAATAATGCTACATTAAGTATAAGTTAAGTTCCATATCATCATAAAGGAAACACCACATTAATACAAGTGTAAGGATTACACCAACATAATAGTAACACGACTTTAATCGTAAAGGAAATGCCCCATTATTGTTGAAAATTCTGAAATTAAAGTATTTTGGAAATAAAAAAGATGAATAAATTTTATTAGAACTATGTTGGAGCACATATTAGATACACTATCCTTAAATGGTGATTCACCCCCTCTTATGTGATGTAAGATCGTTGGGGGGTTGCCGACAAATTACTTCCAATATACGATAAACCTTGTTTGGTCCTACGCATTGCAATCATGAAGGGACCACCTTAGGAACTCGGTTAATGCAGTCAATATTCAGGTAGGAGACTCTGTGTGTAAATGTCTAATTGCTACTGCAAGAGGTCTTATTGAAGGATGAGAAGATGAGTGGGATAGGGTGTTGGTTCTAGTCTCCGAGGAGATTTGTTGCTTTCGTTGTATATTTTGATTCCAGCAACACCATTTTATATAGATGGAGGGAGTAGACTATTTCACTTGAGGTCGTCAAAGTTTGTAACATTGTAAAAATGTTTCTAAACGTTTGCTCATTTATCCAGATGTTTCAGACTGTTTGATCATTAATCTGAAGTTTGATTATAGATCTAATTGTTTAGATTAAATATTAGACCGTTGCAAAATATTTTGCATGTTATAACGTTGTGAATGGTTCTCTCTTTGTACATTGCATAACATACATAAGACTGCCTATAACACTAGCATACTCAAGTTGTGCAACTACTCTTCCATCATTTTCTTTCAACTTGATACTTGGATTAAATGGTGTATTTGCCTATTTGATTTTCAAGTGATTAAACTTGTTCAATATCTTCTCAATGTAATGAGACTGACACAGTGAATAAACTCCACTATATTTTTTAACTTTAATATCTAGTTTGGCATCCGCTTGTCCAAAATCCTTTATTTTGAAGACAGAAAAGAGAAACCTCTTTGTTTCAATTACACATTTCATTGTATTATTGATAATTAACATGTCATCAATATATAAACATATAATAATGATGATGCAATAACTACACACCTTAGAGTAAATGCACTTATCAGCTACATTATGCATGAAACTATGAGAAAACACATTTGAATTTAATTTTTCATGCCATGGTTTATGTGCTTGCTTCAATTCATACAATGACTTAATGAGCCTACACACTTCTTCTCATTTTCTAACAGAACAAACCATCCTGGTAGCTCCATGCATACCTCCTCATTGAGGTCACCATTCAGGAACGTTGTCTTTACATCCATTTAGTAGATGTGAAGATGATGTATAGATATTAATGCGAATAAAATCATAATCGATGTTATTCTACCCACAGATGAATATGTGTCAAAGTAATCGATTCATTCTCTCTGATGGAATCCTTTTACAACTAGTCAAGCCTTAAACATCTGGACAGTACTATCAGTGTGGTATTTTCTCTTGAATATTCACTTGTACCTATAGGTTTGTGACCTGGAGGTAGATCTATCAGTTCCCATGTTTGCTGTTGTTAATGCACTAATTTGTGCATCTTGTTTGTCAACCATGTGAGTCCTTGTGTCATGTAGTCGGTTGAGCCTCTGGAAGCTGAAGACCAAAGAAACAATAGAAAAAGAGTATCAAGGAGCAAAAAACAGGTAAAAGATGTGCCTTTGCGACCCTAACCCTTGACCCAAAACAACCCTTAAACTTCTTGATAATCTTGGCTTAATATTAAACATTGTTGATCATCCCTTAACCTTAAAAACCTAATTGGAATATGATAAGTAAGGCTAAAAGAACTGCGAAGCTGCTGTGAAGTCATATGCTCAAAATAGCAGATTTTAAGTATTGCTTGATCCCATCGTATAGACCTCAAGGGGTCTTTGATGGCGTCGAAGACCACTTGATGGAATTGAGTAGGTAACTCGGATATGTCCAGCAAGTTATCTGAGTTTCTTGATGGAATCAAGGAACCTTCAATGATATAGAAGGATACCCTTGATGCCATCAAAGACCACTAATTGGCATTGGATAGCAGTATGTAAACTGTCCAGTAACAATTTAACTGAAAAATCGATTTCTTCAATGTCATCGAAGCCCTGCTCGATCCAATCGAAAGAGTCATTATCTACCCAGTTTTTAGCCATTGGAACTTGAATGTCTTATAAAGGGCATTCAGTTCTTGGATATTTTTATGGGTTTTTGGTGTAATAGAAGCTTAGGTGATATCATGATTATATCCATTATCCAAGCCTCTAAACTAATGAGTTATAAGTTATCTTCATTGAAATTAATACTCTAATAATAATTCCAACCTCTACCTTAAAAATATACTTGAACTCCTCTATTTTTTAGATGTTAGACTCAACCTTCTAGGCATACCATTGTCTAAATCTTCTAGAAGACTTATTTATATAAATTCCCTAGGAATTACAACTTTTCATTAGTTGTAGGAGATTCTACCAACCTCCCATCACCTTCGTCACCGCATCGGAGCACTACATGCAAGGTGTTTGATCTTGGAATTGAAGCCTTAGCAAAGCATTGACATCAAGATTAAGGGAGTAAAAAGAAGATGATTGAAGCACGAGAGAGCATCAATCAAGCAATTCGAGATGGCACTACAAAAGGAATTTAATCCAACAAGTTGTTAATTGTAAGAGTCTGGTACACTCATTCCTTGTGTAAGAGTGAGTGTAGAGTTTGAATTGCCAAACTCAAATAGGTTTTTGTGCGAGACCTTGGATCTTATATAGGGCCTAAATCAATGTTCTTATGTGGGACCTTGGCTATTGTATAGGGCCAAAATCAATGTTCTTGTGTAGGACCTTAGCTATTGTATAGGGCCTAAATCAAAGTTCTTATGTAGGTCACCGAACACGAGTGCATACGTGTTAGTCTCAGTGGAAGCCTCCAACTGGAGTAAATATAGGTCCTTGGATTAGGACCAAGATTGGTGGTTAGCCTAAGGAAAACCAATTAAAGTATCTTGCGAGAGCCTCGGACGAGATTGTACGTTAGTGGTTCTTATGTAGGACCGAGGTTCGTGGAGAGCTTATAGAAAACTACGGAAAATCTCTTATAGGAGTCGGTCCTTGTGTAGGATTGTAAAGGTTAGAGGTGCACCTAATTAAAAACCTCTAATAGTGAAATCTGGTTCACTCATGGGTTGAGTACGTTCGTCAAGAGTAGAGTAGGAAAATCAAACCACTATATATGTTTGTGTTTGAAACTGTTATTTGAGTACTTGTTTGACTATGCTTATGTGATTAAATAGTTAATTATATGTATGAATGATTAAACGATTGCTAGGAGTTGATAGTTAGTATATCCCACATATATGTACATTATCATATTTATAGATTAATTGTTTAATTGCTACATATCTTTTAGTATGTGTGATTGGATCTTCTAATGGCTTAGAAGCCTTAGAGTTAATTGTCTTGCTTAGATTAATTTGCTTATTAACTTAAGTAGGAAATTGGGTATTAAAATAATAAAATTTTTAATTGGTCCTAATCACCCCCTCTGGGACATAGTTTTCATTCTATAGTCCCACATAGCTTCCGCAGTATACCTATGGTGATCTCATTACACCATGTGTGAACTTTTAATTGGTATTAGATCAGGTTGATCTTGAAGGGCTTAACCGCCTTGAGTTGATCCAAGGGCCTTAAGAATGATGTTTACCCAAGAGGGATATGCCATCACATGACTACCATATTTTGGTGGGTCTAATTATGCCTATTGGAAGGCTAGGATAAGGGTCTTTCTAAGGTCTCTTGACCCTATGATTTGGGATATTGTCGAACAAGGATAGACAATGCATATAGAACAAGTTATGGTTGATGGTAAAACAATTAGCACTCTCAAAGATAGATCAAAATGAAGTGTCGATGAGAGAGCATGGTATACCTATGAGGTCAAAGCTCTCGATGTTATTTACTATGCGGTTCCCTCGATGAATTTAAACGCATTTGCACATGTGAAACTAGGAATGAAGGTGGGGCATATTGGAAATCTCTCACGAGGGAACTAGTACGGTAAAGAGATAAAAGCTTCATCTATTAATGACCCATTTCGAAAACATTAAAATAGAAGAGTCTGAAACTTTAATGGAATTCTACTATAAATTGAACAATATTTGTAATTCTATGTGAGATTTACGAGAGAAGATTCTGAAAAGGCTTATATATAGAAAAATACTTAGATTCCTACCAGATGGGTTCACTCACAAGATAACCTCGATAGAAAAGTGTAGAAACATATATGAGATAAAAGTAGAAGAACTCTTAGGTTCCTTATAAACATTTAAACTATACTTTAAGACCCCCTCTAGAGCAAAGAAATTAGCCATTATGAAAACATCTCATAGGCATTCACATGAACATAAATTCATTAAGTTTAAAAGTGATAGTAATGATGAGGATGAAGAGAGGAAATTATCTAAAAAATTTAAGAAATTTCTCAAGTTTAGTAGAGGGAAGAGTTGTGACAAAAAGGATAAGATGGTTGAGAAGCGTAAAGATAAATCTGCTAAACCACCTAAGTCAGTCCAATGTTACAACTGTGAGGGTTATGGACTTCTTGCCCCCGATTGTCCTATCAAAATAAGATCTAAAGGCAAGGCTATGGTGGCAACATGGGATGATACAAATGAGTCTGAATCCACTTCAAAAGACTCTTCTAGTGTTGAAGACTTTCCATGTCATATCAGTCTACATCACAACATCCCTCCCTAGAGATTTGAGAGACCATAACACCTCAAGAAGGTGACCTTAGAAGGTCCATTTGGGCTAAATAGTTGAATCAGAGGATCAATCCTCATCTTTGAGCTCAATTGATAAACCTAAGGATTTCAACCTCATTTATGAGCATAATTAATAAATTTGAGGATTTCAGCCTCATACTCATGCTTTATAGTTAAACTAGAGAACTTAGCCTCACACTGAGCATATTGGTATATGTGAGGATTAAGCCTCATTTGCATTGATAATTTAAGCTTTAAATTTGCTAAATTTTAGTATCATATGTTTTATCTTATATTATCATTGATCATTCTCATTTTAAATTAGTATATATTTTAAATGACCATAACTAGCATGCTCCATAATCTTAATGATTATATGCACCCTTTAAACACCCGTTAGAATGTGCCTTATAATTGATAAATTTATGGCTTATAGAGTAACTCCATGCTAAGTTTTTATTGGTATATTAAGTAGAATTAACTCTTTTTTAAATACTAACAAAAGGGGGGAGAGAGTCCCACCAAAACAATGAATTCCATTTTACAGGGTTTGCTTGTTGATGCATGAATTGATGAAATAGGGGAAGCAAGTATGGGGGAGCATTGCAAGTGTTACATATCTTAGTGTAACGAGTTGTAAATCATTTATATTTGACGTGTAATATTTTGAGTTGTTTTGGTATGCCATTAGTATGGGCCATGACATGCTCTAGGTTAGGTTTTTGTCACATAATTGATAAATGAGGAGATTGTTGTGCATTAATTTATGCATCTTATTTGTCAATCATGTGAGTTCTTATGTCATATAGTCGGTTAAGCCTATGGAAGCTGAAGACTGAAGACACAAGAGAACAAGAGTATCAAGGAGCAAATAACAGTTAAAAGAGGTACCTTGGTGACCCTAAGCTTGACCCAAAACAACCCTTGAACCTCTAGATGATTTTGGCTTAATAGGTAAACCTTGTTGATCATTCCTTAGCTTTAGAAACCTAATTGGAACATGATAAATAAGGCTAGAAGATGTGCGAAGCTTCTGTGAAATTATACGCTTAAACTAGCATATTTCAAATGTTGCTCGATCTCATCAAGCAGACCTAGAAAGGTCTTCGATGGCATCAAAGACCACTTGATGAAATCGAATAGATAACTTAGATATGTCCAGCAAGTTATCTAAGTTTCTCAATAGAATCGAGGAACCTTCAATGACATCGAAGGATAATAGCAGTATGTAAACTGTTCAGTAATAATTCAGCTGGAAATCTGATTTCTTCAATGCCATCGAAGCACTGCTCAATACCATCGAAAGAGTCATTATTTTCCTATGTTTTTAACCATTGAAATTCGAACTTCTTATAAAGGGCATTTGGTTCTTGGACATTTTCATAAATTTTTGGTGCAATAGAAGATTAGGTGATTCCATAATTGCATCCTTCATCCCAAGCCCTAAATCAATGAGTTCTAAGTTATCTTCATTGAGATTAATAATTTAATGAGAATTCTAACCTCCACCTTAAAGATGTGCTTGAGCTCATCCATTTTCTAGAGATTAGACTCAATGTCACACCCCAGACTCGGTGATCGAACTCCCAAGGAACCTGATAGCCGGTTCCGGCCGCAACAGCCTCCGTAGTACCCCATTCTCGGCTCCTGACACAGGTTCCGATCCTGGGATCCCACAAGGAGGATTTTCATGTCATAATTCTAATCCAATTGAGCATACCCAAGATCATAGCAAGTAAATCTCAGAAATAAACCAAGGAACATATTACAAAATCCACTATGAATTTAAACTTTACAGGTACAAGGTTCTAAAGGAAATGCATAATATAGAAAGAGGGAAGGAAAGGTCTGCAACAAGTCCTCAGCTCACGCCAACCAAATCCACAGCTCCTCCGCTACTGCAGTGACCTAAGATCTCCTGTACACATCAATCGTGCATAAGCCTATAGAAAGCTTAGATGACGGTGTAAGGTGTGTGACAATAGTGCTCAGAAGAAGATAGGGGAGAATGCAGAAGGAAACATGAATGATACCAATGCCACTAGTCGTATCGAGGCTAGGCTATGAATTCAGCAAGCCGTACCAAGGCTATATAATGTAATACATGAGTACTGGGCACCCTACCAAGGCGATGCAATATAAGGCTTATACAGCCGATGCAAATGCAATGCGAAGTAATGTCAATCCTCATATCCAATCCACATATCAAGTACAGTTCCATCATAAGGAATCTACCGAGGTCAAGTACACTACAAGATGACTATCGCTTTACAGACCCGCACAGTCAAATGAGCGTAGGAAACCTCACTACCCGCCTGTGAACAGCCAATCACCAACGAGGCTCAACGGTAGCGGACCCATTCACGAGCTGATCGGACTCAGCCTAACTATTACCCTCTCTCTTAGGCGGGTAAGGCTACACCCCATCCCAACCGACCACTTGCAGTGGGAGTCGAGGCCTAATAGTATAAGGCCCTTGTGCGCTCATGTTTTTCACTCGGTCTCGGCGCTAGGGCGTTTCCTTAGTACCATGGAAGTTTAGGGGCTTTCACCCAGGGATATCCTATGCACCCCAATGCTCAAGTAATATTTTCGGTGTTCACACAGGGCCATCCACGATATACTTGTGGAGGCGTCGGCCCTATTGAAGAAAGGGCGATAATATCCATGACATGCGATGCCAGATGCATGAATCATGCACACCAATCATGCACCACCTCCAAGCACTTAACGTGCAGAGGAGGGGAAAATCTATCCCTCTACCACATCTGCCCAATGACCACACACCATGTAAATCCAATCACACAATGATACATATGGGTCATGAGGATGAAATAGGTGCGTCATACGGCGATGATGTTATAACATACACCTCCTTTACAAGGAGGGACTAAGTCTAGGTACTTAGACAATTCTCTAAGGAGTCATCCTCTAGTGGAGGCCCAATAGTTTAGGGTAGCCCACAAGGCTAAGGAGAACAATAACATGGGCCTAAATAGATGAACGGTCCTAGCAAGGGTCTATGGTAGGCCTTTAACCAGCCATAGAAACCCATGGGCCTACCTTAGGACCACTAATGTGGACATCTCACCACAACTGGTCCCCAAGAGATAACTCATCTCTAATCAATTGCGGATCAAGGCCCAAGGCCTATACCAATGCATAGGCCTAGTGGGCAACACACATAGCCCAACCCATATGTAATATCGTGGGCCCATAAGCAAGGTTTAGGCCCAATCATAAGGGTCATTAATCCACATTGTGGTGGGCCTAGTGGGCAGCCCATCACTCAAACCCCATGGGCAATTATCATGTGTAAGTCAAGTGAGTTGGGCCTACAACCCGGCCCAAGTATAAAGTTGATTTGGTGGGCGACCAAGGGCCCAACCACTTGTGAAATCCGGCCCATAAACCCAGCACAATAATATGGTAAAAATGACCCAATGGTCCAAAAGGCCTACCTATAAAGTTCCAACCCTTTTGGGCCTAAGCAATCCAATATCTAGTTACATTTATGGACCCATTAAAAACTCCAACTATGGTGGGCCTGAAAGATGCACTAATTAAGCCCAAGAATTAGGGGATTTAAAGCATAATTTATTCCTTCTAAGTACTCACAATGTGGTGGGCCCCACTTCTCAAAATTTCAGCCTGAAGGCCAAGCATAATTATAACACAGTGCTAGATTTTTAACCCAACAGGTTTATGGGCCTGTTGGAGCCCAGAAAATGATCCATTTGATTAGGACATCAGTCCAAGTAGTCCAGCCATCAAGTCAGAGGGCCCCGCCACATAGGATTACATCACATTAACTGGGGAAAAAGGTGGGCCATACTGTTGGACCAAGGTCCAGCAGGTAGTCCACATGGGGTGTCCCACATGGGCCTGGGCGTCCCAATGGGCTGGACTCCCAGCCCATGTGCTAGCAAAAGGGCAGGCCCCACCTTCGGTACTCCACACTTAGATGAACCATACTTAAGTGGGCCACACAAAGGAATGCTATAGGGATAAAGCACAAATCATGGTGGGCCACAAAATGGGGTGGACGGCCAGCCCATGCTGGACGCCCCAGCCTTGGGAGTTCAGCTTGGTGGGTCAGTCTAGCCCTCGCCAAATATTCCTCAATGGTCCGTTGGGCTCGAAATTCGGTAGGTGGGTCCTAGCAGGGGTGGGCCACCTTCAATTAAAATTTCAGATTTTTCCGAGTTAGGAAAGTATTTTTTATAATTTAATAGAAAACTATCTGTCCAGAAATCTGGTTATAGCAGAATTCTGGCTGTCCCTGCTTTGAACACCCAATGGGGTGGGCCCGAGGTCTCCAAAAATTGGGGAAAATTAATCTTAACCTCCCCTCATATGTATACTACAAGGTAGGGTCCACAAAAGTGGCCCACCAATACAAAAACTTTTTATATTTTAAGATTTCCAAACTGAAATGTTGCTGGACAGTCCAGAAAATCTGGACTGTCCATCCCACTTGGGCCACTCCTTTGGGACCTCAATCAAGGTCAGATGGAGCTGAAATTTGGGAGACATTTAGGTGGGGTCCCCACCTTAAAGAAAAGTATATTTGAGGGATAGAAAAGGTCCCCCAGTCAGTCCTAAAATCTAGTCCAAAACAACTAAAAACTGTCCAGAGGATTTCTGGACAACAACATACACATGGAATGTTCTGAGTATATGAGTCAAATAGAAAGGAGATTATCTCATAAAATTGGTGCTATGGTCCACCTTAGTGGGCCCCACAAATATCCAGGCCATATCCCCACCCCAAAATCCGTTGCATGCATCATATATGGGGCAAAAGGAGCACCTATGTCCCTAGTGTGGACTACACTGGGCGTCCACTATGTTTGGACAGTCTAGATGTTGCAAGGCCTCCAAGTGGGCCACACACCTCAGAGATCAAATAAAGAGGATGGAGAAAAGAAGAAAAGGAAAGAAAGTAATCAAGATCTAGCCATAAGAGAGGGTCTCCGCCACCATTGAGGCCCTCCCTTCATCACAAACATTACACCTTCCACTATATTCATTTACAAGTTGCAGCATAGACATGCATGCAATAAGAATTTAGATCTAAGGTGGGGACGTCATCCCCACTAAGGTCTAGGGTCTAGATGACCCCTCAAGAACATGGATCAAAAGGAAAAAGGCCATGATGGGGTCCATGGAGAATGGCCCCATCTATGGAACATGAATGCAAGATGGTTGGCCATAGGCCTCATCCATGGATACTTGGGGACCCACCATCCTTTGATGGGCCCCACAAGCTCCTCAAGGTAGGAATGAAAATATCTAAGAAGAAAGAAAATAAATCCTACACCCACCTCAATAGTTCTTCACCAAACTTCTACCAATGGACTCCCTATGCTTCAAGCTTCCAATATCTAAGGTTGAGATTGAAGGTGGATGGTTAGATGAGGGGATTTTAGAGGGAAAAGGGGCTGGAGAATGGGGAGTAGGGTGGGACGTCCCAAGGGTAGAGAGGGAGAAGGAGAGATGAGGAGAAGAGAGGAAAGGAGAGAAATAAAGTGAAATTGCTAGCAACTAAAGGTTTTATTCAATGTAATGATTGAGTTTCTAGAAAAGAGGTGCTCTCTCTGTCCCTAGAGAAGAGAGATTTTAGAAAAATCAGATTTAGGGAAGAGGGAAAAGCAACTTTAGCATGGGAGAGTGAAAAAGGAGCTCTCTTGATAAGAGAACTCATGATTGCTAGTAAGCTAGGTGTAGGTGGTGTAGGTAGTGTAGGTGGTGTAGGTGGTGTAGGCTAGGGAAAACATGCAATAGAGTGGGCCACTTTAGGAAACATGCACACCACCCTAGGTGGGCCCCACAATCATACTAAATGGTCCATCATAGTGTATGCCCCATATCTCATGATCTAGAACTTGGATGAATGTACGAGACGCGGCGTTGGAACCGCGGCGACAATGCGGTCACTATGGCACTAAATTCAGGTCGATCCAGATCAGGTCTATGTGACTAGACTTGAGGATGACTGCAAATACTATCTGTAGGTCGCGGGTCGCCGAGATTCGACCGGTAGGACCGTGAGACCTGAAGGAACGAAACGCACACACAGGGGTAGGGTCTTACACTCAACCTCTAGAGGCATACCGTTGTCAAAATCCTCTAGGAGACCCATGTAGGTGAATTGCTTAGAAATTACAAGTTCTCATTAGTTGTGGAAGATTCTACCAACCTCTCATCACCTTCGTCACTGCATCGAAGCACTACATGTAAGGTATTTGATCTTGGATCTGAAACCTTGTCAAAGCATCGATGTCACGCCCCGAAATCTGGGTACAGCGTGTGCACCCTCAGGCCCGAGTTTTAGTTCGTAACTCGTAAACAAAGTGTACTAATTTAATTCCTTAATCAGTTTAATCAGAGATGATAGTTATATTCAGTCTAAGTTCCACTATAATCTCATCACACATACATAACACTTAACACCAATCAACCAGACATATATAAATCTTGACAACCCTTAAAATAAAATAAACCTTAAAAATCATTCATTTATTATATCATCGTACTATAATTATGTTTATTCCTTACTAATATTGTTTCAATGAAATAAATCTAAATAATTTCTTAAAATCTCAAAATCAATACCGATATGCATTTTTATATTAATCAAACTATGCTAGCAAGTAATTAGAAATGGTATAATGCCGTCACTTCATCTTCAGATAAGTATGACCATGTTTTACATCGATCATGTTCAGGTACGGTGCATCCTTCCGGTTCTTACGCCACATCATCTACTAATAACTCCTTTTTACGGTTTTTCCATCAATAAAAAGGTAAGCTGGCCAGGCTTAGTGAAATAACCTAGCATGGTTAATAATTATAGCAATTAAAATAACATAAAAATGGATGTACAATGATATGGATGGAAATGATGTATGAATGCATCAGATAAGATGATCGTTCATCTGCTTGGGTTGGAGGTCATCAACCCGCATTCACCCGTTGGGTAGGCCTCCACCTTTCAGTAGGCTTGGGCATACCTCGCATCTGGTAACGCTCTACCGGGATTGACATTTCTTTCAGAGAGGGCCCCTAGGATCGACCATGCATTATGCACATGCAATGAATAATGAATGATATATAACTGCATATTTTTCATATTTGGCATAGTTGTCTTGATCAGAATATTCACTTGTGAATTTAGCGTACAATTATCATAACAAAATACTCAAATCAGTATATCAATCAATCAAACAATGACAAATGATTTGTTTTAATTTTAATGAATTACGAGACAAATTGGGTTACTCACCTGAATCTGATAGTGTAAAATACACAAGGTAAATGAGTTGGTTTGAATTCAGAGATCCTATCAGTTATATCAGTAACATTATTATTCATTTAGTTATTTTACATAGTGGGGCCCACCTTGATATACATCTTAAGTGGCTAAACCCTAAATGATCAAATAATTAAAATTATATGTCTATTTAAATTTAATTATCAAGATTTAGATTTTCTTTTTAAGATCCTAAAATTAAATGTCAAATAATTAATCGGGATGGCCCACCGGATGATTGGATCATCCATATTTTTTAGGTATTAATATGTTTTGCCTCTACACATTAGATGGATGGTGTGGATTTAACCACACATACACCAATGGCTCATCTCGACCTTCTATGTCAAGTGAACCAACACTTGCGCAAAAATCTAAGATTCCTTTATTAAAGACTTTTAGATCTGACTAATGTGGCCTATCTGATGGTCGGATTGATCTGAAAATTATGGCCCTTATATATTTTGGCCTTAGGAATCATATGATCCGTGCAAATCTATCTTAGCACAATCAAATTTCATCCATTCAATATATTCCTAAAATATTACTAACCAGATCTGAAATCATAAAAAATCACTTTATTAAAATTGACTCTACACACCTATACAATGATAGTGTGGATAATCTACACCATCCATTTTATAGATCAAGAAGAAATTAACAATATAATAAAAACTTAAAAAGATCTAACGATTAGAAATTACTTGATCGAGCCTTCTTAAAATCTCCTCTCCCTTATTCTCCAGAGCTTCCTATTTTTATTTTTTTTATTAAGCAGAAACCTCTCCTATCCCTTTTTCAAAAGAAACTTCTCTTTATAAGATAGGATGAGCACATCCTCCCTTATCTTGAATTTGAATTTTTTTTATGACATTTGATAAAAAAAAATTATTATTACTACTTCAAGAATCAATCCCTAAACCTCTCTCTCAATTAAGAATGTCTCTACCAACTTAATTATTGACTTGTTTTTATTTTTTTATTTAAAAATAAAATCTTTAAATATTTAATTTAATTTTTTTAATGTACCAAAATTTAGGGTTGTTATATTCTACCCCCTTAAAATAAAATCTCGTCCTTATCGGTAACGCTAAGCTTTTTTTTTTTTTTTTTTCATGTGGCGGGTCCAGGTTGGGTAGCAAATAAACAATACAGTGAGCCTTAGAAGGTTTTCAACGGTGGGGCCTCCCTGCCACTGCGGCTGCAGTAGTGGGGCCCACTTGGAATTTAAATCTGCTCAAATTTGGGCCCTGATCTGACCTAGTCTGTTGAAGCGGGTCGATGGAATGGATTTCTTACAAATAACACGGTGGGGCACGCCAGCATGCAGGCCCACCTAAAATGATCTCACAAAATAGATGTACGGTGTAGATGTAACACCTACATCATGGACAGCACCAGGGAGGTTTCAACGGTAGGTTTCATTTTCCCCAATGTTTGGATCGGTGGGGCCGACAGGATTCTTGGGTCAAACTGATATCGGTGTGGCCTCTTCACCCTTTGTCGGTATGACCTTATCACCAGGTTAGATGGTAAAACAGACATCAAGGTGGCCAGTGCGGCCCACCAAGCTGGAAATCCAGTTGATGTTTGTGATTTCCCTTTATCCAGGATTGTGTCACCTAATCAACAGGTTGAAAGGAAAAATAAATATTACAATGGGCCACCACAGCGGGGACTCATGCTGCCTGGACAACGTGGTCCGCCTGGGTGGGCCCCTAAATCAAATTGGAGAGAGGGAGAGAGAAAACGGGGGAGGAACAAGGGAGGTCAGTCATGAGGAGTGACCCCCGTCGCTCTGGGCCCATGTGCATATACAATACATACATCAGATGGGAAATGCAGGGATATTTTAGATCTTTTGACATAAAGGAAGTTGCGGTGGGGTGAAAATATAACAACCCTATCATATTTGGGTATAGGCCTCGGGTAGTTGCAATACTAAAACATGATGCACGATTAATGTTCGTCGATCCAGTCCGTACAGGATGTGTTCACACCATAAACTAAGTGTACGGAAGGTCTTACTGGAACATAGGTCTTACACATACAATCATATTTGCGATTCACTAGTCTTCTCGGGACATAAATAGATTGTTAATTTTAAGGTTTGGACTGTCTATTTAGTGTTAAAAAGACCATTTTCTCCTTTAAGATTGTTAATTGGTTAACTTTGAGTTTCGACCGTTAAATTCTTCTCTTTTAATGATTGATTTATTTTAATCAAGCTTGATGGACATCCAATGGTTGATATATGTTTTGATCCATACCCTGGGTGGCATGGAATTTCTTAGGAATGATGACATAAATGGATTAGGATAGTAAACATCCTTCACAGTAGAGTACGTAGATATTTTATAGGATAGCAGAGCACCACATGATGTGTATCCTCCTGTCACCAAAACTCATTTAAGATCCTATACTAGAAAGAGAGGAGAGAGAGCTTGGATGTCCATACCTTCCCCTCTTTGGTGGGTGTCTCCACATATATATATATATATATATATATATATATATATATAGAGAGAGAGAGAGAGAGAGAGAGAGAGAGAGAGAGAGAGAGAGAGAGAGAGAGAGAGAGAGATGTGAGTAAAGAGAGGGAATGGGCCATGCCCAAGGCTCCCCATCTTTACACTTCCACACATCTTTGTGTGATGTCCACTTCATGGACAACTCAAGGTTAGAATTGGCCCCTATCGGAGTTCTGATGGTAGCTCTCACCTCTCCTTATTTAGAATAAGATATATGAGAGACTTACTGCGTTGGGAGATCGACGACACAAGATCAACGATTCCACCCTAGGTATGAGTACATTGTAAATTTCTTTTTTATTCTGTAGAAGCATCGGTGAATCCAAACATGAATTTTGTAATAATAACCAATTTTATTTTGAAAAACTTTGATTTTTATGTGTTTTTAACTCTAAAAACTATTAGGTTGCATAGGTTATACAAATAAAACATCACATAAGCATCTTATTCATCTTTTGAGAACTTTAACTCATCTGCACTGCTCATTCGAGCACGTGGACTTTCATATCTTATTTAAAATGAATTATTTCTATAATTTGAATATTTAGATAACATGTAGAAATGTTAATGATTTAGTGTCGGTACCATTAAATTATAGTATGAAGATTAGTCTCGCACCATAAGATGCCTTCTAGATGAGAAAGATATGTCATGTATCTTAGATGAAGTTTAAGAGGAACCAATTATAGCTGAAATTAGCTATTTGACAAACATTAGTTGCGGAAAAGCATCACAACTAGTATAAGAGCCCATAACAACCTAATGGCCATCATGGATAAGGAGTTCATACCTACTATAACATACATACATTGTCCCGAGTATCTCCAATATTATTGATAAATCCTTGATATTATTAGTCTTCGGCTTAACAATACTGATAACACTAATATTCCAAGTATCGATGATATATATTGCTAAGTATTGCCAAGATAGTGCTAATATTTTCAACCATGTAAATTTCATATGTTACTTGTATTGCCAATGTATCAGTTATATTTTGATAATAATGTCAATGCATCGATAACACCAAAAATCTATTAATTAAAAAAATCATTTCAAATTTTTGTATAGGTACATAGTTGTATTATGAAATACATGTTTGTATATGTATATATGTATGCATGCATAGATGGATCATAGATATATGTATGTATGCATGTATGCATGCATGAATAAATGGATTTCTGCGTGTGCATGCATGCATGTG
Organism: Magnolia changhungtana; assembly: GCA_030180095.1. Taxonomy (NCBI): domain Eukaryota; kingdom Viridiplantae; phylum Streptophyta; class Magnoliopsida; order Magnoliales; family Magnoliaceae; genus Magnolia; species Magnolia changhungtana. Next base: position 3,359,626 of record JASAUF010000198.1, on the reverse strand, counting down.
TATATATATATGCATTTGTCATTATTTCTATGTATGTATGCATTCATGGATGGTTGGATAAAGAGCTGAATAGATGGATGTATCATGTATGTGTGTTTGTATGTATGTATGTGCATGCATGGATGGTTGGATGATGGATCCACAATATTTCTCATGTTTTCCCAATGTTTTCCGGAGTCAATGATACATGCTTTTAAGGCCCCATTAAAGAAAAACTTATTATTTTTCTTAGATATGCAAATATGCATCCTTTGCGCTATTATTTAATTCTTAAATATGCAAATATATGCATTTTAGCATCTCGTGAAGTATCATTGAAAATTTTCACAATTTTCTCTATGTTTCTCTAATGTTTTCTTAAGTTGGTGTTACATGCTTTTAGACTCCATTATAGAGAATCTTATTATGCATGTGTTTTTTGCAATTTATTTGATTCCTAAATATGCAAATATGTGTATTTTAGCATCTCCTTAAATTCCATTACCACCACAACCTTAAAAAAATCAGCTAATTCTACTAAAAAAATCCTTCTCCTAAACAACTAAAATGCTCACCTGAATACACTCCAAGGAAGCAAAATTTCCATTTTCTGCATCATTAGAAATACTATTCTTCAAATTGCAATGAGCACAAATTCTAGCAACTAGAGACGGACCAACTTTAGGTTATATCACCTAGTGTTCGAATTATCTCTGATATGATCGAAATATCTCCGATATTATCTTTATTTATATCTCAGCGATACTGATAACGCTGGCAATATCAGAAATTATAGGTATTAACAATGTATCGCTAAGTATCACCAACGTATCAATATTGCTAACGTAATCACCAATATTTTCAACTACGTAAATTCTAGATGTCGCTTGTATTGCCAATTTATCACAAATATTTTCGACTATATAAATTATAGGTAATGCTTGTATCATAAGTATTTTTAACTATATAAATTATAGGTAATGCTTGTATCATAAGTGTATTGACGATATTTCAATAATATTGTCAACATATTGATATCATCAAAATTTTGTTTATTAGAAAAAATTTTATTTCATTTTTTTTTTCATGGGCACATGGTTGTATGTAGTGTTTAATATGTTAGTGATAACATTGATAATATCTCGCTATTATCGATATCACAACATACGCGATATTAAAACTACAATCTTTCATTTCCTTTTCAATTGTTGATGATTTTTGGTGAAATATTATGTTATTGATATTTTGCAATATCGATGGATATTTGGATGGAAGGTTGGATGGTTAAATAGGCCGAATGGGATGGTTGGACTGATTTCTTACAACAATCCATGCTTTTAAGGCCCCTATTAAACAAAAACCTGGTAGGTATACATTCTTTTTTCCATTTTTTTTTTTTTTAATTTCTAAATATGCAAATATATACATTTTTAACATCTTCTAAAGTTTCGCTAAAAATTCCATCATTTTTTTCCATTTCCCCGCATTTCTGATTATCTACGATATTATTGGCGATATCGATATTGTTTCCGTATCCCCAACCAACAAAACTTGTAGCGATACCGATACTTTGAACATTGTTATCACCGCAACAAAACTGCATTGCGAATCCTCACCAATTTCTGTCTAAGAACTGAGGATTGCCATTCTCCCTAATATATCTAAATAACACATCTGTCATGAGATTTTGAGTAAATGATTAGGTGCTAGGATTGATTTTTGGATCAAATAACACAATCTGCAGCTCCATTGAAAAGTCTGACTTTGCTTTATTATTTTTCTTCAGTCTTCACCCTCATAAGCAGCTGCCATCTTCCAGAGGATCTCTGGGGAAAAAAACACTAAACATGCTTCCAAAACTAGCAATACCTAGAACAGATGAAACACTACTCTGCAATTAATTTCCAAAACTCGCAAGATCCATTGGGCATATGTTTGATAATGATCTTCTTGATGGTGCTATAAGGGTTTTGGATGCAGATCGAACACAATCTCAGTGGAAGGATTATCGGGTAACAACAGGAAGTGCTATTTGGCTTGGGATGATTTACATTTGCTTTGCAGCTAGCTGATGTTGATCACAGGTTACTAGCAGATGTTGAGCAGCACAAATGGCCAATCAAATCACTCACAAACCACCTGTGGCCACCCCTATTTACGAATGAAGGAAAAGATGATAATCTTCACTGTTTCCCATGACAACAGAAAAGGATGGGTTGTTTCCTACAACAGGTTTTAAGTGATCACTCCTCTTAAGATAAGAGATGGGGATGAAAATGGAACATCCCCCATAAATGATTCCATTGATTCTTGCATATTTATGAATGCACATTATATGTTAGTCCATGAGTATATTTATAAATTACAGTACCAACTCCCAGGAATGAGCTGCATAAATCAGTAACAAGTCAAACCCAAGAGTTGAAGCAATAGTACAAAGCAGGCGTCGAGAAAAAAACAGCTCGACAGATCTGTTGTGCATTCGGTTGCCAAAGCGGAGTTCTGCCTTATGCCACCGGTAGTGAGGTTTCCACGACTGGGGGTACAACATCCACTTTGTAGCGCAGACCCTGCAAAAAAAAAAAAGGCGGGTCTAAGAAAAACACCGATAATTGGTCAGAGGACCATAATTATTCTTTTCTTGATTTCCATCTTTCATGGCTCTCACATTTGCCGGATCACTTCAAGGCAAAGCTGAGTTATTATAGAGCCCTAGCTGCAGCACATCTACAGTTTTGAGGATCCCAATTCCGTGAATGTGGGGTATATTCTTGTCATCCAGATGTTGATATGATGACGAGCCTCACCAGTGGTGGTTGCTATGATGGCAGGCCCCACCAGTGGTGGTAGATGCAACAAAAGTATTCCCTTGTTGAAAGATCCTGATACTTCGATCAGCCATCTACAAATAGATGGTTAAGAAAGGCAGAAAAGGTCTCCACATAATGGAAGAAAAGGCCGAAGTTCAAAGGATGAGACATTACAATATAAAAGAGGCCTCAAGGAAGCCCCCCATCCAGTGTCACAAGTCAGATCAACAATCTTGATCATCAAACTATGTGCCCCAAATGTATGACATTGGGAGCCTCAGCAAACCCTACATTTGCCAAGGATGATATTACAAGTCTACAATTCCTTGTGCAGACGTTCATATACTACTATTGTGCTATTTACCATGGAAGACCCAACTGTTTTGAGTACTTGCCTAAAACAAGGTTATAGCACAATAGAACCATCTTAGGGCGTGTTTGGTTACCCAGAAGGTTATGTTCAAATAGCCTTACCTGAATTGCAACACTATCCATGGTTTGTTAACCATCTTTGGTCACCAATTCCAATAAACTTGGAAATAGGGCTGTCCAAAATGTCGCCTCTCATCCAGATAATGCAATATCTACAAAGGAGCGTCCAATTCCAATAAACTTGGAAATAGAGCTGTCCAAAATGTTGCCTCTTATCCAGATAATGCAATCTCTACAAAGTAGCAGAAACACGCTTATCTAGCTACATTCCCAATTAAGTACACCACAATACTTGGACCAACTGTGCTGCCATGTGCCACATGTGACACCATCCATCTCCAAGGGCCCATCTGCCACCATCAATCATTAATCATTCTACGTGCCAATTGGCCATTGTGATTGTGTGCACACATGCCACATGTGTGATCATCCACCTTGAAGCACCCCACTAGTGCCACTATCAATCTTCAAGTGCCCCACATGTTCACATGTTGCTAGCATACACATCTATAACTGCCACATGTACCTGTCCATCATCACTATCCCAAGGCATTTGATAAACAGCAGTTAGGACAGCAAAATAGCCTTTCTAGACACGCCTTGGCTTCTTAAGTGGGGAATATGTTTATTTCATGTTCGGGTACCATTCAAGAGGCTCAGTCAGGCATCCAAGCTGGATCTGCCTTGAACAATGGATAGTCTGATGAAGAAAGAAAAAGAAAAGGCAGGTCCTTCAGCAGTTAATGACAGAAAGTAGGACAACCAATTACTGAAGTCTTGGCATCCTTGTACCTTCTTGAAGAAGGTTGAATAGGAATTGTCCCAGATGAGCTTGTAGCGTCCTGCTAAACATGTGGAAAAGTTCCCCTGTAAGGAATCCACGAAACCAGGTGGGATTTAGAACTAACATTAAAAAACAAAAAAAAAAAAAAAAAAAAAAAGCACCATGTATATTAACTAGCACATAATGCATTAGCTTACTTGGTCAGACTCATAACGCCGGTAGGGTAAGATTAGCTGCAGGATAAACACCCATTACCATTACTTAAATAAATAAAAAGACCTCATTTTCTTTATTATAAATGGAATCTCGAAGAGTCAATCGCAAACAAAATCAAAATGCACCATTGGCTGAAATGCTAGTAATGCATCAAAGGTGCATTTTCCCAAGGAAAAGGATTGAAGAGGAAAAAAAATGAATCAGATGATCTTGCTCTGAAAATCGAAACTTACGTACAATACTGCATAACAAAACTTACACGAGTTTCTCCAGAAGAGCTGATATACTCCACAGTAAATCCGATATCCTGTGCGGAAAAACATAGGTTATTATTATTTTTATTTATTTATTTATTTTTTTTAAAAAAGGTTGTGCTTGCATAAGTTAAGGAAAAGTTTCATTTCTTTTTCTTCTTTTTTTCCTAAGGTTTCCTTCTTCTTCTTTTTTCTTTCCTTCTTTCTTTTTTCCTCCTCTCATTTTTATTTATTTATTTTTTTTTTTATGATTCTGTGTATCCATTCCATTGAAGTAGGGAGGGCCTCCTTCCCCACCATTCCGACCTATTATTGATAGGGATTTGACCGATGCTGAAGGTAGCTTGCTTACCAAGCCACACATTAGAGAAGCTATTCACTAGAAGAGTTAAAACAACTCATGTATGTGGTCAAAAGAGACTTGTATCACCATCTATCTGGAAGACATGCTGGTGATTCAAGTGAACGGGCAGTATTAACAAAGCAACAAGCAGAAGTTAACAAATCTTAATTATTGCAAATAAAATCATACTCTTGAGGGTTTCTTCTGGGAGTCTTTTTAGGGTTGGATGTGGAAGCGATGTTTTTTGCAATGATCGGATGACATTTCTTATTATCCAGCAGTCCTTTTATTTTTAATAAAATTGTTGTTATTCCTCAAAGGGGGAAAATCATACTGTACAATGACACTTGAAATGCAGATAAGTTGTGGTTTTGCAGGTTCAAACAAAGGGTATTAGTTAATGGTGACTCACAATGGTGGTTCCTGTGCAATATGTGATAAGTTAACAAAAAAGCATAGGCAGTCATCAGCTAAGGCAAAGCAAAAAGAATTTCTATCCAAGGAATGAAAAAAAAAAATGAATTTCAATCCTAGGGACAAATATTTTTTTTAAATCTTTTTTTTCTTCCTTTTTTTTTTTTTTTGGCTTTATGGATAATGGAACTCTAAAATAAGAGAAATTACATCAGGAATGGATTCTCCATGACAAGAATGGATCATCTATCCTGCTTTAACAACCAACCATAATGTGAGCTTCACTCACGATCGAAGAAAATGCAATGTTTAGCCTCTGTGCAAGGGACTAATCTCACAAAAATGAAATCTCTACATGTTATGCGCCATTGTTCCCAGCCCAATGAACAGTATTCTCTGAGACCCCTTCACTGTCAAGGCACCAAAGAAAGAGTCAACCAAACAACAGAGTCCTTCACAAAGAGCTTTAGCCTCCACGTCCATGTGGCTACCCACTCCCACGGGACCAGAGGCATTACTATCCCAAGGCCAATCTCTAGGGATGCCCCCTACAGTTAAAACGCCCAGTCAACACAATCCTAGCTGCCACTCTCCTTTACCTCCATAGCCTTAGCCACCACCCTTATTCAACCACAAAACCCTAGTTGCCAATTACCATAGCACAACCAAATCTCTACCATACTAATGCTAGATCTGTCCTAGAACAATCACCTAAACCCTCCATGTCACTTCTAAATCATAGCGATACAGTATATAAACCCAAGCTGTCGCACAATTTCACAATAGTAGCTGTTCAATTCCAGCTACCGAGATATACATTCCCTAGCCTTATTCCTAACTTGGAATCTCTTAGGTTTAACCTAAACCCTAGCTGTTTACATCCGAGTGTAGAGCTGTCAATGGGTACCCGGACCTGTGGATACCCAAGGGATCTGACACAATTTAAAAGGGTTTAGGCCAAATTTTTAGATCCGTTTAACAATAGCATTGAGTTTGGGTCCAGCCACTCCAGTCCTCATACCCATTTGAAAAACGGGACCAGATTGGTTGGTGCACACACACATTCCCATTTGAAAACCAGGTTGGTCCAGTTGGCACAGAAACACATGTTGGGTTTGGGACCAGCCCTCCTATCTGTTAGGTGCACCCACACAAGCGCCCAAGTATGGACGGTGTGTGCATGCTAAAATGACAAAGATCGTTTGGAAATTAAAGAATTTAATGCCATAAATCACGTAACATTATGAGAGACTAGGGAAAGGATTTTGCCAAGCCCACATGCGAGTGACACCCAGCCACATACACAAGCATATACACCCATATGAAACACGTGTCTGACATCCAAGCTTTCTATCTCGTGTGACACATTGTAGATCATTTGCCCTTAAAAATCAGGCTGTTTCACACCTTAGCTGTGCGTGTTCATGCATGCGCACGCGTGTATGTGTGAGCTTGTATGTGTGCAGGCACATGCATGTGTGTGAGCTTGTAGGCATGCGTATGCATGCTGCATATGCCCGAATGTGAAATCTGCATTAGATGAGGCACTCCAAGATTTGATTTATTATAAGTTCTTGGCACCGGCCCTTTGTTTTTAAAAAATTAAGACTGTTCAATATTATTATTTTTTCTGAAACATCCATCAGATGTCAATCAACTAGCCAGTAAATATCAAGGTATTATTCAATGATAGTAATGGTGGCCGTAACCAACATTATAGCTGTAATGGCCTTGTAACAGTCGAAAGTTTTTAAGGGAAAATGTATCAGCTATGGCCCTGTTAAGATTGTTATGGCCATTACAGGCCCATGACGGGCCTTTCTTTTTCTTTTTTTTTTCAAATCGGGCGTTATGGCCCCATATTGCATAATGGGCACCACCATTACCGTTACCGTTACCGTTACCTAATGGCCGTTAAGGCCGTGACATAACTGTTTTTTTTAATACCATGGTTAATACCTCTCTTTTGCACAAGGAACCATATATAGTGGTGTCCACGATTTGCACGCCTTATGTTGATATGTGGCTATGCTATTTGTATGCCCTCTTTGCATGTAAATGGATAAACATACTACTCAAAAGTACAAGGTTTTAAACATTTGCCCAAGATCGCACTTGAGCAGGAAGATGAAATGATAGAGATGGAAGAGCAATCTCCCTACAGCACACATGGCAGGGTAATGTGTCAATCAGGAGGGTCCAAAGAATGCATCCAATCATGGATGGCTCATGTCTCAAAAATCACAATCATCATACAACCACACCCCTTCTTTGGGTTACTTTTTGGAACTTGGTGTTGTCGACTAGCCTTCTTCTTTTTCTTTCTTTCTTTTGGCTATTGCTTTAAAGGCCACTTAATCGAATGGCTACGATCACTTGAATCTGTGTATCTTTAATTAATTTCCATCCAAATATGTCAACCTTCCACAGGTACTATGGAGAAATGACTCAACCAGATCTACATGAAGATCAAGTTCTGATATCGGAATGTAAAAACACGGATTCTCAGTGACACTCAAGTCAGGTATATGCGGCTCACATGTGAAAATCGTCAGAAACACGTACGAGATTCAAGACAGAAACCCGAAACAAACCCAACTAACAGCCCTACTCAAAGCTAGGATGCTAGACCTGATGAGTACCCAACAGGTACTCGGACCCAGTAGTATTCAGATCTGGTTCCTTAAATGTGCTATCTGGGATCCGAACCCAAACTCCTTAGGTGTGATTCGGTATGGGTACACAAGGAGTCGACCCATTAACAGCCCTACTGAAGTTGTTTAGATCTACACCCTAACAACCTATGATGACCCTTTAGACCTTCAAATCCCAACCATACAAATCCAGAACCCAACATCTATGTCCCAATTGGCCCCCTTCATCCCAACCTACTCAAGCCCAAAACTCTAGATCTACTTGCTGAAAACCAAATGAGCTCCTTAACAAACCCAAATCTCAGTTGTACACCCTCCAAAACCAGAAATTCCCACTCCAAACCCAATTTCTAGCATTGTTTTAGCCCCTTTAACCAACCCATAGATCAATAATCATGACCACATTTCCCACCCTCAAACAATTCCAATATTTTTCCAACAATCTATTGACCTTTGTCCTATAAACCAGCCCTCATACAGCTTCCAAACCTGGCCAAAAGTTGCCTACGTTCAGCCCATACCCAGCCCCAATCTGTCCAAACCCTAGTCTCAAATCCTCAGCTTATAACCCAACCCTAAAATTTCCAAGCCCAAGGACAAAGCCTCGACAACGCTCGACTCGAGGCTCCAATGCCTCCACCAGGCCACCAAGGAATTTTTCAATGAAATTAGGCAAAACCCAAGCCACACCAAAGCAACTATCCCACACTTCTCTAGAGAATGGACATTGCAAGAAAGGAAGAACTGATTCCTTGCTGCACAAGGGGTAAGCATTGACTAGAAATAAACCCCGCTTCTCCAAATTGTCAATCATTAGGACCCTCTCCCAACTGACTAACCAAGCAAAAGCCACCACGTTTCAGGGAACCCCATAGGACCACAAAACTGAAGAAGGCAATCTTCCATCCCTAGCCAAAGCACCGGAAAGGGAAAGGAAGAATGATTTTACCGAAAAGAATGCCAAATTGCTTCCTTTCCACCGCTCCAAATCCGGTTCTTCCGAAAGAGTAACCCCTTCTAAAATTCACCCTCTGAAACAAGAAGTTCTGGTCCTGGAGGTATAATATCAACCACTTGGTGTCCATCCGATGCGTCAGCTATGGTTATTTCATACCCCCCTTTTTCTTTACGTACTATTCTGCTTACTATACCTGCTGCTGTAGCATTATAGACTGTATTGTTACTCTTGTTCCCATCGGGATAAATCTGACCTCTTCCCCTGTTCCCACCTACATATATGGGATACTTTAAGAAGTGAACGTCTTTCTTAGTAGCAGGGTCCGGGGAAAGAATGGGAAAGACGATTTCACTATATTTCTGACCAGGAACAGGACCTACCACAAGAATATTTCTTTTAGTGGGGCGATAACTCTGAAAAGACAGATTGCCTATCTTTTCTTTCATCTCGGGAGAAATACGATCGGGGGGAGCTAATTCGAATCCCTCGGGTAAAATAAGAACAGCCCCCACATTCAAAGCCCCCTTTTTCCCATTAGCAAGAACTTGTTTCAGTTGCATATCATAAGGGATTCTAACAACTGCTTCAAATACAGTATCAGGAAGCACAGCTTGTGGAACCTCAATATCCACGGGCTTATTAGCTAAATGGCAATTGGCGCATACAATACGCCCAGTTGCTTCTCGTGGATTTTCATAACCCTGCTGCGCAAAAATGGGATAGATTTAGCAATAGAATCAAATCTTCAATTTCATCATCCAAAAGATTTCTACGAAATGGACACAATCAAACCCCTTGAGACCCAAGAGCCACAAAACATCTATCGACTGTGATGTCCAAAATCCACCACTACACAAACCGAACTGAGGAATTAATCTTGCAGCTTATGCTCCCCTAACCACAAATACTTCCAAAAGCAAACGCTCGCACTGTTCCCTGCCCCAAAGAAAACTCCCTCAATAATAGCACCTTTCATCTTCATAATAGCTTTCCACACTGCCGACGCCCTATACAAGGAAGAGTTCTTAGGCCGCCAACCCTCCTTATCCACCCCATATTTCCTCGCAATCACCTCCTTCCAAAAACTTCTCTTCTCAAAAGTGAATCTCCAAATCCACTTTCCCAAGAGAGCCATATTCATAGAATCCAATGATAATAACCCAAGATTACAAACTTCTTTTGGTCTACAAACATCCTCCCACTTCATGAGACGAAATTTTCTTTTCTCCACTCCCCCTTGCCAAAGGAAATCTCTTTTAAGCTTTTTCAATTTGTTAAGCACACTCTTCGGGCACCATAAGATAAACATGAAATATCAAGGAAGATTAGAAAGAGCCACCTTAATCAATGTAATTTTGCCCCCCAAAGATAGAAATTTTCTCTTCCAAACTGAAAGCTTCCACTCGAATCTTTCGATCACTGGATCCCACAATTAAGTTTGGATCTGATTCTCCTTATTAGCCATCCTTCTTTTCCACCCAAACCAAAAGGGTCTAGAGAGGAACGAAAGGGATGAAGGAGAGAGATGTGTTCGAGATGAGAGGGAGTATGAATTCTAGGATATCAAAGAAAAAACGGACGGTTGATACTTACCTTTTCCCACACCTCGAAGATCTAGAAAGAAGGAAACCTGAAACCGGAGTGGAATCCTCAACACTCGAGGATCAATCCTGAAACCCTCATCTCTTGAAAAAAGAGGAAGAAAACATATGAATTTCTATTCATTCAATAATAATAAAATAGGGTTTCTCACAGTGTATATATAAGTCATGGAAAAAGTGAAAGTGTACTAAAGCCCCTAAAAACAAGGAAATGAACAAAAAAAAAAAAAAAAAAAAAAAAAAAAAAACACAAAACTAAAAACACCGGCACGATAGGGTGTGAAATCTGCCCTATGGGCCTGCAACCGGTGCAGTCATGCCACTCCTGCACTGATAACACGTCAGAAAATGGGTCCGATGGACCCGGCGTCTATCCACATCAATTCCTCCACTCTGGTATTCTATCGGTGACGCCCTAATGTCCACATCACTCATTGATAAGTATCTACTTTTCCATCTTGACAGTTTTTTTCGAACCTTTCCACCACTTTATCCCATAAGTGCTTTGCAAGTTTCTCGATGTAAAGAGGAAGACCTAAGTAAGTATAGGGAAAGGACCTCTCACAACAACCAAAGATTCCAGCCATCCGCTTCACCTCATCAGTCGACATCCACACCCCCAACATCTCACTTTTGGCTATATTCGCTCTCAGTCCCAACACCACTTTGAAATATCTAAACACCATTCTTAGCTTGTCTACCATTTCGGCTTCCACTTTTGTAAACAAGGATGGTGTTAGCACTCATCCGTAAATTGAAGATGTGAAATTGGGGGACTACTCTATCCACCCTTAAGCCACAACTAAGCGTTGTCTCCTGCCCTCGTCTAGCATTCTACCCAAGGCTTCTACCACTACCACAAAGAAAAAAGGGGAAAGTGGGTCCCCCTGCCAAATGCCTCTCGAGCTTCTTAAAAAACCTTTGGGAGATCCATTAATTAGAACCAAGAACCAAGCCAAACAGATACACTCCGTCATCCACCCTCTCCACTTCACACCACATTCCAGCTGGCCTAGCATATAATCCAAAAAGCTCTAGTCGATGTGATCACATGCCTTCTCTATATCCAATTTGCACACTAAGCCTTTCCTCCCTTGTAACATGAGTCATGGATTCATGAGCAATAAGGGCATAGTCCAAAATCTATCTTCCTACTACAAATGCATATTGGCTCTTGGATATCAAACTTCCTAACACTGCCCTAAACGTTGTAGCTAATGTTTCTATGAGAATCTTGTAGAATCCTTTGATCAAACTTATTGGGCAATAATTTTTTAGGCTTCCTACACCTGTTACCTTTGGGATAATGGCAATGAAAGACGCTCCTAAATCAACCAACAATTGACCCCTTTCGAAGACTTTAGCCATAAAGCTCATGATGTCACCTTTCACCGTGTCCCAAAATACTTGGAAGAATACCATCGGGAAGCCATCTGGCCCTGCTGCCTTGTCCTTGCCTAGTGAATCCACAACAACTTTGACCTCTTCCTTGAAAATTGGCTTCTCAAGAGATTCAATTTCAGCATCCAATAAACTATTGAATTACAAGTTGTCCAGCCTCAACCTTTCCCATCCTTCCCCAGTTAGCATTCTTTCATAAAATTGCACCACTTCCTCACATAGTTGGTCTTTACATTTTATTCTTCTATTGTCCACTAGAATTCTTTTTACTTCTAATCTGAGCACTTACAATACTGTGGAAGGGTCTTGTGTTTTTGTCCCCCTCTTTGAGCCACACTACTCTAGAACGTTGACACCACTTGATTTCTTCCTCTCTTAAACGATTTATATATTCTTGAAGTAGCTTTGCCCTTTTCACTTTTCCTTCCTCCGATAACCCCATCCCTTCTTCATTGTGTTGATTATCCTATAGCTCCCTACCAAACTAACTCTAGCAATGTTGTTAACCACTTCTAATTCAGATCTTTCTTAGGGTTAAAAAATTAAGAATTCTCCACTTTGACAACAATTTCCCTAGCATTTGAAAATTTAAGATGAAAAGTAGAATGGATACTAAATTAGGGGGAAAAGGAACTAAGCCTGCATCACATGCCATGTGTAAAATTAAAGATAAACTTTTGAAATGAAAATTAAGAGAAAGTTAGATGTGACGATAACAATACCATGCTGATTGTCCCTTGCACTAGTGAGAAATCCCAAGCAATATATGAGTTCACAGATTCCACTGACAAAGAAACCTGGAAAAATAGATGCAATTGAGAGAAGGGATAATGATGAGAAAAGGGTCATAACCAATTCAGACTTGTGAAATGTCATTATCTAGACTATAAAAGCCCATGAAATAAATGAACAAGGAAAACATGGCAAGAAGTTAAAGTCATGTAGACATATGATAAGTATGATAGAAAAGAACACCAAAAAAAAAAGTTTGTTTTTCTATTAAATTAAACATGCTAATTGCCAAAAATAAAGGTGACTTGTTAGATCTGATTTGTAATAAAGTCGGAATGCTCATCGCACAAGAATGGGGAAACCATTTGAACATGATCCAAAAAAAAAAAAAAAAAGAATACTCTGCACTGTAAGTCGACGTAAGAAATTGATAGTTTCATCAGAAGCTCCAACTTACGAGAATGGCTTTTAACAGAATTGACCTCCAGCAATTTACAAGCTACTGTTCTCTTGTATCCCAACTGCTTATTAAGAGTAAAGTGTTTACAAACTTCTCATGCAGATTTTGATGGTTATAATTGGAGTTACATACACACTGTAACAAGTCCTGAAAAAGCCTAAAGGATGCTATTTGGACGCTAACCATCATTTTGTAAAAGAGGAAATGAACCAAGGAACCACCAAGCCACCTTCCATCAGAAGCAAAGAACAGCAGGAAGATGCACTCACCAAGCTCTTGGATAACAAATTCTAGATTTTTCACTAGAACAATCTCCAACTTTGAGTGATATGAGTATGCTATGTGATGTATTGTGATTGTACTAATCTGATTTATAAGCTTTTAAAGCAGCATGAAACTCTTCAACTATCTATGAATGTTTGAAAAATTACTTTCAGAGAGTTGCATATGTGCATGCCGGCCTTCTAACTAGAAGGATAGTTTATTGATAGTTCATTCTGACCTATATGTGATCTCAGAATTTCTCAACTGTTATTCTGGTCATTATCAATGCCAAATTGAGGTGGAGTGATCAAAGAGTTCCTATACAGTCATTTGAAACCAGCAGGTGCATGCTAATAAATGAACAAGAATGGAAGGGTTACTTTGAGTTTACCCATTTCACCATGAATAGAGCTCAGAATTGAAATTTAGGTCCATCAGGTTCACTGGTTCGGTCAGGCTTAAATGTCAGGCCCCACCAACTTGCCTGTTGCAACCCCCACATGGACTGCTCAAATGATCTATGCTTCTGCTATTATGACAATCTTTTTATCCATTCTTTAACTAGCTACCCCACCATTACTCGAAAGAGAAAACATGCATTGAACATCTTCTATCATGGAAAAGTAAATCTTGCTACGAAACCCACCTCATAAGTTTTCCCTGCAGGAATGATAGTTTCCTTGTAATCATCACTTTTCCTGTAAAAGAGATCCACAGAAGAAACTTAATGGTAGCATTCATTCAAGTCTCTCATATATTGTCCAGAAATGCTATAAAATGAGAGAGAACCTACCTTGTTTCAGCAGCACCAGCAACCTCTGCTGAAATTAAGAAGGGAGAATTTGCAAACACCTCACTAAAGTACATAGGTTATCAGTCAATATATTGATTGAAGCAGATGTGAATTGAATATATGAAAAATAAAAATTCTTTCACTTTCATACGGATTCATTGCCAATTATGTAAATCTTCAAATATTATTACAAGTGATGGGAGTCAATACTAGGAGTGACTGTACTTGCCAAAAGAAAAAAGAGATAAAAATGGACAGGATCATGCTGGCATGTGAGTGGTGTCAATGTGAGGCTGTGAGTCGATAGAACCAAATTCCTTTCAAACAGGAGAAATGATACCAGGTCACTTTACCATCGTATATACAAAAGAGGATACAAAGGCAGACCCCATACAATGGCTAAGCCATGGCCAGGCCCTTAAAAGTATTGTTGCACGAAGCATGAAGCAAAGCAGCAACAGATTCAGGTGCGGGAGTGGAAAGTGTTGGTTTCAAAATGTAAACAAGTATAAATAGGTGGGAACATAGTTACCCGAATTGCAGTTCACTGGGTTCGGGTTCAAATAAGTAATTAGTAGTTCGACAAGTTTCGAAATTTCTTAGTTTGCTAGAGTAGGTTCATTTAGTACGATTTTTAGTTCAGCCAATTCATAAATTCGGGTTCGCCTAATTCAGAAATTGTTTGACCCAATTCATATGGTTCCCAAAACCAATTCATATACAAATATTTTATATCATAGTTGAAAAATACTACCATATTAACCAGTGTTTCAAATAGCGAATAGCGTTTACGTAGCATTCACCCCTTTGAAGCATGAAGCGCAAGCTACATGCTACTTCTAGATTTTTAAACAAGGTTATGCTTGGTTACACCAATTCATGATATTTTGCACTAAATTAGACTGATTAGTAATGAAATCTAACAAAATTTCATGCTATTTGGTGGAACCAAACGCAAGCTAAAGTAATAGGAAAGGGCAATGATTAAGCATAAAGGTAAAGAAAGGGCAATGAAACTGATTTAATATTGTAAATTATATTATTTTAGTAGAAGCATTGAAAAGATTAACTAAAATATAAATGTAACTACAAGATTACTTCGGTTTTTATTTCTATGAATGGCCCTTCTGTCAAAGATTAACCACTTATTTGATAGCATGCAATAGATGGTTGATGTCCCTAAAGATGCCCAAAGATCTTGTCCCTTCTCTATGATGCCTTAAATTAGAAAGAATACAGCAACTATCATCATTTAACCTAGACAAACCAAAAATCAAAGGGTGAATATCTTCTGCTCTTGAAAGCTTTTGATGTATGCTCCATCGATAGTTGGGCCCATCCAGTGTTCGAATTATCTCTGATATTCTCTTTATCTCCATCTTAGGGATACCGATAACACTGGTAGCGATACCGATAACGCTGGTAGTATTAGAAATTCCAGGTATTAGCAATGTAACGCTAAGTATCGCCAATGTATCAATATTGCTAATGTAATCGCCAATATTTTCAACTATGTAAATTCTAGGTGTCGCTTGTATTACCAATGCATCAATATCGCCAATGCATCGCCAATATTTTCGACTATGTAAATTCTAGGTAATGCTTGTATCATAAGTGTATTGACGATATTTCAATAATATCGGCAACAAATTAATATCATCAAAATTGTTTATTAGAAAAAAACCTTATTTCAAAATTTTTTCATGGGCACATGGTTGTATGTAGTGTTCAATTTGTCATTGATAATATTGATAATATCTCGATATTATCAATATCGCAACACGTGCGATATTGAAACCACAATCTTCCGTTTCCTTTCCAATTGTTGATGATTTCTTGGTGAAATATCATGTGATGTTGATATTTTGCAATATCGATGGATGTTTGGATGGAAGGTTGGATGGTTAAATAGGTCGGATGGGATGGTTGGACTGATTTCTTATAACATCTGCTTTTAAGGCCCCATTAAATGGAAACTTGTTATGTATACATTCTTTTTGCAATTTTTTTATTTCTAAATATGCAAATATGTATATTTTAACATCTCATGAAGTTTCACTGAAAATTCCACTATTTTTCCCATGCTTCCGCGCATTTCCGGTTATCAGTGATATTATTGGCGATATCGATATTGTTTCTGTATCTCTGGCCAGCGAAACTTGTAACAATACCAATACTTCAAACATTGGGCCCATCATATAAAGTATTGGACCAACGAACTATGACCCCATATGTAGGCACTGTTATTATCTGCATCTCCAACTTGGCGATACCGATAACACCGGTAGAATCAGAAATTTCAGTCACTGGCGATGTATTGCTAAGTGTCGCCAATGTATCGATATTGCCAATGTATCGCCAATATTTTTCAACTGTGTAAATTCTAAGTGTCACTTGTATTGTCAATGTATCAATCTCACCAATGTATCGCTAATATTTGTTACTGTGTAAATTCCAAGTATCGTCGGTGTTTTAAATATCGACAATATCAGCCGATATATCCCACGATATATCTTGTATCCCACCTGTGCGATACAAAACGCACAGGTAGTGCCGATATACTCCACCTATTCGATCCAGTGAGCATTTTTAATTTTCGATCCATGTTTTTGCTGTCAATCATGTTAAACCAATTTCAAATGGTTACAAATCTATGATTCTTCATGTTTTCCATGAAAAATCATGGATTTGGAACTTCGATTTCGAGATTTGGGGGAGATGGGTCGAGTTGCAGAAAATTGAAAAAAAAAAAATCAAAATTTCTCAATTTCTCACAAATCAATAACAATCTTTGTATCTAAACACAAAATTAAACATGTGTGTAACCTAATCTAGTGATTCTTCTTTTGTTTTTGAATGTATTGCTTGTGTTTCCATACATGTCTTCTTACGTTTATAAATTATATGAATAGACTTTGAATATACTTGCATCGGTTCAGTTGAAAAGCACATATATTAGGACCCCATACAAACGAAACCCCTATTATGTGTACTTTTTTTTAATAATGTTTTGATTTCTAAGTGTGTATGATGTCTTTTTCAACAATCTCTGAAGTTTCATTGAAAAATTCGACCAATTTCCCAATGTCCCCATGTTTCCCAACAACAACGATGCATTACGCGATACAACCGATATATCCCATGCGATAACCGATATTTATCCGTATCCCAAGGGTGCGATACTTTACGCGATAACGATATTTAAAACATTGGGTATCGCTTGTATCACCAGTGTATCGGCAATATTTCGATAATATCGCCAATGTATCAATATCACCAAAAATCTATTTATTAAATATAAAAAATTAAAATAAAAAAAAAACATCCATTTCAATTTTTTTATGGGCGCATGGTTTATATGCATTGTTCAATTTTTCAATGATAATATCAATAATATCGCGATGGGCGATATCGAGATTACAATCTTTCATTTCCTTTCCAGTTGTTGACAATTTCTCGGTGAAATATTGTGTTGTCAATATTCTGAAATATCGATGGATGTTTGGATGGAAGGTTGGATGGTTGGATGGATAGATGGGATGGTTGGATTGATTTCTTACGACAACACATGTTTTTAGGCCCCCATTAAATGGAAACTTATTATGTATGCTTTTTTGTAATTCTTTTTATTCTAAATATGCAAATGTGTGTATGTTAGCATCTCCTAAAGTTTCACTGAAAAATTCCACCGTTTTCCCTATGTTTCCTCGCATTTCTAGTTATTAGTGATATTATCGTCAATACTGATATTGTTTACATATCCCCGGCCACTGAAACTTAGGGCCTGTTTGATTTTCTTAAGTAAACGTAATTGCATTGTAAATAGATAATAATTATTTCCATAGGTAAGTACCGCATTGTTTTCAAGGATTGATCTACCTCTTACTTTTTTTGACGCTAAAATTGAGGATGCTGCCAAATATTTGTGGGGCCCACCGTGATGTATGTGGATTATCAACACCGTCCATCCGTTATGCCAACTGAATTTAGGGCATGACCCGAAAAATGAGCCAGATTTAAATTTCGAGTGGACCACACCACAGGAAAAAGCGAATCGAACACCCACCGTTAAAAACTTCTTGGGGCCACTGTTTACTTTGGTGTGGGCCACTTCAATGTTAGATCCACCTCATTTTTCAGATCATGCCTCAAAATGTCATGATAAAGAAGATGGACAACGGGGATATGTCATATACATCATGGTGGGGCCCACAAATTTAAGTTAATCCTTTTGAACCGTTTTCCCAAGCAGAAGTACGTGCCTATTTCCAAACAGGGTGAAATTGTAATAAGCTGGTATTTACAGGGCATTTACAATGAATTTGAAAAATCAAGCAGGCCCTTATAGTGATACCAATACTTCGAACACTGCATGTAGGAAAACATGCATCCATTTGGTGGGTTAATTATGCAGTGAATGCAATTCAAACTAAGAGGGTGGTGAACTGTCAGCCCAGTCCTCAGTTCAAGTGAGTGCTGTCCACACACAGACACACAGAGATACACACACAGAGAGGCGAATGAGAATGTATTTTTCATCTATGATGCTGCTCTGGATCACCAGCATGTATCGCGCCATTGGGCCAACATGTTGACACAGTTTAGTGAT
The DNA here is from genome assembly GCA_030180095.1 of Magnolia changhungtana. NCBI lineage: Eukaryota > Viridiplantae > Streptophyta > Magnoliopsida > Magnoliales > Magnoliaceae > Magnolia > Magnolia changhungtana. Next base: position 3,340,922 of record JASAUF010000198.1, on the reverse strand, counting down.
CAGTACTGTCCACATTCTAGATGCTATTTACATAGAACCAAAAGAAACTTCAGTAAAAGGTTGACTCTAATCATAACTATGAGTGGACAAATCTGGAAGGTTGCTTCTGTTTTATTTTCTTTTCTTTCTTTCTTTCTTTCATTCTTTTTACCGTCCGTTAGATAATATCCACTAATCAACATAATCTTTTCAGCAGATTTTTGGGTTACAGCCCATATATGGTAGTGCCCTAGATGTGGGCTGTTCACGTGAGCTATATGTCTACCACATGTACGATTCAATCTGCAAGTGTATGTTAGCGCTCCCTAAGTTCTCTCCCTCAACCCTTCATCTTAATGAGATCCAGGAAAAACAGAGGCCATGGGTAACATGCTCTCCTATATTGAACTGCTAAATCCAGACTGTCCAACGAAAGCAAATCAAACTGCAATTTTGCTCATTTGAACTAGTTCTCAGTTCGAAGGATATTTGATCGAATTAGTTAACATAGGAAAGCAGGAGCCAGAATGAGAGTCCAAAGCATGATTCGAAGCAGGAGTGGCGCCTAGCTAGAATGATCCTGCAACTAAGCTTAAAAGCTGCAATAAGTGGACCTATGCCACCAAAGTCCAATTGAACAATCCATCACACCAACGGTGGGGCCAACTAATCCCCTTAGTCACACAGTAGCACCTTTTTCCCTTTTCTTTTGTTTAATTAGTTTCCTTTTTAGTCTAGACTTGTTTAACAAGAAATAATTGAAGTTTAAGTTAACTTAGGAAAGGTGTGACAACGAATATAAATAGTAGACCACATGCACTGCTATGAACATGATTATATTGATTCCAGTGAAGCTTTCTTTGAGGTATTTTTCCCTTGTTTTTTTCCTCAAAGAGTGATTCTTTCTCTCCTAGTAATTTAAGGAACATGGAAACACCTCCACGTCCCTTTGGAGCTTTATATATCTATTGTGTAGTCTCTTAAGAAGACTTTTGGACTACAAATTTGGTACATATATTCTAGAGTTGATTTCTTCAATTTTGGGCTCAACTTTTTACTTCATACTTTGTCACCCCAAACAGTTGAGACAACGTTATGACGAAGATGATGATGATGAAACTATTGAAAATATGGTGGAGAAGATCAAACCATCTCTTTTGGAGTGGGGCTCATTGGCAAAAGAATTTCAAGAGTTCTGGGTGTAGAGGCTTTTGAGCCATTGCAGTTGGGAAAATTTTTCTTGCTTGTGTACTCTTGATAGGGATCTAGTCATTAGGGATCTCTTTGAACAATCAAAAGGACTTTCCATAGACAATATCTTGTTGCTATTTGTACTACTTTCACCCTTCTAATAAATTGTTGCTTATCTATCCTATCTTTCCAATGTATCTGTGATCACATTGACTCCCCTCCTGAGAAGAACAAACAATTACATTAGCCCCTTTCCTACATTGGCAAACAAAACATTTGGCCTGCTAGCTAACTCATGAAGCTCATCATCAATCTCTAGTTCATAATGCTTATTTGTTGCCCAAGATATGACATTACTTGAGTGCCCTTCAACAAAAAAAAATAATAATAATTTGAAAGGTAACACTACTAGGCATTGAACCCTGGATCACTCACACACACTACACTATCTCCACCAGCTCATCTAATGAGCAGGAGACGTCCCCTTCAACATTTACATCATGATATGAACAAATTTTCAACTCCTCCCTCGAAGAGCTTTCACTTTGTCCTAAATTGAAGCACCAATCTCAATGGTCCTAAGAACATTTGTATTGAATTTTAGCATTTTACATCCCTAAGCATTCATCACACCCTTGGAGGTTGTGAGTTGTGCCACTTGATGCCTCATGAAAGCTAACCTTCCAATTAACCAGGACCAAGCCTTGTCTTTCACCTCTTTCTTTTACCTTTCTTAATACTTCTATCAACAATCACCCTCAATCCCTCATTACCTCCAAGACAGAGATGCTGTTAAAGGTTCACTTGAACCATTCAAAAACAATAACAGTAAAAAATAAAGGCCCACTTGATTGGTGAAACTTGATTATTTCCTTAGTTTTGAAGTGGAATATCTATATGCTGAAGGTACAATCATTTCTTTCGTTCCATTTATTCCATTTCATTGCACGGGTTCCACAAAACCTTACCTCTCTTGAAATCATCCCCACCCCAACCCTTGATGACCTCAGCTAACTTTGCCCCAAAAATCCAAAATATCACTGAAGGGCCTTATGAACAACTCCATAAAATCCTTCATACTTCACGAGGGATGAAAAGAAAATCTACAGATTCTTGTGCATTTTTACACATAAATTAAGTATTTGCAATCTGCACTCCCTATGTGGGAGATGATTAAAGGTAAGGAGTTTACTCTCCATTTCCATCCAACAAAATGCCTCAACCCCAGATGAGATTGAACAACCCACACACGAGCACAAGGAGACACCTTTTCTCCTCAACAAATCAAAATAAGATATCTCTGTAAAGCTATCCCTTCCCATCCATTACCTAAAAAATGGTACAAAGCAGCACACCACAGCGTATTATAGATATAGACAGAGAAAACCAAGAGGCCAAGTGAAACGAACATGGCATCATGAAGGAATTCAAGAAGAATGAGGTAGAAGCATATCAAGCAACAAGCAGAACTCTCATAAAACTCAAGAAGACGACAATACAGTACCCAATAAATTTGAGAAATCGAACAAACTCAGATGCATAGACATTCATTGCTTGTTCCAAGATAGCAAAGTCATCCTTCTGCCTGCTTGAAGGAATATAAAACAAAGTAGCATTGAGCCACACACACACACAAAGAATAAGCCTAATAAAGAATTTCATGACCATAAAGAAAATTCAAGATCTAAGAATCTATCTTTACAAACTTAAATTCAAGTGAAGAAAGATATCTCACAGTTTTCTTGCCTCAAAACGCCTCCAAGAAAGAAGAAGAAACAACCGAATTGAAAGCACCATATTGGTAAGGCTGTACAGAGATGGCCCATAGCGCTGCCGTTGTTCATCCATGGGCCTAAAGTATAAGAAGATGTGCAGTATGCAATTAACACATGTTACCTGCATTCTATTTCTTCGATAAAAACTAAAAGGTAAAGCAACCCAATACACAGATGAGAATTGGAATAGCTACTTCCAAGAAAAGAAAATATACCCCTGATCATCATTTATTTGTCGTATAAAATCTAGTAAAACCTGCACAAGTATTGGATAAGGTCATACAGCGTGAATTACCCAAACATTGAAGCTTCAAGAAGTAAACATGTATTGAAGACAGTGCCATAGACGAGTAACTTTCATCTCAGGATATTTGAAAGCATGGAAAAGCTAATTTACTTCTCAATATGCCATAGAATACTAACAAGAAGACTGCTAGGTTATGAAAAACATTGATAGAATCACTTAGTACTAGAACTGGATCTGTTTTCAAATTTAACAATTGTGAATCTCAGAGAACATGGAATTTAATGCTCATGCAAGTAAAGTTCTATATAACCAGCACAAAACCAACATATAAAAGCCAACAGTATTTCTCAGCAAGCCACAAACAGATCCCTCAGTAGAATCTTCACAAGTGGATCAATCCATTGGGAAATCTTTGTGAACCAAAAGCAGAAAGAAACCACAGCACTGAGAGGTGCATTCTTGGGTTTCATGTTGGCCTCTTTGTTTATCAAATCTCTTAGCTCACCAATCAAACCCTACAGGACCTTCGCGAGAGAGAGAGAGAGAGAGAGAGAGAGAGAGAGAGAGAGAGAGAGAGAGAGAGAGAGAGTCATCAAGTGAAATGACTACAGCAACATCACTGGATTCAGAGAGGGTCTCTATCACATCAAGTGAAATGACTACAGCAACATCACTGGATTCAGCAAAGAACTGAAAATTAATTTGTTCACTTCATTCAGGTGCAAGGGTGTAGCAAGAAGTCGACTGGGATTACCAAGTAATGCCACAACAACAACTGCAATTGTGCCACTGATCAGAGCTATAGCCATCTAAATGAAAGCATGTGAGAAAGATATCTGAAACAATTTTGAAAACTTTACTCCAAGTTGTCATGTTTAGTAAGTGGAAATTATCCCCATCCATGTTACAAAAAGCAGAGCCATCTCATGCAGGAGCCAAGAAGACCCCAGAGGTACAGAAATTGTCAAGGGCAGGAATCCCAAGTGACCAATCAAACCAAGGAAATTTCTTGGGAGCAAGAACAACCACTGGTCACATACTGGATCCAGCAAGTCCTTATCTGAGCCCAAAATGCACCAAACCGAAATGAATGGTAATTGAAATTTTTAGATGCTCCATCATGATTCATGGTGTCACTACTCACATCTGAGGAACACAAGTTCATCTTCAACATCTGTAGAGGCTCAAAGCCTCAATAGTCACCCCCCACCATCTCCCATAACACCTCAGAATATTGAAGCCTTAGTTATCTGTTTTAGCCCTCCAGCAAAGTGATCTATCCTGGCAGTTGGAAATGGGGAAACATCTATTCAAAGAAAAGTCCCAACTGAATGTTGTCCCGTGGATACCTAAGACTGTACAAAGCTCTAAACAAGAATAAGACAAAAGGAAAAACAAGAATAAGACAAAAGGAAAAACAATATTTCCAAATATTCCAAAAAAATTGAGACCCACTTCCACCATTTGCTCTCGATGAAAGATGGGATATCCAACCATATCACCATAAGAAACTATGCATAAAAAATTGCAATCACCCAGTGACATTTGCCTGACCATTAACTTGTCCGACCACCTTTCCTCTTAGGCTCATATGATACATATCACTTGTGTCCCCAACTATGCACCAAAGGGAGACCCTCTAAACCCACTAAAAACTGGGGGGTCCATTCTTATTTGTTCCGGATAACTCTCTCTCTCTCTCTCTCTCTCTCTCTCTCTCTCTCTCTCTCTCTCTCTCTCTCTCTCTCTCTCTCTCTCTCTCTCTCTCTCTCTCTCTCTCTCTCTCTCTCTCTCTCTCTCTCTCTCTCTCTCTCTCTCTCTCTCTCTCTCTCTCTCTCTCTCTCTCTCTCTCTCTCTCTCTCTCTCTCTCTCTCTCTCTCTCTCTCTCTCTCTCTCTCTCTCTCTCTCTCTCTCTCTCTCTCTCTCTCTCTCTCTCTCTCTCTCTCTCTCTCTCTCTCTCTCTCTCTCTCTCTCTCTCTCTCGTGCAATTTATTGCCAATAACAAATTCATGCCTAACAACACTGAATCAAAATGTTTAAGAGCGTCTTTGTGTGTTTAACAATTGAGCCGTTTAACATAACGAATGCCTGCTCAACTAGCCATAGGATTTAGGCTCTTAACAAAGAGGTGCACTTTATGTCCCAACTATTAAGTGCGTCTTTGAGTGTTTAATAATTGAGGGTGGAAGAAATTGCAATAGAAAAAATGACACACTCAACTATCCCATCTGGAAACCAAATAGGATTACGCCTGTGCAATGCATCAGTTCTTTTGTTTTCGTCATAAGGAAAAAATAAACAATGATTTCTTAGATGTTTCGTGTAGCACCCTGATGTTTGAAACTAAAAGATCATCTTCCTAAAACTTGACCCCTCGTCACCACTTCAGTGTGACCAAAGAGCCAAGAAAAATGAACTAATACAAAATGCAACCCCTACCCGAACTTTACAACACAGCAACCAAAGCAGAATGGCCCAAAAGTGGGTACTTGCTTGGAAATCAATCAAATTGAGTTGGCATTGTCAAGCTCCCGGTGCAAAGAAATTTTTAATTTAAGAAAAAGAAGAAGAAGAAGAAGAAGAATTATCAGCTCAAGAAGAAGAAGAAGAAGAAGAATTATCAGCTCCATCTAGTTACATAGCATTGAAAGGTTTGACATTGACTTGAGTCCAAAGTTAAAATATTAGTACCAACACACATAGCAGCCAGCCCCAAAAGCCAAAATTAATATTGATATTGTGCAAAATGATATCTTTTTTTTTTTTAGTTATTAGTGACACTCTAAATATTTTTCATAATACATTTTGAACCTTGCTTGAGTTACAACTTACAACTTACAGGGCAATAAAATTCAGAAATTGAAATCCTGATTTTCCAGCTGATTGCAATGTTTGTACTTTTTCCCCATTAGTAGAGCTCGGCAATTCTGACCCAATCCGGTGGATCCAACCCGATCCGAACCGATCCGACGGCCTGGATCAGTGCGGATCGAGTAGGGCAGTCCAGATCCAAAAGCATTTCGGGTCGAGTTCGGATCCATGTCTGCCCGGACCGATCCGATCTAGAATCCGATCCGATTGGATCCAATCCGATCCGATCCGACCTGATCCGGAGTGGATAAACCACATGCATTTTCACGGTGGGCCCCAACAGAGTTTACTCACTATGATAAAAGAGAGTCAAAGCAGATTTGCTGGTGTACCACACACCAGCTATATAGCTGTTGTAGGTACGTGTCGTGTGCGAAGACGAGCTCCGGGCAGTCCTTGAGCTCCGAGTTGTACGAACGGTTCAAAGGAGATCAAAGTTATATGGGCCCCACAGCTGGTGTAGGTTCGTGTCGTGTGCGAAGACGAGCTCCAGGCGCTCCTCGAGCTCCGAGTTGTACAAACGGTTCAAAGGAGATCAAAGTTATATGGGCCCCACAGTGATGTATTTATTATATCTACACCATTCATATATTTTTAAAGATCATTATAGAGCATTATCCAAAAAATGAATAATATCCAAAGATCATCTGGACCACACCACAAATAGTAGCAGAGAATGATTTTCACCATTAAACATTTCGTGTGGTCCACTTGATAGTTAGATCTGTTTTATTTTTCGTCTCAAGCCTTACAACGAGCTCGCCAAATGGATGGACGGTTTGGATATAACACATACCCTATGATCAGACCCACAGAGCTTGCTAACGTCGTTACAGCAAGTCACGTGAAAAGCACTCACTACACTTTCGTGTAGTGCACGTCAACACCAGTATATGTCCGATAAAAGCATGGATACGGTAACGGAGAGTTCTTTCAATGTATATGTTTTATCTAAGCCATTCATCTATTTTGACATATCATTTTAGGCCTTGAGCACAAAAAGATGGTATATTAAAGGTTGAAGTGGACCACACCACATGAAACAATTGGATTAAATTCATACGATCCAAATCCTACCGAACCTGATCCGACTCGGTTTCCCTGACCGAGTTGGACTCGGTTCGGGTCAAGCCAACCATGCATCGGATCGGTCCGAGTCATGTGACCCGGACTCGGTCTCGGATCGGATCAAGTTCGGGTCAGGCCATCGAGACTTCGGATCAGGTCGAGTTGGACCCAATCCAATCCGATCCGGACCGATGCCTAGCTCTACCCATTAGTGATAAATACAATGCATCTTAAACTAACCAGAATTCTTCAAACAATAGCCAAAAAAGAACATACAGTAGGCCTAAACAAGTTAATGCATGACATACCTGTGGTACTCCAACCAAGTACTTTACAAGAGTCTTGTAGACCCCAGTTGCGGAACCAAGCTGAGCTAATTGTCTCCGTCTGGGGTGGGAACATTCATGAAGATTTAATATCCACAACATTATTAACCCAAAAAAAGGTTGATACAGAACAGCAAAACAAAAAAAATGAAAAGAAAAGAAGAAAAAGAAAGAAGGAAAAAAGAAACCCTACCTTTCCATTTGATGCCGCCATAGTAAAGCATATTGTTCCCGTATACTCCCACCAGAACTAGCCAAAGCATCAACCTCAGCTTGCCTATTCCTCTCTGAACGCTCCCGTTGTTGTCTGATGAGGGTACCTCGGAAATCTTGAGGCATGTAGGTCATAACTGCAAATATATTTACAGATCCCCTGATCAATTGTCAAGAAAATAGCTTAGAAATGGCCTGAAGCACTGGATCCAAGTACCTAGCGAACCAAAAAATAGATCCATTCCATATAAAGCATTGTTAAGAATAAGAGTATCTTAAGAAATAATGAATCTGCTATAACAGCATATATCCAATTGGCATGTCACATCCACTTACGTTTTGAAAACACTTACCTCAAAAGCAGTATGTATTCCTTGTAAAGCACTAGTCGAAAGGATGTTAAGAAACATTCAGTCTGCTATAAGAACATATATCAAATGGGCATATTTATGTCACACCAGCACGTGACAAGAAATATCGCCTAGCATGTTTGAAAAACAGATTTCTTCCTTGGAAAGAATTAGCAAAAAGAATGCTCAGGAACATCGAATCCATTATGAAAAATGCACCCAATAAGGACATCATGTCAACATCTGAATCAACGTAGTATGAAGAAACCCGAAGGATATCTATAATCATAAAAGGAAATAGTATGAAATAGAAATATCTATGAAGCAAAAGACACCAAAAATAATCACAGCCTGAGCCAAGTAAGCATATGTACTTGGTAAATTTGATGTAATTACTTAAGAGCATGCACCCATCAACCCCATTTTGTTGTAACGAGCATTATGATACACCATGCAAAATGGCGTTGTCTCAAATAGAGTGTTCAGATCATACAATTGAATCATATTGCATGACAGCATGTGAGTTGAGGACAACAATTGGTACCCAAAATCAATAATGTATCATACTATCTGTTGGTCAGGGTATGATTCACAGTAGGAGTTACAAATCAGATTAATAGACAGTTTTGACAGTCTTGAATCACCATAATGATACAACTTTGGCAGGTTTTCAAGAAAGGGAAAAAAATCTGTTTGGTTTTTACCTTCAACAGGTCTCTTCATCATCATCTAGGCCTTATCCCAATTAATTAGGTCAGCTATATGAATCCTGTTCCGCCATTCCACTCTATTAAGGGCCATACCTTCAGTTAGACCATAGGTCATCAAGTCTTTTCTCACTACCTCCATCCATGTCCTTTTGGGCCTTCCCCTGTCCTTTTAGAGCCTTCAACTTATACCAACTCACTCCTAACTGGCATAGTTCTTGGTCTCTGTTACACATGGCCAAACCAGGTCTATCTTGGTGGGTTTAAAAGCTTTTTCATTGCCTTTCTAACTACTACAGTTTCGGTGATGGGAACGGTATTGGATTTTTGTATTGGGAGTTGTAGTTTATTTTTAAAGATTTACTGTCAGTGCAATGCAGATGCATTTAAGAATACAAAAAAGAAAGTGAAAATCCTAAAACCCGCATCCACCACAGGTTCCAAACAGGAAAACTAAGCCAATGAACTCTATTATGGGGAAGCCGTTGGAGCTACAATCGACCTTCTATTTATACATTATGCGACCTGAGCTCCAGAGGTGTAGGCCATAAAAGAAAATTAAAATAAACAAGAAAACTTTAGCAATATCACAGGAGTCAACTTACACAGCATATGCGATCAGAGTTTGCCAACAACGATTATCTATAGGATGTTATAAATTAAAATTCCGAAGCATGTAAAGAATTCACTGTGAACAACATAAAAGGTAGTGACCACTAACCAAAGCAACACATTGAATTCCATCAATATCTTAGCTGCAATAAAGCCTGAAATATTGCCTCATGAGTAAAAGTGTCATCAATATGCCTTGGCAATAACTCCACAGGAAACAGGAACAGCAACCTACAGATGATATGCCCATCCCTCTGAAGGTACACCCAAGATCCAGGCTTACACATTGACACTGAGGCAGGCCTAGCAACACATCCTAAATGGGTTCCCATGCTTGCATGATTTGGCAGGTACAGGAAAAGTTTAATCATGAGGTGTATATCAATTCATATAAATGGTAAATACCAAAGAAGAGGGGCTTCAATAAGTATATTAGTAGAACTAAAAAAGCAACTGAAACGTGCCAACATGCAATAAATCATATCCTTGGTAGTCAATAATCAGGAGCTCAGTTTACGATAACATCAATTAAATTTCTACAGCAATAAAAGTTTGGTAGTGTTCATTTCAAGTAGAGGATGAACAACTTAAGCGCCCACCTGTGTTAAATACACTGTCAGCATTCTTTGATTGGAAGGACTCCAACATCCTCAAAGTATTTTTCAGTTGAACTTGGAGATCTCCAAGAGCAGCAGCAATTTCACTGTCTTCAGCTGTTGAATGTTGCTTAAGCTGCACGACAAGGGCATATGCATGACAAAGAAGTGATCACACGATCAACTCATTTTCAAGAGAACAAAACGTAGCTTGTGACAACAATAAGCATTGAAAACCATGGAGAGAAGTGAATGAGTCCCTTGAGATAAATATGGGAAAAAGGTCCCAAGTAAAAAGACAAAGGGGGAAAAACATGATTTAGAACAGAAGTATTGGATGGAGGGTAAACAATGTAATATTTCCAAGCAGAAATGTTAGACAATGAGACTTGATAATCAGAAGAAAATGGTACCATACCAGTTTTGGCCACTGACATTTGTCTAGTAAAAACAGTATTTCTTCAATATGTTCTCTATTCTTCCACAGGTTCTCATCAGTTTTATGGGGTGGAGGAGAATCTGCTTCATGCAGCAAGACACTCTCACCTTTAAAATAGAAACGAATACCAAGTGAATTTGCAATATTGAAAAAATTGCTGTGCCAGTTTGCAAGGAGCAATATCTTAAACTTTAACCCTTCAAATGAACTTTGGTTCCCATTAAATCAGTATCATTCTCGATACTTGATAAAAACCAAAAGTAGAAGGGAACAGCCATAAATAGAAAGAAATAGTTATTTCACAGAGATAATTTTGAAATTAATTAAATTAAGTAACCAATTAAACTGTAAGTCATGCACATGTAGTCATTTTATTTCCCTCAAGTTGAATTGAATTGCATCAGAATAACAAACCACCTCTACATCTTGAGAAACTTTCCAGCAATAGTCACTGCCAAACTTCATGCAAGAAATAATCTTCCAGAGCACTATTATAGAAGATTGGGGGCAAGTCTCCTAGATTTCAATTATTAAAGCCTAATTCATTTAACAGACAAGAAAAGTTATAGAAAGGAGAAACAGAAGAAGGATTCTGACCCATCAGTATATATGGTCAATCCATGAAAAAAAAAATGTGAATCAGTGAGTGTTAAGGGATGATTTGTACCATTGTACCACAATGGCATTCTCGTATTATTTTGTGATGGTATACTTATAATCATACTGTTTGCCAAAATCTAAAAAATCGTCCTAGGTATTCTAGTTTCTTCCAAGAGATGGTCCTAAAGGTCTATAAATACTGTGTCCAGTATTCATTCTATTGAAAAATAAAAATAAAAAACAATTTGACGTGTTGTCAGCCAAACTCAACAGAAACGGGAGATTTGCATTGACCGCTAGTTATTGTAGTTATCTGTAAACTGAATTTTTTGCTGTGTATATTTGCAGATACCCTATTATTTAGATGGTGATTATGCAACTTCACCAACCACCCCCACCCTAGGGGTGGCATTGGACCAGGCCGGGGCCCAGCCCAACACTTAAAGACTAGAGGCCCGAACATGGCCCAAGCCCGGCACAGGCCTAGCAAAAAGGGCTCAAGCCTGAGCCGGAAAAAAAATTGGTTGGGCCCAACCCACCCGCCCCGATAATCAATAAAATCCTTATTTTCCACTTACATATTCCTAATATATCGGTTAATCAAGTGGGCCACACATGCACAAGAAATAGACATCTTAGAGGAACGAAACCAATGGTCTATATTCAAGATGGATGGGTTGCCTAACAGACGATTGAAATGGCATATTCGTAGGATATAACACATGTACATATACATTTGGGTTGGGCCTGAATGAGCTAAAGTGACATGAGCCCAAGTCCAAACCAAAAATTGATCGGTCCATGTATGCAAACCCAAGCCCATCCCAAAGCCAGGTTGGGTTCGTCAGGTTGGGTGGGCTACCCAGCCCATTGCCACCATTAGGAGACTTGGAAGAAGTGGAGAAGCTCAGGCCGACAATCAATGTTGTCAAAAGCGATCGCATAATCGCATAATGCCATCCATATGGCATATGCGATGGTCACATATGCCATATGGATGGTATGCGATCGCATATTGCATATGGATCGGACCACCCATTTTTTTCTGATTTTTTTTTTTAAAATTTTTTCAAAAAAAAAAAAGTTGTGAGATCGCTTGTGCAATTGTGCAATTGCATAAGCAATTAGGCATAAGCAATCACACAGGATCACTTATGCCATTTGACAACATTGCCGACAATACACTTTGGGGCATTCGTCAAGCTGGAACACCACCATCAAGGCTACGCATGTACACTAAATTCTTATTATGAATAGATTAACTTGATTTATTTTTTTTGCCACAAAATGTCCAGCAGGGCCACACCTGATGGGTGGTCCGATCTCACACATTAGTGTGTGGGAGATTAGAATTCAGGTCCATGCCTATGTAGGAGTTAGTAGTGTGTATGTGTATTTTATGGCTTTTTAGGTGTATGCATGTGCACAATGCTCAGTTATCCTGAGGAGTATGTATATGTGTTATTCTTCTTCTCTCTCTTTCTCCTTCTCTATTCTCACCTCAGATTATCTAACCGCAACTTGGTATCAGAGCACACTTCGAGTTGATCGGAGCTAGAGGAACTTGCTGATGTCGGCAATGTACAATCGTACAAACCATTTTTATGGAAGCGGATTGCATCCTACCACTGCCTAGACGGAAATCGGTCCAAGCTGGGGCTCTATGGGGTCCACTGTGATGTATTGGTTTTATCCAAGCCATTCATCCATCTCTATAGATCATTTTATTGTATTAGGCCAAAAATTAGGAAGATCCAATACTCAAATGGACCACACCACAGGAAGCAGCGGTGATAATGATACCCACCGTTGAAACCTTTGTATGGCTGACCATGATGTTTATTTGTCATCCAACCTATTAATAAGGTCACATAGACCTAGATGAAGGAAGAAAACAAATATCAGCTAGATCCAAAACTTCTGCAGCTCTAAGAAGTTTTTAATGGTCAACGTTCAATCTCCACTATGTGGTCCACTTGAGCCTTGGATCTACCTCATTTTTGGGTTCATATCCTAAAATGATCTTTCAAAATGGATGGACTGCATGGATAAAACCCATACATCACAGTGGGACCCACAAAGCCTTGCCTGGATGGATTATCGTCCAAGAGGGGGGAGGATGCAATCCACTAACATTTTTTATCGGGAAGAACATGGTTTGATGCATCTCAATTTTAGAAGATCTATGGTGATTTTTGTGGAATTTTTGGAGGTCATCTAAGGTATGTTTCAGCTTCAGCCACTTTTCTCATCCGACAGAAAAACCCTCAATCTTCATTTATCTGCGATTACACTCAAATCGGTGAAGATTTCTTGGAATCTTTTGTACATGATTTGTCGGTTTTTCCCCATTTGACAGCATAAGGTGTTGTTTTGCATCAAGTGGGACATTTAGATGTGTTGTGAAGCCAAAGGTGGTCCAGTTGGGCTGTTTTTGGGGCCCTAAGGATTTTGGGCATACACCGGACCATCCAGTGTATGTCTAGGTAGGTATTTTTGGTGTGTGAGATGTTTTTCACATCAGATTCAAGTATATTTCTGATTCTTGGATTAGTTTTTCATGTCTAAGTTTGTTGTTGGACCTTGAGCCCCCATCTAGAACTCAGATTTGTGTGGATCTGAGATTCTTATAGGGTGTACCTTATTTGAGTTGTTGGTTGCTTCTTTTTTTCCTAATGGACTCGTATGGAGGACAAAAACTCTGTTGGACCCGGTGTGGGATCATTAGAGTCGAATCCCTTTTGATTACCATAGTTGAACGATAATGATTATCTACAATGGGCCCAATCGATGAAGTTGTTTATAGGGGGTAGAGATAGACTATCCTACATATTGGATGAACCTCCAGATCCAACGGATGGGAATTTCAAGACCTAGACCAACGAGAACTACCCAGCCATGGCTTGGCTCCTTAATAATATAGATTCTACTGTGAGCAACTCTGTTATGATCCTGACATTGGTCGAAAGGATCTAGGACACCCTCCGTGACATGTATTGAGAGGCACAAAATAGATCCAGAGTGTTTAAGTTGATCTCTGATTTTGACAAGTTTCGACAAGATTCAAAATCTTTGGAGTATTTTTTGGCTCTTCGAGGTATGTGGGATGAACAAGATCTCTATCAGCCCCTTCTCTCCTATTGTATACAAGACTAATCATGCATGGAAGCAACGTGACGACACTCGAAGCATGCAATTCCTCTCTAGCCTTAACTCTGCGTATCATAGTATTTGGAACAAATTATAATTATGGATCCTCTTTCTCCTCTAACTACTATCTATGTTGTGTTACAAGCAAGGTATCTCGTATCAGTATCGGTTAGCGTAACAATACCCTCCGATATCAATACAGATACGGGGGCGTAACGGCGATACGGGGGTGTAACGGTGCAATTTTTTATTTTTTATTTTGCCAAAAAAATATGAAAAAATATGGATTAAATCCGGAATATTCTAAGCATTCCAAATATGCATTTATTTATAAATTGGAACATGTTTATGGTGGTGTAACGGTCCACTCTTTGGTGAGAAGTTGTATCGGACTGTCTAATGAATTTATGAACCAGATAACCTGAATTTGACTACAAAATTCATATATTTAATTTTCTAACTATCTACTATTAATGATAGATATATTAGAATGAATGTAATATGAAAATATCTTACATGTGTAGGTGTTTGCAATTATTTTTGAGGAATTTCTAGAACATACCTGTGGCAATGACTATGATTCCTGTCTGTGACTTGTCATCCTCAAGTTAAGAATATTATAAAAAATAATAATAATAATAATAATAATAATAATAAAAATTAGTAGTGTCCGATATACTCCCTTGCAACTTGATTAAGGATTACTTGATTGGTTGTCAGGGGAGCTATTTTAAATACAAGTTCGGCAGTGTCAAGTGTGTGCTTGGCTTCTTGCAATAATGCTACTATGAGCTGTTTGCTTCAAATACTTACCTTAAAATATATACTTACAATCACAAGTCACCACCAAAATGAAAATCTGCTTTTTTGTGGTTGCTCAACCTCCACATCATCGTCATCGTCATCGTCATCATTAGGCTGAGACTGTCCAATAGGTGGAGGTGTTGCATATCCATAATATCCATTGCCAAAAGGAAATACTAGATAAACGAAACCAGAGGATGACTGATCCTGACTAGGAAACGACTCCGACCCCGAGTAAGGATATCCACCAATGCCCGTCAAATAGCCATACTGGTGCCTGTACTCAGCTTGTTGAGAATCTTGAGATTGAGAGTGCGTTTGCTGTGATGAGTAACTTGGATTTGGATATGGATATCTATAATTGTATGGATATTGATCGGGAGGACTAGTATAACATGAATGTGATGGAACAGGCTCAGTATAACCAGTGTTCGAAATATCAGTATCGCACAATGTATCGCACCCTTGGGATACAGATAGATAACGGCCATGACCATTACGCGATACGGGAGTGAAACGGGGGCAGTTGGTTTTTTGGGACTGTATCAGCCGTTACAATAGCCGTAAAGGCCGTTACAGGGCATAAACAAGGTGTTCCGTATCCGTTATGGTACGCCTGTAAAGGCCGATACGTATAAGTAACGGCCATGACCGTTACGTGATACGGGGTGAAAAATGGCAGTTATTTTTTGAGACAGTATTTGCCGTTACAGTGGCCGTAAAGGCCGTTACAGGGCATAACGACCATTACTCCCGTAACGGTCGAAAAACGATCACTTTTTTTTTCCTATTTAAATTCATTTTTCTCCACTTTTTCACTCTTCTCATTCCAAAAACTCTCCTATATCATTTTACAACAGATTTTGACCACTCTTATTATAGCTTTTAAGATTAAAATTGTGGATTGAAGTAATTTGAGCGAATAGAATCTCCAAAGGCCTTTTTTTCAAAATAAAAATAAAAATTTAAAAACAATATTTATGCCTTTTTTATGATTTGTAGTTCTAATGCTTGATTGTGATGTGTAAACATTAGAGACATAATCATATTAAACAATTCACTACACAGCCCGATACAACACTCTCACCAAAGAGTGGATCGTTACACTACCATAAACATGTTCAAAACAAAAAATGAATACATACTTGAAAAAAATGAATACATACTTGAAATATTTACATTATTCTTGATTTTCTAGATATTTTTTCAGAATTTTTTAGGCAAAAGAAATTTTATAACCGTTACAGGGGTCGTAAGTCGTAACGGTCGTGACGCCCCCATATCAGCTGTTATGGCCGATACCCATATCGGTAATGGTGGCGACCATTACGGCCATCATTACCGATACGAAATACCTTGGGCATAACGGTCACTTTTTTCTATTTAAATCAAAATTTCTCCTCATTTTTTCACATTTCTCATTCCAAAAACTCTCCTAGATAATTTCACAACAGATTCGACCACTCTTACTATAGTTTTTAATATTAAAACCGTAGATTGAAGTGATTTGAGCGAATAGAAGCTCCAAGGGCCAATTTTTCAAAAAATTGAAGAAGTATTATTTATGACTTTTTTTTCTGATTTCTAGTTCAAGTGCTTGATTGTGATGTTTGAACATTAAATACATATAATCATGTTCACAAATTCACTAGACAACCCGATACAACACTCTCACCAAAGAGTGGACCGTTACACTACCATAAACATGTTCAAAACAAAAAGAATACATATTTGGAATGTTTATATTATTTTGGTTTTTTTATATATTTTTTCAGAATTTTTTGTGCAAAAGAAAATTTTCATTGGTTACAAGGGTCATAACGGTCATTACGCCCCCGTATCGGTAATGGTGGTGACCGTAACGGCCACCGTTACCAATACGGAATACCTTACGTCCAACCCTATGTGAGCTTGAGAAAAGGAAAGAAAAAAAGTCTTTCTTGTGTTAAAGAAGTATTTTTTCCTCTTTGTTTTTAGGGTTTGTGAGAAACCCTCCCTTCCAATCAAATTGTGAAATGGTATAAGCTTGTTTAGTGGTGAATTCCTCTAAGGTATTTTCTTCCTCTTTCTCTTCTCCAACAAGGTACTCCACTTCTTATCTTTTTCTTCTTTTCCTTCCTTTACATCTCTTCTAAACCCATCAAAACGCAACCTAATCCACCTCCTCTCTCTTTTCCCCAACCCATCCATACATGGATACGCACGTGCGTCTGTACAAGCTGCCACGTGTGGGCCCCCATTTGGTACCTTCCCACCTTGATTCCCTTCCAAACCCTATCTAATCCCAAGATTCCTAATTCCCAAATCTCAATCCCTAAATCCCACAAACCTAAGGGAAATCTGATTTTTTTTTTTATAAATCCATTCCCCAAACCTGATTTTATTGGCATCATTGTTTTCTCACGTGGTTGTTGCACTACCCACGCTAGATTGGAAGTCTCTACTTCCAAGTGGGCCACTCTCGTAATAATTTATATTTTCGTGTACCGCGTATGTGATAGCCAAGGCCCTTTGCATCACAAATTTGAATTTTTTGAATTTATTATATGGATATGTTTGGTTTTACATGTTGAATGCTGAAATTTATGCGTATTTGATCTCACATCTTGCATCCTAGGTTAATTTCACTCATCCTATAACGGCGGTCTGGATTGATTCCCTTATTTGCGTTTTCGAGAACAATAATACATCCTTCCAGAGGATTCATTCTGGCTGTGGAATGGACCTTTAGATCATCCACCCGTTTTGTGATCAAATCGACCACTTGTTGCAAGGTTCTAACAGTCCCATCTTGAGGTTGTGTAGCCATATCAGGATTGTAAATCATCCCTCTTCTAGTGCGGCGCATAAGACAACAAGCTCTCGCAAAGCATGCGAGAAGGGTTTTTTTTTCTTTTCCTTTCTTTTCTTTTCTTTTGCTTTCATCTTCTTCTTCTTCTTCTTCTTTTGATGTAGTGAATGGGAAAAGTTTTCAGAAGGTTGGATGTGAGATACGGTATAGGTTGTTTACTAGTGAAACTTGGTACAAAGATAGGGTGATGGTTTAGTTGAGATAGATATGGAGACAAATTTTGAGGAAAAAGAAGAGAGGAGAAATCCCAAGAGTGGAACTTGCTCTGATACTAATTTAATGAAAACCCTGAAAGGGGAAGCAAATAAATCAATAAGAAAAGAAAGAGATTGCGGGAAGGACCCAACAATCCTCTAGCCGAATGCTAGAGATCATGAATGCAAGACTGTGAGCAAGCTCAATAGTCCTCTATTGTAGAGATAAGAGAGAGAGAGAGAGAGAGAGAGAGAGAGAGAGTCATCCAACTTGTCTTATTCAATACGTCATAGGCCTTATTTATAATCAAACCTTACAGTCTGTAATAAAACTTATGGAATCTAAAGATAGAATTCCTAGCTAGCTAATATCTAAGAAAATAGGAAAGCACTTAAATAACAAAGCATTGTAATTGAGAAAGTACCTAAATAGGAATATAAATAAGAAAAATCTAAAATTACTCCCTGCCCAATATAAAGATATGAAAGAAAAAAAAAAATTTCTTAATCTAGAGATTTGAAAGAAAAGTAAAGTAGCGATAGGCTAAAAAGGGAAAGCGGTACTTTTCTTGTACATACGTTCAGAGCATCCACATGTGGGATGTGGGGCGATTGCATCACATGTCCATGGGATGAGTTTAGCTTAAATGAGGATGTTGAGATGGATGAGTGGCAAGACAAGGAAGGATAAAATTAGAAGAACAAAAAATGAAAAAAAAAAAAAAAAAAAAAGTATTCAAATGAACATAGGAGTCGCACCAATAGGTAGTATGATGAGGGAAAGTAAACTTAAGATGGTTTGGTCATATGCAACAGACCAAGAACCGTACCATTAGAAAGAATGAGTCAGTACAAGTTGAAGGCTCTAAAAGGGTGAGCGGAATGCCCAAAAGGATATGGACCGAGCTACTAAGAAAAGAATTGATGACCTATGGTGTAACTGAAGTTATGGCCCTTGACAGAGTGGAATGGCATAATAGGATTTATGTAGCTGACCCTAATTAATTGTTATAAGGCTTTGATGATGATGTTGTACTTGTGTGCGCGTGCATGTGTTGAAAGGATATATTGATATGATGAAGGAATGTATCAGGAAGAGGTAACAATGTGTTTCCAATTACTGTAGGCTTGCACTAGAGCTCAGCATTGAGCAAGTACCCTCTGCATTGGTTTATAGAATAGTTAACATGGCATTTTACATCCTATGCATACATGTCACCACAGTTTGGTGATTGTGGTGATAGACCACTCAAAAAAAAAAAAAAAAAAAAATCTTTTGCAAGGATTCAGCAACTGTGATTATCGAATTGGCAGACTTTTTCCAATTTAATGCTGACCAATGCCAATATTATTGTTGCAAATCTAACAGTCAAAATCGTCCAATTAGCTAGGTTTTCTCCACCACAGCGCTTCATGGAGTGGCCCACACGATGAAGGCCCCCACACCATCATACCACTTGTCCAATGTGTGTAGCATGCAGTGCTGACAAACTAGAATTCCCATAAAAAATTAAAATACAACGTAATACACCAAACCAAACACGAAGAAGAATTAGAGAGAGAGAGAGAGAGAGAGAGAGAGATGGAGAATTACTGGGAGTGGCAGCGGATTCTTTCAGCAAATCTTCTGACATTGATCGAAGCAAGGCCGAAAGCCGGGAGACATCATCCGAGAGAGGGGGGAAAGGGTATTTATCGTAATATCGAGCAAGATAAGCCCTAGTTATGGGCACCAAACCCTCGGTGGAAGAAGCCATTGCAGAGAAGGAGACGAAGATCTCTCGAGAGTTGGGAGCAGGAATTGAAACAAGGAGACTGACGGGTTTTCAAGAGGGGATAGAATCCCGCTGCGCACACGGCGCAATTTAAGAAGAAGGCGCAGGGTGTGCGCACGGGAAGCAAGGGTGCTCTGGGTGGAAGAACGTGGGAAATTGCATATATACTTTATGGAGATGAAGGAGTTGGTGGTTCTATGATGTTCGTGGGGCGTAATGCGCACTGTCGAACGTCGATGCAAATGCGTGTGGCAATAACGAACTCGGTTGCGTGGTGACGACCGGGCGCGGATTGATACTGACAAGGTCAGTAGCGAAATCGCTACTGAAGTGACGTCACCAAGCTCCGTGGACCCCACCATGATGCATGTGTTGTATCCATACCGTCCAACCATTTTTAAAGATCGTTTTATGGAATTACAGAGAGAATGATATAGATCTAAAGTTCAATCGGACCCCACCATAGAAAAGAGTGGGGACAGTGACATCCACCGTTCAAAAATTCTTAGGGGCCACGGTAGCTTCCAATCAAGCTGATATTTTTTCTCATGAATAGGTTGGATCTCAAAAATACATCACGGTTGGCCCTATAAATGTTTCACTCACACTCCCACGGTTTTGTGTGGTGGCTACACTTGAAACTTAGATCCATTTCATTCTCTTTGTAATGCTATAAAATGATCTCTAAAAATGGTTGGACGGTATGGATCATGCAACACATGCATCACGGTGGGGTCCACAAAGCTCGGTGACGTCACTTCAGTAGCGACTTGGCTACGGACCTTGTCAGTATCCGACTCACGCCCGTTGACGACGACGCAAACGCGTGGTGCGGCACCACCGAACCTCGGTGAGGTGTTGACGTGGCAAAGTTATGTAGGCCCACCATTATCTATGTATTATATCCGCGCCGTTCATCAATTTTTTTAAGATCATTTTAGGATATTAGCCAAATAAAATTAAAAAAAAGCTAAATCAAAAGTTCAAATAAACCACGGTAGAAAGCAATGCGGAATATGACTCCTATTGTTGAAACCTTCTTAAACCTATTATAATATTTATTTTCCGTCAAACGTATTCATAACTAAGACAAAATCATGCCACATTGGGAAAATATAAAAATAACTCTATCCAAAGTTTTATGGTCATAAGAAGTTTTCAACGTTAGGCGTGCAATCTCACAATGTTTATGGAGTGTGGTTCACTTGAAATTTGTATCTAATTCATTTTTAGTTTCATCTATTAAAATATTCTCAAAAGATAGATGGATGGTACGTATATAACACATGTATCACAATGGGTCGAAAGAATTTTGCCCCCATCAACACACCACCGATGACGGTGTGTGCACTCCACGCTATCAGCGTCCGTCGAATGAACGGAAGAGAAAAACTTTGATAGTAGGGCAGTGTGTGCTAGATGATACGCACGCTCTTAAAAATTGCACACTTATCATATAATAAATCAAATTAAACCGTTCAGATTATGAATACAAAAACATTTATTGGACCCTCAAAAATGAAAAAAAAATTAAATTAAATTAAAAAAATCCAAGTGCCCTATCTTCACAAACAAGTTTTCCAGAAGTTAGGATTGTTCAACCAATCTGATCTTTGTATTTTGGCTTGGCTTTATTTTATTTAATTTAATTTATGCCACGTGTACAAATTTTGTGCCTGCGTATGAAGCGTCGCACGCAGCCCGAGCATCATGTAACGCATCTAAACGGATGCTGCGGACTTTACAGGAAGGATAACTCCATCGCTCTACATTCAAGCGCTGATCACAGACGCAACAAACTTCCCGCTGTGACTAATGCGTGCGGGATCTGGGGCGTTCATAAGGTAGTACGCACGGTGGATTCCCTTTCCGATGGAATCAAACTGATTTCTTTTATACAATGAAAAGGGCAATTTCAAAACTGTAGCCGACGGTCTTAATTTAATGGACCGTGTTTTTCTTGCCTTATGAGTGAGACGGCTTGACTGTTAGATGAATGGTACCGGATCCATCTAACATTTTACACATCGGCACGTGTGTTACGTTCCTGATTAGCGCTTGAAGATGATGCGTGAAGAATTAGAATCGCTCGTTGATTCGATTCGCTTGCGGAAACTTGCACGGCTCTTCTACAGTGGATGCGAAACTGCTACCGGTTGTATTCGGTCTCGAGTTGTATACATATCTCCCGGTTTTCGGTGAGGAGCCATGGTTCACCGATCAGGACCATTGATCTGATGGCCCCTCCTTGGATGGACCCTTCTCCTAAAATCATCCAGGTTGGAAGATCTTAGCCACCAACGTTGGACCTCATTTCAGTTTACTGTAGACAGTTGCTGTGTTTCCCCAAGTCCGTTTGTAAGTAAGGGAAAAAGATAAGATTATCCTAGCCACGAGATGGTTGGATAATAGTCCATCTACTGGGGGCCCAACAATCAATGGTTTGGATTACTGAAACATTCCCCTGCTTAAAAAGACTGAAAACCTGAGCATAGTGTACATATCCTCTAGTTGGGATCATAAAACTCCTTGTGAATACCGTTTTAAACTCAGTATTTAAAAAAGGTATGTGCAGTTGCTTTGCTTCCGTTTAAAACTTTGTATATATCAGAAGATTAACTAAAGACTCTTTTTTAAAGGCACACCGAGCCCTAAATAAGCAATTTAATGGTCGGTGGCATTGACTGACGCAAGTGGCCCCACCGTGATGTGATGTGCATGTGAACTCCATTCCATGACTTGATGAAAATAGTGTGAAGGGGATGCCCACCTTTGAAAGTGTTTCTCTTCATGTGATGGTTACTGTAGATTGCATATAATCGTCGTGGACAGTGAAAAAATTATTTTCATTTAAACATCATGGTAGGGCCCACTTCAGCCAGGATGACTTAAGTCGGTGGAGAAGGCCTGGTACTTTTTTAAAGGTATAGTTAAACTCGTTTTTTATTTTATTTAGAAATGTTGTTTAGATGACACTTGCATATTTTATCTCTTTTTTATTACCATTAATCTGATGATGAGGATTCTCCATAGCCATTGATCTTATGATGAGGATCCTCCGTTTAAAAACCTTTTTGGCATTCTGTCTTAGTATTGTTTATCCGGCTAATTTATGTATCTTTTCTTAGAGTGGTGACAATTTCGGTATGAAAATGCTCATGCCCATGCATTAATTAATTAATTTTATCTCAAGCATGGTGAAAACACGGGACCTTTTACTCTGATATTACTTTTAATACATGATAACTAATCACTTGCTTTAAAAGTTTGAATTGATAGAGCATGGTGAATTAATCCATTTATCTCAAGCCTCGGTCAGGCACTTAGCGGAACCCTCTCATGGGCCCCACTTCACATGAGTCTCGCCTCACAGGTCGCCCACTCCGAATGTGCCCTCGCTTCACATAGGTCACCCCACATGAGCACTGTATAAAAATGCCAATGCATTATGTTCAGGTTAATCAAATGCTTTGTATAGGCTCCTATAATGTCCACATGACATTCACTCTATCCATTAGTTTTGCCAAATTTATCTTGGGAGAGAGCCCAAAAATGAGGGGATGTAAAACTTAGGTTACAACAACAAGAAACAAACAGTGGAGGGAAACGATATGATTGAAATGTTCTTAGTTCCAACCTAACGTTTATATGTAAACCAACCCATTTACAAGATGGTTCCCATCAAGATGAAGGGAAAACACAAATACATGCCTTATTCAAAACTTTTATGGCCTGAAGAAGATTTCGATGGTGGGCACTTAATTTCTATTATTTCTTATGGCGGCAGAATCATACTCGCACCTGGGAGTATATTCATTTAATCTTTCTTTACCGTTACGCATTTTGGTATTAATGCGGAGGCATAAACCCATATGCGTGCCTTTAGAAGAGTAAATTAGCATATGCCATGTGGTCACAATTAACGTGATAATTAATAAGGCAGCGTGCCCAACATGTTTATAAAAGACCCGTTGAGAGAACATATTCTATCACAGATATGGCTATGATACACTCGGTGAGGCCATCTCTAACAATCCTTCCAAAATAGGAGATCTTTCTATAGACGTTCAGAGAACCTGTAACATTCAAGAAGGTTTTGAATATCCTAATATTAAACCTTTATCCAAGCAAATCTGGTTATGGTTCATACCTAAATCAGGACAGAACAGACATCGACCAGAACGGGTCCCAAGCCGTACATTAATCGGAATTAAGAGAATGGGAGAGCTTTATGAAATATCTGATCTAACCTATCTCCGATAACAATTCGATATCAGGTGGATCCGAACTATCCAACACCTCGATCAAAAGGGACCTGAGGTCAAATGTAGGAGGAGGTGGTTTGATTGGGTCATGTGGATGCATGGCCATGATCGATTTGAGGTTTAGGATTAGCCCTGAAAGTTTCCTTAATTGATCATGAATCCAATTAGCAAGCCACAAATATCTCCATAAAGGGATCAACTACGAGAAGAAGATCTGAAAAATTAGTAGTTCTGGATCTATTTGGAGTCATTCATATTCAGAATTTACGTTGTACGCGCAGAAGATCCAAGATTAACAAGCCAATGAGGGTTTTGCTGCCTCGACAAGCTATAAAAGGAGCATGTGAAGAAGAGCTCGGACCCTACACTAAGTACTTTTCAATTTATCTTTCATTTATCATCTTTTACCTCAGCCCAGCCTAACTTTGGCATAAATCACTATTGTCCAAGGTCCACTGCCACAATATCATAGGATTAGATTAAATGTTCATAATCTTGAGTCGTTGGATCCCAATTAATTGAGTTCCTACTTAAGTGATCACACTTATTTGGTCACATCCTATTGACCATTCACCTCATTAGTCTTCTCTGATAGACGGGTCAGGTATTTATTTTTTAATTGCTTATTTCTTTAAGTTGCTTCCAATACTTTGTCGATTGTAATGAGCCACATTTAATTAATGAAATCAACATTGTTCGACCATTTTTTATCTATTCAGTCATCTTCGTTCTTTTAAGAAGTGTATTGCAAATGTACTGGTGAAAGAACAATCTTAGAGACAAGGTTAAAAAGAATCCATTTAGAAGGGCTAGCCCCCACCCTTTCACAAGTCGCCTGATCAATGATCACAGCCGATGGTTGAGAGGATAGCCGGATCCTACGTCCAGTCTCTACTTTGTCTAACTCAAAGAGGGAGAACATTGAGTCGAATAGACTCTAGCACACCTACGCATCATAATTACACACGAAATTCAAATATATGCCCTTGATCACATGCGTGGCCTTGTATTTGATTGAATTGCCAACAACACTTTTTGGCACGCCCAATGAGACCACGTAAAGATTCATACTTCTTAACAGAATAACATGCCTCATATATATATATATATATATATATATATATATATATATATATATATATATATATATATATATATGAAAAGGTTCTATGTGGTCGAGCTCATGGGAACTTCCCATGAGGTCGAGCTGTGTGGGCCCCATCATGATGCGTGTCAAACATCAACACCATCAGTCACATGCACCATTCCATGGTGGGCCTAGGGCTTAAAAACCAAGTCAATCCATGACTTGTGTGGGCCACACCACATACAGAAGTTGAGAGGAGCTACCCTCCATTAAAACATTCACAATCATTTGTTGGGCCCACCGAGATGTGGTTCACAAATCCAGCCCATCCATTATGTGTGTCCCACTTGGATGAGGGGTCAGACCAAGTTTCAAACGCATCCGAATTTCAGGTGGGCCCCACCAAGTGCTTTTATACATTTTAGGTATGTTTTCACATGATTTTAGATGGTATGGCCCACCTTAGTTCCGTATACGGCTGATTTTTGGGATATCCCATAATTTAAAGGGGACCCATCAAATGCATGGTGTTGATGTTCGACACACATCAGGGTGGGGCCCACACAACTCGACCTCATGGGAAGTTCCCATAAGCTCGACCACATATAACCTTTTCCATGTGTGTGTGTGTGTGTGTATATATATATATATATATATATATATATATATACACACATATATATATATACACACACACACACACACTGTAATGCATGTTAAACATCAACACCATCAGTCAGATGCACCATTCCATAGTGGGCCTAGGGCCTAAAAATCAAGTCAATCTGTGACTTGTGTGGGCCACACCACACAAAAGTTGAGAGGGGTTACCCTCCATTAAAACATTCATAATCATTTTTTGGGCCCATCGAGATGTGGTTCACAAATCCAACCCATCCATTATGTGTGTCCCACTCGGATGGGGGTCAGACCAAGTTTCAGACGCATCTAAATTTTAGGTGGGCCCCACCAAGTGCTTTTATATGTTTTAGGCATGTCTTCACATGATTTTAGATGGTATGGCCCACCGGAGTTCTTTATACGGCTGATTTTTGGGATATTCCATAATTTAAAGGGGACCCATCAAATGCACGGTGTTGATGTTCGACACACATCATGGTGGGGCCCACACAGCTCGACCTCATGGGGAGTTCCCATGAGCTCCATCATGTGTGTGTGTGTGTGTGTGTGTGTGTATATATATATGTATATATATATATATATATATATATATATATATATATATATATATAGTTCTATTGCTGACATTACAGAAGAACAACAATACTTAAGTCCATGAATGATTCGATGGATATGTGCAGCATGTCACTAGGGTATCGAAGTCACAATTAGAGATATTCGATAGAAAGGCCAAGAGTCTTCTTTTGAGACTCAATGCCATCGATATAACACCCCTGATTTTTTAGCCACAATAGATCACGGGTGAATCGAATTAAGAAATTAATTTTGTGATTTATAATATAAACCAAGCACTTAGCTTAATGGGAAGAGGTACTTTTGGTGGAACGATAGGTTAGGAGATTGACTCCTAACACCATAGGATTTTATTTTATTACTAAATTGTCCATCGTTTTGATCTATGAAAAAGTTTTTGAAGAAAGAAAATAACTTTTTATTTTAAATTATGCATTTGCTTCGAGAAATCCAATCATATCAGTCTAGCAAGATTCATATTGGAGGATCTTAAAGCCAAATCATGTTAGGACATTGAATCCTAGAGTGATCCGACTAAGGAATTTTCCACAACGATTTGTGAATTTTACAAATGACCATAGTTTATGTCAAAAAATCATTTTCAACCAACAGTTTTAGATTCCGAATATTTTGGATCCAAGTGTTCCATTGGTTACTTCGAATTTGACAATGAGAAAAACCATCGAATGGGTTGGAACCAATTTTGAAATCAATGGAATACACTAAAGTTAAGGTAATAGAGAATAAACCCTAAGATTTTCAAAAATTCGGATTGTGTAACAAAACTAGTTGACTTCAATCGATTGATCGAACGTGTCGATTTTTGACCAGTAACCCAAGCTAAAAAATCTATTGTGGTCAGATTGATCGAAGTCCAAGTTCAATTGATCGAGGGTCTCCTTGAATGGTCTCAATTGATCGAAGTTACCAAACGAGAAAGACTGACAACAAAATTGAATTAAATCTGACCGATTTTGATATATCTATGGGTAGGTTTGATTGATCAAAGGTGGCCAATTTTGCCTAGAGACTTAAGATGTGAAATCTCAATTTCATCAATCTATAACTGATTGATTGGAAGATCGATCGAGGGCCATCGAGCTAGATCGATTGATCGACTACATTGATCGATAATTTCCTTTTTTGGTTTTCAAATTTAATTTAAAGGAGTAATGGTAGGTTATATTAACTTGATCAAAGGTAGACCCCACTTGTTGAAATAGTTTAATTGAATTGTAGTATGTTAAATTATCTTAATAGAGATTTGAACTTTAGATTCCAAAGCATCCGATTATTTGAAGGATTTGATCACTCCACAAACATGTGAGTGAATCCCTACGTGTCTCATACTTGTACAATTAAGATATATGATGCGATTGTTGTGATTGTTATGATTGATATGGTTGTTATGTTATTATTATTGAGCTAGTATGATTCTTGGTTATGATACATGTCCTGAAAGATTTTTTGTGTACATTGAATAAACAAGCATGCTAATTATTAATATCTTGAATTCCTCTCAGAGAGAGATGTATCTATTCACTACACATGTTAATGCATAGACATTCAACATACACTGCAGGCATCCATTGCAAATGCATGGACACCTCATGCTTAGGTTTCTGGGGGATCTCCCTAGATGGTTATACCTAGTAGATTCATTGTTAGATGCCCACCTTAATGGAAGCCTACTTATAGAGTAGATGTGTACATTGCCCATACCTACCTAGGTGGATGTCTGAAGATGGGTACAAATTGCACATGCTTACCTATGGTGGATGTCTGAAGGGTACATATTTAGGTTGATGGATATCCAACCTAAGGAAGTGAACGATCATTCCATTTGACATGCATCTCATGGCATCTCAACACCCATACTCATATATTGCATACATGCCATTTCATTTTGTTGTGCTATCTTATATTGTGTCAGGTGAACCATACTGGGTTCACTTACTGGCCTAGCCAGCTAACCTTGTGGATTGACAACCGTACAAAAATGAGACAGGTAAACCAAACCAAGTGCCGAAAAATGAGGCTCAGTTGGCGAATGATCCACAAGACCAATGGCCATACTTATTTGAAGACGAAATTGCCGCGATGTACTAATTGAATGGATTGCTTAATAATAATTGTTGATCATGAATTTTAGAATTTCATTATGTTACTTACTCATAGTTAAACATTATTTTGGATAGTTGTTAATGGACAATATTGTTGAATGATGATAGTTATTTATAAATGAATAGTCCAAAATGGGTGGATGTAGTTGAATTTCAAAATTAGTGATGTGATTTGAGAGTATGATGGTTGTGATAATGGACAGGTTTGAGTTCGTATAGCCCATGTGGATGTTTCAACGTTAAATGTTGGTGAGAACTTAGAATACATTAAATTACATCTCCTATCAACTATTAACTGTACAATAAGTGGAATTATGTCCACTTGGTGTATGAGTCATGAACCATAACTTGAGTATGAGGGTGCACACTTTGTATCCAATATTCGAGGCATGACAATCGAGATGATGCATTATGCTTCTACTCACCCCGATGTGCCATAGATAAATTGACTCACTAAACTCCCAATCAGAACCAGCTAGATCAAATTGTAAGGTCGGCTTTCACTGCCACGGCCGATGACAAGGAAAGACCGAGACAGTTGATCGTGACCAACTAGAATTCCATGATCAATGGAGTTATTACCCATCCAGGCAACAATACCTCGATCGATACAAGTAACTCAGGAGGGCACAAGGCTGAATCGCTCGGGGGCAACCTCTAGACGGGTCAATTGACCATAATGGTTTCCAGAGGGCTGAGTATTACACAGGGCAACATTAAGTAGCCCCAGCCATCCATCAAGGACATTACAAAACAAAGGCGCCTGGGGGGCAACTGTCGAACGTGCCTTTGTATCATAACGACTATCACAGGATAACAGTGCCCGGAGGGCAACATCCAGTCTCGCCTCTGTTCTACCAAGGATACCATAGGACTGAGGTTCTCAGGAGGTAACCGTCGTCCACACCTCTTCTCCACAACAACTACCAAAGAATAAAGGCACTCGAGGGGAAACCATCTCCCGCACCTCTCCCAATGACCATACCTTACGTGGCACAGGCCCAAATCGTGATCGACCACCTAGATATCTGAATAAAAAAAACCTGTCATGCTCGCAATGACCGTACCCGCACCTCTCTCTTCCTTTTTCTATCTCCTCCTTTTTCTTTCCTTTTTCTCTCCATTCTCTCTCTCTCTCTCTCTCTCTCTCTCTCTCTCTCTCTCTCATGTGAATAACCAAATCCTTTCTTATATGATTTTTTTTATCTCTCTCTTATTTTTATAGGTTCTTTCACACATGTAACATGTGTGTAAGAGGACCTTTACTCCCTTACGTTTCCTAGTCATAGATTCTCTTCTGTTTTTCTCATTTAAAACATGTTCAAGCACATGTATAGCTTACACTCACATGTGTTGCATGTGTGCCCAATATGTGTTGTTGATGCAAAAATCTGGTCCACACTTTTTTAGACCTTTGAGTACTTACATAGGAAGAAGACAAATGAGACCCTAGTTAGAGTAGGGGACCCTCCAATGCCAAAGTTAGGAATATGAGTCTAGTAGAAGTAGTTTAATGATAGCGATAGTATGTGTACCTTTCACCATTAGAGATGTTCCTATTTATAGTTGAGGAAAGGTGGTGGCGTAGAGGAAACCTCTCTATTTAGTAGGTGCGTGTTGTGGATGGATTTGAGTTACGTTTTGAGAGTCTCTCGAGATCCTTGGCAAAGATCCTGAGATCCCGAGCCAATCGCGGATTAACCTCCACAATCCTTGGAGAGAACTTCGGACCGCTCCCTTGGATAAGGTGGGATGCCAGTCAGGAATCGAGGTGAATTTGTCTAGCCATTAGATAAGGTCGGACAATAGGGGTAACTGCAAATAAGGTCAGATAAGCTCATCCCCACCTGCCGACCTGTCCTTTCAATTAGGAAGAACATCTTTGTGATGTCTAATTTCTGTAGCCTTTAACTTATTCATGATTCCTGATAGGCTCTTTGGGTTATCCCTTCGAGGGTTCATTCTGGATCGTGCCGACGTTCCTTCTTAATCGAGCGATCGGGTTTCTCGTCCTCTTTTGCACATTAGGTCGTGCTCAGTCTCGACCTGACCTGCCTCCATAGGTCGGTCCATTTTCCCATAACAATAAGCCCTCTACTTTCAAGTTGGTGCAACAGGCTTAAAAAGTAGGTCAGACGAAGTCAGGTCAAGTCATTCTGCCATTAATGTTGAATAAGGTGGCAGATGCGATAATAGAGGCATGTCAGTAATCATGATACGTCACTGTCGAGGTGGCGTGTCGTGGCTTGAGGTCACGTGATTTGTAAGGCCGCCTTTTCGATGCTAGACCAATGAGAAAGTGACACGTGGTTTGTCCTTGGTAGTTGAGGCGTGCGGCTAATGGGGATGTGCCACGTGTCGAAATGAGGGAGTCGAGGAGGTGTTGTACAACCTCGCATTGATGAGAGGCATTAAATGCCCGTACATGTGGCCCCCTTATAAAGGGGAAGCCCTAACCCTCGAGGGAGCTCATTTGCTTCTTCCTGCCTTCAACTCGCACCAATCTTAGTGGTAGGCATTTGCCGGCGACAGTGCTGTAGCAGACTCCTGAAGACATTCTATCTCCGGTGAGCTCCATCCCTAAACTCCCCTCCCTTCATTTTATCTTATTCTCTGTACAATGGTTTTCCGACATTCTTGGACCAACTACCATGCCGAAAACTTCAAGTTCTTGGGAGGGGACCTCAGGTGTTGATGGCAGGGCGGACAATCTCCACCCCATGTTGAACCCACCATCTCCCTCTAATGATGATGAGCGACGTCGAGTTTTGAGCGTCACAGGCATCGCGGGTACTCGAGAGATCCCCAGGGAGCAACCAGTCGAAACAAAGGAGGATTTCCTTGTTGAATAAGGGCTTGTCGGGTCCTCGACAGAGGAAGATGAGGAGGGGGAGAAGGGACCTGTAAAGTCCGTCTTGGGGGAGGCCGACCTAGTGAGGATTAGGTCGGGGTATCACATACTCGACTCGGTGTTACTCCGAGTTCCCTCATCGGGCGAGCTTCCCAATAACCCCCCAAGGGAGAGGTGGCCATTTTCTAGATCGCCTTCCAGTGCGACCTTAGGCTCCCTCTCCAAAATATAGTAAGGTGGATGCTCACGCATCTGGGATGGCTCCAGGACAACTGATCCCCAATGCGTGGAGAGCATTGGCCTGATGCTTCGTCCTCTGGTCTAAGCTTGACCAGCTCGAGCTGACCGTGAACAAGTTCCTCCATTTGTACCAAGTGAAATCCATCCCTCTGCATGATGGCTGGTACTATTTTTTTTCCTGGCAGGGAACCAGGAAGGCCTTGGTCATGGACATCCCGACCTCCAATAAGAATTGGAAGAGCAAATGGTTTTGGGCTTCAGGAGATTGGGAAGCGCTAGGAATGGTTGGGTTTCGCTCTTGGGTCCCGACTTCCTTCTCTAATCTAGGTCGGTATCATTTGGACTTAGTTCCTCTCCCTTTTTTGTACTTGGTCGTCTTTCGTACTTTGACTTGGTCATATATACTTCCTTTTGTGGTTATTCCCAAGTTCCCTTCTATGCTTGGGCCTGAAGCTCTTGCTTGGATTGCTGGAGCAAGGTCGCTAAAGAAGGAATCGAGATCTTGAAGGAGTCTCCTTCAACCCGAGCTCTTGCTCAACTCAGGTCTTGACTCTGAATTAATGGGTATAAGTCTTGATCGACCTTGAGACTTAGAGACCTCATGAATTTGTTGCTAACTTTTTATTTTCGTTGGTGCAAACATGCTTGAAGCTCGACCAGCCGCGAAGCGCAAGGCACGCCCTCTTGGGGACTTGGCTTCGAAGAAGAAGAAGAAGAAGACGACGACCTCCAAGAGTAAGGGGAAGGTCGGCCCTTCGCCCTCTGTGGTCGTGGAGGTCACGGATGAGGGGCCGACCTCAGTGCCCATCTCCACCATTTCTGAAGGGGTTGCTGGGACGACCTCACTCGAGGAGGCTTATCTTGTGGAGGTCCAGGAGGCGAGGAAGACCTCTATAGAGCTTCCTACGCCTCAAGCGAGGGGCTCGTTAGTCGGTGGTGAAGAGAGTTGAGGTGTTCTTAAGTCGGTAAGGAGGACTTTGAAGCAACTTCTGCCTTGGGTGGAGCGTCATGTTCCCGACGCCAAATTCACCCATTAGCTAAACGAGTCGCCGGAAGGAACCATCGGCCAGTTGGCAAAGATCTTCTTCGAGGTTAGCTATTCTTAAGTTGTTGTTGCTTCTCTTCTGTCCCGTTCTGATATTTCTATTCTCTTTATGGCAGTTCAGCCCTTGCTTACTGAATGTACATCATGAACTTTTGCGTCTAAGGGAGGAAGTGAGGGAAGCAGAAGCGGGGCTGTTGCGGAAGGGGACGGAAGCCGAAAGATCCCATTTCGAGGCCGATTAACTTCGCTCTGCCATGGAGACCCAGACAATGGAGTCAGCGGCCAAGCTGGAGGCAACTAAGAAGCTGCTGGTCAAGGCTTCAGAGATGGCGGCACGGTGGAAGGCTGATAATGCCGAGCTGTAGTGCACCTTGGAGGTGAAGCTCAAGGAAGCCCAGACAATTATCTCCTCAGCTCGGGTAGCTATTGTCAAGGATTTCAAGTCCTCTAAGTTGTTCTTGTAAGACATGGACACTTTGTATAGCGTTGATTACGAGAAGTGCCTCAAGGATGTGAAGGAAGCGCATTCGGAACTCAACCTCTCAACCTTCAAGAGGGTCGACTTTGACTTCGAGGCATCTCTCAAGGAAGAACTTGCCCGTCGATCGGACATGTGAATGATAGTGGTCCCAGCCTCTTCTTGGAGGGTCGATGCATTAATAGGGGTTGTTCTTCCCAAATGCCACGGGAAGCCCTCAGTAGACGTTTAGTAGATGACCATTTGTAGATATAGAAGTAGAAAGTAGACTTCGTGGTTTTATTATAATAGTTCGAATGTAGACTATACATAGTAGATTTCCTACTCGGGGCAGGTCAACCCTCTAGGTATTGTAGATTTTGATGTGTTTGGCATTCCATGGATGTGACAAGAGCTGGCCTTCCAAGTCCTCGAGTCGATACGATCCAGGTCGGCTTGTTCTCGTTATCACGTAAGGCCCTTCCCAGTTTAGTCCTAAGGTTCACGAGTCAGGTTCCTTAGCGTTTTGGAAGGTTCTGCGGAGAACTACATCTCTAGCTTAGAACCTTCTTGTCTTTACTCTGGAGTTGTAAAAACAAGTGACCTGCCATTGCCGGATCGCGATCCTGACTCGAGCTTGCTTTCTTCTTTCCTTAATAAGGTCGAGGTCTAGTGCAAGTAGATCGGCATTTTGTTGTTCATCGTAGGAGTGGGTCTGAGTAATCGAAAGTCCAATTTTGACCAGGGTAATGGCTTCCGTACCAAAGGCCAAGGAAAAGGGAGTCTCCCCAGTGGCTGTTTGAGTAATAGTTCAGTATACCTAGAGAACGTGTGGGAGCTCTTCAACCCATGACCCTTTGGCTTTCTCGAGCTTTATCCAGAGATGGCTTTTTATGATCTTGTTGACCGCCTCGACCTGTCCGTTGGCTTGTGGATGCCACGACGACGAATAAACGTTCTGGATTCTAAGGTTCTCGCACATACCTCAAAATTGTTTATTGTCGAATTGCTTTCCATTATCTGAAATGATCGCGTGAGGGACTCTATACCTACACACGATGTTCTTCCAGACGAAATTCGTGATTTTTTGCTCATTAATCTTTGTCAAGGGCTCAGCCTCAGCCCATTTAGTAAAATAATCAACCACGACCACTATAAACTTGGTTTGTCCTTTGCCGGTCGGCAAGGGGCCGATGATATCGATTCCCCATCGGGCGAACGACCATGGTCCGGCCATAGGGGTCAGTTGTTCGAGTGGTTGCCGAGGTATAGCCGTGAAGCGTTGACATTTGTCGCATTTTCGGGCATATTGCCAAGCATCTGCTTGGATGGTCGGCCAGTAGTACCCCTGTCGAATGACTTTATGAGCTAAGGCTCGGCCGCTAGAGTGATTCCTGTAAATGCCTTCGTGGGTTTCTTTCGTAATTCAACTTCCTCGGATCGGAGGCATCTTAGATAGGGAAGGTAGAATCCCTTTTTATATGAGATGTCCCCACCCATGGTGTAGCGAGCTGCCCTAGTTTGTAGTTTGCATGCTTCTGAGCGATCTTGGGGCAGCTTGCCCTCCTTGAGGAAGTCAATGATCGGATCCATCTAGGTCGGCCTTGAATTTATTGGAAGGACTATAGCTGGGTTAGGTTCTTTGACGCTTGGTTCGGCTTGGAATTCAATTAGGATCGACCTTAGAATGTCATCTTCGGCTGTAGTAGCCAACTTCACCAACATGTCTGCTTTAGAGTTTTTTGCTCTAGGAATTAGGCCGACGTTGCATTTCTAGAACCTGACGATCAGTTCTCTGGCTTTTAGTAGATAGGCTTTCATGCGTTCCTTTTTGGCCTGATACTCGTCGGCTATTTGATTAACAATGAGCTATGAGTCACTGTAAACTTTAAGATGTTGGGCTCCCATGGTGGCTGCCAACTTAAGCCCGGCTAGAAGTGCTTCATACTCTGCGACGTTGTTGGATGGTTGGAATCCAAATCTTAAGGCATACTACATACATGTGTGATCTGAAGTTTTCATAACTATACCAGCCCCGCTGGCTTTAGAATTGGATGAGCCATTAAATACAATGTCCACATAGATTGATCAAACTCAACCAAGGTCAGCTCGGACGGATTGCCCGAATTGTATTTTAGTTCAGACTGAATGCTCGGATTGGATTTCAGCTCGGACTGAATGCTCGGATTGAATCCTTGATCATCTTTAGGAACCAGTTTGGCAATAAAGTCGCCCACTACTTGGCCTTTGATTGTTGTTGGAGGTCGATACTTAATGTCGAACTCGCTTAGCTCAGTTGCCCATTTTGTCAGCCTCCTCGATGCTTCAGGCTTCTGTAGCACTTGGAGGAGAGGTTGATTAGTCAGAACGATGACGGTATGGGCTTGAAAGTACGGCCATAAGCATCGAGATGAAATGACTAGGGCCAACGCCAGTTTCTCCATGTCTGGATACCTGGTCTTGGCGGAGACTAGAGCCTTGATGACTTAATATACCAGGAGTTGTTTCCCTTCATGTTCCCTAATCAAGGCCGAACTAACTGCCATAGTTGAGATTGCTAAGTACAGTAGTAATGTTTCTCCTTGCTCTGGCTTTGAGAGTAATGGTGGTGACCCCAGATACTGCTTGAGTTGCTGAAAAGCAAGCTCGCATTCTTCTGACCATTCCACCATTGGTTTCCCTTTTAATTACTTGAAGAATGGAAGACACTTATCTGTAGCTCAGGACACGAAATGGGTCAGTGCAACAATTCTCCCTGTAAGGTGTTGGACTTCTTTCATTATCTTCGAGGAGCTCATATCGAGCAGAGCCTGGATTTTATCGAGGTTTGCTTCGATTCCTCTTTGACTGACCAGGAATTCGAGAAATCTTTCAGATCTAACTACGAAGGCGCACTAGCTTGGATTCAGTTTCATCTGGTATTCTCGAAGGATTACAAACATCTCTTCGAGATCGGATACATCATCTATAGCCTTAATGCTTTTGACAAGCATATCATCTACATTGACCTCCATCGTTCTCTCAATCTGGCAGACGACATCTTGTTGACGAGCCTTTGATATGTGGCTCTATCGTTCTTCAACCCAAAAGGCATGACTTTGTAACAGTAGAGGCCTTTGTGGGTGATGAAAGTCGTCTTCTGCTTGTCGTACGGGTGCATCACAATTTGGTTATAGTTCGAATAGGCATCCATGAAGCTTAGTAGTTCATGTCTTGTCATGCTATCGACGATTTGGTCGATTCTAAGGAGAGGGAAACTATCTTTGGGTAGGCTTTATTTAGGTCAGTGCAATCAACATAGACCCGCCACTTCCTATTATACTTTTTCACCAAAACCATGTTGGCTATCCAGTTCGGATAGTAGATCTCCTCTATGAACCCAGCTTTGAGGAGTTTTTCAACTTCTTCTCCAATTATGGCGTATCGTTCGTGATTGAGCGGCCTATGCTTCTATTGGATTGGTTGATGGTTGGGATCGACGTTCAACCTATGGACGATGACCTTCGGGTTGATGCCGGGCATATCCTGATGAGACCATGTGAATACATCGGCGTATTACCGAAGGAGGTTCACAATTTTGTCTCGTAATCGAGGTGTCAGGGATGACCTAATCTGAACTGTTCGGGTAGGATCCGAACTGTCGAGTGGGACGAGCATGAGGTCCTCCGTGGGACATCCCCTTTCACTTGAGTCTTCTCGGGGATCAAGGGAGGTGATCATTATTGTTTGATGTCGAGCTTTCATTGCCATGGTGTAACATTGTAGAGCTTCATATTGGTCCCCCTTGACCAATCCGGAACCATGCTCGGTTGGAAACTTCATTGCATGGTGATACGTCGAGACCATGGATCGCAGAGCTTTGAGAGAAGGTCGGCCGAGAATTGCATTATAGATGGACGAGCAGTCTACCACTAAG
The DNA here is from genome assembly GCA_030180095.1 of Magnolia changhungtana. Classification (NCBI taxonomy): domain Eukaryota; kingdom Viridiplantae; phylum Streptophyta; class Magnoliopsida; order Magnoliales; family Magnoliaceae; genus Magnolia; species Magnolia changhungtana. The sequence goes on along the minus strand of JASAUF010000198.1, from coordinate 3,303,975 downwards.
AAGTCGATCATGGTGGTTACCTGCTTTTGCCTGTCTCCATCAGTGAGCGGGAGCTAAATCGATCCTTTTAGTATGACTTTATCTCCCAAAAATCTGAGCATAGGAGTTTTAACGGCTCGGAGTCGAGATCGTCCAACTCCCATCTTGTCGAACGCATAGGCGAAGAGGATATCGGCCGAGCTTCTAGTATCCACCAGGATTCGAAACACTTTGCGGTTGGCTATAATCGTCGTAACTACTAGCGCATCGTCGTGGGGATGATGGACTCCTCGAGCATCCTCTTCGGTAAAGGTAAGACTATAAGATGTTACTTTTCGATCTTTTGGGGGTCTGTTGGTGACAAGGATCTGGCATTCCAAACTGGAGTGGCTAATGCTCCTTGCGTGAGCTCTCAGAGCTTGTTCGAGTCCCCTCTAATGGTAGGTCCATCGAAAACAGTGCGAATTTCACCGACTGGTTCGTTGTTGATGGGCTATTCATTCTTTGAATCACTTGATCTCCTCTTTTGCTGACATATTCTTTGAGATACCCATTGCGGATGAGCGCTTTGATTTCTTCCGTACGCCTGAAAAAGTCGCTTATTAAGTGGCCGTGGTCTTGATAAAAATGATAATATTTTCGCATGTCTTGCCCGTCAGCATCGGACTTCATTCTACTTGGCCATTTGAGGATGCACTTGTCTTAGACTTCCATAAGGACTTGCTCGGGCATCTTGTTGATAGGAGTGTACATACTGATCTACTGTTGAACTGCTTGTTCTAATGCTGACTTCCTTGTGGTTGGTCTTCCTTCCTCTTCTTGCTTCATTGGCTGAACTAAGCACTTCCTTAGGTCGTCGGTCTTTAGCCGTTGTTCCCTCGTTTTGGGCGGCCTTTCGTAGGTTGGAAGCTCCTCAACATTCGAATGAAATTATGGTTTGCACTTGTAACGCCCTGAAATTTGGGAGTCGAGCAGGAGCCCAGCTCTCGAGTCCCAGCACATCACTTATGCAACATAGATAATAATGGTTAAATGTTGTCTGTTTAGTGCCTTAAACATGAGTGAGATTATACCAAACTGCATATCATACTCGATAGTTAAATTTCGCAAACAGAAGACTGTGATAGATATATAAAAGACATAGATGTGTTTCCCAACCTCCCGAGTATGATGGCATTACTGAGCTGAATAAATACATATCTGTTCCAAAAATACAAAATGACAAAATGTGAATGTCCAACTAATCATATATCCCTGTAAACTTGTCGATCAGAGCGGTCTACGTAAACCCGCCTAGTAACTGCATGTATGAGAACTCCTCCTCATTATCGTAGAAGTCTGGCTAGACCTTATACATCGTGCCAGAATCTGCATCTAAGACAGAGTCTGGTTGGTGTTTAAAACACCATCCCAGAACGTGGGAGTGAGTGATCAACTCAGTGGAGCTATAAGCAAAGGTTAACATGTTATCAATTCAATCAAGCAGTAATGATAAGCAATACAATCAAACATCCCTAAGTAATCTGGTTAATACAAACATGATATGTATTAATGATGCATGCCCTCGCTTGCACTCCCTCTGCGATCTTCCTCATGCGGTCGCGACATGCACCCCTTCCTCTATGTTAACACCAACGCTAAAGGCACATGTAATGAGGTGCATGAACGTGATTACCGAGTTCTTATTAGACCGTTTCATACAGCAGGATTGGAAAGCTAAGGTACCTCCCTTATATCATTTTCCAAACAATGATCCATTCTAGGGTCATCAGTCCTAGCTAGTGTCTTACGATGTTGCGGTTCCAGGTCACTACAAAGGGCTCGTCACCTCAATGCAGGCCTAACTTATACTCTAGTTGCTATGGAAAGGCTCGTCGCCTCAGTGTAGTCTTAGAGTATGGTCGAGGTCACTACGAATGGCTCGTTACCTAATCATAGGATGACAACTCGAATACAGTGTCCCATACCACCGTATTCCGCTCATGAGCTTAGGTTGCTCACTAGTCACTACGGGTGGGCTCATCACCCCCGTGTAGGCTGATAGCTTGACCACAGTGTCCCATACCACCATGTTCGGCTCATGAGTCTTAGCGGATCGAGGTACCAAGGTTAACGGGTTTCGCACTGGTAAGTTGGTACCTTAGATTCAAATAGTAGCGTCCAAATATGGTGAACATAAATCGGGTCAACCGGGTTGCTTGACGAGCTCGACTGGTACGAGCGCACATCTAGTGGATCGACATGAAGTGCGTAAGCACTCCGTGTGGCCTAACCACTCTCGACAACCAAAGTACGGCTCGGATTCATCGAACACGTCCTGTGTGGCGAAACCACCTCAGCCACCAAATCAGGACCTGTTACCGATTGCCTGGACTATACCATAGTCCCAAACACACTCCAAACAAATAGCATTAATATGTAATAGCCAAGACAGCATGTGACAACCAAATCTAAACATAATCTTATTTGAGCATTTCTACAATCACATAACACATATGCTACTGCACATAGGCATTTCATTTATAAATCATATAGTAATAGGATAGGTTGTATACAGGATACTATAACTATAGTTAAGGGAATTGAGAATCCTATCTCAACACCCTCATTACATGCATTTAAACAAGTATTTTCACATTCAGACATTTTATCAAACACTTAGGCTACACATATCATATATATGTAGTAAAGTAGTTATAACAGGCATTATAGCAAATCCCTTTACAAAGGGTTCACCATACGTACAACAATCATGAATTCTCAGTCAATAAACATGGCAAGCATAAATCACAATTCCATACTCATTCACACATTTCAACAAACACATGGAATACATTATAAATCAACATAGTTTATATATGTTCATAATACACGGAAACCCTCGTATCTAAGCACATGTGATAGCAATCAAGCCAGTCATAAATCATTATTGACATTGAAAGCCTTGAAAACCATAACCCAAACATTTGTAGTTCGCACCTTTCGCCGATAAATAAGTATCGAACTCAGTTTGTATATCAAGTCTTCGTCTATGGCACGACGGCCACCTATAGCATGAAATAGGTTAGCTATTTCATCACTTACACTATTTAAAACTCTAAAACAGATTAGGGTTAGGATTTCTTACCCAAGAACGGAGTCGAAATCGCCAGGATAGCGATTCAGAAAGGCTGATTCAGCTCATGGAGCGGCAGGGATGAATCTCTACAACAAACCCTCACTCTCTCTCACTTCTCTTCACTTTCTTCTTCTCTTTTCTCTCCTCTCTCTTAGGGTTTCCCAAATTCGTATGTAATGAGAGAGAGAGGGTTTAAAACCCTTACATAGGCCCAGAATTAATGGAAATGGCCCCAGGGCCAAGTTATACTTAGGTTATAGCCAAATAGTGGCTGATTCAGTCCAACGGAGCACTTCTGGTGGCCCTTTTTCTGCGTGCGGTCGAACTTAAGCTCCTTAATATTGGATCTAGGTTAACTTTAGTTTTTGGTCCAATCAGATTTGTGGATCGACCGTGGCGGACCAGTTTTAGTTCAACGGTCGTCGGTGTTCAATCAGGGCCACAAGTATACTGACATGTGTTGAAATTTTTCCCTGATCTGAGGGTGTAATTGGGTTAGATTCCGACGGTCTGAAAGCTTAGATTTGGCCCTTAAGAGAACGGCCCAAATCACTTAAATCTGAGTTTAATTTTTAAAGGTATTCGCATTTCTCAAACACTTCACTCCGGGCCCAAGTTGTGCGCCCATCCATACCAACTCTCCACTCAGAGTCTATATCATCACTAGCTCATTTCCTCAACTCTAATAACCCTTCATCATCCCCTTGATCCATGATGATTTGGTCATCAATCAGTGGCTGTACACTCATGTGTGCGATGCTCTCGAATGGCTCCTCCACCGTAAGTCTCTGATCAAAATCCCGCACAAAATCTACCATATCCCACTCTGCTATCATCAGCGGAGCCGCAAATGCTATAGTCTTCTTGCGGCTCAACGCGTCTGCCATAAGGTTGGCCTTGCCAGGATGGTAGGAGACCTCGAACTTGAAGTCCTTCAAAGTTTCCATCCATCGTCGCTGTCTCATATTCAAGTCCTTGTGAGTGAAAATGTACATAAGGCTCTTGTGGTCGCAAAAGAGCTCGAACTCCTCTCCATAGAGGTAATGTATCCAGAGCTTCAATGCAAAGATGACAGCTGCTAACTCCAAGTCATGCGTAGGGTAATTTTCCTCATATTTCCTCAACTGCCGCGATATATAGGCAATCACCCTGTCCTTCCGCATAAGGACGCAACCCAAATCAACACGAGACGCATCGGTGTATATCGTATACTTGACCCCTTGCTCTAGCAATACTAGCATAGGGGCAGACGTCAACTTATCCTTCAGCTCCTAAAAATCTGCCTCTGCCTTCTCATTCTAGGTGAACTTGAGATCTTTCCGAGTCAGCTAAGATAACGGTCTGGCTATCTTGGGAAAAATCCTTACTTCGGTAACCGAACCGGGCTGCTCCCAGTCCTGAACTGCAGTTACCTTAGCAAGGTCCATAGCTATCCCTTCCTTGGATACCACATGTCCTAGGAACTTGACTTCTTTTTTCCAGAAGTCACACTTCTTATACTATGCAAACAACTGGTTCTTCCTGAGAGTATCAAAGACTGCTCGTAGGTACTCCTCGTGATCTTCCCAACTCTTGGAGTATATCAGGATGTCATCTATAAACATGATGATGAATCGAAATAGAAACGGCTGAAACACCCTATTCATCAAGTCCATGAAACGGCCAGTGTGTTTGTGAGTCCAAACGACATCACAAGGAACTCGTAGTGCCCAAAATTGGTTTTGAAAGCTGTCTTCTGCACGTCCTCATCCTTGACGTGCAGCTGGTGATACCCTGACTGTAGGTCAATCTTTGTGAAATATTGCACCCCCTTCAACTGATTAAACAGATCATCTTTCCGAGGAAAATGGTACTCACTCTTCACCGTTACTTGGTTCAACCTGCGATAATCAATACACAATCGTAGTGACCCGTCCTTCTTTTTCACAAACAACACGAGTGCTCCCCAAGGAGACACACTAGGTCGTATAAAGCCTGCATCCAACAAGCTATCAATCTGTCTCCTCAATTCCTCCATCTCACATGGAGGCATACGATACGTGGGTAATGAAATGGGTGTCGCACCAGGTACAAGATCAATAGTAAAACCAATCTCACACTGAGGAGGTAATTCAGGAATCGTCCTGAACACGTCTTAGAAATCCTGAACTATGGGCGTGTTCCCAAGTGTTGGACCATCATGATCTTTTAATAGGGAAGCATAACAACACTCAATTTGTTAAGCGTTCTACACATTCCATAGCAAAATAAGCTTCATGCATTTCATTTACCAAAATTGTCACAATACATGAGATATAGATTCACACAAGTCATAACAGAAGATGCATGTGAGCTAATTTAAACAAGCTTTAACCACTAAAACACACAACTAACCTTACCATACCACTAGGCCTATCAAGGCTATACATAGAAATAGGAAAACAAGCAACAAAGCAAACTAAACGACGACTACATGCTCGACTAGTCGTCCGAGTCTAGCGATGGACGAGGGGCACCCTTGTCCTGTAGATAACACAAGATAGTCTTCAAGGTGCGAGACACCTTGCTAAATTTCTGCTTTTATGAAGGCCTGATGCTCTTCAACCTTGGCTCAGGTTGCAGTGACCCCCTATCGCAGGGCGGCCTGACCCTCCTCAATTTGAGCCAAGCAGGCTTGTATAGCATCCCGATCACTACCATGCTCCTGTGTAGCAGGAGGAGAGCCCTCATCAATGTCCTGGGCCTCCTCTTCCTCTTCCTGCTCTCCTTCTTCCCTTATCTCATCTCCTTCTTCACCACTCTCCTCTTCTTCACTTTCCATCTCATCCTCGCTCTCGTCGAGTCGGGCTTGACGCTGTCGTGGCCCAATCTCCATTTTGTTGTGAGTAGTGTCGTTGATGTAAAGGATCAGCACAGGAACTTCAGCGCTAAGCCTGGAGGCGAACTCGCTTGCAAGCTTGCATATAAGTCAGCCGAATGGGAGTGAAATGGCCGTCCTAATAGAGCGTGCGGTTTGCACTATCTATAGTGGTACATATGTAGGCACGCATAGCTTCTCTCCCTGCATAGCTCAGTACAGAAAGTCTACCATCAGGCGCGTGCACTTGCTGCGATTGCTCCACTTGGGGTATACGTTGTATGTGAAGATGTGATAAAGCAAGTGGAAGTCATTGGTCATATTGGTCGCTAGGAGGTTATTGTTTAGATTCCAGTGGGCCAGTTTGCCACAAAGGAACTGCGTGCGACGATCTCTTTCACGTGCACTCATAAGACTCTTCTCACTAGCATGAACCTCGCCAAGCGGCATTCCCATGAGTCAGGCTATTAAGCCAACATTGACTGTGAGGTCACGCCTTCCCACAGGAAATTTGAACTGCAAAGGCTCAAGCGTTGGCTCCCGTATATGCACGTAGAAGGCTCGGACAATGTTCACATTCGCACGAGACTTGCCCTCGAATATGGGACCCACCTAGTCTCCACCAGGCAGTCCATCACCAGATATTCCTCAAAGAGCTTCTTGTCCACGTGTGCTTCAAAAAGGACCCTACGGACCTTGAATCTTCCATGAGACAACTCCGCCAGCAAAGCCCTTTCGAGGGGAGCCTGGAGATTGAGGTCCCGCTTTATCCTTATCTCTCGATCGATGCTTGTACCCACGGCAGCGCTCTTCGGCCTCCTTGAACGAGTAGGGCGGCTAGGCCTGGCTTCATCCGTGGGAGCTCTCTTCTGCCCATGAGAGAAAGAAGCGTGGAGATGGAGAAAATGACCGTTACAAGCTCGAAGAGAGCCATTGTAGTGAAATAAGGTAGAGGGAACAAAATGGGTTGTTGAACTTTGGCATTTTTGAGACACAAGGGAGTATTTGTGCACTCAAATGAAAGGGATTAAGGGAGATAGACAGCTATGGAAGATGGGTTTGAGAGAATGGTGTAGATGGTGCAAGAAAAAGGAAGAAAATGAGTTTGAAGGGGTGATATGAGAGGGGAAATTTGGGATTTTTAAGAGAAAAGAAAGCTTGGAGGGGTGGGAAATGAAGAGGGCAAGCAAATGAAAATAGTAGAGGGGGTCTCACGTGTTTTCATGGGCCCCACAACATCCCACCGGCGTCGGCCCGCCTGCCTGTGCCGGCCCGACAGGCCCGGTCCGCCCGATTGGTGAGGCATCACCGGTCTTTGGACCTTCCGGCGATGGCTCGCCCTAGGGGCGTTGCCATCCCTCGGGGTGCTGGAAAAGTGCGGGGTCCACTTTGGGTCCCCCCGTATTGCACCATGTAGGCCCCCGACTCTGTTTGAGTCGTTTCGGGTCCCATTTCACGTACTTTCACACTTTTCAGTTTGATTGAGTGTGGAATAGGTTGAATCAGGGTCTAAATTCATCGATTGACTGTCTAGAAATGAATGGAGGCCCTCACGCATGATCACAGAGTCCTACGAGCCCGAATTTAGCGGTCAATTTTGGTTAATTTCACCGATTGGCGAAACCGGGAATCGTATGCCTATTCCTACATTTTATCGTACCTTCCTAGGTCAAAGTACGTTAATGTGCATCGTGTGACCATAACCCAGGTCCAGTTTAATCCAAATCATGCTCTGATACCAACTTATAATGCCCTCAATTTTGAGAGTCGAGCAGGAGCCTAACTCCCTAGTCCCAGCACATCACTTATGGAACATAGATAATGATGGTTAAATGTTGTCTATATTAGTGCCTTAAACATGAGTGAGATTATACTAAACTGCACATCATACTCCAGAGACAGTTAAATTTTACAAGCGGAAGACTGTGATAAATATATAAAGTACATAGATGTTCCCGAGTATAATGACGTTACTGAGCTGAATAAATACATATCTGTTCCAAAAATACAAAATGACAAAATGTGATGTCCAACTAATCATATATCCTTGTAAACCCATCGATCAGAGCGGTCTACATAAACCCGCCTGATAACTGTATGTATGAGAACTCCTCATCATCGTAGAAGTCTGGCTCGGCCTCATATGTCGCGCCAGAATCTGCATCTAAGACAGAGTCTGGTTGGTGTTTACAACATCGTCCCAGAACGTGAGAGTGAGTGATCAACTTGGTGGAGTTATAAGGTAAAGGTTAACATGTTATCAATTCAATCAAGTAGTAATGATAAAATAATACAATCAAACATCTCTAACTACTCTGGTTAATGCAAACATGATATGTATTAATGATGCATGCCCTCGCCTGTACTCCCTCTGCGATCTTCCTCTTACGGTCGCGGCATGCACCCTTTCCTCTGTGCTCAACACCAACACCAAAGGCACATGCAATGCGGTGCATGAACGTGATTACCAAGTTCTTATTAGACCTTTTCATACAGCAGGATTGGAAAGCTAAGGTACCTCCCTTATATCATTTCCCAAACAATGATCCATTCTAGGGTCGTCAGTCCTAGCTAGTCTCTTACGATGTTGCAGTTCCAGGTCACTACAAAGGGCTTGTCACCTTAATGCAGGCCTAGCTTATACTCTAGTTGTAATAGAAAGGCTCGTCGCCTCAGCTCAGTCTCAGAGTATACTCAAGGTCACTACGAATTGCTCGTCACCGAATCGTAGGCCGACAGCTCGAATACAGTGTCCTATACCACTGTATTCAACTCACGAGCTTAGGTTGCTCACTGGTCACTATGGGTGGGCTCGTCACCCCGGCGTAGGCCAACAGCTCGACCACAGTGTCCCATACCAGCATGTCTGGCTCATGAGTCTTAGCGGATCGAGGTACCAAGGTTAACGGGTTTCGCACTGGTAAGTTGAAACCTTAGATTTAAACAGTAGCGTCCATACATGGTGAACATACATTGGGTCAACCGGGTTACTTGACAAGCTCGATTAGTATGAGCGCACATCGAGTGGATCGACATGAAGTACGTAAGCACTCTGTGTGGCCTAACCACTGTCGATAACCAAAGTACGACTCGGATTCATTAAACACATCCTGTGTGGTGAAACCACCTCAACCACCAAATTAGGACCTGTTACCGATTTCCTGGACTATACCATAGTCCCAAACACACTTCAAGCAAATAGCATTAACATGTAATAGCTAAGACAGCATGTGACAACCAAATCTAAACATAATCTTATTTGAGCATTTCTACAATCACATAACACATATGCTACCACACATAGGCATTTCATCCATAAATCACATAGTAATAGGATAGGTTGTATAAAGGATACTATAACCATAGTTAAGGGAATTGAGAATCCTATCTCAACGCCCTCATTACATGCATTTAAACAAGCATTTTCACATTCAAGCATTTTATCAAACACTTAGGCTACACATATCATATACATGTAGTAAGGTAGTTATAACAGATATTATAGCAAATCCCTTTACAAAGGGTTCACCATACGTACAATAAATGCTCAGTCAATAAACATGGCAAGCATAAATCACAATTCCATACTCATTCACACATTTCAACAAATACATGGAATGCATTATAAATCAACATAGTTTATATATGTACATAATACACAGAAACCCTCGTATCTAAGCACATGTGATAGCAATCAAGAAAGTCATAAATCATTACTGACATTGAAAGCCTTGAAAACCATAACCCAAACATTTATAGTCCGCACCTTTCGCCGATAAATAAGTATCGAACTCAGTTTGTATGTCAAGTCTTCGTCTACGGCACGACGACCACCTATAGCATGAAATAGGTTAACTATTTCATCACTTACACGATTTGAAACTCGAAAACAGATTTGGATTAGGATTTCTTACCCAAGAACGGAGTCAAAATCTGTAACGACCCGTAAATTTCCGTACGTTGGCTCGAGTACCACCTCGACCAGAAATTAATTAGGATTAAATCCTTTAGAAATTTAACAAAGTTAACTAAGTACAAAACTCGATTAGCCATGAAATCCGTTGGGATCGCTTTAAATACGATCTGCAAGACCCAAAACTTGCAAAATCAGTGACGCTAGGTTACCCTAAAGTTTAGAACCAAACTCATTTCCCGGCTGCTCTCGGGAATGAAACGAAACTTCATATTAGGTCTAGATCGCACATCGGAAGTCCGATTAAAACGAAGCTAAGGAACTAGGACCGCCTCACTGGGCTTGACAATCATCTCTAAAATCAGGTCCAGCCGATGTCCCACGGCCATTCGTTTCGATTCGGAGCGAGGGTGTGTGAAAAACACTATTCCCATTCCAAAATAAATATCAGGAATAGTGATCTGGCACCATTCGTTTACGCGTCAGTATTAAGCAACCTAACCGTCAGAATCAGACCAAATTACACCCTCGGATTAAGAAAAATTTCAGGAACATTTACATGTACTTGGAATTTCGGATCGTGGCCCACTAACCGTTGAACTGAAAGTGGTCCGCCACGTGCGATCTGGGAATCCGATCGAGTCGAAAATGTAATCCCACATAGATCCATGTGTGGTGAGCTTAAGTCTGACGTTTGGCTCAAGGGGGGCCACCAGAAACACTCATTTGAGCTGGAAAAGTGACGAAATACCTATATAAGCAATAACCCTTGAACTGAGCCTATTTTGGGAAGGGTTTTGGCTATAAAAGGAGCTTAGAACAGCCCCTCTCACGACCATACGAATTTGGGATAAAACCACAGAGAGAGAGAAAAAGAGAGAGAAGAGCTTGAGATTTGTGGGAGATCTTCCTCCTACTGCTTTCATTCATCACAAGGCCTACACCGCTTCCTTCCAGGCATTTTTCCGGCGGTATCCACTCCGTTTGAAGGTGAGAAACCCTAACCCTAGGTCTGATTTGAAGTAGGAAGGTTGTAGGTTATGTAAAGACTAACCGATTCCGCTCTTTAGGCTAGAAAACTCCCGTATACGGAAGCTCAACAACCCTTGCTGATTCGTTGTGATTCCAAGGGCAAAGGTGAGTACTTTAAGTGTATAAGTTACGGTTTTCAACGCTTTTAATGTCAGATAATGGTAGATTCATGATCTGCATGCAATTGCACATGTACAAAGTGCTTTCCGTTTCCTGTTTCGATTAACGTTGTAGAATATGGAATTTCACATACTCTAGGTATACGTAGAAATACCGTATACGTATTTTTTTTGGGAAAATGTTTGACATATTTATTTAATGTATGATTATATGATATATGGATAAAATACTAATTTGGCGAAAGGAATCGCTGAAATACATGTTCACTTGTAAATGCTACGTATGTTGAAATTGTGTATTCTAGAAATACCGTATACGTATTTTTTTTGGGAAAATGTTTGACATATTTATTTAATGTATGATTATACAATATATGGATAAAATACTAGTTTAGCGAAAGGAATCGCCGTAATATATGTTCGCTTGTAAACACTATGTATGTTGAAATTGTGTATTCTAGAAATACCGCATATGTGTAAATTTTGGAAGTGTAATTGTCATGATTATTTGTTGTATGAATATGGTATACGCGGATAAAATAACCGCTTGGCGAAAGAATAGCCCTAATACGCATTTACTAACATACGTCATGTATGTTGGAATAGCGCACTCTAAGTGTTTGTGTAAATGCGTGTGTGTGAAAAAGCTTGAGTGTTAGTGCCTTAGATAGGCGCTGATATGGAATTCCCGACTACCTTAGAGACATGTAGAATCCCCTCTATGTGGTGGTTCGCTATAACCACTCACTTGTGATGTGTATGTAATTGTATCCCTACTTGTATAGTGCTTTATAACATGCTTTACAACATGCTTTACGTCATGCTTTATTTCATGCTTTATAACATGCCTGCTAACATGCTTGTATTACTTCGTTATCATGCTTTACTCCACATGCTATTGATGGGATCTGTTTGAGTTTGGGACTAAGTCTATAGTCCAAACATTCGGTACCAGACTTGAGATTGTGGCTGAGACTCATGTCGCCACAAAGGATGTGTCTGCAGCGAACAGAGTCGTACTTCGGTTGGCAATAGTGGTTGGCCACACGGAGTGCACTGCGCTCCATATCGTCCAACTTGTGGTGCGCTCGAGCTAGTCAGGCTCGTCAAGTAAACCGATATGTGTATGTGTGTTCACCATGTTTGGTCGCTACTGCTTGAACCTAGGGTACCAAACTTACCAGTGGTGATCCCGTTAACCATGGTACCTCGATCTGCTAAGACGCATGAGTCGGGCATGGTGGTATGGGACACCGTGGTGAGTTGTCGGCTTCTGGCCGGGCCATGTGCCTCCCCGTAGTGACCATTGCGCAACTAAACTCGTGAGTCGAATACGGTGGTATGGGACACTTGTATTCGAGCTATCGATACTTCTGGCGAGCGAGAGCCGAGTACGGTGAGACACGTGCTCGTCTTGACGGGCGACGAGTCCTCCATAGTATCTTCGAGTATACTCCAAGTGTCCGTGATTGGCGACGAGTCTTTCACAAGAAACTAGAGTATGAGTTGAGCCGAGTACGGTGAGACACAGTACTCGAGTGACCGACGGCTAGTGATTGAGCCAAGTACGGTGAGACACAGTACTTGAGCTGACGACAAGAATTGAGCCGCATACGGTGAGATCTGTATCTGCGCTGACGGGTGACGAGCCCTTTGCGATGCCTTCACTACGCTTCTCAAACCATAATATCATATGAGATTAGCTAGGATTGACGACCCTAGAATGGATCATGTTTGGGAATGATACAAGGGATGTACCTTAGTTTCCCAATACTGCTGGTTGAAATGGACTAATAATAACACGGTAATCATGATCATCATCACACGCATGTGCTTAGTAGATGTGGCGCGAGGAGTTAAGCATTCGCGAACGTAAGATGATATCGCTTGAGGGTGGTTTGGCAAGGGCATACTGACATCATGTCATTTCATTTCGCACTTAATAAGAGTATTTAGAATTGTTTGATTTGTCTTTGCTTTATCATTCTTGCTTGATTGAATTGATAACATGTTAACCTATGCTTTATTGTTCCACTTTGAGTTAGCTACTCACTCCCACGTTACGTGACGGTGTTTGCACACCCACCGGACTCTGTCGCAGTATAGATGGTGCCTCGGTTTAGGAGCCGGGCCCGACTTCGAGGAGGATCGGGATGAGTTCTCCTTTATGCGATACTCGACGGATATGCTTAGGCCGACTGCATCGTGGGGATTCCAGGGCTTATCTACTGGAATTGTATTTTAATTTTTGACTTAGAAATAATACATGTATATTGGTACTCAGTTAGTACTCATACTCTGAAGTTCACAAAATTTTGTTACTTTACATACTTTGAATATAAAATTTCAGTCTTCCGCTTGCTTTTATACAATTGAACTGGAGTATGATTTACTGTTTTGGTATAATCTCATTCATGTTTATTGCTCTAACTCAGACAACATTTAACCATCATTGTGTATGTTACATAAGTGATGCGTTGGAACTCGGGAGTTGAGTTCATACTCGACCCCCGATTTTCAGGGCGTTACAAGTTGGTATCAGAGCATGATTTTGATTAAACCGGACCTGAGTTATGTCCCCACTACGTACGCTGACGTGTTACAACCTAGGAGGGTGCGCAAAAATATAGAAACAGTCTTAGGGTCTCCCGATTTCACCGTTCGGCGAAATTTATTAAAAAAAAAAGAAGATGCGTTGATCGAGTTTGTACTCAATCCTGACTGCACATACGAATTCTAAATCACTTCTAGACCGTCTATTGACGTGTCCAGGTCACTATCCACCCAAAACCAGTCGTTCAAAATCAGGAAAAATCGGTTTAGTTCAGAAATTTCTCGGAACCAACCGTTCGGAAGCTAAACTGAGTCGGGGGCCCCTCCACGTTAATACACTAAGCCTCCAGATCGAACCAGGGTGCATTTGGCACCCTGGGCATGTGGGAAACAGGTCCCCACCGCGGCGGCGCGGTTTCGGCCAAGTCCGACCTCGGCGGACTGCAGTCCGGTGGGCCATCTCGAGTGGGGCCAGGGCTGGGGTTGGTCGGCTCGACCTCCTCTACCCCCTGGCACGTGCGAAATTCCCATAGGTTTAGGTTTTAAGGAGCTGGAGCACCCTTCTCCCTCATTTCTTCCTTTCCAAGCACCTCCAAACCCCATTTTCGATTTTTCTCTAAACCCATCCCTCCAAACCTTGCAATCTTCCATAACCCACACCCCACACCTTCCACAACAGACCCTAGCCTCCTCCTTTCCCCATTTTCTCAAGTTGGAGCTCTCATACCCCTCATTGGAGCTCAAAATCGGGTAATCTCCTAACCCATTCCATTTTCTTCTTGTTTCTCCTTCATTTCCTACCTCTAGTGCCCCTTTCACACCTATTAGATTGTTGCTTGTGGTAGATCAAAGAGATCAGCCCCTTTTTCCCCCATTTTGGCAATTTTTCATGGCCCTCCTTGGTGTGGTGGTGACTATTTTCTCCGTTTCCTCCATCCTATCTTTCATGGGAAAGAGGAAAACCGCGGCTAATGACGCCGACCCAAGTAGGCCAGCCCATTCCCGAAGAAGATCCGACGTTGGGGCTGGCACTAACACCGTTCGGGAGTTTAGGTCGAAGCGAGACCTGGATCCTGACCATCCCGTCAGAAATGCTTATCCGATAGGCGTTGAATATGGGCACTTCGCGGGCCGCAAGGTTGTGTTTGAAGCTCATGTGGATGAAAGAATGTTTGGCCTACACCCGATGATGGACCACTTGGTGGATATCGGATGGAATTCTATATTTGAAGGTGAGTCTCCCACATGTGAGAACACGGTTCGCGCCTTCTACGCTCATATCATAGATTCATCGTTGGAGCCTCTTCAGTTCACTGTCTCTGTGAGGGGCATAAGACGCACAATCACTGTGGATGAGGTGGTTCGAATCACGAAGATTCCACGTGGTCAAGTGCTTCCTAGTGACGACTTCTCCAGGAGTGCGCGAGAAAGGGATCGCCGCACGCGATACCTTTGTGGTCGCCGAGTTACTTGGAAGCGAGGAAATTGTATTGCAGCGACAAAGATGGCTGAAGACTTCCGTTTACTCCATCACATTTTCACATACAATGTATACCCACGGTGGGCTAACCGCACGGAGTGTACTCGGTTGATGGTGGACTTTTTGTACAAGATGGGACGCGGGGACAACATATGCCTGCCCACATTCATCCTATTTCAGATAGTTCAGGTTGTTCGATCTACCAGGAACGACCTTTCGCTCCCATTTGGCCACCTGATATGTAGGATGGCTCGTGATGTCGGCTATAGACTCAACATGGAAGACCTTACACCAGTCCGAGTCATAAGCGAGGCGACACTTAAGAATATGAAGATCGGCCCTCAACAGCGGCAAGCGCGACTCGACGAGTCTGGAGATGAGTCGGATAGCGCCGGTGAGGAGAGTTTTGACTTTGAGGCAGAGCAGGTCGAGTTGGCTACCTTCATGTTTGAGAGGGAGGCCAGCTTATGGTGGGACAATGTGCTGCGCACGGTCGCAGTAGATTTCGTGTGGACCTGAGAGGCTTTCGAGTCTCGGTTCCATGAGAAGTACTACCCGCAGACGTATCGGCATGAGCGGGAGGATGAGTTTGCGCCTCGGGCGGGGGAGGCATGACCGTGACGAGTACGAGCACCGCTTCACGAGTTGGGCCGCTTTGTCCCAACTATACTTGGTGGATGAGCGGATGCGGATGCGTCGTTTTCCTTGGGTTTGCGGCCAGGAGATACGGTCCGAAGATATGTTGCCTCGGTATACCTACCTACGCAAAGACTTGGTCCACATGTCTATGACGGCCGAGCAGGATGTGGACCGATTGGCCAGATCGCGTGGTGCTATGGTTGCGAGGCCACGCCAGGATTTACAGAGCAGGCCTATCTTAGGCAAAGAGGCCTCGTGCTGCTTCGCCCCCCAGGGCCGCAGCACCAGTTGTTCCTGTGAGACGCCCGTTGGTGACCTACATGTATTGTAGGAAACCAGGACACCCTGCTGAGAGTTACTTTTCGCGTATGAGGGCTAGTGTATTTGCACCACTACAGAGATTGGATCGCCCTTATCCACAGGCCATATCAGCTCCACCGCTACAGACTGCTCCTGTACATCCTTCCTTTCGACCTCCTGTATCGCGATTCAGGCCGCCACAGCGACCCTTGGCTCCTCAGCCGAACTGTCAGCAGCAGGCGCGCGTTCATACGCTTGTGGCTGAGGCACCTGAGACGTCGATCTCGGCTCCGACGGATTTTGAGGGTACGGCTTATATTCATGGTACTCCCGTTTCTTTATTGGTGGACACTGGGTCCACTACTTCTATTATTTCTTGTGAGGCGGTTAAACGTCTATCTTTGCCTACGATTCCCACAAAGGGAATGAGACTCACTACGGCTACTGGGATCTGTTCGGATGTCACACGGTTATGCGAGGGTTGTCCAATAGTTTTGGGTAGCAGCACAGTGCTCGTCGACCTCATTGTTGCTCCACTATGGCACTACGACGTTATCCTTGGTATGGATTGGCTCGCTAAGATGAGGGCGGAGATAGATTGCGATATCGGATCTTGACTGCCTATGGACCTGATGGCACAGCTTTCACGTTTCAGTACAGGTTAGTTGGCCCTGCTGTGTTGATTGTTATACTGCTTTATTGACGCCGATTGACGGTCTGACGTTAAGGAATACGCCGGTGGTTCGAGAATTTGCAGGCGTGTTTGAGACTATTCCTAGTTTACCTCCTCGACGCTAGATCGATTTTACAATTGATCTTACGCCGGGTGCGACACCCATCTCACTGCCAACTTATCGTATGCCTCCATGTGAGATGGAGGAGCTGCGGAAACAAATTGACGATCTAGTAGACAAGGGTTTTATACGACCTAGTGTGTCTCCTTGGGGAGCACCTGTGCTATTTGTGAAGAAGAAGGACGGGTCACTACGGTTATGTATTGACTACCGTAGGTTGAACGAGGTCACAGTGAAGAACAAGTATCCTTTGCCCAGAATAGATGATCTGTTTGATCAGTTGAGGGGGGCGAAGTATTTCTCGAAGATTGATCTTCAGTCGGGGTACCACCAGTTGTGTGTGAGAGATGAGGACGTGCAGAAGACAGCCTTCAGGACGTGCTTTGGGCACTATGAGTTCTTGGTAATGTCGTTCGGCCTCATGAACGCACCAGCCGTGTTCATGGATCTGATGAACCGGGTATTTCGACCTTTCCTTTACCGATTCGTCATCGTCTTTATTGATGACATTTTGATATACTCTACGAGTCGGGAGGAGCATGAGGAGCACTTGAGAGCGGTGCTGGGCACACTGGAGAAGAACCAGTTGTTCGCACAATACAAGAAGTACGACTTCTGGCAGGAGGAAGTTAAGTTCTTGGGACATGTAGTGTCCAAGGATGGGATAGCAGTGGACCTTGCTAAGGTAGCCGCGGTTCAGGATTGGCAGCAGCCTGAATCAGTTACCGAGGTGAGGAGTTTCCTTGGTCTGGCTGGGTATTACAGACGCTTCATTCGGGACTTCTCGAAGATTGCCAGGCCATTGTCTCAGTTGACTCGGAAAGACCTGAAGTTCGCCTGGAACGAGAAGGCGGAGGCAGCTTTTAAGGAGCTAAAGGACAAGTTGACATCCGCCCCTGTGCTAGTATTGCCAGAGCAAGGGGAGAAATACACGATATATACTGACGCGTCTCGCGTTGGTTTGGGTTGTGTTCTGATGCAGAAGGATATGGTGATTTCGTATGCCTTGAGACAATTAAGGAAGCACGAGGAGAATTACCCTACACATGACCTGGAGTTGGCAGCTGTCATCTTTGCATTGAAGCTCTGGAGACATTACCTCTACGGAGAGGAGTTCGAGCTTTTCTGCGATCACAAGAACCTTAAGTACATATTCACACAAATGAGACTTGAATATGAGACAACGCCGATGGATGGAGACCTTGAAGGACTTCAAGTTCGAGGTTTCCACCATCATGGCAAGGCGAACCTTGTGGCGGTCGTTGAGCCGCAAAAGGCGATAGCTTTTGCGGCACCGTTGATGATAGCCGAGTGGGACATGGTGGAGTTCGTACGGGACTTCGAGCAAAGACTCACTGTCGAGGAGCCATTTGAGTGTGTTGCGCACGTTCGGGTGCGGCCACTTATTGATGACAGGATTGCTGAGGCCCAGGAGGGCGATATACGGCTGTCTGAGCTTCGAGGGCAGGCTAGCGACGCCGAGGACTCCGAGTGGAGAGTTGGTTCCGATGGGGGTTTACGATTCCGTGGCCGCCTATGCGTCCCGAATGTTCCTGACTTGAGACGCGAGCTTCTCGAGTCTGCCCATAACTCGAAGCTTGCGATGCATCCTGGTAGCACGAAGATGTACCAGGATATGAGACGGACGTATTGGTGGGATAACATGAAGGCCCACATCGCTGAGTATGTGTCGCGATGTTTGACGTGCCAGCAGGTCAAGGCAGAACATCGCCGACCTCCTGGACTGCTTCAGCCCATGCCCATAGCAGAGTGGAAGTGGGACTTCATTTCCATGGATTTCATATCCGGGCTGCTGAAGACGAGGAAGGGACACGATTCCATATGGGTGATTGTGGACCGGTTGACTAAATCGGCCCATTTCCTCCCTATCAGAGTTACGAACTCTGCAGACGAGCTGGCTAGATTGTACATCAGAGAGATTGTCCGTCTGCATGGAGTTCCATTAGAGATCGTGTCGGACAGAGACACGCGGTTCACATCCATCTTCTGGACTCGTATCCAGGAGGCGATGGGTGTGAAGTTGAAGTTCGATACGGCGTTTCATCCTCGGGCGATGGGTAGACGGAGCGGGTGAATCGGATTCTGGAGGATATGTTGCGAGCATGTGTGTTGGACTTCAAGGGACAGTGGGATATTTGTCTTCCGTACGCAGAGTTCGCCTACAACAACAGCTTCCAGGCGACTATTGGCATGGCGCCATATGAGGCTCTCTATGGTCGTCCTTGTAGAGCACCGCATTGTTGGGCCGAGGTTGGCGAGCGTAGTCTGATTGGCCCGGAGTTGGTACAGGCGACTACAGAGAAGGTCGACATTATCAGGCGTCGATTTTACAACGCAGAGCAGGCAGAAGAGTTACGCCGATACGAGGCGGCGACCGTTGGAGTTCGAGGTCGGGGATCATGTGTTCCTTCGAGTTTCCCCTATGAAGGGAGTCCTTCGGTTTGGGAAGAAAGGGAAGCTCACATCGAGGTTTATCGGTCCCTTTCAGATACTGGATCGAGTGGGTGATGTGGCGTATCGTCTCGCTCTGCCCACACCACTTGCATCGGTACACAACGTATTTCATGTGTCTATGCCGAAGAAGTACGTTCCTGATCCTTCGCATATCATCAGATGAGAGCAGGTACAGTTGAGCGAGGATGCTACATATGAGTTGCGCCCGACGCGCATCCTTGACAAGAAGGAGCAGGTACTGTGTAGCAAGGTCATCCCACTTGTGAAGGTACTTTAGACACATCATTCCGAGGAGGAAGCTACTTGGGAGACTGAGGCAAAGGTCAGGAAGAACTACCCTCAGATTCTCGAGGAATATGAAAAGGTATAAATTTCGAGGACGAAATTTTTTGTTTAAGGGGTAGATTGTAACGACCCGTAAATTTTCGTACGTTGGCTCGAGTACCACCTCGACCAGAAATTAATTAGGATTAAATCCTTTAGAAATTTAACAAAGTTAACTAAGTGCAAAACTCGATTAGCCATGAAATCCGTTGGGATCGCTTTAAATACGATCTGCAAGACCCAAAACTTGCAAAATTAGTGACGCTAGGTTACCCTAAAGTTTAGAACCAAACTCATTTCCCGGCTGCTCTCGGGAATGAAACGAAACTTCATATTAGGTCTAGATCGCACATCGGAAGTCCGATTAACACGAAGCTAAGGAACTAGGACCGCCTCACTGAGCTTGACAATCATCTCTAAAATCAGGTCCAGCCGATGTCTCACGGCCATTCGTTTCGATTCGGAGCGAGGGTGTGTGAAAAACACTATTCCCATTCCAAAATAAATATCAGGAATAGTGATCTGGCACCATTCGTTTACGCGTCAGTATTAAGCAACCTGACCGTCAGAATCAGACCAAATTATACCCTCGGATTAAGAAAAATTTTAGGAACATTTACATGTACTTAGAATTTCGGATCGTGGCCCACTGACCGTTAAACTGAAAGTGGTCCACCACGTGCGATCTGGGAATCCGATCGAGTCGAAAACGTAATCCCACATAGATCCATGTGTGGTGAGCTTAAGTCTGACGTTTGGCTTAAGGGGGGCCACCAGAAACACTCATTTGAGCTAAAAAAGTGACGAAATACCTATATAAGCAATAACCCTTGAACCTGAACCTATTTTGGGAAGGGTTTTGGCTATAAAAGGAGCTTAGAACAGCCCCTCTCACGACCATACGAATTTGGGATAAAACCCTAGAGAGAGAAAAAGAGAGAAGAGCTTGGGATTTGTGGGAGATCTTCCTCCTACTTTTTCATTCATCACACGGCCTACACCGCTTCCTTCGAGGCGTTTTTCCGGCGGTATCCACTTCGTTTGAAGGTGAGAAACCCTAACCCTAGGTCTGATTTGAAGTAGGAAGGTTGTAGGTTGTGTAAAGACTAACCGATTCCGCTCTTTAGGCTAGAAAACTCCCGTATACGGAAGCTCAACAACCCTTGCTGATTCGTTGTGATTCCAAGGGCAAATGTAAGGACTTTAAGTGTATAAGTTACGGTTTTCAACGCTTTCATTGTCAGATAATGGTAGATTCATGATCTGCATGTAATTGCACATGTACAAAGTGCTTTCCGTTTCCTGTTTCGATTAACGTTGTAGAATATGGAATTTCACATACTCTAGGTATACGTAGAAATACCGTATACGTATTTTTTTTGGGAAAATGTTTAACATATTTATTTAATGTATGATTATATGATATATGGATAAAATACTAATTTGACGAAAGGAATCGCTGAAATACATGTTCACTTGTAAATCTTACGTATGTTGAAATTGTGTATTCTAGAAATACATATACGTATTTTTTTTTGGAAAAATGTTTGACATATTTATTTAATGTATGATTATACAATATATGGATAAAATACTAGTTTAGCGAAAGGAATCACTTGTAATATATGTTAAACATGTAAACACTATGTATGTTGAAATTGTGTATTCTAGAAATACCGCATATGTGTAAATTTTGGAAGTGTAATTGTCATGATTATTTGTTGTATGAATATGGTATACGATAAAATAACCGCTTGGCGAAAGAATAGCCCTAATACGCATTTGCTAACATACGTCATGTATGTTGGAATAGCGCACTCTAAGTGTTTGTGTAAATGCTTGTGTGTGAAAAAGCTTGAGTGTTAGTGCCTTAGATAGGCGCTGATATGGAATTCCCGACTACCTTAGAGACATGTAGGATCCCCTCTATGTGGTGGTTCACTATAACCACTCACTTGTGGTGTGTATGTAATTGTATCCCTACTTGTATAGTGCTTTATAACATGCTTTACAACATGCTTTACTTCATGCTTTATTTCATGCTTTATAACATGCCTGCTAACATGCTTGTATTACTTCGTTATCATGCTTTACTCCACATGCTATTGATGAGATCTGTTTGAGTTTGGGACTAAGTCTATAGTCCAAACATTCAGTACCAGACTTGAGATTGTGGTTGAGACTCATGTCGCTGCGAACCCAAGTCGTACTTCGGTTGGCGATAGTGGTTGGCCACACGGAGTGCTTTTGCGCTCCATATCGCCCAACTTGTGGTGCGCTCGAGCTAGTCAGGCTCGTCAAGTAAACCGATATGTGTATGTGTGTTCACCATGTTTGGTCGCTTCTTGCTTGAACCTGGGTACCAAACTTACCGTGGTGATCCCAACCATGGTACCTCGATCCACTAAGACGCATGAGCCGGGCATAGTGGTATGGGACACCGTGGTCGAGCTGTCGGCCTACGCTGGGGCCATGTGCCTCCACATAGTGACCATTGCGCAACTAAACTCGTGAGCCGAATACGGTGGTATGGGACACTGTATTTGAGTTGTCGATACTTACGGCGAGAGCCGAGTACGGTGAGACACATTGTGCTCGTCTTGTGACGGGCGGCGAGAGTCCTCCATAGTATCTTCGAGTATACTCCAAGTGTACTGTGATTGGCGACGAGTCTTTCACAGCAACTAGAGTATGAGTTGAGCCGAGTACGGTGAGACTGTACTCGGTGACGGCTAGTGATTGAGCCAAGTACGGTGAGACTGTACTTGGTGACGGCCAACAATTGAGCCGCATACGGTGAGATCTGTATCCGCGCTGACGGGTGACGAGCCCTTTGCGATGCCTTCACTACGCTTCTCAAACCATAATATCGTATGAGATTAGCTAGGATTGACGACCCTAGAATGGATCATGTTTGGGAATGATACAGGAGGTACCTTAGTTTCCCAATACTGCTGGTTGAAATGGACTAATAATAACTCGGTAATCATGATCATCATCACACCGCATGTGCTTAGTAGATGTGGCGCACTGAGGGAGTTAAGCATTCGCGAACGTAAGATGATGTCGCTTGAGGGTGGTTTGGCAAGGGCATACAGCATCATGTCATTTCATTTTCACACTTAATAAGAGTAGTTAGAATTGTTTGATTTGTACTGCTTTATCATTACTGCTTGATTGAATTGATAACATGTTAACCTATGCTTTATTGTTCCACTGAGTTAGCTACTCACTCTCACGTTACGGGACGGTGTTTGCAACACTCACCAGACTCTGTCGCAGGTATAGATGGTGCCTCGGTTCCGGAGCCGGAGCCCGACTTCGAGGAGGATCAGGATGAGTTCTCCTTTATGCAGTACTCTGACGGATATGCTTAGGCCGACTGCATCGCGGGGATTCCAGGGCTTATCTATGGAATTGTATTTTGATTTTTGACTTAGAAACAGTACATGTATATTGGTACTCAGTTAGTACTCATACTCTGGAGTTCACAAAATTTTGTTACTTTACATACTTTGAATATAAAATTTCATTCTTCCGCTTGCTTTTATACAATTGAACTGGAGTATGATTTACTGTTTTGGTATAATCTCATTCATGTTTATTGCTCTAACTCAGACAACATTTAACCATCATTATGTATGTTGCATAAGTGATGCGTTGGAACTCGGGAGTTGAGTTCATACTCGACCCCCGATTTTCAGGGCGTTACAAAATCGCCGAGATAGTGATTCAGAAAGGCTGATTCAGCCCGTGGCGCAGTAGGGATGAATCCTTACAAGAAACCCTCACTCTCACTTCTCCTCACTTTCTTCTTCTCTTTTCTCTCTTCGCTCTCTTAGGGTTTTCCAAATTCGTATGGAATGAGAGAGAGAGGGTTTAAGACCCTTATATAGGCCCAGAACTGATGAAAATGGCCCCAGGGCCAAGGTATACTTAGGTTATAGCCAAATAGTGGCTGATTCAATCCAACGGAGCACTTCTGGTGGCCCCTTTTCTACATGCGGTCGGACTTAAGCTCCCTAATATTGGATCTAGGTCAAGTTAAATTTACGGTCCGATCGGATTTGTAAATCGACCGTGGTGGACCAGTTTCAGTTCAACGGTCATTGGTGTTTGACCAGGGCCACAAGTACACTGACATGTGTTAAAAATTTTCCCTGATCCGAGGGAGTAATTGGGTCAGATTCTGATGGTCTGAAAGCTTAGATTTGGCCCGTAAGCGAATGGCCCAAATCTTTTAAATCTGAGTTCAATTTCTAAAGGTATTCGCATTTCTCACACACTTCGCTCTGGGCCCAAGTTGTGAGTTTCTGGATACTATCTGGATTTGATTTCCGAGAGAGTTGTCGAGCCCAGTAAGGCAGTTATAAGTGTATAGTTTCGTGGTCAACGGACTTTTGATGTGCGGTCCAGGTCCGATACGAAGTTTCAAAGTGCTCCCGAGAATAACTGGGTTTAGAGATTGATCCTAGATTTCAGGGTAATGTAGCATTAATGATTCTACAAGTTTTAGATCTTGTAGTTCATATTTAAAGTTGTTCAAGCTAATTTCATAGCTAATCTAGTTTAACACTTAGTTAATTTCGTCTAATTTCTAAAGGATTTGGTCTTGAGTGATTTTTGCCTGAGGTGGTACTCAGGTCTTTGTATGGATTTTTCCGAGACGTTACAGCACCGCACTGGTAGAAGTATGGAACTGTTCTTATAGTCCTAGAGGGGGGTGAGTAGGACTTTTCAAATGATTGTACCAAATAAAAACTTCTATTGCCTAACTTAAATGATTTACAAATAAACTTAGTAAGGCAATGTAACTCTATGGCTTCTATTCCATTTAGAGGGTCCAATCACATAGGCAGCTTAAGATATATATCAATGGAGCAACTAGCTTATGGCTATATCATAGTAAGTTTGTGTATGAGAAGTGCTTCCTATAGATCAAATAGCATTCATTCAATCATGTATAAGAATTTAAACATTCAAGCATATATATAAGCATGATTAATTAGATGCGTAAATGACAATCCCAAACACGAGCATTTATAGTGGTTCGGCTATGTGTCTACTCCACTCCCGACATCCATACTCAATCCTAGAGTGCACAGGATTTCACTATTGATGGTTTTAAATCAGGTTCACCACCAACCTTTACGGTCCTATACTAAGGACACACGTTTAGGCTCACCGGCTAAGGTACCACACTAGGCACGTACTGTTTAAACCCATCGACCAAGGTCGCACACTAAGCACCTACTGTTTAGGCCCACCGGCCAAAGTCCCACATAAGGCACCTAAGTTTAGGCCAACCGGCCAAGGTCCCACACAAGGCACCCACTATTTAGGCACATCGGCCAAGGTCCCACACTAGGAACCTAAACGAGTTTGTGGATAGCAAACTCTTAGCCTCAATCCTTCACAAGGAAGGGGGCTAACCTTTTGAACTCTTAAAATGACACTTACTTGTCGGATGAGTTCTCTTTTGTAGCTTCTTCTCAGGTTGCTTGATCTTCATGCTCTCGAGCTTGAATCAGCTTCCCGATGCTCCCCTGATCGAGTAGCTTGAATTTACCTGTTGGCTCAGCTCCATGAAAGAAAACCTTACATAAAATGTACCTAAAAGGTGACCAAGGTTATGGGAGTAGGTTAAATCTCTTATCTAGGATAATGAGTAGATTTTCTAAGAAATTCAACTTATGTACTCTCTAGAGTATCAAAGAACCAAGGATATTCCTATTGGTTTGGTCTGAGTACAATAGAGAAGGCACAAGTTCATGTTCTTCATTAAATATGAGCTTTGAATGCTTATAAGAGTGAAGGATCACAATAAAAAGAACATGAACTCATATGGATAGAGTCTAAATGGGCTAGGATAAGCTTGGGATACACTAGAGACTCTATAGTGCCTATTTCCACTAATTTTACAAGTTTCTACAAGCCGCTTTAATAGCCAAAAGCTTCTAACGGATAGAAAACGACTATAAAATGGCTAATTTATAGTGCTACCGAAGTGAACTTCGGTACCATTGAACTTGTTTTGGTAGTACCGAATTATCTATCGGTAGTACCGAATTAAATTCCCAAGTTGTTGATTGAAAACAGTCTCTTTCGGTGGCACTGAACTTTATTCGTTGGTGGCAGTCGGTGTCACTGAAATATCTAGTCGGTGACACCGAATTATCGTTGTAAGCTTGCTTGACTGTTTTGAGCCCCTTCGGTAACACCAAAGGTATCTTTGGTGGCACCTTCGTCGTACCGACTATGGACAAATTTTCCTATTTGTCCAATAAATGTTTCACCAACTTGGACTTGTTAAGCCAAGACTATAGGATATAAGATATGGACTTGGGATTGGCTTAGAATAGATGACCTAGATGGGTTTTCCTATTTTGGTTGGGATCATCTATTTGTAAAGTTTAAGATCATAGAAGCAATACTTTGTCTTCAATGTGGCTTCGGTGCTTCTGATCCAGTTGCATCGCCGGTCTTCATTTGTCAAAAACTCCTTCGACTACAAGACACAACTAGTCATGTAATTGACAAACATGAGTGCAAACAAGTGCACAAACAATTTGAATACTTTTGTACTCTGTTCAGAAGATCGGCCATTGTCGTTGGGGGGTTTTTATCTAGTGAGAAGAGGAACCTCCCATCTCTCAGGCCTCCCATTATCGTGGTCAGAGCAATTTCTTCATAGTGTGCTTGTACTTACATCGCCTTAAGGTTGAAGCGTTTGATGTAGTCCTTCAACAACTCACCTTCCCTTTGAATGATATGGAGGAGGTGAGAGGCGGGTTTAAGTCTTTCCTTCCCACCGATAAAGTTAGTGATGAAAACTTTACCGAGCTAGAAGAAAGAACTAATCGACTATGGGTTCAATTGTTAAAACCACTTCTAAGCTGATCCTGTCTAGGTCAGTGGAAATACGCGGCACATGACCGCAGTAGATGCATTATGGAGCTCCATCCAAACCCTAAATGATTCCAAATGCTCGGTTGGGTCGGTAGTTCTGAAAAACTGAGCGATTTGTGGCATGCGGAACCTCGACAACAACTGCGCCTGCATGATGTCAATGGTAAATGGAGGCTCGGTTTCCTCTAGTATTGCTTCCACTATGGTTGAAGGATTTTCATAGTAGGTCTGCCGTATGTCGTCAATCTAGCCGCACAGGTCCTTCATCTCGGCTTCCCATGATCCACTACTTTCGGTCATAGCCTCAACGACTTCTCAGGAGCCTTGTTGTGCTTCTTCCTGTCCAACTCATGACGGAGATCGGAGGCAAGTAAGGCTGCAATATCGGAGATATGAGAAGGCGCTAGCCTTACTGATCCAAGCTGCCGACTTCTATGGGAGGTAGCAAGTGCATCAGAGGGCTGAGAGGGGTCTTGTACCACTTGCTCTGCTGCCTGCCAAACCCTTTGTATGGGTTGTGGCTTTAGTTGCTTAAGTAACCGCCTCATGGAGTTCATATTGCTGCTTAACGCTTCAACTTGTTGTCGGAGTGAGTCCATCCATCCTCCCCTATTGCGGGATCGTTGCAGTTGCCTCGCAGGAGCGGAGTCAGCCTACAGTTGGGATGTCAAATCTCAATGGCTTCTAGGCTGCTCTGGTGGTGCGAGATCGAGTGCAACGAAGGAGGCCTGAGATTTCTTCTTCCCTTTCTCCATTGTTGAACTTATGATGTGGTGAGAGTGACTTTCAATGCTGATTCCCACAGATGAAGCCAAACTGTTGATACAAAAATCTGGTCCACCCTTTTTTAGACCTTCGAGTACCTGCATAGGAAGAAGACAAAGGAGACCCTAACTAAAGTAGGGGACCCTCCAATGCCAAAGTCAGGAATCTGGGTCTAGTAGAAGTAATTTAAGGGTAGAGATAGTGTGTACCTTTCACCATTAGAGATGCTCCTATTTATAGTTGGGGAGAGGTGGTGGCGTAAATGAAACCTCCCTATTTAGTAGGTGCGTGTTGTAGATGGATTCGGGTAACGTTTGAGGAGTCTCCTGAGATCTTTGGCAAAGAT
Source organism: Magnolia changhungtana (assembly GCA_030180095.1). Lineage (NCBI taxonomy): Eukaryota > Viridiplantae > Streptophyta > Magnoliopsida > Magnoliales > Magnoliaceae > Magnolia > Magnolia changhungtana. The sequence goes on along the minus strand of JASAUF010000198.1, from coordinate 3,276,393 downwards.
CCCGAGCTAATGCTTGGAGAGATCTTCAACCCTCCCTTGGATAAGGTTGGACTGTCAACGCGGATAAGGTCGGACGCCAGTCGGGAATTGAGGTGAATTTGTCTGGCCTTCAGATAAGGTCGGACAATAGGGTAACCGCACATAAGGTCGGATAATCTCATCCTTGCCTGCTGACCCGTCCTTTCATTTAGGAAGAACATCTTTGTGATGTCCAATTTCTGTAGCCTTTAACTTCTTCATGAGTCCTAATAGGCTATTTGGGTTGTCCCTGGGAAGGTTCATTCTGGATCATACCGACCTTCATTCCAACCTTGGTCGTGCCGACCTTCCTTCTTAATCGGGTGATCGGGTTTCTCGTCTTCTTTTGTGCATTGGGGCATGCTAGGTCTCGACCTAACCTACCTCCATAGGTCTGTCCATTTTTCCCATAACATGTGACATGTGTGTGAATGTGTATGGACATGAGGTGCATATGATGCATGTATGCCACGTGTGTGTACATGTAATGGGTGTACACCGTGTGTAATATTTGATGCATGCATGACGGATGGTGTGGATGGATGGATGATAGATATATGGTTAGATGGACTAATAGATGTATGGCTAGTTGGACTTTCGTCTGATCAACGACTAGACTTCAAATGTACATGTGGATTAAAGATGAGATGGATAGGCAGAAAGTATGCAGACTTAGTTAATCGATTGATGATGACCCAAACTACATCATGATTGTTATGTGTTTGTGGCAATCCCATAATGAAGTCCATGGATATGTGCTCTCACTTCCACTCCACAATCGGTAGTGGCTGTAACATCCCTGACGGCTTTTAATGCTTTGCTTTCACTTGTTGACACGTGAGACATTTGGCCACATAATCAATAATCTCCCTCTTCATATTATTCCACCTATACTGCCCACGCATATCGCGATACATCTTCGTACCCCACAGAATGGATTGTGAACTTAGTGCGTTGTGCCTCGTCCATAATTTTCTTCTTTAATTTAGCCACATTTAGTATACATAATCTTCCTTAGAACCTTAATCCACCATCAATACTAACTTTCCATTCTGACTTACCACCTTTTTCAGTTTCTATTACCTTGGCTTGCAACCATGAATCTTGTTGTTAAGCTTATACAACCTTACTAATTAAGGAGGGTTGAACAACTAGGTTAAAGAGACGAGCTACAGACATTCGTGGATTCAATTAGACATCAAAATCCTTCACTGTATCTAACATCTTCCACTGCTAAATCATGAGGTGAGCGATTACTCCATGCGGCTTACGACTTAAGGAATCTACTACTACATTAGTTTTACCTGGATGATATTGGAGGGTGAAGTCATAGTCCTTCAAGAATTTCATCCATCGATGCTGCCTCATATTCAATCCTTTCTGAGAGAAAAGATACTTCAAACTCTTATGGTCTGAAAATAGCTCAACCTTTTCCCCATTTAGATAATGCCTCCATACTTTGAGATAAAAAACCATGGTTGCCAACTCCAAATCATGAGTAGGGTATTTCTGCTCATGCACTTTTAGCTGCCTAGAGGCGTAGGCTACAACCTTACCTTACTGCATAAGGACACAACCTAAACCTCTATACGAAGCATCACTGAAGATTAAAAACTTTTCACCACTCGAAGGAATGGTGAGGACAAGAGCAGTCGTTAATCTGATATTTAACGCTGAAAATGCTTGATCACAAGTATCATCCTAAATGAACTTTACACCCTTCCTGGTTAATCAAGTTAACGGTGCTGCAATTCGAGAGAAGCCTTTGATAAATCTTCGATAATACCCCACTAAACCAAGAAAGCTACATATTTGGGTCATACTCGTGGGTTGTTCCCACTTTAATATTGCTTTTACCTTTGATGGATCTACTGACACGCCCTTCTTCAAAACTACATGACCTAAAATTTTCACTTCCTTCTTCCAGAATTTACACTTTTCAAATTTAGCATATAATTGGTGCTCCTGCAGGATTTGAAGGGTAACTCTAAGATGCTACTCATGCTCTTTCTGGGTCTTAGAATATATATGAATATCGTTTATGAATACTATGACAAACCGATCTAGGTGTGGCTTAAATACTATGTCTATCAAGTCCATAAATAGTGTTGGTGCATTTGTTAGCCCAAACGGCATCACGAGATACTCATAGTGGCCATAATGAGTCCTAAAGGTCATCTTTAGTATATCCACTTCCTTAATTCTAAGCTGGTGGTATCCTGACTGCAAATCTATTTTAGAGAAAAACTTGGCTTCCTTCAATTGGTTGAAAAGATCATATATCCTAGGTAATGGGTACTTGTTTTTAATGGTGACTTTGTTTAGCTGGCGATAATCAATACATAATCTCATCGAGCCATCTTTCTTCTTCACAAATAAGACTGGCCCACCCCACGTTAACATAGTCGGCCGAATAAAACCCTGCTCCAATAACTTTTGAATATGCTCCTTCAGTTCCTTCAACTCTACTGGTGTCATACGGTACGATGCCATAGAGATCGGTGAGATCCCAGGCATAAGATTTATGCCAAAATTGATCTCTCTTCTTAGAGATAACCCCGGTATGTCTTGAAATACATCCAAAAACTCACATACAACTGGAATTTGATCGATACCCACTTCATGTGGTTCGTCTTCCAAAAGTGCTAAGAAATAGCAAAATGGTCCGTCTTTTTTGCTTTCCAGGAAACTAGAGTCTCAGTTGTCCAGGAATAGAGAAGGTCACAGTCTTCTCAAAACAATCCAACTTTGCATAGAACGAAGCCAACCAAGCCATTCCTAGAATAACATCGAACTTTTACATCTCCAACACGATAAGGTCAACTAACAATACAGAATCTTCAACTATGACATGGCAAGATCTACATATTTGATTTAGCACTATGGAGCTTCCTATTGGTGTAGCAATTACTAAATTCTTATCTAAGGGTTTAGGAGATAAAACCAATGTATGCACGAAAGGAGTTGAAATAAAAGAATGCATAGCTCCTGAATCAAATAAAACTTGAGTGGGCAAGGAATAAATCATTTCAGTACCTTCTACCACCGTTCCATTAGAATTTGCGTCTAGTGGTACTATGGTGAACACACTACCCTGGGTCGGTTGTCAAGGAGCTTGACCTTCCTGCCTCGGCTAGTGGTGTTGTTGTTGTGGGCGTTGTTGCTGCTGAGGGGGTCTTTGCTGTGGAGGTCTCTGATTCTGTTCCAGTGCTTGATGATATGGAGGTCTCTGGTACTATGGTTGAGGTCTCGGGTGCATTTACTGGGTTGCCTGATAATGTGGTTGCTGAGGTGGTCGTCTACGAAAATGAGCAAAGTGACCTTCTTTTCTGTAGTTATGACATTTACCTATAAATCAGTTCGTTGGCTGAGTTGGATCTGAAGTGTTTGTTAATGTCATCTTCTGCCTCTTAGAAGCATCGCCCTGTGCTTGAGATATATTCAGTGCAGCCCTATCAATGCTCTTCGCTTCTCTCATCTGGTTGCAACTTTTTTAGAATTCTTCGTTGTCTCGCTCTATCATTAGAGCATGTTCTACTACTTTTGCATACAATCTAAGCTTAATTGGAGTAAGCTTGTTACGAATTGGCCCTCTCAGACCCCGATCAAACTTCTTAGCTTTGCGAGCTCCATCCTAAATCATATATGGGGCAAAACGAGATAGTTCAACAAATTTGGACTCATATTGGTCTACAGTCATCTCTCCATGTTCTAAGCTTATGAATTCCTTTGCTTTTTTCTCTTGTACACACTTAGGAAAGTATTTTTCATTGAACTTCTCGCAAAACATATCCCACGTCCATGCGGTCTCTTCTTCAATTGTTCTAGCAATTGTCTCCCACTAATGGTCGGCCTCTCCCTCTAACATGAAAACTGCAAGTGTGACCTTCTGCTCCTCATCACATCTTAAAATAATGAATATCTTTTCTATTTTCTTTTTCTACTTTTCTACCTCCATAGAGTCCGACAAACCCTTGAAAATAGGCAACTTTAATCTCTTAAATTTCTCTACTAAGCCCCCAACGCCATCTTGCATAACTGACACGACTCCTCCATTATTGCGACGAATATGTTGTTCAAGAATGGCCGCTATGTCACTTAGAGCACGAAAGACCCATCAAGTGAATGTCACTTTCAGTGGACCCCGGTGTGGCTACCATGGGACTGACTTTACCTTTACCTTTATCTCCACGTTGGCGTTTAGACATGTTCTAAATTAAATAATAAACTTCAAATATCACATAAGGGTGGATCACTAAAAGACAATACTACAAGTAAAATTTTGATCACAACTACACTCGTAGGGTATATATCCTAGTTTTTGAAGTGACCACGTTTTCAAGTAAAACCTTAGGTCCTCAATGATTCTAAACCTAAGCTGTAACACCCTGAAATCAGGGGTTGAGTAGAAACTTAACACCCGAGTTCCAAAACATCACTTATGCAACACATTTAATGATGATTGTATGTTGTATGTATTGGTGTGTAAAACATGAGTGAGATTAAGCCAAAACAACAAACATAATCTAGGGACAGTTATAATACGCAAGCGGAAGACTGAAAAGAATATGTATAACCTTATAAACCATTTCAGGTCCCTAAAATATGTATGCATTGCCAGGTCAAGAATTACAAGTACTATTTCAAAATACAAAATGTCAAAATTGTGGTAGTCTGCTACAAGTAAAACCCTAGAGCCCCGTCAATCAGAACGGTCTAAATAATCCACCTGAATACTGCATATAAGAGTAGGCATCCTCGACATCCTCAAAGTCTGTCTCCGCCTCGTAGGCATCGCCACCACCTGCATCTAAGAAAGGGTCTGGTTAGTGTGTACAACACCGTCCACAACACCGTCCCGTAACGTGGGAGTGAGTGATCAACTCAGTGGAACAATAAAGCAAAGGTTAACATATTATCAATTCAATCAAGTGGTAATGATAAGGTAGTAAATCACACATCCCTAAGTACTCTTATTAATGCAAGTATGGTATGTATGGATGATGCATGCCCTCGCCTACGCTCCCTCAGCGACTCCTTCTTATGATCCCGGCATGCCACACTCCCTCAGTGCTTGACCATCAATGCCAAACGCACACGTAATGTGGTGTATGAACGTGATTACCAAGTCCCTTATTAGTCATTTTCATACAGCAGGATTGGGAAACTAAGGTACCTCCCTTATGTCACTTCCCAAACAAAGATCCATTCTAGGGTCGTCAGTCCTAGTAAACTCATACGATGATACGGTTCTAGGTCACTGCAAAAGGGCTCATCGCCTTATCAGTGTAGGCCTAGTTATACTCTAGTTGCTACGGAAAGGCTCGTTGCCTCCATGGAGACTCAGAGTATGCTCGAGGTCACTACAAAGGGCTCGTTACCTTATCAGTGTAAGCCGACAGCTCGAATACAGTGTCCCATACCACCGTATTCGGCTCACGAGTCTGGGTTGCTCACTGGTCACTACGGGGAGGCTTATTGCCCCAGCGTAGGCCGACAGCTCGACCACGGTGTCCCATACCACCATGTCCGGCTCATGAGTCTTAGCGGATCAAGGTATCAAGGTTAACAGGGATTTCACTGGTGAGTTTGATACCCTAGGTTCAAGCAGTAGTGTCCAAACATGGTTAACATACATCGAGCCAATCGGGTTATTTGATGGGCTCGACTAGCACGAGTGTACATCGAGCTGATTGACATGAAGCACATAAGCACTCCGTGTGGCCTAACCACTGTCGCCAATCGATATACGACTCAGATTCATCAGGCACGTCTCATGTGGCGGAACAAAGTCAGTCACTACTTCGAGGCCTATTACCGATTGCCTGGACTATATAATAGCCCCAAACACATTCAATTACAATGATCTAGCATATGAGATACTCAAGCAGTAATGGAGCAATGATTCAAATCATACAATCAGTTGAGCATGTTATGAAGTACAACATAAACATGAATCCACACTTATGCATTTCTAGGTAAAAGCAATGAATATGAAATAAGGCATATGGAGGAAATCATACACATCATTAGAGTGGCTGAGAATCCTGTCTCAACACCCATTTAAAGAACAGTTTACAAGTATTTATTCATACAGACATGTTTACAAACACTTAGCAAACACATTATATCATACATGGTATGTATTGGTTAGCATACGTATTAGGGCAAGTCCTTTCGTCAAAGGATTGCCGCCTACACAACAATCGCATAGCCATGATAGTTAGTCATGCCGTACACTAATGCAAGGTTTATACTCATTTAGTCTTTTACTTAAACACTTAGGCTACGCATTGTAATATACACAATGTATGTTAATATAACATTTATTAGGCTAATCCGTTCACCCAGAAGTTGATACACATGCATCTAGCATACATAGACAGCAATTAATCATGGTAAGCATAAATCTGAATTTCATATGTATACGGTATTTTCTACAAATACGAGGAATACAGTATATTCAACCTAGCTAACGTATAACTGAAAAATGAAACGGACATCAATTTATGCATGTGAAATAGCGTTCACGTTAATAATATATCATTAACCGATATTGAAAGCCTTGAAAACCATAACCTATATGTTTATAGCCGCACCTTACGCCGATAAACGAGTATCGAACTCAGTTTGTATACCGAGTCTTCGTCTACGACAGAACAGTAACCTAAATCATGAAATAGGTTCGCTATTTCATCACTTACGCTATTTGGTACTCTAAAACCGGTTAGGGTTAGGTTTTCTTACCTAAGAATGGGATCGGTATCGTCGGAAAATTGATACAGATATGATAGTTGAGCACGTGGATTGGCAGGGAAGAAGCCCTGGATCAATCACCAACTCTCTCTCTCACACTTTCTCTCTCTTTCCTCCTTAGGGTTAGAAATTTGTATGTGAAGAGAGAGAGAGGGGTTTTAAGGTGTTTATATAGGCTTGGAAGTGATGGAAATGACCCCAGGGTGATGGTATACTTAGGTTTCAGTCAAAACTCGGCTGTTTCAGCTCAACGGAGCACTTCTGGAGCCCCCCCTTGAGTCCAAGGTTGGACTTAAGCTCCCTTATGTTGGATCTAGGTCAAGCTGAGTTTTCAGTCCGATCAAATTCACAGATTGATCGTGGTAGACCAGTTTCAGTTCAACGGTCACCGATACTCGATCAGGGTCACAAGTACAATAATGTGTGTATGAATTTTTTCCTAATCCGAGGGTGTAATTGGGTCAGATTCTGATGGTCTGAATCCTTATATCTGGCCCGCAAGCGACGCATCTCAGATTACTTAATTTAGCTTTTTATTTCTAAGATATCCACGTTTCTCACACACTTCACTCCGGGCTCAAGCGAATAACTTCGGGATACTATCTAGACTTGATTTTCGAGGTGGTGGTCAAGTACAGCAAGGCGGTCTTGATTATATAATTTTGTAGTAATCGGACTTTCGACGTGCGGTCCAGGTCCGATACGAAGTTTCAATGTGCTCTCGAGAGCAACTGGGTAATGAGATTGATCCTAGATTTTAGGGTAACCTAGCGTCCATGATTCTACAAGTTTTGGGTCTTGCAGATCGTATTTAAAGTGATTAGTGCTAATTTTGCATGAAATTTAGTTTAACACTAGTTAACTCTCACCTAATTTCTAAAGGATTTCTGGCTAAGGTGGCACTCGGGTCTCAGTACGAATTTTTTCGAGACGTTACATAAGCTCTGATATCAATCTGTCATGCCTCAAAATCCGGCACCTGGGTATTTCAGACCCTGATTCCGTACCCGAATGCATCACTTATGTTTTGTATGTTTACATTTCATAATCCACACATATATTTACAAAATGATTCTCATTCATTAAAATGTAACCATCCAAAATTTAAGTCAATAAATTTTATTTAAAGAAAATAAAATATCCATGTCCCGCCTATTAAAGATTATCACCGTACACATGTCTCAGAACATGTCATCACCATACTATCATACTAAATGTTTATTACAACTTATTCAAAAAATGTTAAAGAAATGAAATTTTAATCTAAATGTAAAAGCAAATCTCTTTAAGCGCTTCCACGAGATCCTCTTCCTGAAATTTTAAAATTCCAACAGGGTAAGTTGCGAAGCCTAGTGAGTAATCTCAACACAGGTTTCAAAAATAACCTCATATAATCTAAATAAAATGTACTAAAAGATACACTACCTATTTGGTTAAAGAAAACAGATGGAGATATTAATAAATAAGATTTTTCAAAGTAAATTTAAAGAAAAATGAATGAATCAACATATGTTATATTCCGTAATAATAAGCGTGGTTTATTCTTTTTAACACCAGGGTTAGTTTACAACAGTTGGCCAACACCCGCGCCAATACAACACCTAGCCTGGCAATGGGAATCTCTTGCATGATATGCTCATCCATCCAAAGGGCACTTGGTGAGGGACTCGTTTGTATGTTAGTTGGTCAGGCTACTACCCTACTGAACCTAATAGCAGTAACCTTTTGCAATCCTGACATGCTCACCCACCCAAAGGTAGAGGTTCCAAGAGGTACCAGTTGGGATTATGGGACTTTCAACCCAATGGTCTTAATCACCCTCCTTATTTATGTTTTAGAGATTTTCAACCCAGAAGACTTAATCACCCCACCTATTTTCTAGTGTTCCAAAAACTACTTTATTGGTGCATGGTTTTTAATAATTTAATGGACCAAATATTTTTGTAAAAATCTTTTATGATAGTTATTCCTCAATTGAATCTATGATACGTGGTGAACATAATTTATATTTAAAAAAAATCTAATCACTGTAAGCTGTTCGTATATCATCAAAATTCCATGTAGAAAAATAAAATGCAACATAATCCATCAAATTGAAGAGTCTAAAAAATTCTATATAAATTCAAAATTTTTGCTATTGTTTTAATTTCAAAATAAAAAGAATCTAAATGCAGATTTTTTATCATACCAAAAAAATATAAAAGAATTATTAATGCATGGTTAACAATAATTCAAATTTTAAAATTAAATTAAAACATGCTACTTAAATTAAAGGTAACTAAAAAAAATACAAAAAATCAAATGGATGAATCAATCATAACTAAGAGGAGTACATAAATAAAAAGAAAAAAAAAAGAAATATATTAAATCATTTATATAAAAATAACAGGAATTTTAAAGGAAATCAAATGAATTTAATTCAAGAAATAAATAAATAAATAAATAATAAAACTCAAGTGAAAAACAAAACTCACTTTTATAAAAAAAAAAAAAAAAAAAAACTTTTTTTTCCCTCTTCCTTTTTCTCTTTCCTCTTATTTTTCTTTTCTTTTCTTTTTCTTTTCTTCCTCTCTCTTCCTTTTTCTCTCTCCTCCTTTTCTTTCTTCATTTTTCTCTCTTTCCTCTCTATCTCTCCCTTTCTCATGTGAATAACCAAATCCTTTCTTAATTATTTTTTTTAAAAAATTTCTCTCTTGCTTTTATAGGTTCTTTCACACATGTAACATGTGTGAAAGAGGACCTTTAATCCCTTACATTTCCTAGTCATAAATTTTCTTTTGTTTTTCTCATTTAAAACATGTGCAAGAATATGTCTAGCTTACACTCACGTGTGTTGCATGTGTGCCCAATGTGTGCATGTGTATGGACATGAGGTGCATATGATGCATGCATGCCACATGTGTGAAAGGTGTGTGTATATGTAATGGGTGTACATGGTGTGTAATATTTGATGCAGGCATGACGAATGGTGTGGATGGATGGATGATAGATATATGGTTAGATGGACTAATAGATGTATGGCTAGGTGGACTTTTGTGTGATCGACGACTGGACTTCAAATGTACATGCGGATTGAAGATGAGATGGATGGGTAGGATATGAGGATGGGTTAGATAAAATGATGATGAACGGTGGTTTCTAGAAGTAATGTGCACACCTTTGGTATAGACCACACATTAGATATGTGGTCAGATAGACAGGTAGAATTGTAGGTGCCCACATGACCAGCAAGATGGACGGTTGGTTTAGATGGATGGGTAAGTGTTCTACTAATTTTAACATATGGATGGTTAAATGTATGGTTGGATTTATTAATTAATGAACAGTTGGATTGGATAAGTGCAAATTAATGGTTGAGATTGGACCAGTTGATCTTGTAGATCAATGTTCATATTGGATTAATTGGGTATGTTGATCAATGGTCAAATTAGACGGTCAGAATTTACTCGGGTTATTACACGATCAAAATTATGAGTTTCTTAGAAGATTCAGGTTCCTTGAGTTCATCTTGTTCTTGGGAGATAAAGAGACCTCCACAATTGAATACATCGGCTGCTTCACCATGCTATGTGGTGAGTCATTCCAGAATGACTTCTTAAAGTTCGTATTGTTTGGGAATTCTTTAACAATGACTGCTTCTCACATGGTACATAAAACTACCTGCTAACTTGGTCCAGACCTAGGCAGAGATGTAAGAAAAATTCTATATGTAGTTCCACCATATTGAACCAAAAGTATATATGGCTGACCTTTTCGATCTAAGGCAATTGTTGGAAGAGTCAACAGAGTAATTTATATCTTTGATCAGGGGTGCCAAAAATTGCTTCCCAATCATTCTTCCTGAGGTTAAGTTTGCCATAGATGGCATGGGTTTCAAGCTTGGAAAGAAGTTTGAAGGCTTGTACTTTGGAGACCTGTTTGAGTTATCAACCAGGGCACTGGATACGAGTGAATCCTCCGGGAGGAGCAACGACAGATGAATGGGTCCAAGGGCAGGTTTTGTCATGACCCAAATTACGAGTTGGCCATTGTGGATATATTACCCTCATGGTCGTGCAAAGATTATAATGTTATGAGGCGGCCGTGGTTGAGCTAATCAATACACGGACTGAAAGTGCACGTGCTAGTGCCCTGGTTTGTCAAGTTACGTGAGTTGTGGGTCAGACTGTCTACAGAGCTCGATAGGAAGAACAATTCAAGCGTCTGCCTCATCCGGATGTGTGGAAGCTAGCCATAGGTAAATCATAGCCTCACATTCCTTGTCCCAAAATACCAGGTGATTAAAACCCTTAAAACAAGATAGACATCTTAGGGTTTTTATGGTGAGAAAACTTTTTTTAACAAGAAAATTTCTAAGTTTTTCTCGCTGTGTCGATTTTATTGAAGCACTCTCGATATGATCGACCTACTCTGTCGATGTCCTCGATACCTTACCAATATAATCGATATAAGGACCAAATTTGTCTAGCAACTAAATATTCATCTGGACAAATTTATCGATGTATCGATACACCTATCGATATCATTGATAAAAGCACTAAATATGTCCAACAACTTCACAACATATTTGGACAAATTATCGATGTATCGATACACCTATCGATATCATCGATATTCAAATATCAAGTCCATCGGGAGGGGCTCGATAAGATCGACAGGCAGATATCCGGTGCCCTTGTTTATTAATGAAAATCTCAAATTCCTTCGAGATATCGATGACCGTCCGATATGATCTGAATTTAAATATCGATAAGATCAGAGGTCCGTCGATGATATTAATTGTGGGCGCGCATTTCTTACAGCAAATATTTCAGATTGTTTTTAACTATGATCGGGGGCCCTTCGATAGAATCGATATTCAAATATCGATGATATCGGCACCAGGTCGATTGCATCGAACAAGGACACAAATCGTCCAGCAAGCTTAAAGACAAATCCGCTGGATTTATCAATGCATCGACTCTGATCTCAATATCATCGACATTCAAATTCCGATGATCTCAATGGTTCCCCCGATCATTCATGAAAACCTGAAATATCTCAAAGTCAAGTCTCTCTCATTTTTCATGTGTCGATTAATCGAACCTGTCATCGATGGAATAGGAGTTCGAAATCCAATGACATCGACAATAGTTTCGATTCATCGACCATTTGGCAAAGAGTTTCAAAAGCGTATGACATTGAGTCTGAGTCATCGAGCAGACCATCGATGCTATCGAGAGTATACGCTTGATGATATCGAACCTGCTCGATGATATCGAACTCTGTCATAAATGTGACCGTTTTATATCCGTTGGAACTTTTTGCCTATATATAAAGGACTTGTCTTTTGTTGCTGTGAGAGAGAGAAAACAGAGAGAGCTTTTGTGTGTTTTATCTTACATCCTATCTCTTAAGCCCTCTCTCTCTAGGGAGTTCATCCTCCAATCCACTCTCACCATTGATATTCAATAGAGTGGATTGGGGAATGAACTTCTGCATTCAAGGATCCTCCAACTACCACCTTAATGGCAAATCATTAAGCTGGGATGCCTTGAATGTATAAGATTGGAACTACTCTATCTTCCTTATAGGAAAATCTTTAGAGAGTAGGATTTTATCATAACCTTGACCCAACCCGAAGCTGAGTATTGGCATACTATCTTGTGTTATGGATCAAGGGAGTAGACTCTTCGTCAACAAGGAAGAGGAGATCTTCGACATTATGCTGAATGAGACTCATCAACTTATCTGTAAGTACCTAGAGTCCATAGGACACTTGTGATCATTCCTTTCTAGGATTGGGTCTTAAGTGGTTCTCACCCTTTGAAGTCCTCAAGGAGGCCTCCGGTGGGAGTGTACGTGGTGGGTGCGTTATGTGGACCCTTGCTCTGTGGAGAGCATAAACATTTGGTTAGGAGTGAACCACTAAAACTCCCGGGTGCGTTGTGTGGACCCTTGCTCTGTAGAGAGCATAAACATCTGGTTAGGAGTGAACTAGTAAAACTCCAGGGTTAGAGGTGAACCGAGTAGAAACCTCCGTATGAAGGTTGAAGTTGAACCTGATTTAAAACCTTAGGTTTGAGGTGAACCCTGGGAAACCTCCTTAGTGAAATCCGGTACACTCAAGGGTTGAGTGCGGCAGCCGGGAGTGGAGTAGACTTATCGTCGAACCACTATAAAATGACTGTGTTTGAGATTGTTATTTTGATTGAGTGATTTGCATTAATATTTTTATATCTGAATATCTGATCACTTCTCACACATCTACACAGTCATATCCATCATGAACTAGACTTTTTATTGTTTAATCTTTAAGCAGTTTGTGATTGGATCCTCTACCAGGCTTGGAAGCTAGTAGAGTTACATTTGAGTAATCCTGATAATTGTATATTTAAAAGGATTAGTGAAATAGGATATTGAATAAACCACAAAAACTTTAAAAGTCCTATTCACCCCCCTCTAGGACATATTGGCATATTCCTTCTTCAACTCAAGCGGTCTTCACCGCTATTTCAATTGGTATCAGAGCGGGTCTCTCTTTAAGGGCTTCACCGCCTAGAGAGTGATCTTGACTGAAGTTGGGAATATGGCCAAAGGAGAGGGCTCATCAGTCACTAGACCTCCAGTATTTGACAGCTCAAACTATGCATACTGGAAGGCTAGAATGCACTACTTTCTGAGATCTTTGGATCATGACATTTGTGATATAGTTGAAAGTGGATATGTGCCACCTACTGAACAAATTGTACTTGATAGTGGCACATCAATCACAAAGCCCAAGTCCAAAGAAAAGTGGACAGCATTCGACAAAGAAAGATAGACATCTGAAGCCAAGGCTATGAATGTTATCTATTGGGCCGTGTCCCGGGATATATTTAATCAAATAAGTATGTGTGGGACATTCAAGGAAGCATGAGATTTATTGGAAATAACCCATAAAGGTACAAGCACTGTGAAGCGATCCAAACTTCAACTCCTTACTTCACAGTTTGAAAGTCTTAAAATGGAAGAGCATGAGACATTTATGTAGTTTTCACCAAATTGAACATCATTTGCAACTCCATGGGTGGATTGGAGAAAAAGTTCTGGTATCGAAAATCTGTAGGAAAATTCTAAGATCCCTACCGGAACGGTTTAATCCCAAGGTTACAACAATTGAGGAGTGTAGAAACATAGATGAAATGAAAGTAGAAGAACTGGTAGGTTCCCTACAAACTTTTGAACTACACTTCACATAACCCCAAAAATCCAAAAGCACTGTCCTAAAAATTTCAAAGAAAACAATTCATGAGGACAGTGAGAGTGAAAAAGAAGATGAAGATGAAGAAGTGGCTTTGCTGGCACAAAAATTCAGGAGATTCTTTCAAAAGAATCACAGTCGTCCCTTTAGAGGAAGAAAGGTGAACAACAAACCTTTTGCAGGCAAATTTGGTAAAAGGACCAAAGAACCATAATGCTATGCCTGTCAGGAGCATGGACACCTTTCAACTGAATGCCCAAATAGAAAAACTAAGGGCAAGGCAATGGCCGCCACATGGGATGATACAGATGAGTCAAATTCAGAATCTAGTGACTCGAAAAGTGACGGAGATCAGAAATCATTAAAAATACTCATGGTCTCCACTACTTCAATCATCCCTACTGAATCTGAGAATGAGAAAGAACAGCTAGCCACTGAATCATTTTCATCTGACAATAAGGAAACTGAAGAAAAAGAGAAGAAGAAATTGAAGAGGAAAACTGCAAGATGCCTATAATCAACTTTATACTCGTAACATCAATATCCTCAAAAGACTCGAAATAGTGGAGAACAAAAGTAAGTTGCTGCAGAAAGACTTGGATAAAGCATTAGAAATCAACACACATTTGATAAATGATCTGCAACAATATCATATGGATAATGGTAGACTTGAACAAGCTAATATTCTCCTTAAAAGCGAGTCTGAAAAACTGAACAAACAGGTTGAGCAATTAGAAGATGAAAATATGCTTCTTCAAAATGAAAATCATTCACCCCTGTTTGATGTGAAAGAATCCAAGAAGATAGCCGAGATAAATTACAAGTTTTCCCAGAGCGGCGAAAAGCTAGAAAAACTGTTAGGAATAAGAAGACCTGGAAAAGATAAAAGCGGCCTTGGATATGAAAATCATAAGACTGGAAATGCTGCTCTCAGAACTGAAAAATTTGCTACTTCTGGAAGCAAAACCAGAACAACTCCAGCATATTATTTGTGTGGTGATCTAGGACATTATAATTTTGAATGCATAACTCCTAGGAGGACTCAACCTATCTCTAGTCAGAATCAGGTTAACAAATTGTTAACCAGAGAAATACAAAACTTCAAAAGTCCTCTTAAAGATATGGATAGGAGCAATGTCCCCGCATCATCACTCAAATCGATCAAAAAAATGAAATGGGTAAGAAAGAATTAGTTCAGATCACGTATCAAAATTTGAACCTATGCTAAAATGAGGAAATGCTTTTGCTAAACTTTAAATAATATATCTGTGGTGCTTCACCTCCTCTTTTTGTATAAACAATTAAATGTTTATAATTTTACTTTGTACAGTGTGTGTACATAATTTTTGTTGAGAATACTGTTGACAGAAATATGAAAAGTATATTTGAAGATCTGTCTGAATGCAAAAAACTGAAAATTCTCATTGTCGATATGACTGTCGATATGATATTCTTGATTCATCGATAGAAGATCGATATTATCAACACCTCTTTAGGATATGAACAGTCGGATGGCGAAGAATGATATCAGAGACAGACTCAATCGAATCAGTAAGTAACCTCTCGATATCGTTAAAACAATGGTCGATCATATCGACAGATGGCACCCGATATAACTCAGCAGAGAGTAAAAAGGGGTTTTTGTCTCAAAGTTTCTTTTGCGCTCTCGCCTTTGCTCGATTCGATCGACCAAACCATTGGAACCCTCGTAGGCCTACCCAAATCATGCAACAAAATCGGTAATACCTTTCTATTAGTTGAAAGTCCACTTCTTTTAGGTATTGCTGCTTTCTATTAAGGTCGTGTCCTCTTTCCCAAATTTGTAAAACCTTTTTGTTGTTATGGGAAAGGACAAAGGGATTACATCCGGTCAAGGGGAGTCTTCAAGAGCTACCCGACAAAAAGTCCTCGCATCTAGAGAAAGAGCGAGGGCCCCGGAAAGTGGGATCCTCACTCGACAAAGATCACAAACGTCGCAAGGTGGGTCCCAAACCGAATCACCGACACCACCTCCTCCAACTGGAGTGAGTCCACAAACATCCAAATACACGGGCAGTAAGCTTATTCAAGAAAGAAGGGTAGACAGGGAATGCCTCAAACCATACAAATTAGAATCCCTGCTTGCTGCAATAGATTGGCTGCCTGTTCTGAACTTTAGTGGGCCATGCCAACTTGAGAGAACACGCAACTTCCTTGCTATATGTCATTCACTAGTGGTTGACCCTCCTTCGTTCATAGTATCTTTGGGTGGTGATGATGCGTTTATCACACCGACTACAATAGCTGAAACTATCGGACTCAACATGGTCCCAGAAGGTATCCTAGAGATGAATCTTAATGACATGGACATTCGATCCAGGGTTACTAAGTATCTGCGCAATGGTAGAGACATCTCCTGACATCAAGGGAATGCATTAAAAGCTAGGTATATGGATCCCAAATTTCAAATCTTGCATGGTATCTTCGCTACTATCATCTATCCTCGAAGTACCAACAGATCAGATCTCACCGGGCTCATAACCATGATCGTGTACTCTGTTGCCAAAGGTTCAAAGATCTACCTGCCATCTATAATTGTCTCTCAGTTGGTAAATGTCATTCACACATCTAGGGATCTCCATCTGCCGTACCCCTGGATTATCAACATGATATGTAATAAAATCGGGTTTCCATCAACTACTGATCCGGTATTCCCGCTCCAAGTTTTTAATAAAAGAAATATCCGGAGAATGGATTTAGAGTTTCACGAATACAAGGAGAACCCGGAGGAAGAAATCCAGGCGGAAGAGGTTGAAGGAGAAGGTGGCGATCCCATGGAAGGAGCTGTAATGGGTGAAGATGCACCTCCTGGACCTGACCCAGCTCCGTCCACATCATCAGCCGGGCATGGCAAAAGGTTCAAACTGGACAGAATCGGGGCAATCCAGAGAGATATTCATTCTGTACGGGAGCAGCTGATTGTCTTGGAGCGAGTCGTCCACAAAGTGCAGCAGTCGGTGCAATAACTGGTGGATCTGATGACGTGCCGATGAGACGACACGATGCCATCTCATTCTACTCCGTAAGGCCAGTTCATACATGCTATCATACACACCTTAACTCTTATCTCGCGTTTGAACATCAGTATCTTTTTGTATGTTCTTCGCTATCATTGGTGTGCATGATAGCCTTTTAGATGTGCGTATTTATTTTAGTTGTATATGCCCAAAGATGGGCTAATGTTGATAAATGTTGTTGGGTGCCCATATACGGGCTTGACACTTTTTTGGTTACAGCTGTGTGGAGCAGTATATATTTTATTTGGGGATAGACTGAACAGTTCTTTTTGTGCTTAGGATGAACTGTTGTCTAAGGCAGTTTTGGTTCTTCTATGGCTGATTAGAATGCTCATTTTTTTGTCATATTGGTCTTAAGTTCCCCTGGCTTATCAAGTTATGGAATGCATATGATGTTCTTAATGAATATTCCAACTGCTATACAATTGCTCTATCTTGTCTAATATGCATTCATGAATTCTGAACTTGATGTTTGATTGAATTGAGTTAACTTTTATACATCAATGCTATGCTTCTACCTACTTGGTTCTCTCAAGTATTTTAATCTTCAGTCAATATCACTTGCTATACCTTTGCCAATGACTGACAAAAAGGGGGAGAACCGTTCAAACACCCCGAGCGAAAAATTGTATATCTAATGTGTTGCAGGTGTTAGGGGGAGCAACTGCACCAAGAAAGGGGGAGTTTTGAAGTAAGGGGGAGCAGATATTACTGGTTGTGTACATAGGTTAGAAAATTGTAAAATTGTGTAAAAACATATACACACGATTTTGGGTGTGTTTGTCTAGAAGTATCTTAGGGTGTTTTGGGTATTTTGTCACGTAATTGACAAAGGGGGAGATTGAAAGTGCACCTGCTAGTGCCCTGGTTTGTCAAGTTACGTGAGTTGTGGGTCAGATTGTCTACAAAGCTCGATAGAAAAGACAATTCAAGTTCACTATAGGTAAATCATAGACTCACATCCCTTGTCCCAAAACACCAGGTGATTAAAACCCTTAAAACAAGATAGATATCTTAGGGTTTTTATGGTGAGAAAACTTTTTTTAACAAGAAAATTTCTAAGTTTTTCTCGCTGTATCGATTTTATTGAAGTACTCGATATGATCGACCTGCTTGAAGATGTCCTCGATACCTTACGATATTATCGATATGAGGACCAAATCTGTCCAGCAACTAAATATTCATCTGGACAAATTTATCGATGTATCGATACACCTATCGATATCATCGATAAAAACACTAAATATGTCCAGCAACTTCACAACATATCTGGATGAATTATCGATGTATCGATACACCTATCAACATCATTGATATTCAAATCTCGAGTCTATTAGGAGTGGCTCGATAAGATAGACAGGCAGATATTCGGCGCCCCTGTTTTTTAATGAAAATCTCAAATTTATTCGATATATCGATGACCGTCCGATATCTGAATTCAAATATCGATAAGATCGGAGGTCCGCCGATGATATCGATTGTGGGCGTGCATTTCTTATAGCAAATATTTCAGGTTATTTTTAAATATGATCGGAGGCCCTTCGATAGAATCGATATTCAAATATCGATGATATCGGCACTAGGTCGATTGATTACATCGAACAAGGACACAAATCGTCCAGCAAGCTTAAAGACAAATCCGCTGGATTTATCGATACATCGACTCTGATCTCGATATCATCGACATTCAAATTCTGATGATCTCGATGGTTCCCCTGATCATTCATGAAGACTTGAAATATCTCAAAGTCTAGTCTCTCTCATTTTTCATGTGTCGATTAATCGAACCTATCATCGATGGAATAGGAGTTCGAAATTTAATGACATCGACAATAGTTTCGATTCATCGACCATTTGGCAAAGAGTTTCAAAAGTGTATGACATTGAGTCCGAGTCATCGAGCAGACCATCGATGCTATCGAGAGTATACGCTCGATGATATCGAACCTGCTCGATGATATCGAACTTTATTATAAATATGACCACTTTATATCTGTTGGAACTATTTGCCTATATATAGAGGACTTGTCTTTTGTTGCTATGAGAGAGAGAAAACAGAGAGAGCTTTTGTGTGTTTCATCTTACATCCTATATCTTAAGCCCTTTCTCTCAAGGGAGTTCATCCTCCAATCCACCTTGATATTCAATAGAGTAGATTGGGGAATGAATTTTTACATTCAAGGATCCTCTAACTTCCACCTTAATGACAAATCATTAAGCTGGGATGCCTTGAATGCATAAGATTGGAACTACTCTATCTTCCTTATAAGAAAATCTTTAGAGAGTAGGATTCCATCATAACCTTGACCCAACCCGAAGCCGAGTATTGGCATACTATCTTATGTTGCGGATCAATGGAGCAGAAGACTCTTCGTCAACAAGGAGGAGGAGATCTTCGGCATTGTGCTGAATGAGACTCATCAACTTATCTGTAAGTACCTAGAGTCCAGAGGACACTTGTGATCATTCCTTTATAGGATTAGGTCTTAAGTGGTTCTCACCCTTTGAAGTCCTCAAGGAGGCCTTCGGCGGGAGTGTACGTGGTGGGTGCGTTGTGTGGACCTTTGCTCTGTGGAGAGCATAAAAATCTGGTTAGGAGTGAACCAGTAAAACTCCAGGGTTAGAGGTGAACCGAGTAGAAACCTCCATGTAAAGGTTGAAGGTGAACCTGATTTAAAACCTTAGGTTTGAGGTGAACCCTGGGAAACCTCCTTAGTGAAATCCGGTACACTCAAGGGTTGAGTGTGGCAGCCGGGAGTGGAGTAGACTTATCGTTGAACCACTATAAAATGACTGTGTTTGAGATTGTTATTTTGATTAAGTGATTTGCATTAATATTTTCATATTTAAATATCTGATCACTTCTCACACACCTACACAGTCATATCCATCATGAACTAGACTTTTTATTGTTTAATCTTTAAGCAGTTTGTGATTGGATCCTCTACTAGGCTTGGAAGCTAGTAGAGTTACATTTGAGTAATCCTGATAATTGTATATTTAAAAGGATTAGTGGAATAGGATATTGAATAAACCATAAAAACTTTAAAAGTCCTATTCACCCCCCTCTAGGGCATATTGACATATTCCTTCTTCAACTCAAGCGGTCTTCACCGCTATTTCACGGACATGTGAATGCTCAGCCATAAAAAAGTTCGAGTGCACAACCCTGGTCGTGATAAACCCAAGAAAGGGTGTGCCCGAGGTTATTGGGTGGTATACCTTTAGCATCTCCAACGCCGAGGAGATATTCAATACTCTGCTCAAGAGTTAATTCATCAAACTCCCTACCTAGTAGAAAATTTCCTCAGCAAAAGACCTCAAAAGGGGGTTAATTGTAAATGAGATGACACAAGGAAGCACTCTACTAAGAATTGTGTTATGTTTAGAAACTTAGTGTAAGAATACATTGACAAAGGGTTGCTTAAGTTCCTTAAGATGGAAGGACAGGTAATGGAGGTTGATGTCACTTCCACCCCGAAGACAGCCATCAACATAGTCCAAGTCGACATCATGGTAATTGATTATCCTAAGAAAAAGCACTCAGAAGTACTCCACCACATGTCCAAACAGGACAGTCTGCGCTTAAGCGCTTGACCATTTGCACCTCAAACAAAAGAACTGCCTGTTCCCGCTAAACGGACTCCCAACGTGCTTATGGTCACTATATCCTACAAGACTACGAGCTCGACCCCATCATTGACCGGGAAAGGTGGACCCACTAAGAGCACAACAAGTCCTCTAAAAGGGGTAGCTAATGACAAGGGAAAGGCCCTAATGGTGTGTTAGGACATCGAGAGTTTGAATGCTAAAAAACCTAAGCACGAGCTATAACATCCCGGATTTTTGCCACTTGGAATTAGACGTCCTTCGGCAATGGGCCAATCCTAACACCTGATTAACTTCTCAAACACTCAATTTAAATGTCTCAAATTTCTTCTTCAAACCATTTTCCTGAAAACCTCATTTTTCCTTCATAAATCTCATCTCTCACTATCTTATCCTTCAAACTTGTTTAAGTGCTTCATGTTAGAAACAAATCTTGAAGTTTAGGTGAATATAATGACTCGGAAAAATTAGGTTATGAAATAACTAACCAAAAGCATGTTATAGGTTACCAAACTGTCGCATACGAAAGCTTAGCGAATCCATCGACTCCGTTACGATTCTACGAGAAAAGGTGCGGACTTTAGGTGTATAGGTTATGGTTTTCAATACTTTCAATGTTATATAATGATAGATTCATGATCTACATGTAATTGCACATGTACAAAGTGATGTTTGTTTTCCGTTTCGATTAAAGATGAAGAATATGGAATTTTACATATTCTAGGTATTTGTAGAAAGTACCATACATATAATCTTTGGAAATGTGGTTGCCATGATTATTTGCTGTATGAATATATTATATATGGATAATATACTCGTTTTTGTATTTCCTGTTTATATGGTGCTTTATAACATGCTTTGTAACATGCTTTATGACATGTTTGTTAACATGCTTGACTTACTTTGTTCTCCACATGCTTTGGAATATGGATTGATTGCTTTTGGGACTATGATTTTAGTCCAGACAATCGGTACCAGACTTGAGATCGTGGTTGAGATTCATTTCGCTACGTAGGATGTGTTTGACGAACCCGAGTCATACTTCAGTTGGCGACAATGGTTAGGCCACGCGAAGTGCTTATGCACTTCATGTCGTTCAATTGATTGTGAGCTCGAGCTATCAGGCTCGTCAAGTAACCCAATCTGTCTAATGTATGTTCACCATGTTTGGATGCTACTGCTTGAACCTAGGGTACTAAACTTACCAGTGAAATCCCTTTTAACCATGGTACCTCGATCCGCTAAGACTCATGAGCCGGGCATGGTGGTATGGGACACCGTGGTCGAGCTGTCGGCCTACGCTGGGGCCATGTGCCTCCCCGTAGTGACCAGTGAGCAACCAGACTCGTGAGCCGATTATGGTGGTATAAGACATTATATTCGTGCTGTTGGCCTACATTGATAAGGTGATGGGGGAGTGGTGTAATGAAAGCAAGCAACAGCCCTGACAGCCCTTTGTAGTGACCTCGAGCATACTCTGAATTTGCGGTGAGGTGACAAGTTTTGTCGCAGTGTATAGAGTATGAACTAGGCCTGTATCTGTATAGTGATGAACCGTTAAAGAGGTGATGGGGGAGTGGTATAACCATTGTGCGTAACAGCCCTGACAGCCTCTTCAGCGACCTAGAAATATATTATCGTATGAGCTTAACTAGGACTGACGACCCTAGAATGGATCATGTTTGGGAATGATACAAGGGAGGTACCTTAGTTTCCCAATACTGCTGTTTGAAATGGACTAATAATTACTCGGTAATCATGCTCATCATCGCACCGCATGTGCCTGGTAGATGTGGAGCACTGAGGGAGGTATGCATCTGCGAATGTAAGATGATGTCGCATGAGGGTGGTTTGGCAAGGGCATCCATCATGACTGCATTCATACTTGCATTAATAAGAGTATTTAGAATTGTTGATTGTACTGCTTTATCATTACTGCTTGACTGAGTTAATAACATGTTAACCTATGCCTTATTGTTCCACTGAGTTGATCACTCACTCCCACGTTACGGGACGGTGTTGTATACACCAACCAGATTTGTTGAGTTTCAGGTGATGGCGATGCTTATGAAGTGGAGCCGGACCACTACTATGATGTTGAGAAGGAGTTCTCCTACATGTAACTCTCTGACAGGTCTATGAAGACCTGGTACTGTATTGATGGGGCTATGGTACTTGGGATAGAAGACATTACACTTCTTCACACATTTGGTATATTTTAGAATTATACTTGTAATTATTTAACCTAGTAACTTTATCACACTCTGGAGACTCACCACAGTTTATATATTTTATCTATCTATCACAGTCTTCCGCTTGCAAATTTAACTGTCTCTGGAGTATGATATGTTGTTTTGGCTTAATCTCACTCATGTTCAATACACTAATACCGACCACATTCAATCATCATTCATTTTGTTGCATAAGTGATGCGTTGGAACTCGAGAGTTGAGTTTATGCTCGATCCCCGATTTTCAGGGCGTTACACAAGCCTTGTACCTTCATCTATCATGAATGCCATAAAATGATGTATTGGGGATGAAATCAGGAACATTAGCAAGTACCACATAGGCCTAAACTTTGATGAAATAGGGAAGGACTGCTCCTTGACACATAGGTAAGCTTCAATTGAATAAGCCTGTCACAAAGTTCACAAACACCGACAAAATTCATGGGATGGAGACTAACAAGGAGAAAGGCAATTCACTCACCAATCCACTAATGGCTAAAAGGACGACTACCACAATGCCATGACCTTATCGTGCCCAATTAATAATAGACACATAAAGGCGCCTAGTCAGATACACAAGGGATGAATTATTAAGTTTGAGGCCTAAGCAACATGTGATTGAAGCATACCCCACCAAGAGGAACACTAACTTGGCTAAACTGAAGCATATAGTTGGCCTCGGTCGATGGGCGACTGAAGGAAAATTACTGACTGGTCAAATAGAAGTTTATACAAACCAAAAGTATGTGGACTGCGTTCGCTGCATCATGAACCTCATAAAAAATGGTTTGCAAGGTGACATCTAAACTATCTGCATGTTTCCTCTCACATGCATCGTTTTCAACTTGAGCTTGATCACAGCGTCTCTTCAAACCTTCAATCTCTGTTTTTAGGAGCATTACTTCCCATTGCAATTCCTTGATCACGTTATTAAGAAGGGGAACTCGGTTATCGATCTCCGCAATTTCATCGACTAGCTCGCGATGATGACGACCTTGACTTTTAAAGTCATTTCTTAAAGATAGAGAAGTAGGAACCGGTCACTTTCATAATTGAAAGTTGTCGATACAATGTTCTAAGCATGGTTCAACTGAGGGGTCCATTCATCATCGAAATTAATCATTCCCTGAAGTTCTTTAAGGATGTTAGAAGCAAAGGGAGCTCTTCAACAAATACTTGTTCAAGAAGGTTGAGTTTGAGAAGTGTGTCCATAAATTCCTTCCAACTCATAACATCCTTAATATGGATGGGGATTTGTCAAGAAAGGATTACTTCTTCCAAGTGGTCGAAGATGTCTACACTCGATGAGGAAGATGTTGCTCCAACAGTCACAGTAACCACTTTTGAATTCAATGTTGAGGAGTGACTCGTCCTTTTCCCTACATTCCGGGGAGAAGAATCAATGTTCATGGGAGTGGAAGTAGCATTTGTAGGAACTAGTTGAGGACCCACATATCCTGTCTCAACAACAACTAGCCCCATTTCTGAGCGGTCCTCAGAATGAAGTAAGGTCATTGTCGGGTAAGTATTTGCATCAACATGATGGCCGTCATGGTCTTATCTTGGTGATGGGTCCACCCCTAGAATTCGATAGCGATTTCATCAAGACTTCTTGGTCATAGGAGTTTGGCTATGAAAGCGATTATGCCACCTTTTCGCTAGTAGACCCCGAAGAATCCTTATCGAATATAATAATCGTTACTTCCTCACCCAAAGTCAACGTCACAACAATTGCAAGGTCCATCGCAGTAGGATTTTTAGGGGTGCTTTCTTTATTAACCCTAGCAAAGGAACCTAACACAAGAGGAGAAGCGCGAGTTCCCAGATACATGAACTTTTTTCCTAAATTTCCTCTTCTGAAGAGGTGGTTAAAATAGCGAAAGAACCATTTATCGACCGAGAGATGGTACTTTTTCAAAGAATATGATAATTTTCAGAACTCTGCTTTGTTCAACAAATGAGAAAACTTGATGAATTGATGGAAGAGTAATTTGTAAAACCCACTGCCATTTGACTTCTTCTCCTCCTCCTTCCACTTTGTGTTCTATTTAAAAGCAAAAACAAACAAAGAGATTAATGGAAAGATATAGAAGTAGAGGAAGGAGACTTGGTGAATTTGTTACCTTTAATATCAGCCTCCTGAGCCCGTGATAACATGAAAGGAAGAAGTGGTTGTTCGATAACCTCTAGATTAGAATTAAATTGATTCGACCATCCTCTAATAAAAACCCTATCCGAAGAGTGAACTACTCTAACAACTTTTTTATCGGGCCGAGATGAAACTGATTTAATCAATTGTTTTCCCTTATCAACCTTCTCTTGCGAGATAGGAGTCGTCGAGGGATCCTAGTCACACGACGGGTGAATACATCTGATAATCGGGCCTTGAAATGATGATTGAGGAGCTTGAAGTGACCAAATCATGCCTAGGTGCAAGGAAGCCAACCCAATACGAGGGTGAGAATTTTTTGCCTATCGTAGTAATAGAGCCACATCCTTAAACAACCAGTCGAGGAATTGAACCTCAACTGAGGGAAGCAATCGGTTTCATTGGCCAAGGAAGTCATGGAAACAAGTGGGTACACTTGTCTGTGATTAAGGATGCCTCTTCCAATATACCCTTACCAATTCCTTAACTAGTAAATAGTGTTCGTACAACTACAAGTGCAGGGTTGTGATGTAGTAATAACTCGGTGAGACCAAGGTCGTACCCACAAGGACTTATGATTGTGTGATTTTTAGAATACTTTAGAATTAGAACTAAAAATAAACTAACCACTAGAATTTGAATTAAGAAGTAGTTGTGAAATAAATTATCAAAGATAAAATACTAGAGCTCCAAGGATCTACTTATAGCTATATATTAATGTTTAATTCACTTAATTCAATCGTATAACTCAACTGGATTTGAAGTCCTATCTTATCCAGCTGAATAATAGAGCGGTTAAATCATCATTCATAAACCCAAACATTTTGAACTTTAATTGTATTAGTTCCCACATCATGCACCAAAGTATTGATCATAGGGAATTCAAAGCATCTATCATGCTTGGAGTCTATGATACATCAATGGATTTTACAAATCAATCCCTTGTAAAATAAATAAGAAATCACCCTTAGTCTTCCTAAGCATCCAATGAGCCCAGAGTCGATAATGGATCAAAATAAACTAGAAATAAATCTTTATTTAAACCAAATATTAAAGAATTGTTCAACAATTATCCCAAATACATGAATCGAAGTAAACTAACCATTATTCTTAACTACAAGCTTCACCTCTTATCCCTAGCTAATGATTGGCTAATCAAAGACATGATCGAACTAAAACTCAAAGAGAAAAACATAAAAATTGAATAGAACAGAAGGATTGAAGAAGGAAGACTCCATGGGGGATCCACAACTCATTGCTCCATCCTTTCTACCCTAATTCATCTCTAAAAAAGCCTAAAACATTCCTTTAAATAGGAAAAATCTGCATCGACTTGGAATTATGCTTCGACTGCAACTAACTGTACCTTTGGTTGCACCGAATGTAGCCTTCGGTCGCACTAAATTAACTCTCGGTTGCAGCTGAAATTCTTCATTTTGCATCTGAAGTCTCTATCTTCCTTAGGTCGCACTGAACCTTTCTTCGGTGACACCGAACCTGGCTTCGGTCAGACTGAATATCGAGCTGAATTATCTAAAAAAAAGATACAGTTTCTTACTAGACTGTTTTGTGTACATTCGGTCGTATCGAACAAACCTTTGGTGGGATCGAACAGTCCGTTAATTTTATCGTAGGATTTTGTGATTCAGACAGTCTTTTTTCTCTCTTTTGCACTTGGTTTTCTTAGATTTTTGGCACTTAGATTCTTCATTAATCACATCAAATCTCCAAATCTTTACTTGATCATTATTTGAATATTAAATCTTCTCTTTAATCATTCTTTTCACCTTAGCTCCCCAAATCAACTCGCATAAGAAAACATACGTAATTGGATCAATTAAGCGTGTCTATGCTTATAAAACCAATGCATAATAAGGGAGAAATATACAATATTTTACACTAAACAAATAACGTATACATTAAAAGAGAGATCTAAAGTGAAAGATATGCGGAGGACCTCATCCTTAAAATTAGCCTAAATAGGTTTCATCTCTTCGATAGGTGGAAATTCTCCCTCGATAGTGGAAGTATATTTTTTGAAAAAAAAAGAGGCGAGGAAGCGAAAGACCTTGAATCAACTCATACTAACAAGCGCATAAAAAGAATGGATAAGTTTTTGCATTAAGTCTGTAGACCGATAAGGCACCGTTGTTTGGAAGATCTCGAGAAATCTAGAAATGGGACCACATGTCGTATAGGAATTGGGGACACTTGTTCAGGGTTTAGAAATGGGACCACATATCATATAGTAAGAAAAGAGATCGATACAAGTGGGAAAGAACAAAAAAGAGTGAGTGCGAGTTGGCGGACGGAAGATAATGCCTCAGTTAAGGCACTATATTCCTTAGTTACCTAGCCAGCTTTGATGCAAAAGACAAAGCGATAAAGCCATAATAGAAGGAAAACATAGTGTTCATGATGGGTAACTGGACCCTCACCCATTTTTGCCTAAATGAAAGTGTTGTAAGTAGCACCATTGACTTTCTGATTGTTGAAGTCGATCAAAGACCAAGAACTTGATTGTTCAACTTATTTGCCCTCGGACGATAATCTAGTGAGAGAGCAAATACCAAGAATAGTGGGACTCATGAACCCACAAGGGAAATGAAAGGTATTGATCGACCGACTCCAAAAGAAAATGGTCGCAGCAAGTAAAAGAGACAACATGATAGTAGCAAAATGAAAAAGTTGAATGCAGTAAAATATGTCAATTCATTGCCAAAGATGACCAAATGTGGTTTGGACTCTCTCTAGTTAGTCAAGAGAGGGGTTAATCTAGAGCCTAGGTTTTAAACCAGCTACCGCTCATTAAGTCCATGATAAGGAATGACTTTGGAGTAAGAGTTGTTCTTCAAAGAATAGATGAAAGAAAGGAGAGAGAGGGAAGAGAGGCCCAAGGTTAGTAGTAAAATGAGTTAAAATATCTGGATGAATAGAGTCTCCAAGGTGAGCCAGAATAGGCTCAAGCATGTTGAGAGCTAGAATTTCCATAGCAGTTAACCCAAGTATAGGTTTAATAACCTTAGAAGAAAAATCTATCGAAGCAGTGGCTGAGGTGACATAATTGAAGAAAAAGAATTAAATCGGCCAAAGAACAGTGGAAGAATGATTGAGATGGAAATGCAATTGTATAAAAGCAAAATTAAAAATTGTGTTTCACATCCGCAATTAAAGATGGCAATCATGCTAGGAGAAATCCAACGCTCGCATTAACTTGTACGATGATCGAGCACTAACCCCGTACTGTCAAATGTCACACATTAGAATGGCTGTCGAAACCCAAACTTCAAATGTCCCATCACATCTCTTGATATGAAGGGGGCATTGTTTGCACCCATTTTCAGTGCCATGACATAGACTAACAAAAAGATACCACATGTTGATACTTTGGGAATAATACAGGGGGAAATCATAATCGCACCCAGGAGAATCTTCGTTTGATCTTCCTTCTACGTTATGCATTCTGATATCAATGTGGAGGCACAGACCCATACTTGTGCATTTAGAAGAGAAAATCAACATATGCTACATGGTCACAATTGACGTGCTAATTAATGAAGAGTGTGCCCAGCATGTCTATAAAATACATGTCGAAAGAATGTACCCTATCATAGATCTAGCTATGAACATTTTGTGATTCTATCTCTCATAGTCCTTCCAAAATGGAAGATCCTCCCAGAGATGTTCAGAGAGTCTGTGACATTCGACAAGGTTTTGAATATCCGATGATCGGACCTTTATCCAAGAAAATCTGAATATAGTCTAGACTCAAATCAAGAGAGAATGAAAATTGGGGAGATCGATCCCAAGCTATACATTAATTGGAATTAAGAGCATGGAGAGTGCTTGTTGAAAGATCTAATCTAACATATCTCCGATAACATATCGATATCAAGTGGATCCAGACTATCTAACACCTTGATTGAAAGGGGCCCAAGGTCAAATGTAAGAGGTTGTTTGATTGGGTCATGTGGATGCATGGCCATAATAAATTTGAGGTTTGGGATCAGCCTTAAAGGTTCCCCTGATTGATCCCAAATCTGATTAGCGGGCCATAAAGATCTTTGTAAAGGGATCATCAATGAGAAGAAGATACGAAAAATTAGTAGTTCTAGATGTATCTAGATTCCTTATTCAAAATGCAAGTCCTAAACGCAGAAGATCCATGATTAGCAAGGAAACCTAACGAAGGTTTTGTTGCCTCAACAAGCTATAAATGGAGCATGCAAAGAAGAGATCAGGGCCCTACACCAAACACATCTATCAACTTTTTAATTTATCTTTCATTTATCATCTTTTATGTTAGCCTAACCTAACTTTAGCATATATCGCTACCGTCCATCATCTTTTGCTATAGTACCGTATGATTAAATTAAATGTTAGCAACCCTAAGTTGTTGGATCTCAATCAACTGAGTTCTTACTTAGGCGATCACACCTATTTGGTTCAATCCTATTGACTATTCACCTCGATCGTCTGTTCCAATAAACGGGTTAGATATTTATCTCTCGATTGCTTATTTCTCTATGTTGCTTTCAATACTTTGTTGATTGTAATGGACCACATATTCAATTAATGAAATTGGCATTGTTCAACCATTTTTGTTTATTCATTCATCTTTATTCTTTTAAGAAGTGTATTACGAATGTACTGGTAAAAGAACAAGTCGTTAGACACAAGGCAAAAAGAATCCACATTTGGAAGGGCTAACTCCTGCCCTTTCACAAGTCACCTGATTGCTGATCACAAGAGATGGTCGAGAGGATAGCTGGATCCTGCATCTAGTTTCTAATCAGTCTAACTCAACGCAAGAGGCACAACGTTTAATCAAACATTGAGTTGAGTAGACTTTGGCATGCCTGCGCATCATAATCACACACGAAATCCAAATATAGGCCCTCAATCACATGTGTGGCCTTGTGTTTGACTGAATTAATTAAATTGTTATCATTCAATCAAACTCAAGTCGAGTACAACTCTAGCATGCCTGTATCTATCCTAATCGCACATGTTAACTATCTTCATTAACACGTGTGGCCTCGTGTTTGATTGAATTCTGCAGATATTAAATTATTCAACCAATCTGATTTTCTTAGCATGGAGGGTTCCATAATTTAGTCAATTTAAGTGAGTGAGCATATGCCACTTGAACAATTTTTAATACATGAGAATCAAGTCTACTAGAGTATAAAATAAGTGCCCAATTTCAATATCACCGTCCAACGAAAGTGATCCACTGCATACGACTTCAATTTAATTTTATTCTCTTTCCCACCATCAACTAAAGTGATATTTTATTCTCATAACAAAGCTTGCATGGCATTTATACCTTTAAATATAAAAAAAGAAAAAAAGACTTCTTGCTTTTCTTCTTTCTTTTCATCGTAATTTGGTGAGGGGCCACTCATATGTGCGGCGGAAATGTGTTGGACATCTGGGTGGAGAGCACATATACGAGGCATCCATGACATTTATCAAGTGCGGCCACAATGAAAATCCTACGTATAAAAGGTCAGAGTAGTACACTCAAGTGGGCTAGTGGACAACGGCTTTTAGGTTTTAAGGTGGGCCCTACAGAAACTAACGGTGGATGTGACCATCCCAACAATTTTCTACCATGTGGCCTACCAATCACCATGCTTTTTGGTTTTAAGGTGAACATGAGGCAGCATAACTGATAACTGATGGACAGGGTGGTTCTCATGAAAGTTCCACTCATGAACCTCTTGGTCAGCGAAAGTGAGCTAGAGAGGCATCTAGTGCAAGGCAGGCCAGGGATTTTCCTTTTAAAAAGGATTCCTACTCATCCTTTCTTTTCAAGTTGTCTCTTCAAATATATTCTCATCAAAACAATGTTCAAAGAATCCGGATCCACTGCTTGCCACAAGCACGAAAATCCTGCTTTCCTGTATCGCGGTTCTTTCGGCTGAAATGATCTCACCTAGGCTTGTTTTCTCAAGTTGTCAAGTCGAATTTATTCTCAGCAAAACAATGTTTAAAACATGCACTGAGTCTTATGGTAGTTGAGTAAAATTTCGTGCCATCTTTTAAATGGCAGTGTCTTTTCAAACATACACATGGTATAGATGTTAGGTAATCTAGACCAACTAAATCACTGACCCAACCATGGATGGAGCACAATTAAAAATTTGCACCAAGAAGATAACATTCACCATCTGACTTCTGCCTTCAAATTTAAAGGCATTACTGTTTTTCTTCTAACTACCCATTTAATCGCAATCAATCTGATTGTTAAGAGTTTTTGATAAACGTGGATTTAAACATATAATTCACAACGGAACTCTCAGTTTGGATGGTCTTTTAAATGGTGCCATATGTGAGGAGGATGAGTCAATGTCATCTATTAAATGGCGTGAAACAAAGAGAGGAGGCTAGCGCTTTATTCAAATGATAAGAAGTCTACTTGTAAACTCTTTGGCAAGGGTCAATGGGTGGGGCGGCTAGGTAGCCTGCCCTGTAAGGCTGAGGCTTGAGCTCCAAAACTGGGCTCAATGATTGGCCCAACTCAAAATCTAGGCCCATTTTGATGTCCGTCCTGCCTGTTGACCCGGTCTAATCATCAAGTGTGCTACTGCTGTAAAAAAAAAAAAAGAAAAAAAAAAAAAAAAAAAAAGAAAAAAAAAAAAAAAAGGACTATTTGAAGATATTTGTGAGGGCTTCCATTCGGTACATGTGTAGTTTGAAAGCAATCAAAACCATTGATGGGACCTGTCATGGATGAAGGGTTGTTTGAAATTTAAACTTTTTTAAAATTTCAGATTTTAAGTCGCAAGGATTTCCATCTTTGATCATTTTAGTTTTCTAAAAAAAAATCCAAATGATGAGTGGTTTACATTTTACCTAAATGAAAATTGTGCTATGTGAAAACTCAATCTATTATTAATGGAGACCTAATGTAGAAAATCTCTCCATGATCTATCCCAATTGAGGAGAGTAGGAGCTCTCATGTCAGCCCACAGTGTAGGCTGATGGTGATGCGCATCCATTTATGGTACTCTGTCATTCTACTTATTTCGATATGCTTTCATATCATTGAAATCTTGTGTTTGTGCTATATTTGGTCCATCCCTCCGTTCCTATGACCATCCACTACAAATCATACGCTCATGCTTGTCAAGTGATAGACCATCATATTAAGACTTAGATTATCATCAACGGCAATCAAAATATTTTTAATAAAAAAAAAAAAAATCAATGGTTGAAAACCTTTGTAAAGTCTTTTAAAATCTTTTGAGTTTTGGGCCCCATAAAAAATAACTTAATAAACCTTAATCCTTCCAATCAAAACCATAAACAGGTCGGTAAGAAACCAGTGGATCCCTATTAGCACATGCAAGGTTCAACGGACCATAATAGATGTATCCAGCCACACCCACTTTTATTTACCACACAATGACTTAAAGCAAGCTAAAGCGTATGTAATCAAGACCTTGCCCTCATATGTCCCTCATATGTCTTCAAGCTTAAGGATTAATTAAATTCCTATACAACCTGAAGTCACTTATACATAATCTAGGCAAATGACCCCTAACCTAGTGACGGCAAATGCCTAAAATTCCAAACTAGTATCCCTCACACTCCCATGTGGGTCAAGGGCATACCAACTCTAAGTCATGCTTGATGATGGAGACTTTTCATCGTAACCCAAGTCAGTCCTCTTACATAAGATGACCATGTGTATCATCATGTGATGATAATAAATTACAAGTTTGTCCTAAAGCATGTGATGAACATAGTATAACAAATTCATGGTATCTGTGGACCACCAAAACTCTCCCTTGGTTAGTGACCGTTGTGTCCAATTTCAAGTTTCCAATGGATAACTAAAAAAGTCCCTCCTATACTTAACTCATGTTCATGTATGTTTAAGGTATCGCCATATACTAAGGCATGACAATCTATCCACCAAGGAAACTTGGTCATTGTAATCTAGATTATCAACATCACATCCACATAGCCACTGGATTGGGCTCACATTAGTTTTCCAGGGCACAACTCTAATAGGGGTAGCCTAAAATTTTCTTAAATTGAACTATTTTAAACTTTAATCAACTAAGTCTTTTCCTAAAATAGCCAAGGTTATGGGACCATGTCTTAGGAGACAAGGGCCAATCTAGTCAAACATTTTTCCAAGACATTGCATATGCCTAGAGATTAACTGGGATTTCTGGTTCCTATATTTGATAGTCAAACAAATTTTTGGGGAAATAATAATATGACATTGTTTGTTTATTGCTTACAATGAAGTAGTCATGGAGTTAACCAATGATGGATATTTAAGGCCATCATGGGGCTCATTTAACTACACTTTTGAGAACTTCTAGTGCATGTGCCGACATGCCACATCTTGATTAGGCTATCTTGGAAATTTGGGTTTATTATAGCTAGAAAAGACTGATCATCAATCTGAGCCATCCACCACGTGGGGTCCACCTTTAATCGCATGTCTCTAAAAAATGGGCGCAGATTGCCTATAGCACCCAACTGTAGGAATCTCCTTATAGCATGACATGGCCCAATGGCATCGTGCCACGAGCATTAGTCCAAGATGGGGCCCACAATCTCTTAACAAAGTACACCATTAGGGTCGAGCACATACTCAGCCATTAAAAAGAATTTCAAATCCAAACCACTTATTTGCTAGCGTTTTCCATTGCAACCTATCCTTCCCTCTACCCCTCCTTTCATTTTCTACCAGCCTGGCGCTGGCGCTGGCGCCATCTAGTGGTGGCGTAGTGGATTCTTGGATGAAGGTGCACCTACCTCTCTCTCTAGATCTAGTGTGTGGATTACATGAGGAGATGGGTCTCTGATGTAGAGTAGGTCGCGTAAGTTTCATGGCCAAGATGGATCAGAAAAGGCTCGGCTGATGATAGAAGTGGTCCGGACCATCGGACCTTAAATCGAGTGTATCTCACAGTCCCGAATGAGTTATCGGATATAAAATATGATTTTGAGGTATGACGAGCTACTTTAGCCACCTAACCTCGCTATGCTGGGTTGCGCAAGCCGGATTTACGAAATACCATCAGATCGACGGTCATTTTCCTATTTTAATTCTGTTTTCACTACGCCAAAATTGCTGTTTTGCGACGGACCAAATTCGTCGTAAAACCAAAAAAACGACGGGCTTGGTCCGTCGCTGTTTAAAGGGTCGTTTTTGGTTTTATGACGGATTATATTCGTCGTTTAATCTATGACGGATAAGGTCCATCGCATCATAGCGATGGATAAAATCCATTGTAAAAAATAAAAAAAATCCATCGGTAATATTCAAAAAATTAGTCGTCACTAAAAATATTAGCGACGGATAAGGTCCGTCGCTAATATGCATAAGTGATGGACCTCATCCGTTGTTGATTTTCAATGGTAAGAAATTAGTGACGGATAAGGTCCGTTGCTAATATGATTAAGTGACAGACCCCGAATCCGTCGTTGATTTTCAATTTTCAGAAATTAGCGACGGATTTGGTCCGTCGCTAAAATATCTATAAAAAAATATATATCAATAAATTATTATTATTATTTTTTTAAATCTTATACCTAATAGTCATTCAAAAAATAATTCACAATATTGTTTGATAAGAATCCTATTCACGAAATTGGTAACAACTCAATTCAATAAAAGAGGAAATGCCCCAAGTGGCCCACTACAAATATTGACTAACCCTCCTAACTAAACACTTCCCCCCCTAAACTAGGACCCATACAAAAGAAATTACCCAGAACTTCAACTGTTGGCTATGCCTTGAATTGGCTATTTAGTATCTTCTCTTGTTCAACCTTCTTTTGAGCCCTTCCTGCATATATTACAAACAACCAGATTCAATCCAAGAAAAGACTAGTTTAATCAACCCTTCATATATTACAAATAACTAGCTCAAATCTATGAAAAGTGAATAGTTTAATCAACTGAAACCAATTAACAAAATAAAATATTAGAAATTTGGTGCTTGGGTATTGCCCTTGCTTGTCTTAAGCGCGGCACAGGCTAGAGCTCTGAAGGGACCATCATCGTGTATAGGCATTTCCACACCATCCATCCATTTTTCCATATCATGTTAAGATATAAGCCCAAAAGGGGCAAGTTCAAGGCCCAAGTAGGTACATTGTTGAAACTTTCCTAAGGCCCATCGATGTTTATTTGCCATCCAACCTCTTTATAAGGTTTTTGTAAATGAAGAAAAACAAAAATATCACCATTGAAACTTTTGTAAGGCCCATCATAATGTTTATTTTCCATCCAACTTATAAGGTCATGTGGACCTAGATGAAATAAAACAAAAATATCAATTTATTTCTAAACCTCTTTAACATCATGTTCTTACTCATGCCTTAGTGGTAGACTCACCGGAGTTTCAACACGAGTACCCATTGTGGTGAAATCTCACATGTTTTGTTAGAGTGGTGTATTTCTCAAGTATGGAACAAATAGGTTGTGAGGAGTAACGACTGCACATGTGGGGGTGAGTGTATCACACATATACCCTTGGTTCCTATCTTTCCCTTTTTCGTGACATGGGAGAGAGAAGAACATGTGAACACCCAATTGGCCTGGCTTTTGGGCCACAATGTATGGTGGGGCTCACCAGATGATAGGACTATCATGTACACATCCAACCAGCATTCCTCATCAAAGTGAACAAACCTCTGCCACTATTTCTTCACACTTATCAGCCAGTTGTTACCGCGTCACCAGTCCAGATTCGTTCACTGAACTAAATCTCATATTTATATCATCCCCCTGCCATCAACAGTAAATCCCATTTATGCACCTTGATTTCAAAGTGTAAAAGTGTATCGATATGAGCAGTGGCCAGTGAGCTCTTCCTTAGATGGGCCACACCCTAAAAAAGCACACCCATAGGACAATCCCACATTACGTTGAGGACTTTTGCGTAAAGAAGGATGATTAACGAAAAGGCCAACCAAAGTTCCTTTCACTGTCTATAAAGAAAACCTCCAACCTGAGGTCTAAGATTATCCAATCAGTGCAAATTTTGATAAATGGCTCATTCAAAGTAAAGGCATACCTGACTAATGGTTCGAGATAATTAAAAAGAAAAGTTAAAGTATGAAAATAAGGAGAAACAATCAAGGTTTTCTTTAAAAGAGCTATATATGAAAGTGAATTGGGTCCCAGATCAAAATCAAGAGGGGAGCAAATGCTACCTCTGCAACCATAACTTCAACCTTCCTTTCCCTTTGGTCAAGCTCATGCGACTTCAGTTCCATTTCGACTTCGTAGCATTAAGTTCCTTAACAGCCTCTACATGTTTCAGATCTCTCTTTTCTCCATTGCCTTTCTGGATTCCTCGAGTTTGTCCACTTGCCACAATAATTGCAACTTTAGCACATACCGATTGAAAAAAGCTAGGGTTTTCTCGATGCCCACATGCACCTATAAACACAAAGAAGATGGGCAACCGGCAATGTAGGAAGATCCAATCCATGCATCGAGTTTGTCCTTATCGAGTGCATGGTTTGGCCCAGAAAAAGTAGGCTAGCCTTTGCACATCGGGTGACAACAATTCAGAAACGACCGATGGTTTTAAAAAATGGCAATGGTCCACATTAAGCTCATCAGGCCGGTCTGATTTTTAGCTAGGTCGTCGAAATTGGACATCTCAAGCACCATGTTGTGATGCATGTGGCTTAGAAAGCCTCTGGAAATTCATGGGAACAGAGTTGTGGATTCACATTTTCCTTACCGGTCGACTATTTTTGCTTCTAGAGACATGTCAGACACTGCCTCATTATTCAGATTGGCTTTCATATCTTTAACATCTTTATCAATGGTTTGTACAGAGTTAACCTGATACACACCAATGTTTAGCAACCATCACAGCTTAGGAATAAAGCATAGATGAACAGATCAACCCAATATGCAATAGTTTCATTATCTAATCTGGCTAAGGAAATTCATGCAAATGGAGTCTATAAGGATCCTCTCACATGGATGTGTCCACTTCATCTGTAGGCCCATTGCCTACCAGATCAAAAAATAAGAAAAAACCAACAACAATGCTGCAAGGAAAATCACATAGCAGCATCTCTTCATATATGGCTCTCATTTGCTAATAATCTTTTCCTATTGCTGGCAACACTTCAAATACATTACATGAACTGATTGTGTAGGAATTATCAGGTCGTAGGCCTCAAGGTTTGTAGTGTCCTGAACCCAGAGTCCATACAAGTGGGCACATGGCATTTGGATGATAAATCTGACAGGCTCCACACATGGACCACACTGCAAATTTGTTACCTATTTGGAAGCCCTCACTATCCAATCTTTTGCATTGTTTTCATTCAATGTAGACATTGGATGTATTTTTCTCTTTAACTATTTGCAGGCCACCAACTGAAAAGCTAGGAGCCACCAATTGAAAAGCTAGGATCATTCAACCAAGAAGATTTTCAGCGTGTGTATGGTTGGGCCTATGAGGCCAACAACCTGCATCACCAAACCTGGGCCTGACTTGTATGGAATTAATACTGAGCACATTAGGAACCTGGCAATGCCTCTTAAATATGTTGATTTTGTGTTGTTTACTCCATGTAGTACAAGAACCTTCATACCAACCTGTCAACTCAAGTCCAGTAACATATTGACAAAATAAAAAGTTACAAAAAAGAAATTAGCTGAAGGCACAAAACCAAACCTGTTCCTGTAGAGCTTAGATCTGCGCCAAGTGCTTGGACATTTTTTTTGTGAGCCTAGAAAAGAGAGAAATTGCTTAGCATAATCAAGACAAGAAGAGGCAAAGATCAAACGAAAAGGCCATCTTAAAGTAAAGAAGCATATGAAAAATGAATATATTAAACATAGAGAAATTGCTTAGCATAATCAAGACAAGAGGAGGCAAAGATCAAATGAAAATGCCATCTTAAAGTAAAGAAGCATATGAAAAATGAATACAACAAACAGAGAAGAATTCATCGTCTTTGAGAGACAAAAAAGTTAAACAAAACTCTCTAAGAAAGGTAACCTCATAAGGAGTGGCGATGTTTTTTGTTGGAAATACAACACTCATGATAAATGCCAACTTTCCTTTAGAAAGTCATTGTTTGTACATGGAGTCTTTTTTCTTAACCCTTTATACTTATTGGATGGCAGTTTTCAGGAAGACCACCACTCATCATGGGGATTTATAGAACCACCTGGTGTTGGCTAATTTATGCACCTGATGTTGGCTGATTTTTCAGCTTGGAAATAGCTAAAAAATGCACCTGATGTTGGCTGATTTTTCAGCTTGGAAATAGTTGAAAAAGGCACCTGATGTTGGCTGTTTTATGCACCTGATATTGGCTGATTTTTCAGCTTGGAAACAGCTGGAAAATGCACCTGATGTTGGCTGATTTTTCAGTTTGGAAATAGGACAGCATTTGGAAGCACTACCTGGATCAAATTGCAATAGTTTCGTAGAAAAGAATTGAGAAATTTGTAACTAATTATAGGAACTTTTTCATGAGGAAGTAGCCTTTAAATTGCAGTCTCATGAACTCCAAGTGTCATCAGTTCATCAGCTCCAATTGTCTGACCATTCACTTGAACGTAGTTACCAATAAAAATTAGAGCTTTTAAAAATACAAAATCTATATAAAAGAGAAGTTACCAATAATTTATAATAATAATATAATTTATGTACATATGTGTGATTAATATATTCTAAAGCACATATCATATGTCATTGAGGCTCATTCGCATTAATCTGAAAGTGTAAGAAAGTGCTGCCCATTCAATAATACTACTACATTTGTCTACAACAGTGTCTGTACAAGTGAAATAATAAAGATCAATAATAAAAAAAAGGGATGACTCACATTGAACAAGCCCAGGAAGCAATTTGTAGCAGAAAATGGTCATGAACTCAGATAATAATGGGCATTGGGAACTTAGAATAAAAGCTCTAAGGCAAGCAATTCAATACTCATCTAGAAGATCTCAATTCCCAAGATCAACATGATTTGCTAACACCAAAGGCAAATAAGATACTTGTACTAACTGCTAGGGATCAACATGAACAAACAAGACCAACTTGCCCAATACTTGAACTGATGGGAGCATTTTTCAGAATTGATAGGTATGTAAATAGGAATAGTAGCACACTGCAATCCATCACGATCTGTAACGATGCTAGCAACAGGGAGCACAGACCAATCAGAGGCATGGAGGGCCTATCCATCACGCTGCTTGAGAAAGATTCACTTATAGTTGGATCAATCAGCTCTAAAATTGTGCTATTTTTCCAGTGCTTCCATACCTACAAAAAGTGCCCCATTACAGAAAACATGCTTTTAGAATGGAAGTATTGATGTGATGGATTCATAACAAGAGAAATGTTGTCCTACTCATTTGCAAGATCTATCCAAATTCTAATCTCCCCAAAGTGCAAGATCCAAGCCATTCATCAGGTGGGGCCACTGTGAATCTAATGGTAATTAAGAAAATTAATAACCAACAGTATATATTCAGTGAGCAAACATGGGTCTTGATGTTTGGACGAGCATGTTTATCATAGCCCTCACAATGGATGGAACTCACCTTGCACATGTGTGCCATGCTGACAAGTGCACAGGGAATGAAACCTTGGCTTCTCATTCGAGAGTAGCCACAACATTCTCTCAACCATTTTACAAATTTCAATTCAAATTGTTGATAAAAAATCATCAAGACATTCTACTTACATAACTGGGAAGATCCTTGGAGCGGTCTGACTGGTAGAAATCACGGTTCTTCTAACCGGTCACGATCTCCAGAAGTAAAACACTGAAGCTGAATACATCTGATTTAAACAGAGAATTGTCTGTGCATGGCATACTTTGGGGCCATGTATCCACTTGAAAAGATAATCACCAATATCACCAGATGTTTGATACATTAGTAGAGAACATTTGATTTTAAACGAGCTAGATTTTAATTATTAGATAGAGAGAAATTGGAAAACATTTACAAGATCAGGAATGCATATCTGGATGTCCCAACTGTCTGTGGGACATAGCCAAAAATCAGGCAGATCAGATGATCCCAATTGCTCAATCATTTTTTTACCATTCCATTCCTGTTTGCTTCTGCAATGTACACGAAGGAGCCCTGATTCAGGAATCCCGACCCTTGATCTAAAGGAATCCAGAATAGACGCGTGATTAGATTATTATAACCCTTGGATTATTGGCCCATCTAAATGGTTTGAGAAAAAACATTTAGAATCCCATGAGGCTCAGACTCAGTCAGATTGGTCCAGTTGGCCAGCAATGCACATAAACAGGGGCCCCACACATCAGGCCTTACATCAAATAAAATAAAAATAGAAGAAGAAGAAGAAGAAGAAGAAGAAGAAGAAGAAGAAGAATGGGGGAGAAGGAAGAAGGGAACCAAGGGCTTGGACTCACTTCGGCCGGTGGAAGGTTGGATGGCCGGATGGGCTACCCTCTTCTCATCGAGCTCCTCTCCATGTCTCTCCCTCTATCTGTATGAGAATGGAAGGAGAATGGAAGAATGGAAGGAGAATGGAAGAAGGGGAGGAGGTAGGATGGTATGACAGAGAGACAGAGAGAGAGAGAGAGAGAGAGAGAGAGAGAGAGAGAGAGTTAGGGCCGTTGCACGCCCTGGTTTCCAATCATGGGGGTTTTGAATCCAGGGGGTTTCCAATCATGGCGGTTCCGAATCCAGGGGGTTTCTAATCATGGCGCTGGGAGAGAGAGATTGAGAGAAAACCACCACTATCAATCGATTGAGAGAGATATTGAGAGAACCGCCGCTATCAATCGATTGAGAGAGAGAGAGATAGAGAGAGAGAGAGAGAGAGAGAGAGAGAGAGAAAGAGAGCATTACCTGATGTTCGTGAAGAGATCGACAGGAAGAGAGAGGTGGGAGAGATCTCTAAGGCCGGCGCTGGGAGAGGGGCAGACGGAGAGCGGATGAGAGGGAGAGAGGAGAGGTCTCGTTTTAGGGGGAACGGACTGGCTACTCCCCTTGACACTAGCCATTGGCTGGTGGTCGGTGCTCTGTTGGGCTCATCATGATGTATGTGTGTCATCCATGCCGTCCATCTATTTTTATATATCATTTT
The DNA here is from genome assembly GCA_030180095.1 of Magnolia changhungtana. Taxonomy (NCBI): domain Eukaryota; kingdom Viridiplantae; phylum Streptophyta; class Magnoliopsida; order Magnoliales; family Magnoliaceae; genus Magnolia; species Magnolia changhungtana. The sequence continues at coordinate 3,235,259 of JASAUF010000198.1, read as the reverse complement.
ATGATATGATTAAAAAAATGAAGTATATCTCAATCTCAAGTGGACCACATTACAGGAAACAATGTTAAATAAATTTTGACCATTAAAAACGTTTTAGGGGCTATAAAAGTTTTGGATCAAGCTGATATTTATTTTTTCCCTTCATCTGGGTCTTTATGACCAAATCAACAGATTAGATGTCAAATAAACAGTACAGTGGGCCTTAGGAGGATCTTAATTGTAAATATCCATCGATTATTTTTGTCCTGTGGTGTGGCCCACCTAAGATTTATATCCCTATCATTTTTTTGTATCAAGCACTAAAATGATCTATAAATATGGATGAACAGAATGAATGAAGCACATACATCATGGTGGAGCCCACAAAGCACTGACCACCAGCCACGGGGCTGGTGTCAGGGGGAGTAGCCAATTCGTTCCCCGTTTTAGGGGGGACGCGGATTTCCTACGAAAGCCTTTCGTATGAAGTTCCTGCGCAGGGAACGCAGGTGGGGCCCACTTGGATGTTTGTGAGAAATCCTCACCGTCCATCCATTTTTTGAGTTCATTTTAGGACATGAGGCCAAAAACGAACCGTATACAATGCTCCAGTGGCCGAAAACGTGATAATTGAACGTCCACAGTTGAAATATTCGTGGGGCCACAAAAGTTTCGAATCATGCTAATATTTATGTTTTCAATTCATCTCAGTAGGAATGACGTTATTAACGGTATGGATGGCATGTAAACATCACTGTCGAACCCAGGAAAGTTTCAACGGTAAGAATTTCCTTAACTATCTTTTCATTTAGTACGACCCACTTGAGTATTGGATACAGTTCAATTTTGGTCTAATCTCCTAAAATTAGCTCACAAAACGGATGGACGGAGTGGATTCTTGAGAAACATCACGGTGGGCCCCACCTAAGATCCCAGCGCAGGAACTTCCTGCAAAAGGCTTTTGCAGGAAATCCGTGTCGGTTTTAGGGGACGTGGATTTCGTGCTAAAGCCTTTCATAGGAATTTACTGCGGATGGATGCTAGGTGGGCCCACCACCATGTTTGTGGGAAATCTACTCCGTTAATCCATTTATAGAGATCATTTTAGAAAAAGATACCAAAAACAAAGTGTATCCAAAACTCAAGTGGGCCACACGAGATGAAACAGTGGGGATTCAGTGAGAACCGTTGAAACATTCTTACGGCTATAAAAAGCTTTGTTTTAGGCTTTTTTATCTTTTGTATTTTCACTTATTCCCAGTATTAATGACCTTATAAACTGTTTGGATGGCATATAAACATCAAGGTAGAGTCCAGAAGGTTTCAACTGTAGGTGTTTGTTTCCCCACTGTTTCCTCTCGTGTGAACCACTTGATTTTTGGATCCAACTCATTTTTGGTCTCTTGTCCTAAAATGATCTCTAAAAACAGATTAACAGAGTAGATTTTCCAAACACATGGTGTTGGGCCCCACCCAGCATTCTAGGACGCCAAGGGCTTTAGCAGGAAATCCGATTCCCGTTAAAAAGTGACGAATGGCTGGTGATTAGTGCTCTGTGGGCCCCAACATGACGTACATGTTTCATCCATGCCGTCCATCTATTTTTCTAAAAAAATTTATGGTATAAGACCAAAAATGAGGTATATCCCAATCTCAAATGGACCACAAGAATTTTTCAATGGTTGAGGTTCAATCACACTATTTCCTGTGGTGTGGTCCACTTGAGCTTTGGATATGCTTCCTTTTTGTTCTTTAGACCTCAAATTATCTGTTAACGTGGATAAACGGAATGGATAAAATAAATAAATAAATAACGGTGGACCCCACAAAGTTTACTTTGGTAAGGGTAATGACTCACCTAAATGCAAGGGGCTTCCTTAAAACATTCATAATCATATATTGGGCTTGCCTTAATGTGATTTAAATATCCAACCCACTCATTATGTGTGTCCCATTTGGATGAGGGGTCAGACCAAGTTTTAGCAGCATCCAAAACTCATGTGGGCCCCACCCAGTGCTTTTATATTTTTTAAGATGTCTTGACATGGTTTTAAATGGTATGGCCCACCCGAGTGTCATTTACGGATGATTTTTGAGATATCTCATAATCTAAAGGGGACATATTAAATGCACGGTGTTAATGTTCAACACACATCATGATGGGGCCCACAAAATTTATTAACATCAATTCTTAGGTTCTCGTAAGGTCAATAAGTTGGGTCACAATTTTGACAACAATATTTAGCCCATTTTATATGTCTAGCTCATTCACTCTATTTTACTGATCAATACCCTCAATTTAACTAGTTACTCGCCCCAATCAAGCTAGCTACATATGAGAAAGATATTGGGCATACAAGATTGATCAACAATTTGAGTGAAATTTGATTTAAACATATGAAGTTATTTACTCTTCAATCTAGACTAATTCGATTGCCCAAAAACGGTTAAATGTTCAATTAGTGGATGTGCCTAATAATTTATTAAATTTATTTTTTTCACAAATAAATTACAATTTTCATTTAAAAATAATATTTTTTTTCAAAATGTATATTTTTTTACTCTTAATTTTTCTTTCAAAACTTTTAACAAAATATAATTTTTATTATAAAATATTTCAAAAAATAAATTAAAATACAAATTCTGAATTTTTATTTTCAAAATATCTAAAATTTTCACAAATTTTAATTTTTTTCCCAAAAATTCCGAAATGCCAATTTTTTTCTTCAAAAGCATCATGTTGTTTTCAACTTTTCAATAAAAAAAATATATATATATATATTTTCAAAATCTTAGTGTTTTTATAAATAATTTTTTCTTTTAATTTCGAATTTTGAACAATTTCAATTATTTTTCAAAATCACAAAATTATTCAACTTATTTATTTTTCATTTCAAAATGTTTGTTTTTTGATAAAGTATCAATTTTTAACATTGTTTTATTTTATTTTTCACTCAAATTTTATTTTGAGTGAAAATAAAATAAAATTTCACATTTTTTAAAGTATGAAATTTTATTTTATTTTTCAAATTTCAAACTCTCATTTTCTTTTTAAAAATATTTTCATTTTTCAACATTGTGAAAAATTTCACATTTTTTAAAATATTTTTAATTTTCTTTTTCAAGATATTATTTTTTTCTCAAAATCAAATGCTTTTTTTTTTTTTTTTCAAATTTATCAACTTTATTCAAAATTTTTTTTTGTTCCCACAAAATAGATTTTTATTAAATTACAATTTTTATTTTTTGAAAATCTAATTTTTTTTCTCAAACATTGTAAAAAAATTTAACTTCTCAGTATTCTTTTTCATGTGATATTACAAATCATTTAAATATAAATTTTAAATTAAAAAATAGAAGTAAAAATTCCACTCATTTGGTATAAAAATAGAATAAATTTTCTTTTTGCATTCAATCAATTATTAAAAAATAATCTTAGATACAAATATGTACAATTAAACCATCGAAATTCTATTAAAAAACAACTATTAGACTACAAAAAACTTCATTTTCCACCATATTCTTAAAAAAATGAAAAAAATTAATGTCAAGTCAAAAGTCCTTTTACGACGGACCATGATCCGTCGTAAAAGCAACTGAAAAGCGTGCCATTTGGTGTTTTGGGCGGTAATTTACAGGTGTCAAAAGCAAATTTTGCGACGGATTTAGTCTGTCGCCTACTAACGACGGACTAAAATCTGTCGTAAATACGTCATAAATCATATTTTAGCGACGGATTTTGGTCCGTCGCTAAATTCAGGGACGTTCAGACCATATTTTCGACAAACGGGGGTTTAGCGACGGACCTTTTCCGTTAGCGACGAATTTAATCCGTCGTTAAACCAAGAGATTTTAGCGACGGATTTAATCCGTCGCAAAAATACGTCACAAATTGCCCAACTTAGCGTAGTGTTTTACTATAAATAATAAGTCTTAGTTTGATTATAACTCTTCATCCCTTCAGCTTAAGGAGTTGCACCCAACGCGAAAAGTGCTTAGAATAATTAGGAGAACGGTGTGGTGATGCCAAATAGGACACTATTTTTGGCCGAAAACCTTGCGCACTAGTAGACATCACGACCGTCTATAAATAGTAAGTTTAATATTTATAGTTAGGTGTGAATTCTAGGAGTTTTTGTTGTAGTTTGATTCTGAAATTTCTCCCATTGCTTAGTATCCCTATTTAAAGGGATGTGAACTCGTTTATTTCTTTCATCAATCAAATTATGAATTTTATAGTGTTTATTTCTATTTTTCTTGCTTTTTTTCTCGTGGATTCGAGAAGTATCTGTGAAGAGTTCAGAGAAGCTCTGTGGATTCGGAGTAGTTATCCTTGAGGAAGACAGTGATCGACCTCATCACATTCATCCCTATGCCAATTGGTATGAAATCGAGGATTTCTCTCAGGTTGATGGTAAACAATGAAGGTATGAACCACAATCTCGTGGACAGTGATCTAAAAATTCGTTATCTTTTGGAAAGAATTGAAGCTTTCCACCGGAAGAGTCAGTTGACCATGCAAGGGCTGTAAGCAATCCTCGACTGTCTTGTGGCCCTAAGCGATGCTCCACCGCCTGTGGTTGTTGAACGGCATAACCCCAATTTCCGTAAAGCACTACCAGTGGTAAATCGTAGGGCTACATTAGATGATTTATGTTTTAGCGACGAGGACCTTAATGAAGGCTTTACCCGACGACCAATCTATGGAAGCGATCATCTAGATCATGCTGAAAGAGACTATCAAGGTAAAGCTGCACTTCCTATTTTTAACAGTTTATTATGCATAGAAGATTTCCTCGACCAGCTATTCAAAGCAGAACGATATTTTGAGTACATGGACGTGCCAGAGCATAAAAAGGTGAAATCAGTAGCGTTTAAATTAAAATCTGGTTCTTCTGCATGTTGGGAGCAATTACATGTCTCAAGTGCCCGACAGAATAAGGCGCCCATCTCATCATAACCACGGATGAGACACCTTCGATCACGATTCCATCCTAAAGATAACATACAGGTACTATTCCAGCAATACTAAAACTGCCGATAAGGGAATCGAACCGCCACCGACTACACCGAAGAATTCTAGTGATCGGCAATGTAAAATGACCTGTCAGAAATCGAATCACAGAAAGTAGTACAATTTATAAGTGGGTTACGATCGACGATTCAGGACCAAGTTCGGATGCACCTAGTAGGGACCGTGGATGAAGCATATCAATTGGCAGGTAAGGCAGAAACATGACTTGCAAGAGTTCTTGCTCGGCCTTATCCTTCAACTCGACCCCCTATGACGGGTCCCACGCAGGATCCAGTGCTGCACGAGGAAAAGAACCAGTAGGAGAACGTCCTTAACCTCCTGGAACCGCAAACCGTGATACAGGAAGCGGCTCATCTAGACCTCAACGTTTAGCACCCATAACAGTAGGCCCGGCAGGATTTCAAATCCTTACGTTCAGCCAAGGTGAAACAATTGTTACTGATGTTGCCAATTAGGACATTTATCAAATATATATCCTTAGCGTCCTGTAGCACACTTAACCATAAACGAAGTGGGCACTGAAGGTGAGACAACATAAGAAGACCCTAGCTTTGATGAACATGAACAAGCCATTGAGGAAGGAGCAGATGGCGATAATTGGACGGGTGAGCGTGGCGAATCTCTAGTTGTGAGGTGATTATTGTACACCCACAGAAGGAATTATATCCACAACGATAGAATATATTTCGTATGTGGTGCACTGTTAACAGAAAAGTCTGTCATGTATCATAGACAGTGGTAGTAATGAGAACATCGTCTCAAGAGTGATAACAAATAAGTTGCAGCTACTAACGACACAACGTCCTTCCCCATACTCAATTGGTTGGATAAAAAAGGTGAATGAGACCAAGGTAACTGAACAATGCACTGTCTCATTTTCAATTGGTAAAAATTATAAGGATCAAATATATACTTTGTGAGGTTCTCGACATGGAAGCATGCCATATGTTACTCGGTCGACTACGGCGGTCGAACCGTGATGTAACCCATTAAGAACGAGATAATGTTTACATCTTCGTCAAGGATAGTCGAAAAATAATCATTACCCCTATGACAACAGAGAACCACCCTAAAGCTTCTAAAGTGAAGGGGAGTTCCCTCCCGACTATTCGAGATTTCATGGAGGAATCCAAGGAAACTACCGAGGTATACGCCATAATAGTGAATGGCAAGGAATCATAGCCCTCAAACCTTCCTCCAAGTTTAAGGCTATTGCTAAACGAATTTAAAAAGGTTTGGCCTGAAGATTTACGCAATAGATTGCCCCCCATGAGAGACATCCAACATCACATAGACCTCGTCCCTGCGGCTAGCCTGCCTAATCACTCTCATTATCGGATGAGTTCGAAGGAGTGTGAGATACTTCAGGGGCAAGTGGAGGAATTGATCCGTAAGGGTCTTTTGAGAAAGAGCATGAGCCCATGTATCATACCAACGTTATTAACACAAAAAAGATGGGATCTGACGCATGTGTGTCGATAGCCGGGCAATTAACAAAATTACCATCAAATATTGATTCTCAATACTGCAATTGGACGACATGCTTGATATGCTAGAAGGGGCCAAGGTGTTCTTTAAGTAAGACCTAAAGAGCGGGTACTATCAGATTCGTATCTGACCCGGTGATGAATGGAAAACGACATTCAAGATCAAGGAGGGATTGTATGAGTGGCTAGTCATGCCCTTCGGCCTATCGAAAGCACCAAACACTTATATGCGTTTAATGAAGCAAGTGTTAAAGCCGTTCACTAGCTAATTTGTAGTAGTATATTTTGATGATATCCTGATATATAGCTAGAATGAGACAGATTGCAGGGAACATCTCAAGCAGGTGTTGAAGGTTCTACAAGTTAATAAGTTATACCTCAACTTGAAGAAGTATAGTTTTTTAATGGACAGTCTGTTGTTCCTAGGATTTGTTATAACATCCACGGGCATCCATGTGGATAATGAAAAGGTGTGAGCCATTATGGAATGGCCAATCCTGATAAATATTCATGAAGTAAGGAGTTTCCACGGGTTGGCGACCTTTTATCGTCGATTCGTGCGAAATTTTAGTACGATAATCGCACTTATTACAGATTGCATGAAAAAAAAGACCATTTTAGTGGACCGATGAGGCTAACAAGATCTTTCATAAAATCAAGCATCGGTTGTCCACAACACTAGTCTTGGCTCTTCTTAATTTCGACAAGCTATTTGAGGTTGAGTGTGACGCTTCATATGTCAAAATTGGAGGAATATTATCATAGGAAGGCAGGCCGGTAGCCTTTTACAGTGAGAAGCTCAGCTAAGCCTGAAAGAACTGGTTGACGTATGAGCTTGAGTTGTACACAGTTGTTCAGGCGTTGCGACATTGGTGGCATTATTTGATTCAAAGAGAGTTTGTTCTGTGGACTGACCATCAAGCATTAAAGTTTATTAATAGTCAGACTGACGTGAATCGTGTGCATGTTAGATGGGTTGTGTTTTTTAAGGAATTCACGTTCATTATGAAGCACAAGTCAGGGCAGCAGAACCAGATGACTAATATACTTAGTCGTCATGCATCACCACTTGTTACAATGAGCAATGAGGTGTTTGGCTTCGACTATCACAAGGAGCTATATGTTAAGGATGAGGACTTCAAAGATTCTTGGATGAAGTGCTAAGAAGGTCATCCCAATGACCAACATATGTAGGATGATTTTCTCTTCAAAGGGAATCAATTGTGCATCTCCCAAAGTTCTCTAAGGGAGTAGATTATTCAGGAGTTATATGGAGGTGGCCTTGATGGATGCCTCGTGTAAGACCCGTACCCCAGCCCATACCATTTTGTAGACTTCCGCGGTCCTCTCGGTCAAATTCCTACAACTCGTGATCTGTTATCGGCATTTGCGTGCAACCTTGAGTCGTATCCCGTATTACAGATTTGGCTCAACCCGAGACTTGTACCCTTGCGACCGCCCGTCGCCACGTCTCGCGAGCCGAAGCGATACCCGGGCTAGAAAATGTGGTCCCGTGTTCAGTTCGAAGAAAACGCCGCGTGTTGCAAAACCCAAGAGAATCTCTACCTAATGTCCCATCAATCACCTCACATGTTAAGTACAATATCCTATCCCCAAGTACCAACACCCATCCCTAAAATCAACTTTCACTTACAACAAAGTACACCCTCCCATCACTTACCATCTCTCTCCCATCACCTCTCTCTCTCTCTCTCTCATTATCTCTTTCCATTTTCAAACAACACCCATGAGAGCAATCGTCTAGCTTCCATGAGAGGAGCTAGTGTGGCCCACCTTCCTACCACCTAATCTCACCCTCAAAATCTCATCCACACCATTAAATCATGTTCCATGAAGCTCTAGGATGCTTTAGCGGAAGAAGGAAGATGAGATCTTGAGGTGGGTGTTTATGGTATTTGATCTTTTTTTTTTTTTTAGGGGCCCACATGGTGGGACCCATCTTTATGTATGCATTGTTAAGGGAGGGCCCATAGTGGCGGGGTCCCTCCCCTTCTCATGTGTCTCCATCTTTCTCTCTCCCTCCTTCTCATTTTATTTTATTATTTATTATTTTTTTGGGATGATGTGTGTGGCCCATCTGACGTGTCCAGAAAATCTGGACTGTCCATTGTATGGGGCCCGCCTTGCTGCTTGTTATCAGGCCAGTCTGGATGAAAGAAAAACACAAATATCAACTGATCCAAAGTTATGTGGGCCCCGCACAATGTATGTGCTTCATCTAGACCGTCCCAACGGTGGGACCCACCTGCTGTGATGATGTCAGCAAGCCTATGGGGTCCATCTGAGGTAGTTATATCTACATCGTCCATCCATTCGTTGGGGACCCCTGATGACGCCAGCAAGTTCTGTGGGTCCCACTGATGTGGGACGCACCTTATGTATACGTTGTATCCTGACTGTCCAAACGACTGGACCTCACCTCTAATGTATGTACTACATACACACCATCCATCCAGTTTCGCCAGATCACGGGCCCACCTGATCTGAGCCTGACCGTCCAAACGTCCAGCAGCAGCCTGACCGTCCAAACGTCCAGCAGCAGCTGCTGCTGGACCGTTAAAGGGAAGAACAAATATCAGCTTTGTCCAAAGCAGCAAGCCACACACGTGTGGCCCACCTTGATGATGTATCGGATCCACACCATCCAAGCAAGGACGGTGGGTCCCACGCTGCACGCAGCAGTTGCTGGATGAAGCAAGTTCTGTGCATCCAATCATAAGATATGTGGTATATCTGAACCGTCTGTCTCTGTGTCTCCATCAGGAGGTATGTATAATATCCTAACCGTTCATTTACTACTGCCCAGGAGCTGGAGCTGCTCCAACGTCAACTGATCAGTGGGCGCCGATCACGAGGTATGTGTTATTTTCATACCTTTCATACGAGTGGGACCACCCTGCACGTGTGTTAGGGGTGGGCCCACCTTGATGTTGTATTAGCCGTCCATCTAATCGGCTACCCCTGTATGGGCCTTACCCACACCGTCCACTGTTTGGGACGGTGGGACCCTCATGTGAGGCAAGGGTCTGGCGTCCACACCGTCCAGTCCATTGGACAGTGGTGCTAGACGCTGGAGGTTTTATAATAATAATAATAATATTATTATTATTATTATTATTAATAAAATAAAATTGTCTGGTGGCTCCACCTGGGACCCACCTGGTGTGGACGTTGATTGGCTGGAGTACCTCCCTGCTACATAGCAACCGTGGGACCCACACACGTGTGGACTCCACCCTACTGTATGTGTTTTCTTCCAGCCGCCCATCAAGGGACGTGGCCCCCTGTTGCTGTGCTGATGTCAGCAATTTTGTGGGCGCTGATCTGGAGATATGTATCATATCGTGGCCGTCCAACTCGTAGCTGTCAATTTTGTGGGTGTTGTCCAATGTTTGGATGGTGCTGATTTACCTAAACAATGTTTGGACAGTGCTGATCATCGCTGGTGGGCCATATGCCCTATGGAAGTGTACAGTAATACACATGTTACATCTACAACTATTGAAATGATTTTTGGTTTGGTCCAAGCCCACTTTGAGGCCCATTGGTGCCGCTCATCCATGAGGTCCATCATGATGTATATTTAGGGCCCATGTGATAGGGCCTACCTGCCTTGTATTTAAGGCCCATTGTGATGTATTCGTAGCCTATGGGCAAAGCCCATTGTGATATGTATTAGGCCCATGACATGTGGCCCTTTTGATGTATTCGAGGCCTAGATACGTGGCCCTTTTGATGCATATGAGACCCATATGTAGGGCCCGCATGTTATGCATTTGAGGCCCATGAGCAGGGCCCACCTATTATGTATATGAGGCCCATTGGTGCGGCCCATTGATGCGGCCCACTTGTTATTTTTATGGCCCATGTGCCGAGGCTCATTGTTATGTATTTGTGAGGCCCATTGGTGCGGCTCGTGGATGCGGCCCACTTGATGTAATGCGGCCTATTGTGATACATATTTCCAGCCCATTTGATAAGGTCCATAGTAATGTATTTAAGGCTCATATGATGAGGCCCATTGTGATGTATATTAGGCCCTTGAGTGAGGCCCATGGTGATGTATATTAAGCACTTGTGGGAGGCCATGGGGCCACTTTATGTTTAGCTCTATGTGGGCCACTACTTGAAGTGATGTTGGTTAAATGTCTACATTTATGGGCAATGGTGGTTGGATGTCCACATTGTGACCTTCTCTTGGGCCTTATTAGGCCCATTCTCACCAATTTCGATTTGTCGAGGCCAATTGTATAGGTTGATTTTGATTGTCGAGGCCGAGTATCGAGGTTGATTCTGAGTGTCTATTCCGATTGTTTAGGCTAATTTCGATTGTTGAGGCTAATTGTCGAGACCCATGTGATGTATATGCGGCTTATGTTTGAGGCCCAATGTGATGTATATGTGGCCCGTGTTTGAGGCCCAATATGATGTATATACAGCTCGTATTTGAGGCCCATTGGGATGTGTATTCAGCCCATATTTAATGCCTAATGTGATGAATATGAGGTCTATGTGGTGAGGCTTATTGTGATGCATTTGAGGGCCATGCGATGAAGCCCATTGTGATGTATATTAGGCCCATGTGAGAGGCCCATCGTGATGTATATTAAGCTCTTGAGTAAGGCCCATGGTGTTGTATATTAGGCCCTTGTGCGAGGCCATAGGTCCACTATATGTTAGGCTCCATGTGGGCCATTCATTGAGGGCAATGTTGGTTAAATGTCCACATTGTCGAGGCCGATTGTTGATGCTGATTATTAATACCGATTATAAGTATGTGACAGCATAGCATCGTGATACATGCCCATACGCATCATCTGCATGTTTGTTATAAGATGTGATTGACTGTTGCATATGTCATTGGGCAGGTTGTTACGAGATTCCCTAATAGGCGAAGGTTATCTCATATGAGCGCATGGTATGCACAGGATTGATGCATGAATGGATTGTATGATTCGTGCATCTTGCATTGTGTTGTGACTACTGTATGCCCTAGTGACATCAGGGTGATAGCCTCCACAGGCATATCATGAATGGCCAGATGGGACATCGAAAATATTTGGTTCTAACATACGGGTGCTATAGATGTCCTTGGGTGAAAATCCCTAAACCTCCATAGCCAGGAGACGCCCTAACGTCGAGATCGAGTGGATATATATAAGCGCATGAGGGCTGAATGCCAGGAGGCCGCGTCTCCCACTATGTCGTGGTCGATTGGGAGGGGGTGTGGCCTTACCCGCCCAAGGGTAGGGGCATTGCTAGGCTGAGTTTGACCAACTCGTGAATGAGTCCGCTATTGACGTGCTGGGTAGATATTAGCTGACTACTGGCTAGCGGATGGTGAGGTCTCTTCTACTTGCATGGTCGCGCGTTAGTGGACGGCAATTTGCATGTAGAGTGTACTAGACCCCGATGATGATCCCAGAGAGAAACTGTACTGATATATGGACTTATCGAGTAGGAGTTGCATATTTATTCATTCATTCATTCACTATCCACTTGGGTTGGTGGTGCGTAACTAATTATTGTGTACCTTCGTAATGGCAAAGATTTCAGTTGGGAGCGCGATTAACCTTAGATCAGGAGTCTACTACATTGAGTTTCGCTATCCAAATTTAGGTATGAGACTGGTTTGGATAGAAGTCCTTTGTGATGGACCCCATAGCCTGCAATACTATGTACTATCATCCCGACTTCACTCCAGCTTGGTCATTTCATTCGCACCGCATATTGCATTATATCATCAACATCTGATATTTGGTTTACTGTCCCCACATTGCATAACTGATCTACATTGCTTCATCAGTATATGATATTATTTTTATTATATTTTTGCATCACATAGCCTGAATAAGGCTAATGGTATTTATGGGTCTATCAGCATATTTTCGCATTACTCTAATATCGTATGATTTTTTATCTTGCTAGTATTTCTGATATTGTATGACTCATGGACTTATCCGTATCTCCGTTTACTTTGATATTATATTTTGAGCATGCATATACTGCTCACACACTTACACCACCCTCTAAGCTTTCTATAAGCTTATGCATAATATATGCTGCAGGTGACATTATGATGCAGCCGAGCTGAGGTAGGAGCGTGCGGTTGAGCTTCTGGAGTTTTCTTTGATATTTTTATATTGTATTTTCCTTTCAGCATTGTACTCAAATGATTATATTAGTGGATATGTGATGATGATGTTGCCTTTGTGATTTGGATAAACTTGTGGTTATGCTTATTACGAGTTAAATGTAAGTTGGAAAATCTTGATTGTAGGATCCCAGGATCGGAATCTGGCGTATGGACATTGAGAGCAGAGAATGGGGTACTACGGAGGCTGTCGGAACCGGATTCGGCGATTGAGAATTTTGTGAGCCCGGTTTCCAAGTTTGGGGCGTGACACCTCGGGCGAGATAAGACGTGAACTCTTGTGGAGGAGCGGTATTACTGGCCACAATTGGTATGTGATATGGGAAAAGAGTACAATGTTGTCATGTTTGTCAGATCTCCAATGGGCAATCTCAGAAAACGGGCCTCTACTCCTCGCTACTTATGCCTGGCGACCCTTAAGAGAATTTATCTATGGACTTCGTCCTTGGTCTCCCACGAACACAACGTAGCATGGATTCGGTGTTTGTGGTAGTAGATTGTTTCTCCAAGATGACACACTTTATCCTATGCAAGAAGACCCTCGACACAACATACGTGGCAAATCTAATCTTCAGAGAGATTGTGCGGCTACACGGGGTCCCCAAGACCTTTACTTCTGATCGTGATATGAAATTCATTAGCCACTTTTTACAAACTTTATGGACTCAATTCAATACACGACTTTGGTTCAGCAGCGCCTACCATCCACAGACTGATAGGCAGACTGATATTGTGAATCACACGTTGGGAAACCTCCTCGATGTATTTCAGGAGAAAAACTGAATCAGTGGGATTTTGCCTTATCTTAAGCGGAGTTTGTATTCAACAACATGGTGAAACGCTCGACAGGAAAATCCCCATTCCAGATTATTTACGGATGATTATCTCGCCACACACTTGACTTGGTCCTCTACCCAAGCTCCCAGGCATGAGAATTGTAGCAGAATATATGGCAGACAGGATCATGAGCATTCATGCGGAGGTGCAGACCAAGTTACATGCCTTGAACGAGAAGTACAAGGAGCAAGCGGAAGGCATCGACGATAAAAAAATGTTTGAGGTGGGCAACCACGTTATGGTCCATCTGCACAAAGAGAGATTTTCACACATACTTTGCTAGGCATGCATTTCATATAGAATATTTTACGCATATCGATACTACTTGTATTTGTGGAGTATGAGATGTATCAGTACTTTTTTGTTATTCTTTTGAATTACTGAAATTATTGTAAACTTTAAAGGATAATCACCAATATGAGTAGGGCATTGACTCCCTCTAACCATACAGACATTGCAGGAGAAGCACTGACTAAAGATGTGGACGTTGATCACTCAATGAAAGATTATTCAGAATAAACGAGAAGGATAACATTACATTTAGATATATTTTCCACTGCATACTTTGATAATGTAATAAGCTTTCATTGAGAGTGCATTAAAGAATTATTTATACGCTTTTTATTCTAATGGAATAATAAATACGGTCGATTTTATTCTCGTGAATGGTTACCTTCGTGAATGTAATTGGATGTGATTTAAATGAAAAAAACAACAAGGTGCGATTTTGATAGTTCCAATTTTTACATTATTAACACCGAAATTCTCGAGCACGAGTATGTACTCGGGCTACGAAAATTTAGGATGTTACATTTCCAATCGAGACGTTTAATAAATTAAAGAATAAGAAGATTGGACTAGTACCAATCATCTAAAATATTAATGACAATGCTTACGTTGTTGATCTTCCAGATGACATGGCAATCTCATGTTCTTTTAACGTCGCGGACCTAACCGAGTATCATGAACTAAAGCGGGATGATAATTCGAGGACAAGTTCTTTTGAAGTGGAGGGGACTAATGTAGAGCAGGTCACGGACAGTTTCATGGCCAAGATGGATCAGAAAAGGCCCGGTCGACGATAGAAGTGATTCGAACCATCAAACCTTAAATTGGGCATATCTCGCATCTAGAATGAGTTATCGGATGTAACATATGATTTTGGGGTAGGACAAGCTACTTTAGCTACCCAACCCCGCTATGCCAGGTTGCGCAAGTCGGATTTGCGAAATACCATCAGATTGATGGTTGTTTCCCTATTTTAATTCCATTTTTACTATAGATAGTAAATTTTAGTTTGCTTATAACTCTTCATCTGTTGGGCTTTAGGAGTTGTGCCCAACATGAAAAGTTCTTAGAATAATTAGGAGAATAGCATGGTAAAGCCAAATAGGATACCTACTATTTTCGGTCGAAAACCTTGCGCACTAGTAGACATAGTAAGTTTACTATTTATAGTAAGTTGCAAATTCTAAGAGTTTTAGTTATAGTTTGATTCTGAAATTTCTCATATTGCTTAGTATCCCTATTTAAAGGGTTGTGAACTTACTTATTTCTTTCATCAATCAAATTACAAATTTTATAGAATTTATTTATATTTTTCTTACTTTTTTCCTCGTGGATTCGAGAAGTCTCTATGAGGAGTCCAGAGAAGCTCCATGGATTTGGAGTAGTTATCCTTTAGGAAGATGGTGATCGACCTCATCACGTTCATCCTTGCGTCAGTATCTCCTTGCATACCTTTCCCCCTCTCCTCCTTCCCTGCGTATTGCAAAGAGGGAGTAATTTGATACTTTGGCATGGTGTATACGAGGTGTCACGCCCCAAACCCAGAAATCGGATTCATAGGAATCCAAATCGCCGACTTCGGTGCCAACAGCCTCCGTAGTACCCCATTCTCGGCTCCTAGCGTCCATACGCCAGATTCCAATCCTGGGATCTTACAAGGAGGATTTTTTTGTACATTTAACTCGCAATAAGCATAACCATAAGATTACCCATTTCACAAAGGCAACATCATCATCACATATCCACTAATATAATCATTTGAGTACAATGCCGTAAGGGAAATACACAAATCGAAAATCAAGCTCCAGAAGATCATTTATGCGCTCCAAGCTCAACAATGCTGCAACCTAACATCACCTGCACGCATCTATCGTACATAAGCTTATATAAAGCTTAGAGGGTGGTGTAAGTGTGTGCACAAGGTAAGTGTCAAGTAAGCAATATCAGAGTAATCAGAGTAAGCGGGAATACTAGTAAGCTCATAAATCATACGATATCAGAAATAAGCAGAAATACTGACAATAGCATGAATTATCCGAGTAAACAACATTATTAACAAGATCATAAATCATATAATAACAGAGTAAGCAAAAATACAGATAAGCCCATGAGTCAATCAATATCAGAATACGCATTATAAAACATCTATGCAAATGAGGAGTCATAAAGAGCCAAACATCAGATGCTAAGGATGCGATGCAGTACGCAATTCCTAATGAGTGCACGAATACCGTCAGTCGTATGTAGACCGTATAAACACATAAACATAGTAGCCCGAAATGCCATATGCAGTAGATGTAATGCACTGTGCGGTGTGAATGGAATGACCATGCTGGAGTGTGAAGTCGGGATGATAGTATGTAGTATCGCGGGCTATGGGGTCCATCACAAGGGCCTTCTATCCAAACCAATCCCATACCTAAATTTGGATAGTCAGACTCAATGTGGTAAACTCTTGATCTTAGGTTAGTCGCGCGCCCAACCGAAATCCTAGCCATGCGAAGGTACACGAAACAAATAGTTGCGCACCACCAGCCCAAGTGAATAGTGAAGGAATGAATGGATGAGTATGCAACTCCTGCTCAATAAGTCCACATATCAGTACGGTTCATCTTTGGGATCATCACCGGGGTCTATTACACTCCAAATGGCACTGCCGCTCTCCCAGCCGCACAGTACAAGTGAGCGTAAGAAACCTCACTATCCGCCTGGCCAATAGTCTGCCAATACCTATCCGGCACGTCGATAGCGGACCCATTCCTCGAGCTGGTCAGACTCAGCCTAGCAATGCCCCCTACGCTCGGGCGGGTAAGGCCACACCCCCTCCCTACCGACCACGACACAGTGGAAGACGTGGACTCCTGGTATTCGACACTCGGGCGCTCATGTATCCACTCGGTCTCTACGTTGGGGCGTCTCCTAGCCATGGAGGCTTAGGAATTTTCACCCAGGGACATCTATGGTGCCCGTATGCTAGAACCAAATATTTCCGGTGTCCCCTCTAGCCATCCACGATATGCCTGTGGAGGCTACGACCCTGATATCGCTAGGGCGTATAAAAATCACAATGCAAGATGCATGAGTCATACAATCCAGACATGCATCAGTCCTGTGCATACCGTGCGCTCCTGTGAAATAACCTCCGCCTATTAGGGAATCTCATAACAACACACTCAATGATATATGTAATGACCAACCACATCTCATAACAAATATGCAGATGATGCGTATGGGCATGTATCATGATGCTATGCTATCACATACTCATAATCAGTATCAATAACAGGCATCAACAATCTGCCTCGATCGGTAATCGGTCAATCGACCACGATAAGCAGAATCGACAATCGGCCACGTCAATCGATAATCTGCCACGATCGGTAATCGGCCTCGATCGGCAATCGGTCAATCGTCCAAGACAAGCAGAGTCAGCAATCAGCCACGTCAATCGATAATCGGCCACGATCGGTAATCGGTCACGATAATCAGCCTCGATTGGTAATTGGTCAATCGGCCACGATAAGCAGAATCGGCAATCGACCACGTCAATCGATAATCGGCCACAATCGGTAATCGGTCACGATAATCGGCCACGATCGGTAATCGGTCACAATAATTGGCCTCGATCGGTAATCGGTCACGATAATCGGCCTCGATCGATAATCGGTCAATTGGCCACGACAAGCAGAATTGACACTGGGCCACATCAATCGATAATCGGCCACGATCGGTAACGGTCATAATAATCGACCTCGATCGGTAATCGGTCACGATAATCGGCCTCGATCGGTAATCGGTCAATCGGCCACGACAAGCAAAATCGGCAATCGACAATCGACCACATCAATCGATAATCGGCCACGATCGATAATCGGTCACAATAATCGGCTTCGATCGGTAATCGGTCATGATAATCGACCTCGATCGGCAATCGGTCAATTGGCCATGACAAGCAGAATCGGCATTCGGCCACGATCGGTAATCAAAATCGGCAAATCGGTCATAACAATTGGAGTCAGAATCGTTAATCGGAATCGGCCTCGACTATGGTTATATCAAATCCGATAGTATAAAACCATCCGTCTATGGCGAATGAGGCCCACTAATTAGGGTTAGCCCATTAAGAGAATGATGAGAATGGGCCTAACAAGACCTAAGGGAAGGTCACAATGTGGACATTAAACCATCATTGCCCAACGATGTGGACATTTAACCATCATTACTCTCAAGGAGCGGTCCTCATAGGACCAACATATAATGGGCCCATGGTCTCACACAAGGGCCTAATACACATCATCATGTGCCTCTCTTATGGGGCGTATACACATCACATTGAGCCTCACTCATGGCCATAAACACATCACGTCTGGCCCTTGCCCATGGGCCTTGAATACCTCACAACAGGCCACAACCCATGGGCTTCAAATACACAATAGGTGGGCCCCACACATGAGCCTAATATATATCACAGGTGGGCCCTGCATATGGGCCTTAAACACACAGCATGCGGGCCCTACACACGGGTCTCATATACATCAAGTGGGCCACATAACATGGGCCTAATTCATATCACAATGGACCTTGCCCCTTAGGCCATGAGTACATCACAATGGGCCTTGCCCAAAGGTCTCAGATTCAAGCAGGTGGGCCCCATCATATGGGCCTTAAATACAAGGCAGGTGGGCCCCATCATATGAGCCTCAAATATACATCATGATAAGCCTCATGAATGACCATAGATACATCAAGGTGGGCCTCATCGCTTGGGCAGTACTAATGGGCCACACCATCTATAAGTGGGCCGCATCAATGGGCCACCAATCCATCCGGGTGGACCCCATGGATGAGCCATAAATACATCAAGGTAGGGCCCACCATATTCCCCATCCAATCTAGTCATAAGGTCACAAAGACCTCGATTAAGAGGGTAAATAAATTCATATAGATCCAAAACTCCCGTGACCAAAAAAATGGGGGGTTCCAATGGTATGCGTTCATTCCCCACTGTTTCTGCAGTGTGGTCCACCTGATATATGGATCTGCCTCATTTCTCTTCCCAAGCCTTAAAACGATCTCACTAGACAGATGGACAGCTGGGTTGAAACACTTATACGTTGGTGGGGTCCAGTACTGCACGGACGGTGCAGGAAAAGCCCATATATCACGGTGGTTTCCACCTAGGATGGATGGTGCGGATATAAACCACATACATCAAGAGGGGTCCACATCCTAGGACAGACGGACGGGATGGATATAAAATAAATATATCAAGGTAAGTTCCCATGGTTGGTATTGTCCTCACACATACATCTAGGTGGCCCCACATCCAATCTATGGACGGGGTGGATATACATATCAGGGTGGATCCCCACCGTCCAGGAACGCTGGACATAGAACAAATACATGAAGGTGGGTCCCCCGTCCTTGCAGCTGGACAGCGTGGATAGAATACATAATGTGGGTCCCATGAGCTTGGGATGCCAACATAGCAGCTATAATGCTGGTGAGAGGTACACCCACCAATCTACCTTATAATATAATATATATATAATATAATATATACTATTATTATTATTATGATTATTATAACATGCTGATTCCAGGGTCTAGGATGTGCACGTATATAGAGGTGGGTCCACACGATGGACGGTGTGGATCAAAACCCACATCTTGGTGGTCCCATACGTGGACGGTGTGGATACAAAACATACATCACGTGTGGTGCCACACCGCATGCTGACATCCTGACAGCAGCAATGCAATTGCAGTCAGCGCACACCAGCCAACGTTCACCGTAGGTGGGTCCCACATGGGGCACACTATAACGTTGATTTTCCATCCAACCCGTTCATAAAACCACAAAAACTTGAATAAAGAAGAAAAACAAATTTCATGTCGATCCACAACTTCTGTGACCCACATATAAGGGTTTTAATGGTAGATGTTAAATCCTCAGCCGCTTCTTGTAGTGTGGGCTACCTAAGTTCCTTGTACAGCTGATTTTGGAGGTGACCCGCTGATTAAAGGAGACCTATCAAATGCACGGTGTTGATGTTCAATATACATCATGGTGGGGCCTGAGATGGGGTCCATTGATCCACACATTCTAAGCACAGCATCCTCTGGACGCTGCTTGCGGACAGCAACAGCGTCCGGAGCTTCTTTCTTTTTTTTCTTTTTTCTTTTTTGTTTATAAGGATTTTGATAGGTGAGGCCCCCATCATGAAAATCAACGCCGACTATTTGTCTCCCCGGCTCGCAACAGATCTAACGAGTTCAATATATGATAATTTTACATGTATAAAAACATCACGGCAGGCCTTAACAGTTTAAATCACCCAAAATTACTATTTCCTACGTTATGGCCCGCTAGAGATTCAGATTGGATTTATTTTTTTGTTCAACGTCTAAAATCAGCTGGGAAATAGAATGGACGGTGTGGATTAAATTAATACATCAAGATGGGGCCTGTATAAGTGGTCCACCCCAAAAACATAATTATATATATATATATATATATATATATATATATATATATATATATATATATATATATATATATATCTTTTGTACACCCCATTGTCGGTTCACTTTTCAGGTCTCAGCAACGTCCAGCGTCCCTGGACACTGGACGGTTTCCATACAACACATGGATAAGGTGGGTCCCATGTGTGGGGACTATGGCTAATGGGTCCCACGTGGACGTGGCACACTTGATTTGAACCAACTTGATATTTATGTTTTCCCATCTCCCTAAGGTAGGGCCCAAATGGTTTGTACGGTTGGATAAGACATACATCAAGTGGGGTAAATCCAGATGGGCCACCGCCACATAGTCACACACAATAAAAGTGGAAGAGAGAGAGAAAGCGAGAGAGAAGAATAGAGGCACCCACAAACAAAGAAGATTCACCCACCTTAGATTTCTCCTTCCTTCTTCCGCCAATGCATGCTAGAGCTCCAATTGAATAATTTCAACGGTCGGGATCAAACTTGGATGGTGGAGATGAGAGATAGGAAAGTGGGCCACACAAGCTCTCCCATGGAAGCTTGCTTGGACGTGGGATGCTTGCTTGGAGAATGAGAGAAAATGAAAGGGAGAGAGAGAGAGAGAGAGAGAGAGAGAGAGAGAGAGAGAGAGAGAGAGAGAGAGAGAGAGAGATGATGGGAGAGAGATGTGAGGTGATGGGAAAGTTGACTTTAGGTAAGGGTGATGTAAGAGGGGGATGGGTGCTTGTACTTGATTTGATGGGATGGAGTACTTGACTTATAACATGATTTATGGGACATTCTCTTGGGATTTGCAATGTGCGGTGTTTTCCTCGAACTGAACGCGGGCCGACATCTTCTAGCCTGAGTATCGGGTCGATGCGTGAGTCACGGCATTGGAACCGCGGCGACGGTGCGGTCACCAAGGTATAGGTTTCGGGTCGAGCCGACTTTGGCATGCAAGTCTCATCTTAGGATCGTGCGCAACGTTGACCTTAGGTCAAGGATTGCCGAAATTCGACCGGAATGATCGCGGAAGCCTTCAGAACAGTACGGACTAGGATATGGGTCTTACAGCGAGGCACTCTAAAATTGAACTGCCTGAATTTTAGAACCCATTCTTAGTGAACGGTATTTCAAAAATTAGATTAGTTAAGTAATGATAACCTCCTATTTGTGCACATTTGTTTATTGAAACAAGATTATTATATATGTGTTTTATTTTTTTTTTTAACCATCCATTTTGTGTCCATCAACCCGATGGTCATATAATCAAATAAGCATAGGGGTCATTTGGCAACGTGGATTTAAAATCATATGGATGTAAAACTTTTATTAGGTGGGACCCATGTGATTAATGAAGTGGATAATCTGATTGTTGGATATTTGGATTGAGCATATCAGTGGGCCCTATGATAGATGTGATTGATTTAGATACATAAGGGGCCGTGCACTTGAATCGTGCCACATATACATAGTATTTCAAATAGACTTGAATTCTACACAATATTTTAGATAGACTTGGATTCTACCTAGTGGAGAACTTTTAGAGTAGGATTTGTGAAGGGTTAAGGTACTCCGGGCCTCATCCTTATTAATAAAGGTCTTGGCCACCTCACCCATATGTACAAAATATCCAAGATCCATTGAAGGATTTTGAAAAGTGTGTAAGGTGTGGAAGATCAAGTTCATCGATTCTCATCCAAACAATCTACTACCATTTAGGCAAGTAATTTAGATTAAGGTTTTCATTGTGTCCATAATTTATATACCAACGATCTTATATTTTGCAAATTGAGTGTGTTGAGGCACAAAAATATTTCATTGCAGGTCCATTGCATTGGTCAGAGAATTCCATGGTGCGAATCTTTTCCAGGGTTGTGCACTCCATATTTTGGTAAAAATCAGCATCCGGGAGTATTTTGGGTATTTTGGTAAAAATCAGCATATGAGGATATTTGAGGTATTTTGGTAAAAATCAGCATCCGGGGGTATTTTGGTAAAAATCAACATCTGGGGCTATTTTGGTATTTTGGTAAAAATCAGCATTCGGGGGTATTTTGGTAAAAATCAACATCCAGGGGTATTTTGATAAAAATCAGCATCCAGGGGTATTTTGGGTATTTTGGTAAAAATCAGTGAAGGAGAGTATTTTGGTATAAAGGAGTGGTTGTACACCACCATTTAAAGGAAAGCTTGGTAAACACCATTGTTTAAGGGAAAACATTGGGTATCGCCTTAAGAAAGGAGTGGTGGTGAACACCACTGTGTAAGGGAGGAATGCCTATAAATACCCCTTCCTATCCTCATTACGAGTTGGTCAGTTTGTTGTTGGAAGACAAGAAGGAGAAAGGAAGGTAAGAGAGGGAGAGAGAGAAACTGTTGCGCGACCCGCGCAACTGAAGAAGTTGTTCCACCGACTGCGCAACTAGAGAAAGTGTTCCACCATCCGTGCAACCACTTTTGCAAGGAAAGTCCTTTGCACCATCCGCGCAACCACTTTTGCAAGGAAAGTCCTTTGCGCGATCTGTGCAACCACTTTTGCAGAGAAGTCTGTTACACGAACCGCTCAACAGAGAAGTCCGTTGTGCAAACAGCGCAACTATGTTTGCAGAAAAGTCATGGCCGTAACTATGTGTGTAAAGAAAAATCCCACGCACCACTTGTTATGGAGCTTGTCCAGACGCTAGGCTTATGTTGTCCTAATGGATATAGTTTACAGAAGAAGTCGTTTGCACCACTTTTGCAAAGGAAACACCCTGCGCCACTTCTCTCTCCTTTTGTCCTAAGAGAAGCCTTATGTTTTCTTAACGGATAATCCATGCATCACTTTGTGTGGAGCTTGTCCTAAGGGAAGTCTTATGTTGTCTTAAAGGATACTCCATGTGCCACATCAAGAGGAGTTTGTAAGGGAAGCCTTATGTTGTCTTAACGAATACTCCTTGCGCCACTTCTCTCTCCTTTTATCTTAAGGGAAGCCTTATGTTGTCTTAAAGGAAACTCCATGCGTCACCTTATGAGGGAACTTGTCTTGATGCATAGCTTTTGTCCCGAAGTAAGCTCCATGCACTCCATATTCCCCAAAGGATCATCGCTCCACATTTCAAGGGATGATCGTCGCTCCACATTTCAAGGAATGATCGTCGCTCCACATTTAAAGGGTTTCACTGGAAGACTGAACAGAAGGATAATCAAAACTGATCCCAATGGTCGGATCAAGGAAGAATGAACGGAAAAATGATCAAAACTGATCTCAACGGTGGAAGGATGATCGGAACTGATCTCAATGATCAGATCAAGGAAGAATGAACAGAAAAATGATTGAAACTGATCTCAATGGTCAGATAAAGGATTTCAAGCCCGCATACCCATCTCTGTTGGGATGTGGTCAAAAAGCGTCGAAATGCTACCGAAATTGCCATCAAACTGTCTTATCTTTCATTCATTACTTTGATTGATTGTACTCTGTTTTCAAAATTAAGGGAATCCGAGGATGTAAATGAAATCAGAATAAATGTGATCATTGTTCTCTCATAGAATTCTTTGTTATCATTGAATAAATCCCTCAAATCAAACTCATTTGTTTTCTTGTTGAAACAAAATGGCGACCCTGCTAGGGATTTATTATTCGATGGTAACTTAGAAAATATTCAGAGAACATTTAACTTTTTGGCGTCTGTATAGATGCCAAAATGGCGACTCTCAACGGGAACATCCTCCCCTTCATCTCTAAAAACTAAGTACGATTTTATTTAAATAAAATAACTAACACGTTATTCTTAATACACGTGTGCTGCAATGACTTTTCTTCCGATTAAGAAGATTGTCTACTTCACACCTAACAAATTCCCAGTAGATTACATCGGCAATACGAGATCGCTACTACAGAAAGTACCAGAAAAGGTTAAATCAAGTTGTGATTAAGGATAGACAATGCCAGGTAATGTCTAAAGTAGTATCTACTTCACAAGTAGAGCAGCAAAATGATGGAGGATAGATGATAATGTGTTGGCGCACAAAATGTACGAAGTCTCCATCATGTGTTGATTTTGAGAGATGAGAAGATATCAGAGATAAGGAAGAAAGAAGAAAGAAGATTAAAAAGAGAATATATAAAGAAGAATGAAGTAAAGAGCAAGAATTCATATGTTTGCGCTGACCCGCGCAAACTATAATCGGTTGTGCAGGGTTGCGCAAATGGTTTGGGAAGTTGCACGCACTTATACAACAGTAGACTAGTTAAGTATAATAAGACCCTTGGGCGGACCTGCGCAAAGGATATAGGGTGTTGTGCTGTAACACCCCATACTTTCCAGTACTCGAGTGTTACCATGTAGATTAATTTAATATAAATATAAAAAAAAATTTATATATATAGATAATGAAACCTAAAAATATACACTATGAAATGTATATACCTTGTAAAGAGTTAAAATTTCATGCTAAAATGATATGTATGTATTTAATATATATAAGACATTATGAAAATAATATTATATTAAATGAACATAATGAATAATAATTTCACAACTAATTTCACGACATAAAATCGAATTATAAATAATAGGGTAGCATTAAATGTCTTTTATAAGTATGTATGCAAAAATCATTAGATACTTTTATAGAATTGTATATTATTTAACAATATATTTATTAAATACAAATATAAATTTAATCAAATATGATATTGTACATTTATATGATATTGTATATTATGAATTATATGTTAATGAATGTGTGATCCATAGCACGTATATAGTAGCACGTTAATATAAAATTTTTATTTATATAAGATTTTAATCATTATAATTAAAAGCAATATGTAATGTTGATAAAATTTATATTTATATTAGATTGGTTAGTAATATATTATGGAAGCCTCATAAATGGTCCATTTAGGTCTTTTAACCGTTAACGTTCGAATTCGGGATCATCTGACCATTAGATGGACAGAAAACCACCATTAGGACCTGAGATTGATTCGTATGGCCCACCTGGATTTAGGATCTGGCCCATTATTTTGTTTGGGCCTCAATGTGGTCTGACAAAGAAAGTGGATGAAGTGGATTTATCACAAACATCGCGATGGACCCCACTTGATAGGGTGCATGTGCACCTTAGCCAATGTGCTGGATGTGCACCGGACCAGCAGGAGCGGTCAGAGCTCTTTGACCGAAATTTCCTTTAAAAGGAGAGGTTCTCTCTCTCTCTCTCTCTCTCTCTCTCTCTCTCTCTCTCTCTCTCTCTCTTCGTTGAGACAGCCGACGGACAGGCGTCTGCTGTTTTTGATCACGGCCCACCATATGGTCCCCACGTTGGTGATCCAAGCCGTCCATCGTGCTGGGCGAGTCGTCCTGTCCAAAACCATGTGAGCCCTACACGTAATACCACATATGATTGCACACGACCTCCAGCGTAAACCGACCCTACAAACAGAAGTTTCCAAAAATAGAAACTGTCTACATGCTAGCCAACGATCTGCGTCCTTCTGCACCTGTCCATCCTAATCATCCACCATAAGCGCATCTCAGCCGTCCAGTTTAGCTGTGGTTTAAGGCTTCAAAACTGTAAGCGGTCTCTACTCTACCCACCGTTTTGGAGGCAGTTTCGGCCAGAGGAGATCTAGACCATTTGCTGCTCATTCGATGGTCAAAAAACATTAGGGAAATGCTATAATATGGACTAGGATCGAGCGCAACAAACCCTACCACTATTTCCGCAGCCGCCCGAGAAAAAACATCTGCCTCCTTTGTTCTAGCGAACTCACCAACCTAAACCCTTTCAAGCTTCATGAAAGCTTATCCACAAGCTTCATAGGGTCCACGCGGACCATCTGTAGGAGGTAGATTGAAGGATGAGGTGGTGTTTTTGAATCTGCCATTAATGGCATGTCACCTTCTCCACCGCTCAAAATCGGGTCAGCTCAATTCGTGATGTCTTATTTGGGTTTTCACCATCTGGCGATGGTGTTGGGAGAGAATAGTGAAGAAAACAGGAAGAAAATAGGAAGGAAAAGGGAAGAAAGAAAGAAGAATGAAAGAAATGGAAGGATAGAGAGAAAGAAGCGGACAGCGGGGGGTGAGCTCGACTTGGGCTGTACTGCACCACACCTGCTGTCAGTGCTGATCCGACTCACCGTCGAGCTAAGTCTGCTCTGGGTTTGCTGGACACTGGGAAATGGAAGGAAAGAAAAGAGAGAGACGAGAGAGACAGGGATGGGAAAGGAAGAAGAGAAGAGGGAGTGGGTGCGAGCATGGCCCGCACCATAGTTCTTCTGTCTTCGTGTAGCTCACACGAGCCGGCCGATTGGGCTTAGTCCCAGGACAGTGGAGTTCCAAATGAAAATGAGAAGGGATGTGGAGAGAGAGAGAGAGAGAGAGAGAGAGAGAGAGAGAGTGTGTGTGTGTGTGAAAGAAGGGGTGAAAGAAGATAGGTGGGTGGTTGCGGCTAGAACCGAGTCAACTAAGTTGAGACCCAGTTCGGTTGGGTCGAGTCGGGGTTAAGTTGGGCTTGAGTCTAGCCTAGGTGTGGCTGGACATTTCAGCAAAAGGAAGAGAAAAAGAAAGGAGAGAAGAGAATAAGAAAGAGAGAGGAGAGGAAAGAGAGAGAAGGAGAGAGGATGTAGAGGTGGTGGGTAAGTGGAGCCGAGTCAACTCGACCCAAGCCGAGTCGACCAAGGTGAGTCCATGTCTTTCCTACATATTGAGATTCTTTCGATTTTAATCTTCATTTTTGCCATTCTTAGGATGACGAATGTTAGGGATGAATAACACTTACTAAATTATTTATATCAATATTAGAGCTTCATATAGGACAAAATTTCCATTGTTAACTATTAGTATTTTGTCATCATTAATGGTAGGTCTTAGTATCTTCTTATTAACATTAGTATTACTAGGATATTTTGAAATCATATGGCATGATTAACTATTAGAAGTTTATTTATGCTTATATTAGTTATTATAAATAAATAAGAAATTTTTCGGTTATTAAATATTAGCATTTTATTTATCATGCTCGAATATTATCATCGATGGTAGATTGTGCAATTTAATTATCATCAGGATGATCACTACCTAATATTCACTACAACACTAACATTAATAAATATTATTAAATTAATGTTAAAATCAATTGCACACCAACTAGGGTTCAAACCCCACCTAGCCTAGACTTAAACTCTAGGTTAAAACCCTAAACCCTAGGCAATCTTAAACCCTAGGTTGATACTTTGAACATAAATAGTGAGTTAAGTTGGATCTAATGGCACAATTTCATAACTTATGGTAGGATCCAAGTGTAAGGGCATGCACACTTCTCAAGAACATTAGAAGGCAAGTTGACGTATGAGGTGATGATTCTTCCCCTTGAGCTTTCCATCTTCTCATTAGCTTAAGTTATAGTTTTTATTTAAAATCATAATTGATATCTCTCTTTATAATCACATGTGTTAGCTGGTGGAAATTGAATTGATGTATTACATGCTTTACTATTATCATGTATAATTGTTCATGCTTATGGATTTATTTTGTGGATTACTAATGGAACTTAAACTGGTACATTAGTGAAAAAATTCTCACATATGAATGTACACCCATACTTAGGATGTAACTTGACTAGTTGTGATCGTAATGGACCTTCTACTTGGTGGTTATTGAGCGGTAGTCTAGATGGATCATTGATGTGGGCCTACCATCTAGGGTTGTTGTGTCCAATGGTTTTTAAGGATGCTCTTTTATCGCATGGTCTAATACTAGCCCTATGTGGCTTATTTTAATATTAGCCCTATGTGGCTTTATTTTGATATTTTCCCTATATGGGTCTGATGTTTTATACCGTGCAACCATGTGATGGTAAGCCCTAAATATTGTAATATGATTGGCCACTAGTCGATGGGTTTTCATTAAACATCTTAAGGTGCTAGCCTCATGGGCTGGGGATGGTAGTTATGGGATACTATGCCGGAGTCGTTGGCCTACGATGGGCCATGTGCTCCCCATAGTGACCGTGAGCTTAATTAAATTGGCTAGTTGTAATTGAACTAATAATGACTTGGCTAATCATTTATACATGGCACGTATTGTTCCAACTGGTTGATGTTTCCCAAGTTCGATGATTGCATGGGTGACGGCCCACTGTCCGCACAGATGAGCATCCCTGGGGCGATGATTGTATTCACGCATCCATGCATCTAATAAGACCTGCATCATGTGTTATTTTAATTGCCTTGTTATTTTGTAACTATGCTTACCTAATGCAGCGGTGTGTAATCTTAAGGGGAATTCACACTGAGTTGGCCACTCATCCATCAAATATATAACCGTACAGGTAGCATAGGTGGCTTAAGTAACTTTTAGGTTCAGGCTGATGAAGAGTCGGGTACAAGTGCAAGGGTTGCATGACTGTATCTACCTCGAGGAGTTGCGCAGTCTTGCGGCTCAAATTTACTTGCATTCTATTATTTCTCATATATTTAGATCATGTAATTCTTATACTTATTATTTTTGGAGACATTGGTTTGTATAAGTCATTATGGCCAGCTTCTTGTATATTTAAATGATAATGAAATTTTCCTTTATGTCGATTTGTCCACACTACGTTCATTTACTTACTCTGATGAAAGAAAAAAAAATGTACACTCGAATTTGACCATCCTTTAAGGTTAACACTCGGGTTTTTGGGACACGGGTCATATACTCGGGTCCTAAAAAGTCGGGGCGTTACATGTGCACACAGGCACAATGGTGATTCAAATAGGCTAAAAGGAATGGTTGAGATTTGATGAAAGGTAGGCCCACGACATGTGTACCAAGGATTCATACGTATGGAGGTTTGAAAAATGAAATATAGTGATATCTGGAAATGAAGGGTTTGATCTTCTTTTACAAGGGGTATTATCCTGCTAAGTATGGTTAAAGGTTCGGTTATGTGTAATACCACGAAGCATAGTCTTACCTCACTCACTCAGTCCATCCTCCTTAACGGTAGCAACAATGTAGATTTCATTTTCTTCTTCGATATCAAGATGCTCGAAGTACATAGAAACACAGAAAATTTGTTAGAAAATATTAATTGGCCTTCATCAGATGAGCATGTTGCTACCTTCAGATAAGAAATTAGTTTGATTGAATTAGACGTTGCCCACCAACGAGAAGATGAATCAATTAGAGCATTCATCAGTCAATAGAGAACCCTGGGGGCATTGTCACAATTTGACAGAATAGAAAAGCAAGTCAATACGCAATTTGAAAAGAGTCAAAGTGAAGTTGCTCAATCCTCATATGAATTAATTATTTCAAAGTCTTAAGAGAACGACAACAGATATTGCCAAAGAAAGAAAGCAAAACGAAGGATCGTTAAAAGTAAAGAGTTGAAATTTTGATAAAGAGAATGTCAGCGATTTTACAAATAAGAAAGTAAAGAAAGAGTTGGGACAATTCAAGGACAATGAGAAACATACAAATGATATACTTCCTATAAGGACTCAATGGTTAGCTGTGGAAAAAAATCAAATTCCCACTGCCAAAGTATTCAAAGGAAATGAAGCAAAGAAGAAAAGGTATTCTACCGAAGATGACCAACGATAATAAAATTGTCATAAAGAAGATATGAAATAAAAGAGAAAGTAACGATATGTGGTCCCGATTGGAGATATTCACTCTATAAAAGAACAGGCAAGCAAGAAGAAAGCAAGACTAGTATATCCATCATGTGGGCAAATTTTCATACCTGTCAGTTCAGTAAAATATATCATCCCTGAATACCAAGAAGATTCACGGTGTAATTATTCAAGGGGGCAGATAAAAGCATACAAAATACGTTATCCTTGAAGATAATTACAGTTTTGATTCTGAAGATTATTAGCATAATACTTCAAAATCAAAAGGGGGAAAGATAAGAAGAATATCAAGAATGTCAAAGCCTCAAAGTATCAAGAAGGCTAAAGTTTCAGAATGAAAAGTTTTATAATGTAAAGTCTCGGAATGTCAAAGTCTCAAAATTCCGATGCTATACATAAAGAAAAGACAGACTTTCAAGCGCTGACAGTTATTGCCAAATCAACAGTAGTTACCATTATCATCGCCGTATCGCTGATGTGAAGATTATTTTATTATCGAAGTTTATCAGAATTAATATTATTACCAAGTCGAAGCTCCATTCGAACCAAATTTTATAATATCATCAATAGCAATGGGGCGATATATTAATCATTGATCTGTTATCTTCAATTATTAATCTATTATCTTTAGCAAAGCCTGTACAATCAACTATCACGTCAGTGACTAAAGCCCTAAAAGGCAACCTAGCCAAGCCCTATATGGCCAACTACGCATAAGACCCATCATTATCGCCATTCGGGCAGTAGTGAGAAGCTAGTGGCCCTAAAAAGTCCGTGAAGGCCATCATATGCATACCCATGTGGGTTGCAGATGAAGCTAATGACTTAAAGCCCTAAAAGGCCAAGAAGTCCTCAACGGCTAGTCATGGGTAACACCCATGCCATCTGTATAGCTTTCTGACAGCGTCACAGGGAACGGAGGAAAATGACCTCCCGTGAATGGGTCCGACCTTGCAGGCGAAGGAAAAGCGGGCTGCACTGTGAGCTCTCTGGCCATGTCCATAGATAGGCCAACCACGTGTAAGACCCCCCAGATCTTTGACTTGATTTCAGTATAAACTCATGAGGAAGGGCCTAAACCTACTCATTGATGGACTGGTGGCCCTAGATTTGGTACCTCAAAGGTCACCTTGTATGCCCCGTGAACTCTAGAGAGTTACTGCGGCCAACCCTGTGTGTAAATCCAACCGAGTTCACAACCCCAGTAGCTTCACTGGTCCCCTCTGATGGATCGCAGTTTGTGAACTCACCAGGCAGTGAGAAGTCCAGCGAACTTATAAGAGTTACAAAGACCATCACGTGAGACCCGACTCCACTACTCAAGAGTCTAAAAAACTGCGTGGATTCCACTACTCAAGAGCTTAAACTATGTGTTGCTCTACTACTCAGGAGCCTAAACTGTGTGAAAGTGTTAGTCCAATAGTGTCAGTCTAGTCAAGTCTAGTAGTGTCAGTCCATTCAAGTCCAGTTTAGTCCAGTCTAGTTTAATCTAGACTAGTTAAGTCAAGTCCAATTAAGTCAGGACAAGTTTAATCTTGTCTAGTTAAAGTATGATCAATCAAAAGTATACTAGCTCCACTGCTCAAAAAGTATAATCAGTCAAAAGTACACTAGCTCCACTGCTCAAAAAGCATAAACTAAGTGTAACATTCAAAATGCTGCAGATACACATTTCACTTTAGATATGATCAAATATGCAATTGCTTGAAAAAAATTTTAAATATTGAGTAAACAACATGTAAAAATGTGCTTCTCTTGAATCAGGTTTGAATTACAGCAACAACAAATGCCTTCAAGATATTGGCAATTATCTACTCAAAAGTTCAAGTCTTTAAGGTCAATTAATACATTGACAAGAGCCGTGAGGTCTTTTTGTTCTTGCTTTCTTAATAATAGAGAAATATTATCACACAAGATTCTTAAAGGTGGCAAAGAATAAGCTAGTGAAAAATCATCATTCTCTCTCGGATAATTTAAAGATTTAGATATATTCTTTGGATTTGTTAAAGGAGCAGCAAAGATTATCCATCCTTCAGGAGTATTAGCAGGCTTCACTCAGAAATATTATCTTCTGAAGAAATCTTTATGCAAAAGTTGACCTAGAAAGGGGACATGATTTATGTCTACAAAGTAATTTATGCCTTAGTCTTTCTGATTATTTCTTATCCGCAGCAGAGGAATTCATATGCCGAGAATTATGAATAATGATATCGTAAGACTCCAAGTACCATATCTAATGGAGACAAAGAACAAACGGAATCATCATCAGTAACTTATATATCCTTTGGAAGGCTATTTAATCGAAATTGAAAGAAGTCTTGTCTATTTTTCAAAATCAGTAAAGATCCAAGGAAAAGTCTATGAAGAAATGTCAAGGAGAATAAACTAGAATAGACTCAGCAAAAAGACTTAGTGGTTGAACCTTTTGGAGCTGGAAATGACATCCTCAAAAGCGCGATATAATGAGCAACAAATACAATGTGAAGCATGATGGCAAGTGCAAATATAAAATGATTAAATCATTATCATATTGTGAATATCACAATCAGCTTAAAAAGAGGAGAAGTTTTTAATATATTTTAAAAAATTATCAATGCTCCATGAAGCTAAAATTATAATGTATTGAGATACTAATTCTGATTAATTTGGCAGAAAAGACTATCATTCAAAAGCTTGGGTTATGCAGATCATGAATAAAGGAAACAATCAAAATAGTTGTTGTGGCAGGAGCAGCTTTAAAGAACAACCCCTAGATACAGAGTTTAAAGAAAGAGTTGCCAGAGTTAATCAAAGAAACCATTGCAGTAGCAGCAACATTAAAAGATAATTCTCTGGCCAAGATACTTAGGGACGAAGTCGTCACAGCTGTTACAATGGCAAGTTTCGATGAAAAGAGAATTTTATCCTCTCTAGTGAAGCATCCAGTTGATGTTACTAGCAGGGGGCATTCAAATCTTTCGTTCGAGCGCGATCATTCAAATCTTCTGTTCGAGCGCGATCATTCAAGTTTTCCGTTCACGCATGATCATTCAAGTCATCCGTTTGACCGCAATCATTCAAGTCTTTTGTTCGAGCACGATCATTCAAATCTTCCGTTCGAGCGTAATCATTTTAATCTTCCGTTCGAGCCTAATCATTCAAGTCTTTCGATCAAGCGCGATCATTCAAGTTTTTCGTTCGAGCGCGATCATTCGATCTTTTAGTCAAGCATGATCATCTAGTCATCCTTCAGTTGCAGTTCATTTAGTTCCTTGGTCAGAGGAAGATCGATCCTCCATTTGATTTCAGGAATCAATCAAAGAAGGATCGAGGGGACATCTGTTGAGGCACAAAAAATATTCCATTGCAGGTCCATTGCATTGGTCAGAGAATTCCATGGTGCGGATCTTTTCTAGGGTTGTGCACTCTGTATTTTGGTAAAAATCAGTATCCGGGAGTATTTTGGGTATTTTGGTAAAAATCAGCATTCGAGGGTATTTTGGTAAAAATCAGCATCCGGGGGTATTTTGGTAAAAATTAGCATCCGGGGGTATTTTGGTAAAAATTAGCATCCGAGGTATTTTGGGTATTTTGATAAAAATCAGTATCTGGGGGTATTTTGGTAAAGATCAGCATCCGAGGGTATTTTAGGTATTTTGGTAAAAATCAGTGAAGGAGAGTATTTTGGTATAAAGGACTGGTTGTACACCACCATTTAAAGGAGAGCTTAATGAACACCATTATTTAAGGGAAAAGTTTGGGTATCGCCTTAAGAGAGGAGTGGTGGTGAACACCACTGTGTAAGGGAGGAATGCGTATAAATACCCCTTCCTCTCCTCATTACGGGTTGGTCAGTTGGTTGTTGGAAGACAAGAAGGAGAAAGGAAGGTAAGAGAGGGAGAGAGAGAAACTGTTGCGCAACCTACGCAACTAGAGAAGTCAGTTGGGTAACCCGTGCAACTGAAGAAGTTGTTCCACTGACCGCGCAACTAGAGATAGTGTTCCACCATCCGCGCAACCACTTTTGCAAGGAAAGTCCTTTGCGCCATCCACGCAACCACTTTTGCAAGGAAAGTCCTTTGCGCGATCCGCGCAACCACTTTTGCAGAGAAGTCTGTTGCCCGAACTGCGCAACAGAGAAGTCTGTTGTGCGAACCGTGCAACCATGTTTGCAGAAAAGTCATTACGCGAACCTCACAACTATGTGTGCAACGAAAAATCCCATGCGCCACTTGTTATGGAGCTTGTCCAGATGCCAGCCTTATGTTGTCCTAACGGATATAGTTTGTAGAAGAAGTCGTTTGCACCACTTTTGCAAAGGAAACCCCCTGCGCCACTTCTCTCTCCTTTTGTCTTGAGGGAAGCCTTATGTTGTCTTAACGTTACTCCATGCGTCACTTTGTGTGGAGCTTGTCCTAAGGGAAGCCTTATGTTGTCTTACCGGATACTCCATGCACCATATCAAGAGGAGTTTGTCCTAAGGGAAGCCTTATGTTGTCTTAACGGATACTCCCTGCGCCACTTCTCTCTCCTTTTGTCTTAAGGGAAGCCTTATGTTGTCTTAAAGGAAACTCCATTCGCCAACTTATGAGGGAACTTGTCCTGATGCATAGCTTTTGTCCTGAAGTAAGCTCTATGCACTCCATATTCCCCATAGGATCATCGCTCCACATTTCAAGGGATCATTGCTCCATATTTCAAGGGATGATCGTCGCTCCACATTTCAAGGGATGATCGTCGCTCCACGTTTTAAGAGTTTCACTGGAAGAATGAATGGAAGGATAATCAGAACTGATCCCAACGGTCAGATCAAGGAAGAATGAGCGGAATGATGATCAGAACTGATCTCAACAGTCAGATCAAGGAAGAATGAATGAAAGAATGATTAGAACTGATCTTAATGGTCAGATCGAGAAAGAATGAATGGAAGGATGATCAAAACTGATCTCAACGGTCAGATCAAGGAAGAATGAACGGAAAGATGATCGAAACTGATCTCAATGGTCAGATCAAGAAAGAATGAACGAAAAGATGATCGAAACTGATCTCAACGGTCAGATCAAGGGTTTGAAGCCCGCACAACCCATCTCCTTTGGAGATGTGATCAAAAAGTGTAGAAATGCTACCGAAATTGCCATCGGACTGTCTTATCTTTCATTCATTACTTTGATTGATTGTACTCTGTTTTCAGAATCAAGGGAATCCGAGGATGTTAATGAACTCACAATAAATGTGATCATTGTTCTCTCATAGAATTCTTTGTTATCATTGAATAAATCCTCAAAATCATACGCATTTGTTTTCTTGTAGAAACAAAGTGTTGCATTTGGTATCAAAGCCTACTGTGCATCAATTATGGCAAAATTTCAGCTATTTTTTTGTGAAATCTTACGCCATCATCCATGAGGATGCTTATTGGGGTGGTGCCTTATAAAAGCAATTTGCATGCTGATCCATTGGCCATGTGGATATGATAAGGTCGATCTTAACTATTATTTTTGATGACTATTGGTCATTTTAGACATGTGCTATGTGCCTTAGAATAAATAATGTTATATTAATTTTATTCTTTATGGGTTATATGAGGAGTATGCACTACATCCTCTGGTCCTTTGAAACTTGAGATTGGACACACTTGTCATTGACTAGGGAGAGTTATATTCCATAGATTTTAGTACCTTGATGAACCATAACTAGGATAGATGAGTAGGACAAATTTATGGACATCATTCTTTAAGACATATAATCATCCTATGTGAGGGTACTGACTTGGGTCCGGATGGAAGGTCTCCACCATCAAGAATGACTTAGTGTTGATTGTGCCTTTAGCCCTTACCATACTTGGGAGTGTGGCTGTGCCATGGAGATGAAATTCTGGTATGGACCTTTGGACACTTACGTTGTGGATCAAAGTTCAAGTCTTTAGGGACCCATTAGCCTGGATTGTGAATATGTGATGAAGGAGGTACACATTAGTTGATGAATTCTTAGACTTGAGGATATGTGAGGGTTTTGGATCTTGAGTAGACGACTTTAGCTCACTTTACAAGTTTCCTATATGCCATCAAAAGTAGATGATGTTATGTAAATTCATTGGGATTCATTAATTCTTACACGAACCATTAAGGAATACATTGTTTACCATGAGACTTATTTAGAGCAATATCTAAATAGGTTGGGGAGTTATTAAGCAGTTTTTCCACAGGGCCCAACACACAAAAGGATTTAATTGGTTTAAGAAGGTTACGAACTGTTAAAATTTTATTTTAATTGTTAAATCATTTTGATCACACTTGATGATATGTATGTCCCACATATGATGATTCACTTGATGATCAACATGGGATCTAGATCATGAGTGAATGACCTTGATAGTCAAAGGATTGGATCATAGGCATGTTCATTTTTAAGATGAATCAATGGGCTTTATTCATAGTAGGATACATCAAAGTATGCAAGGTGGTGGAGCATCATACTGAGTGCACTCATGAAACCCTAATCTCTCATCTATTTAATTATCCTATTGTAGAGGAGATTCCATCATGAGAGTGAGAGAGGAGCTAAAATGACCCCCCACCCCCAATTGGACATTTGATGCAGGGAAGGACGTGAGGTCGAGCACCGTCGTCCTCAAGGGGATAACTATTTCGAATCCACGTAACTTCTCTGGAATCCTCACAGAGACTCCTCGAATCCACAAGGAAAAGAATAAGAAAATAGAAAATAAATTCTATAAAATTTGAAATTGATTGATGAATGAAATAAACGAGTACATAACCCTTTAAATAGGGTTACTAAGCAATGTAAGAAATTTCAGAATCAAACTACAAGTAAAACTCCTAGAATTCGCAACTTACTATAAATATTAAACTTACTATTTATAGACGGTCATGATGTCTACTAGTGCGTAAGGTTTTCTGCCAAAAATACTAAGTGTCCTATTTAGCTTCACCAAGCTATTCTCCTAATTATTCTAAGCACTTTTCATGTTAAGCACAACTCCTAAAGCCCAACAGATGAAGAGTTATAATCAAACTAAAACTTACTATCTTTAGTAAAAACGGAATTAAAACAGGGAAACGACCATCAATCTGATGCTATTTTGCAAATCCGGCTTGCTTAACTCAACATAGCGAGGTTGGGTGGCTAAAGTAGCTTGTCCTACCCCAAAATCATATATTTTACATTTGATAACTCATTCCAGTCTGCGAGATACGTCCGTTTTAAGTTTTGACAGTTCAGATCATCTC
This sequence comes from Magnolia changhungtana, assembly GCA_030180095.1. Lineage (NCBI taxonomy): Eukaryota > Viridiplantae > Streptophyta > Magnoliopsida > Magnoliales > Magnoliaceae > Magnolia > Magnolia changhungtana. The sequence continues at coordinate 3,198,121 of JASAUF010000198.1, read as the reverse complement.
TGTCTTCGATCGGGCCTTTACTGGTCCATCTTGGCCATGAAATTATCTGCAGCCTGCTCTACATCATCTCCTCCACTTCAAAAGAACTCATCCTCGACTTCTCATCCTACTTCAGTTCATGATACTCGATCAGGTCCACGACGTTGGAGGTCTTTGAGATCTCCATGTCACCTGAAAGATCAACAACGTAAGCGTTGTCATTGATCTTTCGGATCATCGGCACCAGTCCAATCTTCTTGCTCTTCAAATTTTTGTACGTCCCGGTTAGAAATCTCTCCTTGCATAGATGGATCATAACTTGGTCGCCTACCTCAAACACCTTTTATCACCGATGCTTGTTAGCTTGCTCCTTATACTTGTCGTTCGAGGTGTGTAACTTGTCTTGTACCTAAGCATGAATGCCCTTGATCTTGTCTACCATATGTTCTACTGCAATACTCATACCTGGGAGTTTGGGCAAAGGAAACGAGTCTAGTGTGTGGTGAGACACTCGGCAAAAAATAACCTAGAATGGGGACTTTCCTGTCAAGCGGTTTACCATGTTGTTGAATGCAAACTCCACTTGAGATAAGGCTAAATCCCATTGTTTCAGCTTTTCTTTTAAAATACATTGAAGGAGGTTCTCCAATGTGCTATTCATAACTTCAGTTTGCCCGTCGATCTGTGGGTGGTAGGTACTGCTAAACTGAAGTCGTGTACCAAACCGGTTTCACAAAGTCCGCCAAAAGTGGCTAATGAACTTCGTATCACGGCCAGAAGTGATAGTCTTAGGGATCCTATGTAGCCGCACGACCTCTCTGAAGAACAAATTTGCCACGTGTGTCACGTCGAGGGTCTTATTGTATGGTATGAAGTGAGCCATCTTCCAGGAACGATCTACCACTACTAACACCGAATCGATGCCACGCTGTATTCGTGGGAGACCCAACACGAAGTCCATTAATGGATCCTCCAAAGGGCCGTTAAGTACATGTAACGGCATGTAGAGGCTTGTATTCTAAGTCTGCCCCATGGAGATTTGGCAAACATGACAATGCTGCACAGCTCTACCCACATCACATACTAATTGTGGGCAGTAGTACCGTTCTTCAACAAGTGCTTGTGTTTTATCCCATCCAAGGTGTCCACTAAGGCCACCTCCATGTATCTCTTGGATGATTCGTTCCCTTAACGAACTTTTAGGGATGGACAGTCGATTCCCATTAAAAAGGAACCCATCTTGCATATTTTCGTCACCAGGGTGACCTTCTTGGCATCTAACCCATGCATCCTTAAAGTTGTCATCATCGGCATATAGGTCCTTGAGGCGCTCGAACCTAACAACCTCACTGCTCATAGTGACTAACAAAGTTGTACGACCACTCAGTGCATCGGCTACTTTGTTCTGTTGCCCAGACTTATGTTTCATCATAAACATGAATTCCTGCAATAACAAAATCTACCCAGCGTGCACACAGTTAACGTTAGCATGGCTATTAATGAATTTGAGGGCTTGATGGTCTATGTAAGGTATGAATTTTCTTTGAATCAAATGGTGTTGCCAATGTTGCAGTGCTTAGACCACTTTGTACAATTCGATCTCAAATGTTGACCACTTCTTGCGTGCATCGCTAAATTTCTCACTGTAGAAGGCTACTAACATACCTTCTTGAGAAAAAACTCTCCCAATTCCGACATATGAGGCATCACATTCGACTTTAAAGAATTTGTCGAAGTTGGGAAGTATAAGAATCGGGGTTGTGGACAAATTGTGTTTAATTTAAGCAAAGCTCCTATCAGCCTCATCAGTTCACTGAAACTGCCCCTTCTTCATGCAATCTGTGATTGGTGACATAATGGTACTAAAATTCTTCATGAACCAACAATAGAATGTCACCAGTCCGTGAAAGCTCCATACCTCGTGAATATTTGTAAGAACTGGCCATTCCTGATTGCCTTCACCTTTTTCTCTTCCACCCAAATGCTAATGGATGTCACGACAAAGCCCAAAAACAACAGGTTATCGGTCATGAAGCTGCATTTTATTAAATTGAGATACAATTTATTTTCAATGAGCACTTGAAGTACCTTCTTGAGGTGTTCCATATGGGTGGCTCCAGCTTAACTGTATATCAAAATATCATCGAAATAGACCACAACGAACCACCCAATGAATGGTTTCAGAACTTGGTTCACCAACCTCATGAACGTGATAGGTGCATTCGAAAGACTGAAGGGCATGACCATCCATTCGTACAACCCGTCATTAGTCTTAAAAGTCGTCTTCCACTTATCACCTGACCATATTCAAATCTAATGGTAGCAGCTCCTTAGATCCAATTTAGAGAATAATTTTGCGCCCTTAAGCATGTCCAACATATCGTCCAGCCGTGGTATGGGAAACCTGTATTTTATGGTGATTTTGTTGATGGCTCGGATGTCGACACACATGCGCCAACTCCTATCTTTCTTGGGAGTTTATAGAGCAGGTACGACGCATGGGCTCATGCTTTCTTGGATAAGACCCTTATGAATCAGTTCCTCCACTTGCCCCTATAAAATTTTGCACTCCTTCGAACTCATCCGATAGGGAGGACGATTGGGTAAGCTAGACCCAGGGACAAGGTCAATATGGTGTTAGATGTCTCGCATGGGAGGTAATCCATTGAGAAGGTCATCAGGCCAAATTTCTTTAAACTTATGCAATAAGAGTTTTAGTTCATCAGGGATATTATTGGGATCGAGTTCTTTTCCTTTTACAATTAGTGCATAGGCCTATCTTGTTTCTTTGGATTCCTCTACGAAGTCTCGTATGGCTAAGATGAAACAACCCTCATCTTTAGAAGTTTTAGGTAGTCTCTCTAGATCCATAGGGGCCAATATTGTTTTTCGACTATCCTTGACAAAAATATACACATTATCTTGCCCTTTATAAGTGGCGTAACAGTCAGATTGCCAGGGTCGACTGAGCAGTATGTGACATGCCTCTATGTCAACCACATTGCATACTACTTCATCTTTATAATGCATGCTAATTGAAAAGGATATGGTGCACTGTTCAGTTACCTTTGTTTCACTAACCTTCTTGATCCAACTGATTGTATATGGGGAGAGATGACACTCTATTTTCAATTACAAGTTTTCTACCATTACCATGGATATGATGTTCTCGCCGCTCCCACTGTAAATGATCACATCACAGACTTTTCGATTCACCTATACCTAGCTTGGAAGATGTTATGTTGTTGTGGGTGTACTTCCTTCCTTGGCGCATACAATAGTCGCCTCACAACGAGCGTTTCTCCATGATCCTATTGAACCCAACCTGACTCATCCGTCTCGTCTTCTGTGGCGTGCTCTGGTCTTCAATACCGAGATCCTCATCAGCATTTTCAGCACTACCATCATTGATGGTGAGGTTCGCCACTTGTCGCTGGGGACAAGTATTTGATAGGTGACCTGGCTGGCCACAACGAAAGCAATGGTCCGACCTTGGCCAAGCTTAAGAGTTCGGGATCCTGCTTGGGCCAACAGCAGCTGATACGCTCCTTTAGGGCCTAGCTTGCCTACTTCCTTAATCTCGGTTCATGGGTGAAGGAGGTTGAGTGCGTGATCCTAAGGGCTCCTTCTCCCTTGGTTGCGGAGCTCTCTAGGTTGGACCCGCCGTGGCAACCTTAGCGCTAGGATAGGTCTGTGGGTTGGGACGTTCAAGTTGTACTTCCGATCAGGTAGCCAACTTCATAGCATCATTCATTGTCCAAACAGATTGTATCTGGACCCGATCCTGGATTGCCATATGCAACCCACCGTTGAATTGAACAACTTACTGCGATTAAGTTTCGACCAAATTATTACGCGCCACCAAGAGGTAGAATTTTTCTACGTAATCTCTCACCGTTTGACTACCCTGCCGACAATTTTGGTATTTTTGGAATAGTACATGATCATAGTCGCTAGGGAGGAATCATACGCATAGTAGTTGTGTCACGCCCCAAACTCGAAAACCGGGCTCACAAAATTCCCGATCGTCGAATCCGGTATCGACCGCCTCTGTAGTACCCCATTCTCAGCTTCCAATGTCCATACACCAGATTTCGATCCTGAGATCTTACAAGGAGGATTTTTAATGTACATTTGTTTCATAACAAGCATAAGCACAAGTTTCCCCAAATCACAAAGACAACATCATCATCACATATCCACTAATATAAACATTTAAATACAATGCTGAAAGGAAAATACATATATCAAAAATCAAAGCTCCAGAAGACCGCTACACTCTTCAAGCTCAATGTTGTTGTAACCTAACATCACTTGCATCATCTATCGCACATAAGCTTATAGAAAGCTTAGAGGGTGGTGTAAGTATGTGCGATACACGTGCCAAGCATATAAATATCATAACAAGTGGAAATACTGGCAATCCATGAGTCGTGCAATATCAGAGTAATACAGAAACATGTTGGTAAGTCCATAAATATCATCAGCCTTATCCAGGCTATGCAATGCAAAAACATAATAAGCCAATATCATATGCTGAGGATACAATACAATATACAAATCCTGACGAGTCTACGAATGTCATCAACCTTATCTAGGCTATATAAATGTAGAAATATAGCAACCCAGAATACAATATGCCACGGATGTAGTGTAATATGCGGTGCGAATGAAATGATCAAGCTGGAGTGTGAAGTCGAGATGATAGTACGTAGTATCGCAGGCTATAAGGTCCATCACAAGAGACTTCTATCCAAACCAGTCCTATACCTAAATTTGGATAGATGACTCAATGTGGTAAACTCTTGACCTCAGGTTAGTCATGCGCCCCAACCAAAATCCTTGTCATTGCGAAGATACACATAATAATTAGTTGCGCACCACCAGCCCAAGTGGATAGTGAATGAATGAATGAATGAGTATGCAACTCCTGCTTAATAAATCTACATATCAATACTGTACATCTTTAGGATCATCACCGGGGTCTAGTACACTCTACATGTAATCGTCACCCACTAGACATGCAACCATGCAAGTGGAAGAAACCTCACTATCCGCCTGGCCAGTAGTCAGCCAATATCTACTCGGCACATCAATAGTGGACCCAATTATGAGCTGGTCAAACTCAGCCTAGCTATGCCCACTACCCTCGGGCGAGTAAGGTCACAACCCCTTCCCAACCGACCACGACACAGTGGGAGACACGGCCTACTGGTATTCGGCACTCAGGCGCTCATGCATCCACTCGGTCTAGACGTTGGGACGTCTCCTGGCCACAGAGGTTTAGGGATTTTCACCTAAGGATATTTATGGTGCCCCGATGCTAGGAACAGATTTTCAGTGTCCCATCTGGCCATCCACGACATGCCTGTGGAGGCCATGGCCCAGATGTCGCTAAGGCGTACAGTAATCACAATACACAATGTAAGATGCATGAGTCATACAATCCAGTCATGCATCAATCCTACGTATACCGTGCACTCATGTGAGACAATCTCCGCCTATCAGGGAGTCTTATAACAACCTGCCCAATGACATATGCAATAGTCAACCACATCTCATAACAAATATGCAGATGATGCGTATGGGCATGTATCATGATGTTATGCTGTCACACACTCATAATCGGTATCAACAACCGACATCGATAATTGGCATCGATAATCGAAATTGGCCTCGACAATCAGAATCGGCCTCGATAATCAGTCTCAACAATCGAAATCGGTGAGAATGGGCCTAACAAGGCCTAAAGGAGGTCATAATATGGACATTTAACCATCATTGCCCATCAATGTGGACATTTAACTAACATTGCTCCCAAGGAGTGGCCCACATAAAGTCAAATGTATAGTGGGCCCATGGCCTCAAACAAGGGCCTAATACACATCACTATGGGCCTCACTCATGGGCCGCATATACATCACAATGGGCATCGGCACATGGGCATAAATACATCACATCGGGCCTCACTCATGAACCCACGAATACATCATACCGGCTGCATATGCATCACAATGGTCTCATAAACATCAAGTGGGCCACATCAATGGGTTACACCAGGGCCTCATAAACATCAAGCGGGCGGCATCAACGGGCCACACTAATGGGCCTCATAAACATCAAGTGGGCCGCACCAATGGGCCTCATAAACATCAAGTGAGTCGCATCAACGGGCCTTATATATATTAAGGTGGGCCTTATACATTCCTAAAAATGAATAATTTGAAGGATCATCTAGACCATACAACAACTAATAGTGGAGATAATGATTTCTACTATTAAAATCCTACAAGGCCCACCACAGAAAATCATGAGAGCACCCACACCCATCGTTAAAACATTTATAGGACCCACCACAGAAAACCGTGAGAGTACCCACACCCACCATTAAAGCATTTATAGGACCCACCGTTATGTATTTTTGAGATTCGACCTATTCATAAGTTAACATGGAGATAGATAAAGTGAAAGCAAAAACATCAGCTTGATTGGAACTACCGTGGCCCTTAAGAAGTTTTGAATGGTGGATGTCACTGTCCCCACTATTTTCAATGGTGGGGTCCGCTTGAACTATAGATCTGTCTCATTCTTTTCTCATGCCATAAAACGATCTCCCAAAATGGTTGAGTGGTATGGATACAACACATGCATCATGGTGGGTCCCACCGTCTAAGGTCTGGACGGTGTGGCTACACAAAGCATACATCATGGTAGGGTCAACATGGGTGGACGGTCCAGCTGAAAAATAGATGGATGACATAGATATAGCACATACCTCGTGCGTTGGGCCCATGGGGCTTGGGACGTCAATACAACAGCTATTTTGCTGGTGTATGCATACACTAGCCAATCCTCTTGCAGGTGAGTCCCACGTGGAGCCCACCATAACGTTTATCTTACATCCAGTTTGTTGATAAGGTCACAAAGACCTAAATCAGGAGGAAGAACAAATTTCATATTTATCTAAAACTTCTGGGGACCTAAAAAGGGTTTCAAAGGTAGACGTTAAACCTCCTACTACTTTTCGGTGGTGTGGACAACCTGAGTTCCGTGAATGGCTGATTTTTAGGGGATCGAATTTCCTAAAGGGGACCCATCAAATGCATGGTGTGGATGTTTAACATACATCATGGTGGGGCCTGTGGCGTGGCCCACGGTCCCTGCCCGTTAGAAGCAACAAGACGTTACTTGCTGCAGCATCCTTTAGACGTTAGCAGTAGCAGTGTCACTAGTTTATATATATATATATATATATATATATATATATTCTAAGGAATTTCATAGGTGGGGCCCACATAAGGAAGATCTATTCCACAGATTGGGTCCCTGGGCTCGTGACGGGTCTAACAAGCCCAATATTTAGCATGTTTTGACTCACAGAATCATCCCAACGAGCCCTAACAAATTAAATCACACAAAACCACTATTTTCTACAATATGGCCCGCCAGCAATTCAATTCAGCTTCATTTTTCAGCTCAACGCCTAAAATGAGCCGAGAAGTAAGGTGGACGGTATGGATCAGATACATACATCAAGGTAGGGTCCATGTGTGTGGACGGTGTAAATATAAATAAAATATATACATCACGTGGGCTCCTTGGGTGGATGGTGTACCTTTAACACATATACCTCGGTGGGTTTCCACCGTCCAGATAACTAGACGGTGGATGGCATGGATGAAACGCATACATCTGGTGGGTCCACAAGTGTAGCCCACTAGCTTGTATCAAGCCGACATTTGATTTTTCCTCCAATTAGGCCTGTCCAAAGGGACTGCCAGGTGGGCCCACTTAGTGGACGGCATGGGTAAAATACATACTTCGTGGTGAGGTCCATCTAGGTGGGCCACAAGGCCTCATCGTCACCATAAAAATGAAAGAGAGGGAGAGAGAGAGAGAGAGAGAGAGAGAGAGAGAGAGAGAGAGAAAGAGACGGTGAGATAGAGGGACCCCACCACTATGGGCCCCTCTTTGCTTACAACCACATACATGAAAATGGGTCCCATCATAAATGGGCCTTTTATCAAATATCACGATCTAAGGCTATGATCACCCACCTTTGATCATGGACTTCTCCTTCCACTGATGCGTTCTAGAGCTCCAAGAGATGCATTTCAACAGTTGGGATGATCTTTGGAGGGTGGGATTGGATGGTAGGAAGGCGGGCCACACTAGCTCTCTCCCATGGAGCTTGGACGTTTCTCTTGGGAGCTTGCTTGAAAATGGAGAAATGAGAGAGAGAGAGAGAGAGGATAGGATGTAAAGAGAGAGAGAGAGGGGATGGGTGTGAGTGATGGAGTGATGGGTTTATTTAATAGGTAAGGGTTGTAAGAGAGAGAGTTGACTTTGGGAATGGTGTTGTACTTGACATTTGATGTGTGATGTGTACTTGATTGATGAGATATATTCTCTCGAGATTTGCAACGCATGACTTTTTCCTAAAATTGAACGCAGGCCCACATCTCCTGGCCCAGGTATCGCCTCAGTGAGCGAGAAGCGGCATCGAAACCGCGGCCATAGCGCGGTCGCAAGGGTACAAGTCTCAGGTCGAGCCAACTCTAGAATACCAGATACGACTCAAGGTCGCGCGCAACTGCTATCTACGCATTGCGGTTCACCGAAATTCAACCGGGAGGACCGTGGAAGCCTATGGAACGGTACGGGCTAGGATACGGGTCTCACAAGTTGTTTCATCCGCTGTCATACGCAGATTGGTACTTTCGTATGTCTCGTCTGTGCAAGTTGTAGTTGCTCCCACCAAGTTGAAGCTTCGCCTTTCAACTTGTATGCCACAAGCTTAACCTTTTTTGCTTCAGAGATGTCCATATAGAGGAAGAATTGCTTAACTTTAGAAAGCTAATCGAGCAAATCCTCAATATGTAGTTGGCCATTGAAGCTAAGAATATCGACCCTCATCTTGAACTCCCGATCTGTTCGATCTACTCGATCGCTACCTTGTCTGGGATATTGGAGGACTATGTCATCGACTTCTTCGTCGCTAGATCCTCCTTCCTCAGGAATGATCCTTTAGTTCGTTGCTAGCACTATTCCACGATCAGGGTGATTGCGAGTTCCAACAATAGCCGGAGGTAGATTACCACTATGAAGAGCTGCCCTACGGCCTCCATTATGCGATCTACCATGCCATCAATGGAAGCTTGCAGCCCTTGCATGAATTGCCGATTCTTTCGCTATGATGCTTCAAAGGCTGTTAAAAGATCATCACATGGAGCACCATCCACAGGATTGTTGCCCAACCTGTCGTTAGAAGCCATCGATCCGAGGAAAAGCCTCGCTCTGATACCAAACTGACGCAGGGAAGGACGTGAGGTCAAGCACCGTGTTCCTCAAGGGGATAACTATTCCAAATCCACAGAACTTCTCTAGACTCCTCACAAAGACTCCTTGAATCCACAAGGAAAAGAACAAGAAAATAGAAAATAAATTCTATAAAATTTAAAATTGATTGATGAATGAAATAAACAAGTTCACAACCCTTTAAATAGGGTTACTAAGCAATGGAAGAAATTTTAGAATCAAACTACAACTAAAACTCCTAGACTCGCAACTTACTATAAATATTAAACTTACTATTTATAGATGGTCGTGATGTCTACTAGCGCACAAGGTTTTCTTCCAAAAATAGTAAGTGGGGTATTTGGCTTCACCAGGCTGTTCTCCTAATTATTCTACACACTTTTCATGTTGGGCGGAACTCCTAAAGCCCAACGGATGAAGAGTTATAATCAAACCAAAACTTTTTATTTTTAGTAAAATGAAATTAAAACAGGGAAACAACCATCGATCTGATGGTATTTCACAAATTCGACCTGCTTAACCTAGCATAGTGGGGTTGGGTGGCTAAAGTAGCTCGTCCTACCCCAAAATCATATATTTTACGTCAATAACTCATTCCAGTCTGCGAGATACGTCCATTTTAAGTTCTGACGATCTAGATCATCTCGGTCTCCGATTGAGCCTTTTCTGGTCCATCTTAGCTTTGAAATTATCCATGACCCACTCTACATCAACGTCCTACCCTTGTAAGAATTGAAAAGAGAGAAAACGTGAGATATCTCCCCTTCCATCATTTCCTTAGCTTGCATCTTTCATTCCCTATGGTCTACTGAAGTGGATGGTTGTTGTTTCTTTTGCCCTTACCAGATGTTACAGATTCTCTCTTGGGTTATCCCTTCATCAGTAAAAGATCGAGGAGAGATTCCTTTGGTTAGGAGATTTGCATTGATAAATCTACATCATGGAGTTCATTTACGCAACCCATCGTGTCTGGATTCAATCTAAAACATCCATATGGTTGTCTTCTCTCCCTCATTCTCGATGCTACTACATCAATGGCAATGGCCGCTATCTTCTTTGGTGTCTGCTATGCCAACATTAATGGTGATCGTCATCTTTGGTGATAACAATGTCCCTACCCTTACTATTTTCAACATCCACGACAACAACTACATAAGCCATTGTCACCTCCGGAATCTACTATGATAGCTACAATGGTCGTCATTATAGGTCATATCAAGATCGAGTATTTTTCAATGGAAAGCTTAATATAAGAGGGTAAGAGAAAGGGATTTTTTTTGTCGAGGGTTTTAGAATGAGCTCTCCCTGCTAACACCAATTATCTTGACCAATGGCCATGGCCACCATTAATTTAGACATCAATAGTAAGGACAACAACCATTCTCCAATGGAAATCAAAAGTTAGTTCTCTCCCTATCACACCCTAAAATTTGGCACCTGAGTATAGGGACTCTAGTCCGGAGTTCGAGGGCGTAAGATAAATAATGAACAAATGCTTAACACTATTCAGCACTTTCATGTCCAATTATATATTTGCATTCACATTCATTCATTACTTATATTAAGAAACTAATTTGCATTAAATCATCATCATAACTATAATATTCATGTTTAATTCATCAATCACTACTCTCTAGTGTACTAAACAAGTCCTCATTAATTAAATCAAGTAGTCAACTCCATAGACTTTAGTACATTAAATCTTCAAATATGAAATAAGAAAATAACTTTGAAGTAATCTTCTAGAATCCCTCTTCCTTTAGAAACGTCTCATCCAAATCGTCACTTGAAACTGATTGTCCACAATAAAGGAGTGAGCTAAAAAGCCCAATGAGTTAGTGAAGATATGAACTTGATTGTTGGAGTTAGTGAATGAAATTTTGGGTCGTTACCCATTCTTAAAGGGTTGATCTTGATTGTTGGAGTTAGAGAATATATGAACGTAGTCATATGAATTAAACAAAGTTATTCCACCCATCAACGGTCAACATTGGCAATACCTTGGGCCAAATCAGACTTCCATTATAATGGTCCATTGAGGGCAGGACCATGAAGCGAGCCATGAATTTAGGAATATTTGAAGGTTGGAACTGGGTGTGCCAGCCACCAAAGTGACCTTAATCAGTAAATTATTTTTATTCTAGACTCATGTATATGAGTTTCGGTAATTCTTCACATGATATTAAGATTACATTAGAATGTGTTTGTGTTCACAGTGAATGGTGATTAGAATATAGAGGCATCATCGTTTGATATGATATGAGTTGTGTGGAGTAATTAATGTTGGTAATATAAGTTTAAAAGATCAATCTCACCTAAAATTATTTGGCGTCTCAGATTTATGTAATCAGCATGGATTAACTTCATATTTAGTAAAATCGCTTGTGTTTTGTGACTACCGACCAAATGAATGGCCGTGATCATACGTCAAGATCTTACCATAATCGATGAAGTAGGCTCATCATCATTCTAAGTAATTTGATTAAAGGCTTCAATCAATTAAATAAAAAGAAATACTTGTTTTCTTTCTTTAGTTTATGTTCATGTATTGCTTAAATGGAACATGTATATTAATTTATGTGAGTATGTCTATTTATATATTAAACTATGAACTTTTTCAACATTCCAATTCAATATAATTATGTACCCTCTTTAACTGAAGCTAATTATCTCAGATGGAAAGAATCTATTGAGATTGTCTTAGGTTACATAGACTTGGACCTTTCCTTCGAAGAGGGTAAACCTCCTAACCTATCTGACACCGATTCAAAGTTAGAGATCTCATATTACAGGGCTTAGCTCAAGTTTAATAAAATATTTCTCAAAATCATGAAGCATTCGATTTCAAAGACATTGGAGGGTGTCATACCTGACACGACAACACAAAGGAATTCCTAACCAACATAGGAAACCAATTTTAAATTTTAGATAAAGTAGAGACAAGATTACTTCTACATAAATTGACTAGTGCATCTTACTACGGTTGCAGAAATATTTGAGAGTACATTTAGGGTTATGATGGAGTTTCAAAAATTTATGCATTGGACCTAAAGATAGAAGATGAAGTCTTTGTCTTCTTAGTTCCAAACTCTCTCCCTTCTTAGTTTGGTCTAATTTAAATCAATTATAACACCTAAAAAGAGAAGTAAATATTGAATGAACAAATCTCTCAATGCCTTCAAGAGGAAGAGAAGATCAATAGACAGGTAATAACACATAGTGCACAACTTAGAGCTTTTAAATACGGGCACAATGGGAATAGAAAAAGAAAGAAAATACTAAGTAATAAATTCCAAGCCCTACAGCCAGTGTGTTGAAGTTAGTGCCCTAGAAAACTATTTATGACCTTATCCACTTGGCACATGGATGTGATTGGACGGATCTCAATTGTTGATTATGGTGATCATGGGTCATAAATTGGACATGAGATATGCCTTAGAAAGATTTAGTGTTGCTCTCATCTTATGATCATTAGGTTTGTTGAGAACCGATTCCTTTGGTTATCCTTAAGAACTTGAGATTGGACATGATGATTATTGATTTAGTGTAACACCCCGGATTTTTGCTAACCTGGGATTAGACGTCCTTAGGCAATGGATCAATCCTAACACAGGTTTAACTTCTTAAACGCTCAAATAAAGCCTCAAATCCCTTTGAACCCATTTCCTTCACAAATCTCACCCTTCACCACCTTGATCTTTCAATTCTTCTAAGAACTTTCACCCTAGACACTATCTTAAACTAGCTAAGTAATATAACTTGGATCACTTTATATATAAACTACAAAGGCCTGAGTACCACCTCGACCAAAAATCACTTAGGACTAAATCCTTTAGAAATGAGACAAAGTAACTAGGTGTGAAACCAGATTAGCTACGAAATCCGTTCGAATCACTTTAAATACGTTCTGCAAGACCCAAAACTTGTAGAATCATTGACGCTAGGTTACCCCAAAATCTAGGATCAATCTCATTTCCTAATGAAACGAAACTTCGTATTAGGTCTAGACCGCACATCGAAAATCCGATTAACGCAAAGTTAAGGACTTAGGATCGCCTCGTTGGGCTTGACAATCATCTCAAAAATCAGGTCCATCCGATGTCCCATGGCCATTCGTTTCGATTCGGAGCGAGGGTGTGTGAAAAACACTATTCCTATTCCAAAATAAATATCAGGAATAGTGATCTGGCACCTTTCGCTAAACTTGCACGAGATAAGCAACCCGACCGTCGTTCCGACCAAATTACACCCTCGGATTAAGAAAAATTTCGGGAATATTTACATGTACTTAGAATTTACGATCGTGGCCCACTGACCGTTGAATCGAAAGTGGTCCGCCACGTGCGATCTGGGGAATCGATCGAGTCAAAAACGTAATCCCACATAGATCCATAGGTGGTGAGCTTAAGTCTGACGTTTGGCTCAAGGAGGGCTACCAGAACCTCTCTTTTGAGCCGGAAAAGTGACGAAATACCTATATTAGCAGTAACCCTTGAACCTGAGTCTATTTCGGGGAATTTTTAGGCTATAAAAGGACCTTAAACCCTCTCCCATTCCAGCCATACGAATTTGGATTTGAGAGAGAGAAAAGAGAGAGAAAGTGAGGGAGATGTGGGAGGAACTCCCTGCTGCTGTTCCCTGCCGCTATTCGGGCTCCACCGCCTGATTCTCATCGCCTTCCCGGCGATTCCAGCTCCATTTTTAGGTAAGAAACCCTAACCCTAGATCTGATTTGAGTTGTATAGGTTGTAGGTTGTGTAATGACTAACCGATTCCGCTCTTTAGGCTAGAAAACTCCCGTATACGGAAGCTCAACAACCCTTGCTGATTCGTTTTGATTCCAAGGGCAAAGGTGAGGACTTTAGGTGTATAGGTTGCGGTTTTCAATGCTTTCAATGTCAGATAATGGTAGATTCATGATCTGCATGCAATTGCATATGTACAAAGTGCTTTCCGTTTTCTGTTTCGATTAGAATTGTAGAATTTAGAATTTCACATACTCTAGGTATTCGTATAAAATACCGTATACGTATTTTTTATGGAAATGTGTTTGACATGTTTATTTGTCATATGGATATACGATATATGGATAAAAGACTTATTTGGTGAAAGGATTAGCCGAAATACATGTTTTACTAATATACACTATGTAGTAGAAATACTGTATTGTAAGGAGTGCCGTATACATGTATATTTTGGAAATGTGTTTGCCATAATTATGTGTCGTATGATTATATGACATATGGATAAATTACTTATTTGGCAAAAAGAATCGCCGTAATACACGTTTGTATGTATACACTATGTATGTTGAAAATGCGTATTCTAGAAAATACTGTATACGTATAAATTTTGGAGATGTATTTATCATCATTATTTGTTGTAGTAATATATTATACATGGATAAAATACTCACTTGGCTAAAGGATAGCCCTAATACATGTTTTGCTAACATACACCATGTATGTTGTAATAGTGTATTCTAAGTGTTGTGAAAATGACTGAATGAGTATAGAATTCTCATTCGTGCTCGCCATGACTAATTGTCATGGATAATTGATTGTTGTATTGGCAATACCCCTTTGACGAAAGGATTTGCCCTAAATCACGCCACGGCCAATACACACTATATATGCTAAAATGTGTGGCCCAAGTGTTTGTGGAAATGACTAAATGAATATGGAACTTGGTTTCCTGCTTGCCATGACTATCCGTCATGGGTGTATGCGTGTTATGATTGGGGTAACTCCCTAGTGAAAGGATTTGGCCTTATACCTCTGATCAACATATGTCATGTATGTTGATTCCTGTATTTTAAAGTGTTTGTTGAAATGTCTGAATGGGTAGTAGTTAGTAAATTGTAATGTTTAAGGGTGTTGAGATATGATTCTCAACTCCTTTAACTATGTGTATGATTTCCTTGAATAGCTATGTGATTAGGAATTGAATATATACAAACTCATGCTTGTGTTGTGCTTTACAACATGCTTTATATCATGCTCTATAATATGCTTATAACATGCCTACTAGCATGTTTGAATTACTTTATTTATCATGCTTGAGTTACTTTGTTTATCATGCTTTACTCCACATGCTATGGATGACAATTGATTGTGCTTGGGGCTATGATTATAGTCCAGACAATCAGTACTAGATTGGAGATCGTGGTTGAGTTTCATGTCGCCACGTGAGACGTGTTCGACGAACTCGAGTTGTACTTCGGTTGGCGATAGTGGTTGGCCACGCGAAGTGCTTATGCACTTCATGTCGTTCGACTTGTTGTATGCTCGAGCTAGCCGAGCTCGTCATGTAACCCGATTTGTCTAATGTATGTTCACCATGTTTGGTCGCTCTTTGAACCTATACCAAACTTACCAGTGAAAAACCCTTTTAACCATGGTACCTCGATCCGCTAAGACTCATGAGCCGGCATGGTGGTATGAGACACCGTGGTCGAGCTATCGGCTTCTGGCGCCGGGGCTACGTGCCTCCCGTAGTGACCAAAGTGAGCACCTTAACTCGTGAGCCGATTATGGTGGTATGGGACACTATATTCGTGTTTGTCGGCCTACATTGATAAGGTGATGGGGAGCGGTGCACCTCTTTGTGTGTAAATGTGACTCTTTGTAGTGACCGCGAGCATATTCTCGAAGTCGCATGCGCCTTAGGGTTCGCCGCGATATATAGAGTATGAACTAGGCTATAGTGATGAATCGTTTAAGGGGTGATGGGGAGTGGTGCAACCTTTGTGCGTAATGACCACAGCGTCTCTCTGCAATTAACTAGGATGACGACACTAGAATGGATCATGTTTGGGAATGATACAAGGGAGGTACCTTAGTTTCCCAATCCTGCCGTTTGAAATGGACTAATTAAAAACTCCTAATCATGCTCATCATGCATCGCATGTGCTCGGAAGATGTGGAGCACTGTGGGATGTAAGCATGCCGCGAACGTGAGATGGTGTCGCATGAGGGAGTATGTCGGTGAGGGCATCCATCATACCTGCATTCATACTTGCATTAATCAGATTAACTAGGAGTGTTTGATTTACTGCTTTATCATCACTGCTTGACTGTATTGATAACATGATAACTTATGCCTTATTGTTCCACTGAGTTAGCTACTCACTCCCACGTTACGGGACGGTATTGTACACACCAAACAGATTTGTTGAATTTCAGATGATGGCGATGCTTATGAAGCAGAGCCGGACTACTTCTATGGTGATGAGGAGTTCTCCTATCTATATCTCTCTGACAGGTCTATGAAGACCTGGTATTGTACTGACGGGGTTATGGTATTTGGGATAGGAGACATTACACGTCATCACATTAGGTATATTTTAGAACTGTCCTTGTAATTATTTAACCTGGTAATGTTATCACATTCTGGAGACTCATCATAGTTTATATATTTTATCTATCTATCATAGTCTTCCACTTGCAAGTTTAACTGTCTCTGGAGTATGATATGTTGTTTTGGCTTAATCTCACTCATGTTCAATGCACGAATACAGTCAACATTCAATCATCATTCATTTTGTTGCATAAGTGATGTTCTGGAACTCGGGAGTTGAGTTTATGCTCGACCCCCGATTTTCAGGGCGTTACATTTAGGAGAGTCATCGTCCATGGATCTTAGTACCTTGTTAGACAATGACCGTCATGGGTGCGTGGGACTCACATGTGGACATTAGTTCATGCAAATGTATAACCACCTTGTATGAGCGAACTAACTTGGGTCGAGATGGACAATCTCTACTATCGGGAGCTGACTTCATGTCGATTTATGCCTTGCCCTTACCCTACACAAGAGTGTGAGTGTTTCATAAATAAAAAAATTCAAGTTCGGGCCTATAGTCACTCACATTGGTGGATCGAGATCAAATCAACAGTCAGGGGATCCATTAACTTGGACCATGATCGTGAGATCAGGACTTGATGATGAATAAAAGATGGTTTGATCCTTAAATTTGAGGACGTGCAAGGGTCACAATCTTGACTGATCAGCTTTGGCTCTTCTCATGAGGTCCATGTAGGGGCTAATAAAGTGGACATGGCCGAGTACTTCCATCAAGAGCTATTGATTCTTACACGGACAAAAAAGGGATCTATTGGTTTACCTAGGAATATGTTCATGGCTTTAATCTGGATAGATTAACGACTCATGAATTGATTTTTCCGCTAGTCCTAACACTTTGAATGTTTTAATCACTCTTTCAAATGTTTTTAACCGTTGAAATTATTTTGATCGCACTTGATAATAACCTAATGGACTAAATCTGATGGTATATTTTTTATTGACATGAGATATTATCATTAGTGGATATACCATGATAGTAGATGGATTAAATCATGAGTATATGCATAGATGAGGCAAATTGACAGGCATCTTTCATAGGGGATTACATTGAAATCTATAAGGTGGCAGAGCACCATACTAGGTGCACCCCTGAAACTCTAACCACTCATTATTTATATGATCCTATCTTAGATGAGAGGTAGAGATAACCCTGAACGTCGCCACCCGTTGGGATGTGTGAGTATGAGGAAAAAGAGAGAAAATATGAGAGAGAGCGAAGATCTACTCCATCCTCTTTTATTGTCCTCACATGTAGTCCACTTGTGTGAATGGTATACGTCTTCCTCAGCATCTACCATAGGATTAAACGTTAGTCTAGCTATCTTGACTCTCTCGCATAAGGATAGATTAGGGAGAGACTTCTTGATTTAGGAGATAGACATCGATAGATCAACATCACAAACATCTCTGTCATGCACATCGCATGTAGGTATGATCTCCATTGTTTATATATATTGTTATATTGTAGAAATTTGATATTATTACAAATTGGGATTCTCAATATGCGTCCCATAATCACGAGCAATAAGCAGGCTAAGAAGTATACTTTTGTCTTCTATAAGAAACCAAGCCATCTCAAAATAGACTTCATTAAGTTCAAGCTATTACTCATAAAGAAGGGTAAAGATTATGTCCTAATCTGTTTTGAGTTCAATCTAAATAATGTGTCGGATGATTCCTCGTGGATAGATTCTAGTATAACCATTCATATTTTTAATTCCATGTATAATATGCTGCAGAGCCGGCCACCAACTAATACAAAGCGATCAATATATATGAGCAATGGTGCTAAAGTGGACATAAAGGTAATTGGAGTATGTAGGATTAGGTTAGAGTCAGGACATACGTTGGATATACTTGATACATCTTATGTGCCTTCCATAAGGCACAATCTAGTCGTAATTTCTCATTTAGATAAATCTGATTATATGTCTAAATTTAAAAATGAAAAGTTTAATATTTACTATGATTCAAATTTGGTTGGCAATGACACTTGTTATGGGAAGAATGGGCCAACAAAAAAGATAAGGTCAGGTCAGGACTTTGTACACTTCGTCGGACAACGACAGATACGAATAAAAGATTAGACCTCTAGCCCTAGGTAGAGGTGGAGATGAGGTCAAGCTCGATCAACTCATCAATAGGTCGAAAGATCCACTGGTCAACCCTATGCCAAAAGGAACTCGACTGTAGCTCACCGAAGTAGTCAAGTCGGCATAACCCCAATTCGGCACAACCCTTCTTCTGCTAGTTCTAACCTGATCCCAATGGTGTTTACCTAGGATCCCAGTCCAGGATCTAGGGAATCGACCGCAATATGGGTCTGCTCGAGATCCTAGCGAAGAATCCCGAAAGATCCTCGTGACGTGTATGAGATCCGAATCCTACTAAAATACACCCCTAGTAAACAAGGAGATCTCCTCTACGTCACCGCCTCCTCTCACCTATAAATAGGAGTCCCTCCAATAGTGAAAGGTACGCATCCTTTCTATCCTAAAACCCTGTTTACGATCAGACCCAGATTCCCTGTCTGACTTAAGCATTGGAGGTTTCCCTGTACTAGTCAGGGTCTTCTTTGTCCGTCCCTTGTGCAGGTACATAAAGGTCTAGGGAAGGCTCACCAAATTTTCGCATCAACAGTTTGACGTCGTCTGTGGGAATGACGTTGAAAGCTGTTCTCATAATTTTTCAAGGTTTAACAATGGTAAAAGGGAGAAAGAAAGCCCATGCCTCTGCCACTGTACTTGACCTTGCGCTGCCACAGCAGTTTTCTGATCGTCGGGATTCATCTTCCCAACTTCAGGCTGACTTTGCGTCGGCGAGACCAACACAGTAATCCCAAAATCAGGGTGGACGGCTCATCTCTCTCGAACAACAAGTCAAATAACTGACTAACAATATCAACTCAATGAGATGACTTCTAAAATAGCGAAACCCTCCCCCTATCCACGGGGCTAGAGAAGCAGCGGCTAGAGTAGTTACAGAAATTACCACCCCACCTGAAGCACCTTCCAGCTCCCAAAGGAGCAGGCAGATCGGAATATCGAGGATGATGTCGTCCCATGTTTTGGGCACTTCCGAGCCGGCTGCCTTCGACTTATGCCATGAGTTGGAATAGAAGAGGTATAATAAAGCTCCCAAAACTGTGGTCAAGGCAACGGTCGAAAGTGGAGACCCGCAAGAAGCCGAGCTCAATGAATTGCGGGGCCAGATCGGCAACATCCGACAGGTTTACTGCGCACACAAACCCCGACCTCAGTAGAAGCAATACTAGAAGAAACAGAGCCACCTTTTACCACCGATGTCATGCATGCTCAGCTCCCACCCCATTTCTGAATGCCACAGATCACCCCTTATTCTAGGACCACCGACCCGGCTGAGCACCTGGAATCTTTCAGGGCTTGGAAGAAACTTCAGGGTGCATCAACTACGGTCATGTGTTGAGCGTTCTCCTTAACCCTAACAGGAGCAGCTTGGAATTGATTTCGGCAACTGAAACCACAGTATATCAGCTCATTCACACAACTCAGTAAAGCATTCATTACTAACTTTATAGGAGGAAAGGAGAGGCTCAAGCCAAATACTCACCTCCTCACTATTATCCAGAAGGAAGATGAGCTACTGAAGGACTACATCAAACACTTCAACCTGGAAGCAATGTAAACAAAAGGGCACTCAAAAGAGATCGCCCTAGCTGCCATGATGGGAGGCTTAAGAGAAGGGAGGTTCCTCTTCTTGCTCGGCAAAACCCTACCAACAACATTGGCCGACCTCCTCAATCGAGCCCAGAAATACTCCAATGCAAAAGAGCTTTTCAACTTGTGGAAGGCTGCTCGGAACAAGGGAAGCTCAATTAGGAAAAAGCAACCAAAGGAAGAATCGACCACGCCAATTACAACAAAAGGAGAAAAGATGGCGAACCAACTAGAGGCCAACGCCCGAGCAAGCGACCCGAGAGCAGTTTCACTTTGTACTCCCCTCTCAATGCAATGCCCGAACAGGTCCTCATGGAAGTTCAGGACAAACGAATCCTCAAGTGGTTGAACGAGATGAAATTTGATGCCAATAAGTGGGACAAGCAGAAGAACTGCCACTTCCACTACGATCATGACCATTCAACTAGTGACTGCTTCGATTTAAAAGAGGAGATTGAGACCCTCACCACAATGGGCACTTGCAGGAATATCTCAACAAGAGGGAAGAGCAAGCAGATCTAAAAAATGAGCAACCCATCAACGATGAACATACCATGGAAATCCGTACTATCTTTGGTGGGCCCGCCTAGGGAGGAGACTTGAATTGAGCTCGAAGAGCTCACACCCGAAGTATTAGTCACTGCAGCTCGGAGCATCAAATCCATGTCACCAGTAAGCTCCGAAGGAACAAAAAGTGGCGTCCAATGACCTGACCTTCACTGAAGGGGACACCCGAGGTGTCCACCATCCCCATGATGATGCACTAATGGTGACTATGACCATAGCTAACCGCAAGGTGTTTTGGATATTGGTGAACACCGGCAACTCAATTGACATCTTCTTCGCTGAAGCCTTTGACAAAATGGGGGTTGAGAGGTCTCGACTTTGACCTATCAAGACCCCCTGCTCAAATTTGCAGGAGACAAAGTCACCTCCGAAGGATCTATTCATCTCCCAGTCATGGCATGAGAAGAATAAAACCAAACAATGACTATGATCGACTTCCTCATGGTTGATTGTCCCTCCATTTATAACGTCATCCTTGGATGACCTTCTCTCAACATTCTACGAGTAATGGTATCAACGTACCATCTCACGATGAAATTTTCGATTGAGCATGGCACCAGGCTAGTCAAAGGAGACCAGCAAGAGGGTCGAAAATGCTATTCCATGGCATTAAGAACACATCATCAAGCGATGACCATCACCTCCCTTGATCCTCGGGAGGACTCGGTCGAAAGAGGATGCCCAATGAAAGACCTCGTGACCATCCCGCTCAATGAATCTAACCCAACTAGCACAGTACAAATCAGCTCATCGCTGACTCTAGCACTACAGGACAAGATGATTAATCTTCTCTGGCGACATCCTGATGTGTTTGCCTGGTCTCATCGGGACATGCCTGACATCAGTCCAAAAATAATGGTTCACAACCTAAACGTCGACCCCGACTACCGACTAGTTAAGCAAAAACAGAGAGCGTTTGAGCTTGAGAGATACGCCATTATCGGATAAGAAGTCAAAAAACTCCTCAAAGTAGGCTTCATCGAAGAAATCTACTATCCAGACTGGATAACTAACGTCGTTCTAGTGAAAAAAATCCAATGGGAAGTGGCGGGTCTGTGTTGATTACACTAACCTGAATAAAGTCTGCCCTAAGGATAGTTTTCCCCACCCACGGATCGACCAGCTCGTTAATAGCATGGTCGAGCACGAACTTCTAAATTTCATGCATGCCTACTCGGGATACAACCAAATTTCTATGCACCCCTACGACAAGCAAAATACGACCTTCGTCACCAACAAAGGTCTCTACTGCTACAAGGTCATGCCCTTTGGGCTGAAAAACGTCGGGGCCACATATCAGCGACTCATCAATAGGATGTTCGCTAAGCCGATCAGATGCAACATGGAAGTCTACGTCGATGACGTGCTCATTAAAAGCATCAAAGTCACCACCTCGAAGAGATGTTTGTGATTCTTTGAAAATACTGGATGAAATTGAATTCGAGCAAATGCAGCTTCTACGTCAGTTCGGGAAAATTCCTCGGATTCCTAGTCAACTGTAACGCCTTGAAAATCGGGGGTCGAGCAAAGCTCAGCTCCCGAGTTCCAACGCATCACTTATGCAACATAGATAATGATGATTATGATGAGAGCATTGAAACATGAATGGGATTATACCAAAACAGCATATCATACTCCAGAGACAGTTAAATTACAAGCAGAAGACTGTGATAGATATATCAAATATATAAACTAAGGTAAGTCTCCAGAGTGTGATAACGTTATCAGGTTAAATAATACATGTATACTTCCCAAAATGGACCATAATGAATATACATGTGTGATTCAATACCAAATAGCAAGTGTAAGGGCATTTAGTCAGCATCCATGTAACCCTGTCGATCAAGGCACGACTCACATGAGCCGTCAAAAAGCAGCATATACGAGAAAGCATCCTTGTCGTCACAAAAGTTTGGCTCCGCCTCAGGAGTAGCGTCACCATTTGCAATCAGACAGTCTGGTGGGTGTCCGAAACACCGTCCCGTAACGTGGGAGTGAGTGATCAACTCAGTGGAACAGTAAAGCATCGGTTAACATGTTATCAAAACAGTCAAGCAGTAATGATAAAGTAGTACAATCAATAATCCTAAGTACTCTTGTTAGTGCAAGTATGAAATACTGTCATGATGCATGCCCCTCGCCTATCCACCCTCATACGGCACCATCTTACGTCTGCGGTATGCGTTCATCCCTGAGTGCTCCACATCTTCCAGGCACATGCAATGCGATGATGAGCATGATTACCGAGTTTTTATTAGTCCATTTTAAATAGCAGTATTGGGAAACTAAGGTACCTCCCTTATATCATTCTCAAATAATGATCCATTCTAGGGTCGTCAGTCCTAGATACTCTCATACGATAATGCGGTTCTAGGTTACTGTAAAGGGCTGCCAGGGCTATTACAAACACTCGTTGCACCGCTCCTCCATCACCTTATCAATACAGGGCTAGTTTATACTCTATTTACTACGGGAAGGCTCGTCGTCTCGCTGTAGATTCAAAGTATGCTTGAGGTCACTACACCGGGTATGGTCAGGGCTGTTACACGGAATCGTTACACTACTCCCCCATCACCCATCAAAATAGTGTAGGCCGACAGCTCGAATATAGTGTCTCATACCACCGTATTCGGCTCACGAGTCTAGGTTGCTCACTGGTCACTACGGGGAGGCACATCGCCCTAGCGTAGGCCGAAAACTCAACCACGGTGTCCCATACCACTATACCCGGCTCATGAGTCTTAGCGGATCAAGGTACTAAGGCTAACGGGGTTGCATTGGTAAGTTCGGTACCTTAGGTTCAAGCAGTAGTGTCTAAACATGATGAACACACATTAGACAGATCGGGTTACTTGACGAGCCTGACTAGCACGAGCGCACAACCAACTGAACGACATGAAGTGCATAAGCACTTCACGTGGCCTAACCACTGTCGCCAACCGAAGTATGACTCGGGTTCGTCAAACACATCCTACGTGGCGAATGAACTCAACCACGAACTCAAGTTTGTTACCGATTGTCTGGACTATAATCATAGCCCCAATCACAATCAATCCTTATTCAGAAGCATGTAGAATAAAGCAAAATAAACAAAGTAATTCAAGCATGTTAACAAGCATGTCATAAAGCATGTTATAAAATACAACATAAACAAGAAATACAAACACATATATTCCATGAGTAAGCGGTTAAATTAAACAACCATCATGGAGGAAATCATATACATCTCTAAGGTAGCTGAGAATCCTATCTCAACACCTACCAAAAGCACAATCCTCTAAGTACTTACTCTTACAAGCATTTTCACAAACACTTAGGATACACTCTTTCAACATACATAGCGTATACTAGCAAA
The DNA here is from genome assembly GCA_030180095.1 of Magnolia changhungtana. Taxonomy (NCBI): domain Eukaryota; kingdom Viridiplantae; phylum Streptophyta; class Magnoliopsida; order Magnoliales; family Magnoliaceae; genus Magnolia; species Magnolia changhungtana. The sequence goes on along the minus strand of JASAUF010000198.1, from coordinate 3,173,842 downwards.
AACATGTATTAGGGTGAACCCTTTCGCCAAGTAAGTATTATACACATATATAGTATGTTCATACAGTGATTAATCATGGCAAACACACTTTCAAAATTTATACATATACGGTACTTTCTACAAATACGAGGAATACAGTATATTCAACATAGTTAACGTATAATCGAAAAATGAAACGGACAGCACTTTGTACATGTGCAATAGCATATAGATCATGAATCTATCATTATCTAACATTGAAAGCATTGAAAACCATAACCTATACGTCTAAAGTCCTCACCTTTTGTCGGTAAACTTGAACCAAAACCAGTTTGAACCCAACGCCTTTGTCTACGGCATAATGACAACCTGAATCATGAAACAGGTCAGCTATTCCATCACCTACACTCTTGAAAACTCTAAAACAGCTTAGGGTTAGGTTTTCTTACCTAAGAACAAAGTCGGAATCACCGAAAAAGCGATTAGATCGTGATAATTAATCATGTAGGATAGCAGGGTAGAGCATCATGAAGAATCTCTCACTTCTCTCACACTTTCTCTCTCTTTTCTCTCTTATCTCTCCTAAGTTTTTCTCAAATTCGTATGGGATGAGAGAGTGAGGGCTTTAGGTCCTTATATAGGCCCAAAACTCACCAAATTAGACCCAGGGCCAAGGTATAATTAGGTTATGTCCAAATACGGACAGTTCCGTCTCAACGGAGCACTTCTGGAAGCTCCCCTTGAGCCAAAGGTCGGACTTAAGCTCACAGACATTGGATATAGGACGAGTTGAGCTTTCATTCCAGTCGGGTTCCCAGATCACACGTGGCAGACCAGTTTTAATTCAACGGTCACTGCAACCCGATCAGGGTTACAAGTACTGGACATGTGTATGAAATTTTCCCTGATCCGAGAGTGTATTTGGGTCAGATTCTGATGGTCTGATTTCTTATATCAGGCCCACAAGTGACAATTCTCATATTACTTAAATGAGATTTGATTTCTAAAGAAATCTAGGTTTTCTCACATTCCTCGCTCCGAGCTCAAGCGAATAGCCCCGGAATACTATCTGGTTTTGACTTCTGAGATAGTTGTCAAGCCCAACAAGATGGTCCTAATTCTATAACTTCGTATTCTTCGGACTTTCGACGTGCGGTCCAGATCTGATACGGAGTTTCAATGTGCTCTCGAGAGTAGCTGGGTAATGAGATTGATCCTAGATTTTAGAGTAACCTAACGTCAATGATTCTACATTTTTTGGGTCTTGTAAAGCATATTTAAAGTGATTAGTGCAGATTTCATAGCTAATCTAGTTTAGTACTTAGTTAACTTTGTCTAATTCCTAAAGGATTTGAGGTTTGAGAGGTTCATAAGGGGTTTGGATCTATCCCTTGCCTAAAGACATCTAACTCCAGGTTGGCAAAAATCTGGGGTGTTACAATCTACCCCCCTTAAAAATAATTTCGTCCCCGAAATTGGCTAAGGGTAATAAGTAAGGATTCTATTATTTCAATTGCCTAAGATTTATTGATTTCAAGTTTATATATGTGGTAGGGTGTATATGCTAGTCTGGTACATTTAGTCTCTACTCCCCTTAAAAATTATTTATTTACCTCTTACTTATATCCTGATGGTTTGCCACAATAGATTTCTTTCCCTATTTAAAGTCTTGACAACGATTCCCAACTATTTAGAGTAAGATAGCTGTTTCAATGCTTGACCAACACGGAGAGACGATTATAGTGGGCTTGATCCCGATACATCGATCATCTACCTGGCTAGGGTAGAAGGCTCATTGTATCCCTTCCTAGTCCTGGTAAATCCTGGTCTTCTGCTCGGTCAAGCAGTGAGTCCATTGGTAGTCACGCAGGATTGATAATTGGGTCAAGCCACGAATACTTCGCAGTTGTATATGTCAGTAACTCCGTAGTCCGATCATTCTAAAAATGTAGGGAATGTCCATCATTCAAACGTTCAAATTTCTTATCTATAAAGTTGCATATTGGGTCTTGGTCTAGGACAGTCCTCGATATTATCTATGTCCAAGGAAATGGTGAGTCAAATCTTACTAGATCATCCTAAAACGATTTCTCATAATAAAACTTGCGAGGGCTTCTATTATGTTCGTATTCAACGAGCACAGTTGTAAATGCGTTGACCTTAGCTATTGAACTTAGTTCGTACTCGGCCTATTCTGTACTATGAATTTGTTTAATACTTGAACCCTAATTGATTTCCTTCCATGAATTCATTATTGGCATTTTAAGGAAGTTTAATCATATTTAATGACCTAACCTTGTGTATAACTGGGAGTAATTTCTTTTGATCTTGGGCCAGTGGGGTAAGGGCCAACCCTGCTACCGCTGCGCCTATGAGCGGGTAGACGTATATACCTACTTAACTCAACTGGATTCATAACTTGTCTACCCCTCTTAAAATTGTTTCTATTCTCAGGGTTCAAGAATTTGTACATCAATCTGTATGTCAGAACGAGTTGAAATTTGAAACCTATCTTTGGTATGACATGGGAAGCGATTTAGCAATACATTGGTCTTCTTTTCACCGATGATGCGTATTATGGCATTGGTACCTATAATTATAGAGAGGAACTAAAGATGATGGGTATTGTGGTTGATTTCAGGGGCAGTTGTGAGTTTGAGGCAAGATGCCTAATTCTACCAAGGAGTTTTGTCATGGTCAGACTTATCATATGTAATCATGACTAGCTTAACAGGCAGGCTATCTTTCTAAGTTCATACACACAATATGTATGCCAATATGGCATGTGATTTGAGACCAAATTCCTAACTGTCTATTGCCCATTTGGGAAATTTCTTCGGCCTAAAAAGAAAATCTCTATTGGCTATATGTTCTTAACACTTCTCGAAGACGAAATAATAAACTTTGGGTGTAAATGGTAGGGCCAACATGGAAGGAAAGTTGTGTAGTGGGTCTGAGTCAGTTAAGCCGAATAACTAAGTCTATTATTCAATTGGCTTAGCATAACTAATAAGTCCTTTACCTTCCTTAGCCTAACCAATAGTCTAGTCTTAATTGAGGAGTAGCGGTAATCCACTAGTTGTGATCCAAAGTCTATACTTCTACACTAGATGATTTCATACCATTTTAAATAAGGGAAATTGTTTTATCGCTTAGAGTCAAGCGTTGTTTGATTGGAATCGAGTTGCCCGAACTTGAATTTAACTATGCTCGAGCACTACACACATGCTCATACTAGCTAAGAAGGTCTTAAGGTTCACATTATCAATTTATTGGATTTCCCATATACTGTTAGGTCGTTCGAATTTAGGAACACCACTCTAGGTCCAAAACTCCAAGGGCCTATTTGACCAATGATCTTAAGTTATATTAAATGGGACTGCATTGCTAATCCCACCACGGGATTGGAAGTGGCATATTTGGTAGGAGGGTGGGAGGGGGTTAAAATTAATTTCATAGGCTTTGGAAAATGAGCCTTATGTTGGAAAGTGTGAGATGGGATTTCCAAATCCTATGATAATGAATCTCTAAGTGTACTTGGAAAGGAAAATTTTGGGATTTACTTTTAATTGCATACATTCCAAATATGGTATTAGAAAACATGGGATACACCCAATCTAGGGACCATACCTTACACATGCATTTATTGTTATGTTTATAATTCCATCCACCGTAAGCTTACCTAATGTGGTTGGCCGAACGGGCCCTAAACGTCCTAACATTTGGAGGTTGTGAAAGTTATGGGACACAAAAATGTGGATTGTTGTGCCCATATGGGTGTGAAATGGTGAGGCCAAGAGGAGTAATGGTGGAAGGGTGGAAGGAGTTCACAATTGTCATGTACAACTCCAACCAGTCAAACATTCTGTACATTCCATCAACATGAAAATCCAAAGATCCTAACGCAACAACAACCAACTACGACATCTGAGTCTGGTGACGGAGGAGGGGCACCCTTTCTCTTTCCCATGAGAGATAGGAAGGTGGAAATCGAAAATACTGTCGTAATAAGCTCGAATAGAGCCATGGAAAAGCGAAGATAAGGGGGAATAGGGGTTAGAGTCTTTGGTTCTCCATGAATTTGAGCCTCTACAGAGGTTGTACAGGCCCAAATGACAAGGATTAAAGAAAGGAAAGGAAGAGTTGAGATGGGATAGAGAGCTTACACGATTTTGAGCCACGAATGAGAGATGTAAGGGCTCAAATGGGAGAGAATGAAGAGGGTAGGCAGCAATGGAGGAGGGTCTTGACAGGGTGGTGGAGCGAGTGTACGAAAATGGGAGAGGGATCGATTGGTGGGGCAGTTTTTGTCAAAAATCAGACATTTGGAAGAGAAAAGAGAGCTTGAGGGGCACTTTGTGAAGGAGGTACTAGTTTGGGAGGGTTTTAGTCGGCGGCCCACACACCAGGGGGTCACCCTAGACCCCAAATACTATTGGCTCGACCGGCCCACCCAGCCGAGCACGCTGACCGGCGAGGCCTTGCCGACTGGCGAGGGCCTCGCCACCCCCTGGACCAACTGGCGAGGGCTCACCATTCCGGTGAGGCCCTCCTGTCCCCTGGGTCCCAAAAATGTGTGAGGCCCACCCTAGGTTCTCCCTCGAGTGCTCCGTTTGGCCCCCGACTCCATTTAAGGCATTTTCAAGGCCAATTTGCAAACCGAAACAAGTTTGTGATGTGTAGCATATGATTTTGGGGTAGGAGGCGCTAATCTATCCAACTAACCCATTTATTTGGTTAGATTCCAAAAGGTTAAGGGTCAAAACCCATTTTATCCATTTATTTTCTATTTCTGGTAAGTTTTAGTTTCGGTATTGTTCTTCGTCATTTATACCCTAGGATTGGTGTGTATTATGAATGTGCTTAAAAGAAATGAAGAATACAGTGGTGGAGGGTGAGATTTTGAAGGAATTGGATAAAAAGGGGTTTTAGGCTTTGAGATTAATTGTAAGGTGTTGTGGTTGACCCATAACCTAAGGACATTCTTTTCTAGGGAACGACTCAAACTCGTCGACTGACGGCTTAGAGGCGACTTAGGTCGTTTCACGTGATCCAAGACACGTTATGGACTAAATTACCGTATAGTCTCACCTGTCGGCGAAACTTGGGATTCTAATGTGGTTTCTAAGTTTTATCGCCCCTTTCCTAATTCAGAGTACGTCAGAGTGCATCGTGTTACCATAACCCAGGCCCGGTTTAATCCAAATCCTGCTCTGATACCATCTTGTAATGCCCTGAAATTGGTGGTCGAGCAAAGCTCAGCTTCCGAGTTCCACGCATCACTTATGCAACATAGATAATGATGATTATGATGAGAGCATTGAAACATGAATGAAATTATACCAAAACAGCATATCATACTCCAGAGACAGTTAAATTGTAAGTGGAAGACTGTGATAGATATATCAAATATATAAACTAAGGTAAGTCTCTAGAGTGTGATAACGTTACCAGGTTAAATAATACATATATACTTCCCAAAATGGACCATAATGAATATACATATGTGATTCAATACCAAATAGCAAGTGTAAGGGCATCTAGTCAGCATCCCTGTAACCCCGTCGATCAAGGCACGACTCACATGAGCCGCCAGAAAACAGCATATACGAGAAAGCATCCTCGTCGTCATAAAAGTCCGGCTCCACCTCAGGAGTAGCGTTGCCATCTGTAATCAGACAAAGTCTGGTGGGTGTCCGAAACACCGTCCCATAATGTGGGAGTGACTGATCAACTCAGTGGAACAGTAAAGTACAGGTTAACATGTTATCAAAACAGTCAAGCAGTAATAATAAAGCAGTACAATCAACAATCCTAAGTACTCTTGTTAGTGCAAGTATGAAATACTGTCATGATGCATGCATGTCGCCTATCCACCCTCATATGGCACCATCTTATGTCCACGGCATGCGTTCATCCCTGAGTGCTCCACATCTTCCAGGCACATGCAATGCGATGATGAGCATGATTAACGAGTTGTTATTAGTCCATTTCAAACAGCAGTATTAGGAAACTAAGGTACCTCCCTTATATCATTCCTAAACAATGATCCATTCTAGGGTCATCAGTCCTAGATACTCTCATATGATGATGCGGTTCTAGGTCGCTATAAAGGGCTGTCGGGGCTGTTACACGCACTCGTTGCACCGCTCCCCCATCACCTTATCAATACAGGCCTAGTTTATACTCTATTTACTACGGGAAGGCTCGTCACCTCACAGTAGATTCAAAGTATGATCGAGGTCACTACACCGGGTACGGTCAGGGCTGTTACACGAAATCGTTACACCACTCCCCCATCACCCATCAAAATAGTGTAGGCCGACAGCGCAAATACAGTGTCCCATACCACCGTATTCGACTCACGAGTTTAGGTTGCTCACTAGTCACTACGGGGAGGTACATCGCCCCAGCGTAGGCCGACAGCTCGACCACGGTGTCCCATACCACCATGCTCGGCTCATGAGTCTTAGCAGATCGAGGTATCAAGGTTAACGGGGTTGCACTGGTAAGTTTGGTACCTTAGGTTCAAGCAGTAGCATCCAAACATGGTGAACATACATTAGATAGATCGGGTTACTTGACGAGCCTGACTAGCATGAGCGCACAACCAACTGAACGACATGAAGTGCATAAGCACTTCGTGTGGCCTAACCACTGTCGCCAACCGAAGTACGACTCGGGTTCGTCAAACACGTCCTACATGGCGAATGAACTCAACCACGAACTCAAGTTTATTACCGATTGCCTAGACTATAATCATAGACCCAATCACAATCAATCCTTATTCAGAAGCATGTAAAGTAGAATAAACAAAGTAATTCAAGCATGTCATAAAGCATGATATAAAGCACAACATAAACAGGAAATACAAACACATATATTCCATGAGTAAGCGGTTAAAGTAAACAACCATCATGGAGGAAATCATATACATCTCTAAGGTAGCTGAGAATCCTATCTCAACACCTACCTAAAGCACAATCCTCTAAGTACTTACTCTTACAAGCATTTTCACAAACACTTAAGATACACTCTTTCAACATACATAGCATATACTAGCAAAAACATGTATTAGGGCGAACCCTTTCACCAAGTAAGTATTATATACATATATAGCATGTTCATATAGTGATTAATCATGGCAAACATACTTTTAAACTTTATACGTATACGGTACTTTCTACAAATACGAGGAATATAGTATATTCAATATAGTTAACGTATAACCGAAAAATGAAACGGACAGCACTTTGTACATGTGCAATAGTATACAGATCATGAATCTATCATTATCTAACATTGAAAGCGTTGAAAACCATAACCTATACGTCTAAAGTCCACACCTTTTGTCGGTAAACTTGAACCGAAACTAGTTTGAACCCAACGCCTTTGTCTACGGCATAATGACAACCTAAATCATGAAACAGGTCAGCTATTCCATCACCTACACTCTTAGAAACTCTAAAACAACTTAGGGTTAGGTTTTCTTACCTAAGAACGAAGCCAGAATCGTCGGAAAAGTGATTAGATCGTGATGATTAATCACATAGGATAGCAGGGTAGAGCATCAGGAAGAATCTCTCACTTCTCTCACACTTTCTCTCTCTTTTCTCTCTTCTCTCTCCTAGGTTTTTCTCAAATTCGTATGGGATGAGAGAGTGAGGGCTTAAGGTCCTTATATAGGCCTAAAACTCACCAAATTAGACCCAGGGCCAAGGTATACTTAGGTTATGTCCAAGGTTCTATCTCAACGAGCTTAGGTTATGTCCAACATGGATCTAGGTCGAGTTGAGTTTTGTTCCTTCCCGATCACACGTGGCGGACTTTCAGTTCAATAGTCACCCTCCTTGAGCGAAAATTTTCCCTAGTCCGAGGTGTATTTGGTCGGACTTAAGCTCACAGACTACTTAAATGAGATTTGATTTTTAAAGAAATCCAGGTTTTCTCACACTCCTCGCTCCGAGCTCAAGCGAATAGCCCCGGAATATTATCTGGTTTTGACTTCCGAGATGGTTGTCATGTCCAGCAAGGCGGTACTAATTCTATAACTTCGTATTATTCGGACTTTCGACGTACGGTCCAGATCTGATATGGAGTTTCAATGGGCTCCCGAGAGCAACTGGTTAATGAGATTGATCCTAGATTTTAGGGTAACCTAGCGTTAATGATTCTACACTTTTTGGGTCTTGCAGATTGTATTTAAAGTGATTAGTGCAGATTTCGTAGCTAATCCAGTTTAGCACTTAGTTAACTTTGTCTAATTCCTAAAGGATTTAAGGTTTGAGAGGTTCATAAGGGGTTTGGATCTACCCCTTGCCTAAAGACATCTAACTCCAGGTTGGCAAAAATTTGGGGCGTTACATCAACCAGAGAGGAATAGAGGTGAACCCCGATAAAATTTAGACTCTGCCCTAGACATGAGCTCACCCAAAATGATGAAGGAAATTCAATGCCCCATTGGGAGAATAGCCGCCCTCGACCATTTTGTCTCCTGGGCCATAGATAAATGTCCCCCCTTTTTCAAGTAATTAAAAGGGAAACAAAAGCCAGAATGGATAGAGGAATGTGAACTAGCCTTCTAACAGCTTAAACAGTACTTGGGATCGCCACCATTGCTCTCCAAACCCGAGCACTGGGAGTCGTTGCTGCTATACTTGGCCGTTTAGACAGGAACGGTGAGTTTGGCCCTTATCCGTGAGGAAGAGAGGAAACAACTACTGGTGTACCACGCCAGCAAAGCGCTGGTATCCGCCGAGACCAGATATCTAGACATCAAAAAGCTTGCCCTATCCTTGGTCGTCTCGTCCCGTCGCCTGCGGCTTTACTTTCAGGCACATACCATCATAGTTTCAACCAACTAACCTCTTTGCCAAGTACTCTAGAAACCTAAGGTATTATGGAGACTTACAAAATCGGTCGTCGAGCTTAGTGATTTCGACATCAAATATCAACCCTGAACCACCATTAAAGACCAAGCAATGGCCGACTTCATTATTGAATTCATTTCCAAGAACAACGTGGAGACCAGCCCTGACATCCAGACCAAGCAACCCAAAAATCAGACGGACGAGCTAGATCTTCCAATATGGACACTACATGTTGACGGTTCATCCAATTCTAAAGGCAGTAGGGCCGGGATAGTCCTTGAGGCTCCTGATCGGATGTGCACACAATATGCCTTAAGATTTGGATTCCAAACATCAAACAACGCAGCAAAATACGAAGCGCTATTGGTCGGGCTCAGGGTGGCAGCAGCCATGGGAGCCCAACATTTGGAAGTCCACAGCAACTCATAGCTCGTCGTCAACCAAATAGTCAGCGAATACCAAGCCAAAGAAGAGACAATGAAGGCCTACTTGAAAAAGGCACGAGCGCTTATCGACAAATTCTCGAAGTGCAATATCAACTTGATCCCCATGTCAGAGAACTTTACAGTAGACATGCTAGCAATGCTTGCCACATCGGCCGAAGATGACATCTCAAAACCGATCCCAATCGAGTTCTTGATCAAATCGAGCATCATCGGACTTGATCTAGGCATGGTACTCCCGAAAGATTCAGAACTGACCTGGATAGACCAAAATGTTGACTACCGCAAGGAAGGTAAGCTACTCGAAGACCGATTGGAGGTGCGAAGACTCTGATCCAGGGCTGCTTGGTACACCATGGTCAGGGACACTTTGTAAAAGAAGGTGATTCTCTCTCCCCTACCTCAGATGCCTCTAACTTGACAAAGCCGAGTATGTCCTAAGAGAGATTCATAATGCAACCACTCCGACAGCCGCGCTCTTGCTCATAAAGTCATCAGGCAGGGATATTTTTGGCCAATCATTTAAACAAACATGAGACAGTACACTCAGAAATATGACAAATGCCAACGATTTACAGCCATACCCAATCAGCCGCCTAAGCAGTTAACCCCCATTACCGGACAGTAGCCCTTCGCATAATGAGGGATCAACATCATCGGCCCTCTACCAACTGGCAAAGGGCAAACCAAGTTTGCGGCCATAGCGATCGACCACTTCACTAAGTGGACCAAGGCCGAACCCCTGGCCAAGATCACCAAGCAAAAAATTATGGACTTTATTTGGAAAAACATCATATGTTGGGACGGGATCCCCCATACAATCGTCTCAAACAATGGAAAGCAATTTGACAATGACCAATTCTGAGGTACGTACAAGAACCTCAGAATTCAGAATGTCTAATTGTCACCTCGGCAGCCCAGGCTAACGGACAGGTCAAAGCAGTCAACAAAATCATTAAGAATCACCTCTGAACTAAGCTCGAGAAGGCTAAAGGAGCCTGGGCAGAAGAGTTTCCCCACGTTCTCTGGGCGTATCGAACTACCGCCAGGCGTCCACAGGAGAAACTCTTTTTTTCCTAGTCTTTGGCGCTGAAGTCGTTGTCCCAGTCGAAATCGAACTCCTGACTGCTCGAACCCAATCCTACGACGAACGTGAAAATAGCGGTGAAGACCGCTTGAGTTGAAGGGATATGCCAATATGTCCTAAAGGGGGGTGAATAAGACTTTTAAAAGTTTTTATGATTTATTTAAAATCCTATCACACTAATCCTAACAACAGACATATATTAGGATTACTCAAAAATAACTCTACTGGCTTCCAAACCCAGTAGAGGATCCAATCACAAACTATGAAAGAAGTAAATAGTGTACAAACTCTTTTATGATGGATATGACTGTGTAAGTGTGTGAGGTGTGATCTCAAATATATGGATATGAAAGCATTGACATAGAACACACACATAGAATATTAGTAATCGCAAACACAATCATTTTTATAGTGGTTCGACTACTTGTCTACTCCACTCCCGGCTGCCACACTCAACCCTTGAGTGTACAGGATTTCACTAAGGAGGTTTCTCGAGGTTCACCTCAAACCTAAGGTTTTAAATTAGGTTCACCTTCAACCTTTACACAGAGGTTTCTACTCAGTTCACCTCTAACCCTGGAGTTTTACTGGTTCACTCATAACTAAAAGTTTATGCTCTCCATAGAGTAAGAGTCCACACAATGCACCCAGATGTTATACTCTCCACAGAGCAAGGGTCCACACAACGCACCCACCACATACACCCCCATTGGAGGCCTCCTTGAGGACTTCAAAGGATGAGAACCACTTAAGACCCAATCCTAGAAAGGAATTATCACAAGTGTCCTCTGGACTCTAGATACTTACAGATAAGTTGATGAGTCCCATTTAGCACAATGTCGAAGATCTCCTCCTCCTTGTTGACGAAGAGTCTTCTGCTCCCTTGATCCACAACACAAGATAATATACCTATACTGGGCTTCGGGTTGGGTCAAGGTGAAGATGGAATCTTACTCTTAAAATATTTTTCTAGCAGGATATAGAGCGATTCTAATCTTATGCATTCAAGGCATCCCAGCTTAATGATTTACCATTAAGGTAGTGGAGGATCCTTGAATGAGGAAGTTCATTCCCCAATCCACTCTATTGAATGTCAGTGGTGAGGGTGGATTGGAGGATGAACTCCCTTGAGAGAAAGGGCTTTAGATATAGGATATAAGTTGAAACACTCAAAAGCTCTCTCTACTTTCTCTCATAGCAACAAAAGACAAGTCCTCTATATAAAGGTAAAAAGTTCCAACGGATATAAAACCGTCACATTTATGACAAAGTTATATATCATCGAGCAGGTTCGATATCATCGAGCGTATACTCTCGATAGCATCGATGATCTGCTCGATGACTCGGACTCAATGTCATACGCTTTTGAAACTCTTTGCCAAATGGTCGATGAATCAAAACTATTGTCGATGTCATCGAATTTCAAACTCCGATTCCATCGATGACAGGTTCGATTAATCGACACTTGAAAAATGAGAGAGACTTGACTTTGAGATATTTCAGGTTTTCATGAATGATCGGGAGGACCGTCGAGATCATCGGAATTTGAATGTGGATAATATCGAGATCAGAGTCGATGTATCGATAAATCCAGCGGATTTGTCTTTAAGCTTGCTGGACGATTTGTGTCCTTATTCGATGCAACCGACCTGGTGTCGATATCATTGATATTTGAATATCGATTCTATCGAAGGGCCCCCGATCATAGTTAAAAATAACTTGAAATTTCTACTGTAAGAAATGCGCCCCCACTATCGATATCATCGATGGACTTCCGATCTTATCGATATTTTGAATTCAGATCATATCAGACGGACATTGATATATCGAAGGAATTTTAGATTTTCATTAAAAACAGGGGCACCGAAAATCTGCCTATCGATCTTATCGAGCCACTCCCGATGGACTCGAGATTTGAATATCGATGATATCGATATGTGTATCGATACATCGATAATTCGTCCAGATATGTTGTGAAGTTGCTGGACATATTTAGTGTTTTTATCGATAATATCGATAGGTGTATCGATACATCGATAAATCTGTCCAGATGAATATTTAGTTGCTGAACACTTTTGGTCCTCATATCGATAATATCAGTAAGGTATCGAGGACATCGACAGAGCAGGTCAATCATATCGAGGGTGCTTCGATAAAATCAACACAGCGAGAAAAACTTAGAACTTTTCTTTTAAAAAAGTTCTCTTACCTTAAAAACCCTAAGATGTCTATCTTGTTTTAAGGGTTTTAATCACCTGGTGTTTTGGGACATGGGATGTGAGGCTATGATTTACCTATGGCAAGCTTCCACACATCTGGATGAGGCAGATGCTTGAATTGTTCTTCCTATCGAGCTCTGTAGACAGTCTGACTCACCACTCACGTAACTTGACAAACCAGGGCACTTTCAGAACGTCAAAACGTTAAGCAGATGACACTGGACCTCGACCTGATCGAAGAAAGAAGGGAGCAGGCCTAACTAAAAGTCACAACTCGGCAACAGCAAGTTGCCCGTTTCTACAATTCTAGAGTAAAGATGAGGAGGTTCAGGGTTGGAGATCTGGTCCTCCGCAGAACCTTTCAGAGTACCAAGGAACCTGGCTCGAGGACCCTGGGGCTGAACTGGGAAGGGCCCTACAAGGTGACAAGTATGAGCCAATCGAGAACACATCAACTCGAAAACATGGAGCAATAACACCTGCCACATCCATTGAATGCCGAGCACCTGAAGATTTATTTTGCGTAAAAGCTGACCAGGCTTAAGGGCAAAATCTACTTTTTACCGTTTTGAATCTATAACTAGCAACCAACCAAGTCGGAACATGCATGTTTTTCTCAGGGTCTACGATAAAAATTCCGAGGTTGGGATATTTTTACTTGTCATCTACAAATAGCTTAATCTACATGGCTTACTAAGGACTTCCCTTAGTGCAAGGAAGAAATAGCCCTTATCATTCACCCAACCCTTAAAGAAAAGGTCAGACCGCTAACTAACAAATATCATCAAAGCCATGCAGTATACGAGAAGGGATCGTAATTAAGCCCTGGCACGACCTAAGAGGTTGATCTACTAATTAACGACAAATTAAAAAATACACATAAACATTGTGATAAAAGCTCTCTTTCATTAATATGTTGAGGAAGGTATATATCCAAAATAAAAATGCATAAAAGAAAGAAAGTTTAGGGCCGTGCTGGAGGAGGATGCTCAGAAGGCAAGTCCTCAGTCAACGAAGAGGAGTCTAAGGAAGGGTCGACCTCAAAGTCAGAGAGGTCGAGCTCGAGATGCACCCCTTTGATATCTTTTAGGCAGTTTTCACACCCAAGACCATAAAGAGCATCCTTGTCCTCCTCAAGCTCCTTGGAGGCTTCGAATTCCTCTATGGCGGTTGCCTAGGCCACTTGGATAGCTGCCTGAGCCTCTTTCATCTTCGTGTTGTACTCACGCCTCAACTCGCCTAGATCAGACTTCCACTGGGCACCCCTCTCTAAAGCTTCAATAAGGAGCTTCTTGGATGCTTCCAGATCGGTGAACGTCCCCTTCACCTAGGCCTTCAAGGCAGCATTCGCCCCCTCCGCCTAAGTCCTTAGAGCGACATTCTCGGAGCAAAGCTGCTGGGCTTTGACGCCCTTCTGCAGTGACGCCGCCTCGGCCTCTTTATACACTACCTTGTCGCATAATATCTCACGACGGACATTAAGGAGAGAAGGGGTGAACTGAAACTAAATTCATGTTAGAAGACATGAAAACTACTAAATGACGAAAGAAAATTGTAAAAGAAAACTTACCCTAAGGAGAACCTTTGCCAACTGCCCCACGACGTCGTCTAGAGGCATATCCATCGTCCTGGTGAACTTGGCATCTGGAATATGTCATTCTACCGAGGGTAAAAGGCCCTCTATCGAGGCATGAGCTGACCTGGAGGAACCTTGACCCCCATCATCTTGGCCTTCAACTCGAGGCGAACTCTCGATCTCCACAGCACCCTGTACCTTAGAAGGTCGACACTGAGAGATAGGGGTCGCCCCTACCACCTTAAAAACAACGATATTATGAATCGTGGTTGGGACATCATCCATAACTTCCCGACCAGTGGAAGACGATGAACCAGCCACCCCCTTCTTCTTCGAGACTGGCTTCTACTTCTTCTAGGCGACCTTAGCCAGGGAGGGGGCTTTCCATTTGTGGCTCCTTTACTTAGGCATCCCTACACAACAAAAAGAAATGATTGGCCAACATGCAAGAGTGAGATGGTCCTTCAACTAATCCTCGACATTATACCTGCTATGGATAGAACGAAGCCTAACCTAAGAAGCAGCTCGGGCATGACGATATGCCTCCAAGACCTTAGCTCAGAGTCTATCAATATTGCTTCAGTAATCCGAGCACAAACTTCCCTGTTCACCCTGGCAGGATACTTGGGCAAAACTGCCAAGAATGACCACAATCAGAAAATGGAGAAAGCAAAGAAATAAAGGAGGAGTAGTTCGAATATTCTGACCTGGCTTGAAAAAGAAGGTCAGGACCTTAGAGCGCAGCTTGAAAGGTCCTGGAGCCTCTCAATCTCCTGACGCCCAAAACTGCTTGCCTTTCCAATTTTTATGTAAGGTCGGGACGTCTATGATTAGGGACTTACCAGTCCTCGGCCAAGTAGCAAAATAGTACTAACTCTCATGGAAAGGGTTGGATTTCAGCTGGTATAGGTGAAGAAAATTATTCACGGTAAGCTCGGGTTAGTCGAGCTCAGACCAAAGAATGAATACCCCCACCAATGCCCTCTAAGCATTAGGGATCAGCTGCCCAGGAGCTAACCCTAAATATACCAAAACTTTCCTCACCATGGGTTGCAGGGGAAGCCTTAACCCACATTAGAGGTTGACCTGCAAAATGCCCACCTCTTCGTTATGGGGTTAGGTTGGGAGCTCGCTCAGTGCGGGAGCTCGGAGTACCACAGACTCAAAAATATGATACCCCAACCTGATCCCTGTCAGGTCGGTCTCCGTCAGCGAAGACCCTACCGGCCCTTTCTCCTCTTCCTCTGACGAAGACCCATTGATTTCTTCAGTCACTAAGGCACCCCCTATGCATCCTCTGGCCGCTCGGCTGAGGACCGATCTGCCATCCACGACTAATGGGATGCCCAAAAATCCTCATCGCTCATTACCACTAATTGTGGGTTTGACATAGGGTGAAGTTCATCTGCCCCACCATCATCATGCCGGAATGCCCCTCCACACTGGTCAGGCGATCTAGACATATTCCCTAGGTAGGAAAACCGTCGAAAACTGGAATCCCAATGAAAAAGAAAGAGATAGTGGGGAGGGGAGTAGAAGAATGAATGTGAGGCTGACGGAGGAGGAAAGATTGAAACCTCGTCGGAAATTGCTTATGCCAGAGAAGGATGATGAATGAAATGAGAGGGGTAAATAGCCCTGGATGATACTAGGGCGTCCCCTTTTATAACAGGCCTACTCGTACAAGCACTTAATGCTCGCATTTAATGCGCAGATGAAAAATGACTACTCGACATTCCTGCTTAGACATATAGAGCACAACCGCTCACTACACAGCTCCATGACTGAGGATAAACCACACGTGACTACCCCATACGCCGAGCACCGAAAAGGCGTCTTGACAGCGCACGTGACCTCAAGCCACGATGCGCCACCTCAAACGCAGCGTATCATGATTACAAATACGCCTCATTTCCTAAGCATGCCGTCATACCCCACATTAATAACAAGCAAAATATGACCTGACCTAGACCGACCTGCCTACTTCTCGAGCCCTCTTCACAAGCTCAGAAGTAGGGAGCTTACTGTTATGGGAAGAATGAGTAAACCAAAAAGATAAGGTCAGGTCAGGACTTTGTACACTTCACCAGGTTAGACAACGACAGATACGATTAAAAGGTTTGACCTCTGGCCCTAGATAAAGTTGGAGATGAGGTCGAGCATGATTAACTTGTCAGTAGGTTAGAAGACCCACTAGTTGGCCCTGTGTCAAAAGGATGTCGATTGTTGCTTGCTGAAGGAGTTAGGTAGCATAACCCCAGGTCGACACAACCTTTCTTCTGCTAGTTCTGACCTGATCCCAACGGTGTCTACCCAAGATCCCAACCGAGGATCTAGGGAATCAATCGCAATACGGGTCTGCCTGAGATCCTAGCCAAGAATCCCGAAAGATCCTCGCGACATGTACGGGATTCAAATCTTGCTACAACACACCCTTACTAAACAGGGAAATCTCCACTTGCCACCGCCTCCCCTCACTTATAAATAAGAGTCCCTCCAATGGTAAAAGGTATGCATACTTTCTAGTGTAAAACCTTGTTTACGATCATACCCAGATTCTCTTTCTGACTTAGGCATCGGAGGATCCCCTGTACTAGACAGGGTCCTCTTTTTTTATCCCTTGTGCAGGTACACGAAGGTGCAGGGAAGGCTACCAGATTTCTACCTCAACAACACTAAGGTTAATAACATGTACCAATTGGACTTAAATGCCTCACACATCTATAATGTGAATGCTCAACATGAAAATAAAACAGGATTTAAGTGAATACTGTATTTTGAAAATTTCTCAATGTTGTGGCACAATTGATTAAGCCATATCTCTCGTGAGAGATTGGAAAGGCTAGTGTAAGAAAGAATTCTTCATCCTCTAAACTTCTCTGACTAAAAGTATGCACATATTATATTAAGGATAAACAAACCAAAATTAGGAAGAAATGTGTAACTAGAAGTGTAGGACTCTAAGAAGTGATACATATGGACATTTGTAGTCCATTCATTATAGCATCTTGGAGTGGACACAAATACCACTTTTACAGATGAGTACCCTCATTTTGCTACCTCTATGTTATAAATAAAAATTTAGATGTCCTATATGCTTTCAAAATATATAAAGTTGAAGTTAAAAATTAATTCGATAAGAATATTAAAGTCATCAGATCTGATCGTATTGGTGAATACCATGACAGATATGATGAATCAAGTCACAATCCGAGACCATTTGCTAGATACCTACAAGATTGTGACATTATCGTCCAATATACCATGCCTAAAACTCCAAGGCAAAATGTTATATCTGAAAGGTGCAATCGCACCTTAAGGACATGGTGCATAGCATGATGAGTAATTCAACATTGCTAAAATTTTTGTAGAGTGATGCTATTAAAACTGCAGTTCATATCCTTAGCAGGGTCCCTAACAAAGCTATAAAGAAAATCGCTTTTAAGTTGTGGAATGAGAGAAAACTAAGTCTCTGTTACGTCCATGTTTGGGGATGTTTTGTTGAGGCTAAAGTGTATAACCTGCATGAAAGGAAGTTTAATTCCATAACCATACATTGTTTCTTCATTGGATACTTGGAAAGGTCAAAAGGGTATTGATTCTACTGTTATTCCCACTCCATCAGGATTATCGAGACTGAGGATGCCAGATTCATTGAGGATACTAAAAATAGTGGGAGCACGAACATTAGGAATTTTGTATTTGAGGAAGAGCAAACTATGGCCCCTGTCACAGTTATTTTGGATCACAGTTATTTTGGATCATGTGGGTATTAGTCCTACACTTGAGCCTGTATTCACTACAGATCACTACACCGAACCTTCTATACAACCCACTAAAGAATGAAATCAAAATTAAACTAAAAAAGGTAAGTCGTTAAGAAAATATGGAGATAGGAAGCCTATGATTCCAGACGATTACATCGGATACTTCCATAAGCATGAGTTTGACATGGGGGTGGAAAATAATCCTGAATCCTTTACAAAAGCCAAACAAAGTATTAACTCCTCTTGATGGATTGATGACACAAAGGATGAGTTGAAATCCATAAAAGACACTACTATTGAATTTCCCTAAGGAATAAACATGATTAGTTGTAAATGGGTATTTAAAACCAAATGGGGCTCCATGGGTAATAACAAAATATATAAAGCCAGACTTGTTATCAAAGGTTTTAACCAATATAAAAGCATTAATTTTAAGGAGACTTTCTCACCAGGATTTAGGAATGCCTCATACAGATCATAATGTCTCTTATGACTCACATAGATCTGGAGCTGCACTAGATGGGTGTAAAGATTACATTTCTCAATAGAGATCTAAATGAAAACGTATATATGTTGCAACCTAGAGATTTGATGAGGTACAAAAATGAAGATTCAAGAATAGTTAGAAGAAAGATCAAGAGAAGATGCATAGTAAGAATGTAAAATAAGGGAGGATTCATAGTGTTTGTGCGGACTCGCGCAAACCATGTTTGATTGCGTGGGACAGCGCAAAGGGCATAATGGGTTACGCACACCCGATCAATGGCAATTTGGTCAAAATGATTTAGACGGTTGAGATCTAATGAGAAGTGGTCCCATAGCACGAAGATCAAGGGTTCGCACGTGTGGAGGCCTATAAAGACCCCACACCCCCTCTCATTTGAACACGACAAAGATTATGAGGAAGATCAGAGCTCCAGAGAAGAAGAAGACTTTGAAGGTATCAAGAAGAGAAGGAAAAAAGAGGAAGAGGAAGGCTTTGTGTCGGACCGTGCAACAGCATGGTGTTGCTTGGTAATGAATACAAAGAGCCGAAACGCTAACGGAATGGTCAAATGCAATCAGGTCTTCTCTTCATATGCTCAAGAAGGAGATATAAGATGATCATATCCACACAATATTCCTCTCAATGGGATGAACAAATTACAAGCCGAAATAATGCTGGATTTTATATCCAGATTTGATATTCAAACTCACTCAATACTTGTATGTTAGATAATCTATCTTAGAATTAAAGGAAATCAAAGGATGTAAATGAACTCAAAATGAATAAATATAAGATTGTTCTCTTGTTATTCTCTCTATTATGATTAAATAAGATAATCCTACAAACCAAATGCATTTGTTTCTTGTCGAAACAAAATGGCGACTCTGTTGGGGATACGTCTTATTTAAGACTAACATAGATAAAGTTTCGAGAACTCGAAGTTTGGCGTCTTACCGACGCCAAAATGGCCACTCTCAATGGGAACATCCTCCCCTTCATCTCTAAGATAGAATATTTTATCATTCAAATACTAATTGTGATTTTATATTGTTGTTTGAAGGTTATAAGATGAAATTTCAAATTACGATTAATGGTAAACGCGACAAAGAAGATAAAATTTTACTTCACAACGACCGGGTTTGTGATAGAATATGCAACGAATCAGCTTACAGATCATGAAGCCCAATTTACTGCAAGCAAAAATGACAAGCCTCGAGTTATGGCTAAAGTCATAATAATGTTTTATTTAAACCAACACGATTTAAATGATTTTTAAACTCGCAAGTATACGAATCAGATGCAGATATGGTACGTATTACGAGATCGTTCCCACGAGGACTGGTCGTCACAATTCAAATCTATGACTCTCCTTAACTAATCCAACAAATAATGGAATGAACTACTAAGCACAATTCTAGAAAAAAAACAATTAAGAAAAGGGAAGAAAATTCAATCAGAGAAATAGCACTAGGACTTTTGAATCCACCCCTAATTATCCTAACCCTTGTTTTGTCTGTTGATTCACCTTGATCTAGATTGATACCACTTATATAGAGAAAGCACAATCTGTGTCCTTAATCGGCATCTGAATTCCTTTAAGCAATGCCATGAATAACATATCCCATGTCCTTGATCGGGTACATGGAATGTATAGTTCATTAAAGCACTCTGTTTCTTCCTCTATAGGAAACTTGTTCTTGATCAGACACAAGTACCTATAATAAGCATCCAGACAACATCCATATATATACTTTGGTCAAGTTCATAGATGGAGAAGTATAGAATTTAAACCAATCAAGCCCAATTAGAGAAAGAAACAATTTAATTAATATTCAAAGTAAATTCAACCAATACAAGAGCTAATCAAATTAGGGGCTTCATCTCAACCCTAGCTGAGAGATTAGTGACCTATAAAATCCATCAAAAATATTAAACAAAATTCATTAAAAATAAAACACCAAACCAATCGATCTCTCTCTCTTCTTTCTTCTCTTTCTTCTCTCCCTTGCTCTAAATCTGGAATTCCCTGGTTCTGAATGCCTTTCCCACGTCCAAAACTCCTCTTTTATAGTTGCTGGATGGCTGGAGTCGGTGGCAAAGTTGTAGCAGGACACGGAGTGCAATTTTTCACAGCCGTGATCGGTGGGCCCCACAGAAGTATTTTCTGGAAAATTCACCCCGTCCATTGGATTCAGGACGAAATTTCAGTTAAGAATGAGTAGTTTTGAACGTCCATTAACGCGGCCCAGAGAAGAAATCACGAAGAGATCAGTTTTGAACATTGCAGAGCAGTCCGTTTCTAGCCTCTGTACCGCGCACGTGTGCACGCATGGTTATAAAATATCAGCATGGTTTTGTAGTGCTCGAAGCCTTCTACACAATGAACGGTTTGGATGAGCCGTACGGGGCACAGGTGGGGCCCATCCGTCCGTAAAACGGACGGCGGCCGTCCGGCCGCAGAGGAACTGCGTAACGGCACTCACGCTGTTCTGATGGTGGGGCCCACTGTCAGTCGTCAATTGAAGAATCTACTCCGTCCATTAGTTTCTTCATGCAAAACCGTTCCGACATGATCGGTTTTGGATCAAAACCGTGGTGGCCCACTGTTATTTGATTTCACCGTCGGTTATCTGTTCGGACGGTTGAAAACCGATTCTCACTATCTTCTGAGATTCTTCCACCTAGGATTTGATGAAAGGGACCGTGGGCTCCTGATGGACGGTCCCGATCACGCTAATGGATGAGGGGTGGGCCCCACTACAAGAAACCGGCCAACATTAGAGAAGACGCTGTTCGCGTCTCGGTTTGAGAAGAAGAGTCGGGTCAACGCTCGCGCTGACCCCTCAGCCGTCCGGCGCACAGCTCGAAAATGAGTAGACAGTGTACACTCACTATGGTGTGGGGTCCACTGCGAGGTTTCTCTTGAATCTTCTTTGTCTCCCAGATTAAGGGGTTGAGACCAAAGTTGAGCCAATTCCAGATATCAGGTGGACCCAGAATCGACGGTTTGTGGGCTAATTTGTCAGTTGGCCCACTTTCTGAGATCTTTAATGGATGAAATTTAATATGTACGGTTAATTTATGACCCTCATCCCATGTATGAAGTTTCGAACTGATCGGATGGTGGGAACCATGTGATCATGCATTCTGGACCCTTTTTGGGCCCCTTTGGCTTGCTTTCCTCAGATCCCAGGCGTGTAAAATCTTCATTATTGGTTCTCTGGAGTCCATCCCTTGCTCTGGTGACTTCAGAACGTTAAATCCACGCTTTTCACATCAATTTTCAATCAACGCTCCTGATTTCATCCTGTAACAAAAATACAATTAAAATATGAAGTTAAGCGTTATCATGTTTGTAAAATCAGGTAATAGTCAGGGTCTGATGTGCAATATTTGACCCTGATCACATAAATGCTTCGCCACTGGCTCTAGAGAATAATAACGATTGGTTGTAGTAATATCCCGAAGAACAAGGGCCCGAAATGCAGTAATTGCCAAGGTGAATTCATCTCCACGTAAAGTCAGGGGACCAATAACATGGAACACAGCTAAAAATAATCCTGAACTCGCTCCTCTAGCCCTGTACCTAGGAAAATTTCTTCCTTCTCTGACATCACAAAATTTCCCAGTGCTACCGGTTATAAAGACTCGATGGACGAGAAAAGAGAGGCAAATCACAAATGAATAATACAGTCCCTGTTTCACCTCAAGATACGCCTCAACAAGAAACATCGCAATCAGCCGAATTCTGTGAGGGTACAGAAGATCTGAATGGATCCCCTCTCACAATAAGCCATATCATTCCCGAATACTTTACTCCAATGACTGCCTCTTCAGACAATGCGGAAGCCGCCGTATGCATGGCAGGAACCGATCAAGTTCCACAGCAAACTAATGAAGATCGCATAACTGACATGGCACAAACACAAAGAACACTGATAGAAGAATGTAGAAGTCTTCGAGAAGCCCTGGCTACTCTAGTGCACAATGTGGCTCGGATCGCAATCCCCCCAATGATGGCCGTAATGAATGAGTAAGAACAGCAACCTAAAGTCTCTCAACCACCGAGGGTGGGATCACACAGATCCACTCCTGCGACAGGAGTAATAACTCAAGAGGAAGTACGATGAATGGTTGTAGAGGCTGTTAAAATGGAAAGAGAGCGTGAGAATATTGGGAGGTTTTGATATAGAACGCCATATCCAAGAGAAGTAGATGATGTACCTTTCCCGGCAAATTTTAAGCATCTTAATTTCCAATAATTTAATGGTGATGTGTCCCCAGATGAGCATCTCATGCACTTCATCACAACAATGGGCAACTTCTCTAATGTCCTGCAGTACAACTATTTAGTTCTTCATTGACAGGAAAAGCCTTCTGATGGTACTCTAGTCTAGCACCAGAGTCGATACAAACATGGGAACAAATGCAGGATGCATTCATGTCAAATTTTTCTCATCAGATCGTGATGTCAGCATTACAGAACTAGCTTCTGTACGTTAGAGAGAAGGCAAACAAGTAGAAAAGTTTGTAAATCGATCAAAGACATTGGGGGCTTCATGCAGACAGCCACCTGAAGAAAAAGAACAAGTGAAGATGTGCCTAAATTCTATGGAGACTGGAATTATATTCGGTCTCACTAGTGCTAATATAAGAACTTTCCGTGACCTGGCTACAAAAGCCCATGTATTAGAACTAATGACCGAGAAAATGCCATCATTTACTACGAAACAGGCAGAAGAGGGCATGGTAGACTGATGGCCAATGTTGTAGACCGAGAAAAGAAGAACGATATTCCTTACAATAGGAAAAGAACAGAAAAAAGAGGAGTCAGATTGTTATAGAGGCAGATTTAACGACAAGGGACCAAGATCTCTTAATTCCCATGAAGGATTCACATTTGAGAAGGAAGATGTTTCCTCCATGATGAAACAATTGCTAAGTGCAGGAACAACATAATTACCAACGTCGAAGCGGCCCGAAGAAGCAAAATGACGAAAGAAAGAAATTTCTTCCATGATCACCATATGTTGGGACATCCCACGAAAAATTGCTTTACCCTGATGTGCATAATTCAGAAAATGATAAACAGAGGTGAGATCATAATAGGCAAAGAAAATGAAAGAAGCAGAAAAGCGTTGACGAATATGATTTCTGGCCAGGAGATTATATACAAGACAAAGGGAGGGCTGAAAAAGAAGGAAAGAAGTAGCATGACTACTAACAACAGTGCCGAACAGAAGGAGTAAAGATGCAGTGATCACGTTACGCACAGGAAGAAGAGTAGCAAGTCCTCTCCAAAAATAAAAAGTTGAAGTGGTAAGAGAAAGAGTATCAGGAATGCATGTCGATAATAACAGAAAAAAGAAAAGAATGAAGTCGAGAAAGTGGCTTATGATGTGATAAGTCATTTGAAAGGTATACCAACTCAGCTAAGTGTTAAATGCACTACAGTTATCAAAAGACCGTAGACACACTCTAATTCGGGCCCTATCCGATAATGAGGTTAAAAAAGCATTACTCGTAGAAATGGAGAATACAGAACAAGAGATAGAAAACAGCTGCATGCCCGTCATTTCCTTCTCCGATGACGATTCGACTTACGATAAGGAGCATAACAGGACATTAATGATCATGGGTCACATTCGTGGTAAACAGGTTAAGCGAATAATGTTGGATAACGGATTAGTAGTGAAACCTTTGTCATTAACAGTATTAAGCGAACTTAGATATCGCTGCTCACATTTACTACCTAATGGAATGATGATACAGGGTTTTAATCAAGATGGACAGTGTGTGTTAGGCAAAATTACATTGATCTTGGAAATAGGAGAGTTAACGACAAATGTTGTTTGTCATGTCATTAATGTAGTAACGACATACAACCTCCTTTTGGGTAGGCCATGGATGCACCAGTACGGCATTATACCCTCCACTTTGCACCAATGCTTCAAGTATTATAAAGATGGAATTCAGTATGAGGTGATTGCCGATTCAAGACCATATACAGAAGAAGAAGCTTTTTTTGTCAATGCCAGTTACTATGATGGATTCATGATAGAAGAAGGGGAGAAGGATGATGAAAGTAAAGCCCCAAAAAGAAATCATGCGGAGATGATAGGGAAAGAAGCCATAAAGGATGAATTGTATGGAAAAGTAAATACGAAAAAGAAGTTTTATTTCATGCCAAAACACTTAAGACAACCAGGACAGCCTCCGTTAATGTTATTATCACCCTAGCAGCTGGAAATACTACAGTCAAATTATACAATACCATTACCAAATGCCGAAAGGAATAAGCCGTTTCTGGCCATTCCGAAAAGATTTCATGTTAAATCCAGTTTGAAACATCCTGAGTCGATCGAATTCTATGCCCCTTTGGAGACGACAAGAGAAGAAAGGTCTGATAACAATATAAGTTGCGAGAAACTCACATTTGAATATCTTAAGAGATATAGTCTTGCCAGCAGGAAAACCATGAAGAACATGAGATTCGATAATGAAGAACCAACCGATTTAAATTATGGTAAAGGAATCCAAGTTCTGATCAGGGTAAATGCGAAAAAGCGAGAGAAATCTCACTGATTGGGGGCATAGTCTTCAGTAAACATGGTCACAGTTGATTCAGTAATAAAAATAAATTTTGAAATAATGAAGCACCCTGAAACAGCTCCGAAACAAATCGAAGACAGGGGGCAACCGACGATCGACAGTTTGCGGGAAATAAATCTGGGAACGGAAGAAGAGCCACAAAATACATTCATAAGTGTAAGTGTTATGGTTATTTGTTCCCTTGATTGTCAAATTTTGTTGTGCCAAAACCACAATCTATGTCTTGTGTAGCACATTGATATATATGTTCAAGGTAATGCATCACATGTACAAGGACAATGCTTTAAGTCAAGAACAAAGATATCCTTCAAGGACTACAAGATCAAGTACATTGTTCTCGTAAGCTTCAGTGTTTTAAAGATACATTGAAAGACGAGATCTTGTTTAAGACTCAAGGTGAAGTAAAACTCAAGTACTACAAAATCAAGTTTCATCATGTGTCGAGATCTCAAGCTTCATGAACTTCAAAGACCGTCCATCATCTGAAGAAAAGAAGGTTCAATGTTTATACTTCATGTTTAAGGTATGAATGACCTTAGATTGACCTTAGGGTAGGTCATTTTGAATACATAATTCAAATATAATTACTTTATAGATGTTTGGTCTATTCTTTGACTAGTCCTGGACTCTGTTTGACTAGTCCTAGCACTGGCTTGACCAGTCCAAGAAATTCCACGACCAGTCCTAAGTTGTTTCAAATTTTCAGAATTTTTTAATTGAGCTACGACCAGTCCTGGAGATTGCTTGACTGGTCGTATGAACAGTGCATGACTCGTTCATGACCAGTCCAGCAGTTACGACTCAAATTCCAGCAACTATTTCTGGTTCCTCACGACCAGTCGTGGGCAGGTGACGACCAGTCGTGGAGGTCCCTCGACCGGTCGTGAAGTGCCTACAACCAGTCATGGAACGGTTTTTTTCGATCGCGCTCAAAATTTTAAAAATTAGTTTGTCCTACGACCAGTCGTAGTGTCCACAGGACTAGTCATAGACATGATTTCTGCAACTATAAATAGAGCACGATTTTCAGAGTTTGATATCTAATTCAAGTAAAATCAAGGCATCACTTTGAGAGATAAGTTTGTAAACTTTTTAAGCTAGATTGTGCATATTTAATATTCTCTTTTTATTAGCTTTTTATATTTGATTTTGTTTTTGCATTCCAATCTGATTTGAAAGAGGAATTGTGATATTCCACTTCTTGGAATCCAAATCAAATAGAGCTAGCCCAACTTGATTTAATTTAAAATCAATTAGAACCTAGAAACATTTCAAAGTGAGTGTGGACATTGAACTTCTATATTCGAACTTCTACTCCAATTTGGTTCTTCCGGGCTGCAATAAAAGGAGAAATCTGGGTATTTTACATTATTGTAATTTCCATTGTATTGGTTTCTTTTGAGATTAAGCCAGAAAAATCTCATTCATTTTGGTTATCTGAGGAGAGCCAGAAAACTCAAATTGCAGGGTTTTTAAATTGTGTAAGCTACTTGAAAGACACAATTGTGAGGGTTTTAGGTGAACTTAAGAAAAACTTATTTCATAGTGAACGCTAATATCCACTGTGTGAAGATATTAGGAGTGGAGTAGCAAGCTGTGTGGCCATTATTTAATAGTTGATGTACACACAGGCGAACCACTATAATTCTTTGTATTTTGTGAATGTGTGATTTATTTTCTATATCTTTTATCATTCAATATTGTGAGATGTATTTGTGGATGTGAATGTTGTAATCTTTTATATTTCAAGCATTGTGGAGAATGTTGTAATAATTTAGATTTCATTTCCTTGTTATTTATCTATTTATTCCTCTATATTAAGTTTGAGTTTTTGATATAAAGACCTTTCTAGGAATCAAGTTGTTCTACCATAAACTTTGGTTTTTGGTGTAAGGTTGTCCTTAGAACAACATTTGTATCAATCTCTTAATACTCATACATTTGAGGTTACTTTACATTTCAGTATTGTGAATTGATTATAGTGCTATCTTTCCTTTATTTATTTAAATTCCGCTGTTATCATTTTAATTTGGTATAGTCCTATTCACCCCTCCCCCCTATAGGACATATAGCTTGGCCTTTTCAATAAGCACTAATCTCCCTAAACAGGAAGCCGATCAGTATATCGAGCTGGTGAAACAGAACAAGGATGTATTCGCTTGGACATATGCAGAAATGTTGGGCCTGAAACCGATAGTAGCAATACATTGGCTGAACAACTCTAAAGATACTAGGCCGATCAGACAAGCACAGAGGCGATTCCATCCAAATCTAATTCCTTTGATAGAAGAAGATATAAATAAACTGATAAAAGTAGGATTCATCAGAGAGGTTAAGTATCCCAAATGGATATCAAATGTTGTCTCAGTGAAGAAGAAAAGCGGACAAATCAGAGTATGTGTTGACTTCAAAGATCTAAATAAGACTTGTTCAAAAGATGATTTTTCATTACCAATAACCAAGTTGTTAATTGATAGCACGACAAAATATGTTGTCATGTCCTTCATGGGTGGCTATGCCGGCTATAATCAGATAAGAATGGCCCCAGAAGACGAAGAAGCTACAACATTTAGGACTTCTTTAGGGATCTATTGTTATAAGGTCATGTCATTCGGGCTTAAGAACGTTGGCACAACATATCAAAGAGCAATACAGAATATCTTCCACGACATGATGCATAAGCATGTTGAATGTTATGTCAACGATCTGGTGGTGAGATCAGATAATCATAAAGGACATCGCAAGCATTTGGTTTCGGTTTTCTGTCGACTTCGAAAGAAACAATTAAAAATGAATCCGGCCAAATATGCTTTTGGTGTCTCATCAAGAAAATTCCTTGGCTTTGTTGTTAGACATAGAGAATCGAAGTTGATCCGGGAAAAATTAGAGCGATCCAAGACATGTCACCTCCAAAAACATTGAAAGAAGTAAAAAGTTTGCAAGGAAAATTGGCGTACATTCGCCATTTCATCTCAAATATCACTGGAAGATGTCAGCCATTTTCTCATTTGATGAAGAAAGGAACAGAATTCGTTTGGGACAAGTCCATCAGAATGCGTTCGATTCAATCAAAGAATTGTTAAAACAACCTCCAGTATTGGCAGCTCATGTAAAGGGTAAACCACTCATTCTATACATATCTACAGTCGAGAATTCATTAGGGGCTCTACTGGCACAGGTGAATGAACATGGCAAGAAAATCGCTCTTTATTATTTAAGTCGAACTCTAATAGGCGCAGAATGTAATTATTCGTCGATCAAGAAAGTGTGTTTTACATTAATATTTGCAGTGTAGAAATTAAGACATTATTGCCTTTCTCATGATATAATTTTAATCTCGCGAGCGGATCAAGTTCTTAATGACGAGGCCGATGTTATCAGGAAGATTGGACAAATGGATGTTGTTGCTCTCAAAATATACAATTACTTACGAACCAGCAAAAGTAGTGAAAGGGCAAGCAGTGGTAGATTTCTTGGCAGCTCATCCCGTAACAGACAGTGAAATTATCAGTGATGACTTTCCTGATGAACAAGTTATGATGATTGAATCACCAAACCCATGGAAAATGTACTTCGATGGTGCTTCTCGAATGTCAGGAACAGGTGCTGGAGTGATATTCATTACTCCTCAGGGCGACTTGTTGCCTTACTCTTTCACATTGGGTACTGCATGTACAAATAATGAAGCTGAATATAAAGCTCTCATCATTGAAATGGAGATAGCTCAAGAAATGAAAATAAAAACGTTGCAGATTTTAGAGACTCCAAGTTGATCATAAATCAGTTGACAACCGAGTTTGAAATAAGAAAACAAGAGCTCCTACTATACTGTCGACGAGCACAGCAGTTGTTAAAGCAGTTCCATCATGTTAAAATCAAACATGTACCGCGATGCGAGAATGCAAGGGCAGATGTTTAGCTAGCCTGGCAGCAGCTTTATCCTGTCTTGATCGAAGTCCTCTTCATGTAACAATAGAAGAAAGAAGGTTCTTGCCATCACTCGAAATCATTAATGAAGCCCTTGAAGCACTTCCTATATCATGCTTAGAGGTCACAATGAATGACTGGCGCCAACCTTTAGTGGATTATCTCAAATACGATATTCTGTCAGAGGACTCAGCACAACGGTTGCAGGTCAAACAAAGATCAAAGAGATTAGTTATGTGCAGCGAAATATTGTACAGAAAGACTCATAGCGAAATGTTGATGCGATGTCTGAATACGGAAGAAGCTAATCAAATATTGGAGGAAGCTCATTCAAGAGAATGTGGAGCGCATCAAGCTTGCCGAAATCTATTCCATCGGGTACATCAAATAGGGTATTACTGGCCCACAATGTTCCAAGATGCTAATGATTATAGCCAACGATGTCATGAATACCAAATCCATGGTGATGTTATACACGTGCCTCCTGAAGATCTTCATTAATCAGTAACTTCTTGGCCTTTCGCCGCCTGGGGACTTGATGTTATAGGACCCATAAATCTGTCGTCGTCTAAAGGAAAATAATATATACTAGCAGCAATAGACTATTTCTCCAAATGGACAGAAGCGATTACATTACGAAATGTCAAAAAAAGAGATGTCATCAATTTCATCCGACATGCGATAATATATCGCCATGGCATCCCGAAGAGAATCGTCACCGATAATGGTACCCCTTTTAAGAATAGAGGTATGGAAAAGTTGTGCGAAAAATTCAATATTCTCCGCCGGCCAACAGATTAGTAGAGGCATTCAACAAGACAATTGTGAAAACACTGAAGAAAACCATCACTGGAAATAAGCGTGACTGGGACGAAAAGTTGCATGAAGCTCTATGGGCTTCAGGACTACTCACTGAACTACGACGAAAGTTACGCCGTATTCGTTGGTTTACGGTGTGGAAGCTGTCATACCAATAGAAGTACATATCACGTCACTCAGAGTGGCGGTTCACCAATCGATGACAGACAATGAAAATGCAAGAATAAGAATGGCCAAATTAGACTTACTTGATGAAAAATGGCTTGCGGTCTAACAACGATTAGAGCTATCTCAGGCGAGAACTTCTATCGCCTTCGATAAAAGAGTTAAACATTGATCTTTTAAGAAAGTTGATTTGGTGCTAATGCTAAAAAGACCCATAGTGGTCACTTGAAGAACTGGGGCAAATTCGATCCCAAATGGGATGGTCTGTATGTTATAACAGAAGTATATTCAAATGGAGCCTATCGAGTTATGGATTAAGATGTGCGAGGCATCAGTATACTTGTTAATGCTCGCTTCATCAAGAGATATTATCCCTGATGATAGATGCAATTTTGATTCCGAAGATTATCAAATATAATACTTCTCAATCAAAAGGGGGCAAGACAAGTAGAATGACGAAACAGCCTCAAAAGGCAAAGCTATGTATTCTTCTTCGTATGGATGAATAAAAAGTGAATCCTAAAGCAAAAGCAAATTCTTAAGTATGCCAAAATCAAGTACATCAAAAGTGATATTATCATCAACTATTGCCAAGCATCAATGATTATCGCCAAATTAGCAACTATCGTTGTCAATTTAGCAACTATCGCTATCATCATTAATCGCTGATACAAAAGTCAAAGTCATCTTATCAAAATTGTTATCATCACCAAGCTGATACACCATTTTAACCATGAACATTGTCAAAATATTATCAGCAATGGTGATATATCAATTATTGATTCACCATTCATGGCAGAGGAACAAGCCTATATGGCCAACCACACATAAATCTTACAACAACAATGGCAATTCATCATTTATGGTGGCGTAGCCAAGCCTATAAGGCCAACTACGCTTAAGACCTACCTTCATCAGCAATATATATAAAATTATGCAGGCAACAGTGAGAAGCTAGTGGCCTTAAAAAGCGTGCGAAGGCTATCACATGCTTAGATGCATGTGGGCAGCAGATGAAGCCAATCACTACCAATAGCCATAAACAGCCAAGAGTAGAAGGAGGCCAATCACACATGAGACCAATGTTGTCTGTTTAGTTTTCGACAGCATCACAAGGGAAGGTGAGAGAAAATGTCCTCCTGTGAATGGGTCCGACCTGGCAGACGAACAAAAAGAGGGCTGCAGTGTGTGCTCTTTATCTCATCCATAGATAAGCCAACCATGCATAAGATCCCCCAGATTCCTGGTTTGATTCCAGTAGAAACTCATGAGGATGGGTTTTTAGGCTTCTTATCGATGGACTGATGGTCTTGAATTTGGTACCCTAAGGTAGCCTCATGCACCCTGTGAACTCTAGAGAGTTACTGTGGCCAACCCTGCACATAAAATCCACCGAGTTCACTACCCTGATAGCTTCAATGGGCCCCTCTGATGGATCGCAGTTTGTGTACTCCCAGGCTGTGAGAAGCCTAGTGAACTCCGGAGAGTTAAAGAGGCCATTCGCGTAAGACCCGACTCCAACAACTCATGAGTCTAAAAACTGTGATCACTCCACTACTCAAGAGCTTAAACTATGTGGCAAACTAACTAAAACTGAAATTTAGTTCCACCTATCAAAATAAATACCACGTAGGAAACGTTATATTAACAATCATGATAAATTATCATTTCAATTTATGGTAGAAATTGGGATTATATCTTGTTAAGGTATAATTGTATAGATTAGTATAATAAATATTACGTAAACATATGCTTGAAATAGATCATGATTGTAAGACTTTTAAAGAAACAATTGTCTCAAAATGTTACAATTCATTCATATATCTTGGAAGTCAAAAGAAATTACATACAACGACGGGAAAAACAAAATCTTCTACAAGTCTTCTGACATGCCCAACGATACTAAATACCTTTGTAAATCCTCTTTCATTTGAACTTGAGTCGCAATATGCTTTGATTTAGCCTCAAGAATGATCCTTGCATGGTCAGGAACATCAGCTAACTTCTTCTCTAAAGAAGAAATGATTTCTTCATTCTTGGTCATCTCAGATTTTTCGAAATCAACTGAACAAGTATTTGTATCTCTTCTTGGATTTTATTTATATTCAATTCTTCTTCTCGATCCTTCATCTCCAACTGAGAAATCTGTTCCTTCAAGAGAGTGATTTGACCTTAAATAGCTGTTCTATTATCATTAGAAACTTTCAATCGCTCTTGAAGAGATTGCTGCTCTTGATCATATCCAGAAATGATAGAAGCAATATGAGAAACTTTCTCCTTAGAGGACGCCAGCTATCTCTTGTATTCCAAAATCTTTGAAGCAATGACCACACTCTCCGCAGACTTTAAGGCAGTTATTGAGTCATGGAATCTCATGAGAGAATCACGCAAAAGAGAGATTGATTTTGGACATCTTCGCAGCAATATCCAGGACTTCTATGGCAATGTTCAGATCTAACCACTAATCGGGATCTTTGAACATATGCTGACATGGAATTTCTCATCAGAGTCAACTTGTAAGCGGGAACTTTCTCAAAAGATAGCAAGTCAGATATAGTGGCAACCGAGTCAGAACTGGCCGAACCACTTAGAGGAGGATTTTCTATAAGACAATAAAAGAAAGAAAATAGAATAGAAGTTATGAAAGTAAAGGATACAAAAGTACATATAAAGAAGATGATGAATATACCTTCTACAAGAGCACAAGTAATTAGAAGTTGTGCTTCGTTAGCAGCGGAAGAACCAGGTCTCATCATGTCAGCAAACAAGGGAGATCTAGCATCAGTACTAAAGTCAATGGTGGTAGGGGTTGCTATATCAACTGGTCCTGTTAGGAAAATGATTTCACGAGCTATGACCCTTGGTGGAACAAGGGGAGTGTAAGACCCATATCCTAGTCCGTAATGTTTCGTCGACTCCTGCGATCCTTCCTGACGAATTCCGGCAATCCACGACCTATAATCGACATTTGTGCACGACCCTAAGACGTACCTTGTAGATTTAAGTCACCTTAATCCGACACTTATACTATTACGACCGCACCGTCACCGTGGTTCTGACGCCGCGTCTTGCATACCCATCCGATACCCAGGTCAGAAGATGTGGGCCCGCGTTCAGTTCAAGGAAAAACACCGCACGTTTGTAATCCCAAGAGAATCTCTACAATATGTCTCATCAATCAATCACTCAATCAATCAACCAATCACCTCATGTCAAGTACAAGAGCAACCCATGCTTTCTTTCTCCACAAGTTAAGCAATCTACCCCAAAAGTCAACAATCTCTCACCTCACTCATCACTCATCTCACATCCATCACTCACCACACATCCATCACCCATCACTCTCTCTCCTTACAACCCTCTTTCTCTCATTTTTTAAAACACAAATCTTAAGCAAAAGAGAGTGGACGTCCAACAATTCCAAGAGAGAAAGTGAGTGTTGTGTGGCCTACTTCCCACCCCAAAATCTTTCATCTTAGCCATTCATTTCTCATCATCCTCTATCAAAGTGAAGCACAAGGAGAGTGACGTTCCATCGGACCAAGAAGATCGAACGATGGGTGCTTTATAGGCTAAATTTTTATGTTTTAATGATGGGTCAAGTGAGGCCTACCGATTGATGGTATGGAACTCACTTTGGACCCTAAATGTGGTCGATGGCCCACTATGATCCTCATGATCATTCCATGATGGGGCTATTCTCCATGGACCCCATCATGATGTTTACTTTCTAAGTTTGAAAGAGGTCATCTAGACCTTTCATTTTGGTGGAGAAGGGATCTCCACCGTTGATTTGATTTGGTGGGCCCACATGTATTAGGACCCACTTGATGTATGATTGAATGCAAAGGAGGGCTCATAGTGGTAGAGCCCTCCATCATACGTGTCCCTCTCTCTTTCTCTCTCTCTCTTCCCCTCTCTTTTTCATATTTTTTTATGTGTGATAATGTGGCCGTGTGGCCCACTTGGACGGACCCCACCTTGGTGGCCCACCTGAGCAAGGCCCACCTTGTACATGTGTTATGCCCAAATCGTCCAGTGTCCCTGGACGCTGGACGTGATATTGAAACAAAAATATTAGCTTGGTTCCACAAGCTTTTGGTTAGACCACTCATACAGGCCCCACCTTAATGTATCAATCCAATCCACACCGTCCATTCCATTCTCCAGCTCATTTTAGACGTTAAGCTAAAAAATGAACCCAATCCAATTATCTGGTGGGCCATTTCTTATAAAACAGTATTTTCTACCATTGAAACCGACTCCAATGTTATTATACACCGAAACATGCTCAATATTGGGCTTGATGTATCTATTATGAATTGTAGAATCCAATGGGTGGGATGGATTCTTCTGATGCGGGCCCCACCTAGGAAAAACCTCCAGAAAATAGGTTTATATATATATATATATATATTGTATGCAGCAGGCGCTACTACTATCCAACGAATGCGCAGCGTCCTGCTGCACTGGACGTGAAAGGGGGCTGGGACGTGGGTCCCAGCTGCATGCCCCACCATGATGTGGACCGCACATCAATACCATGCACCTGATGGCCCCTTAGGGCAGTGGGCCCCACCCCAAAAATCAACCATATATGGAACTCAAGTGGCCCACATCACAGGAAATAGAGGAATTGAACGTCTGCCATTGAAACCCTTTTGGGGGCCATAGAAGTTTTGGATCCATATGAAATTTATTTTTCCTTTTCATCCAGGTCCATGTGACTTTATCAATAGATTGGATGGAAAATAAACGTTATGGTGAGCCCTACGTGGGACCCACCTTTGTCGTTCTTAAGCAGCAACCGCTGCAGCAGTAGCACGTGGTGCACCTGCCATCCATGGTGTATGTGCACACCATCCATTTTGGTTGATGGGCCATGTGTGTGGACCCTACCATGATGCATGTGTTACATCCAAACCATCCAACCTTTTGGCGAGCTCATTTTAAGGCTTGAAGTAAAAATAAGACAGATCTATTTATCAAGTGGACCACACTGCACAGTGAGGATTAAACGTCTACCATTGAAATCCTTTAGGAGTGCAGAAGTTTTGGATTGGATGGG
The DNA here is from genome assembly GCA_030180095.1 of Magnolia changhungtana. NCBI lineage: Eukaryota > Viridiplantae > Streptophyta > Magnoliopsida > Magnoliales > Magnoliaceae > Magnolia > Magnolia changhungtana. The sequence continues at coordinate 3,138,823 of JASAUF010000198.1, read as the reverse complement.
AAATAAATGTTATGTTGGCCCTTGGGAATTTTAATGGTGGAAATCATTATCACCACTTATATTTGGGTGTGGCCCATTTGATATTCATGGGGCCCATTGGTTTGGTCGTCCGTTGAGGCCCACGTTGGTATATGTATAAGGCCGATATGATTAGGCCCATCTTGATGTAGTTATGGCCCATCCGTTGAGGTCCACCTTGATATATATGAGACCCATGTTATGAGGCCCATTTGATGTATTGGAGGCCCATGGGTCGAGGCTCAAAGGGATGTACATAAGGCCCATTGTAATGTGATTCCACTATAGTTTATGTATTGACCTTTATAGCGGGTTACGCCTTGGGAATAATGATGGTTTGACGCCCACATTGTAAGTACAATGTTGGTTAAATGTCCGTATTGTAACTTTCCTTAGGGCCCATTGATAGGCCCATACTTATTGTGTGTAGGCCGTCTAAGCCCATCTACATTGTAAGGATAGTTCATTACTTTATAACATGTTTAGTATAATTCCATGACTCATGCCCATATGCATCATATGTATGCTTGATATGAGGAATGTTTGATCATAGCATAAACTGGTTGGGCTGAACATTTACGGGGCTTCTTATGAGACGGAGTGCCCCACATGATCACGCGGTACGCACTGGATTACTACATGATTTTACGATGTGATTCATGCATCTCATATTTGTATGTCATGATCATTATACGTCCTAATGACATCAGGGTCGCGGCTCCACAGGCACATCGTGGATGACCGTATCGGATATCGGAAATGCTTAGTTCTAGCACTGTGGGCACTTAGGATGTCCTTGGGTGAAAGTCCCAAAACCTTTTTGGTACCAGGAGATACTCCAACGTCTAAACCAAGTAGATATATGAGTGCCCGAGTGCCGAATACCATTAGGCCGCGTCTCCCACTATGTCGTGATCGGTTGGAAGGGGGTGTGGCCTTATCCGCCAAAGTGAGGGGGTTGTAAGCTAGGCTGAGTTTGACTAGCTCACAAATGAGTCTGTTCTCGATGAGCTGGGTAGGTATTGGCAGACTACTGGTCAAGCGGATAGTGAAATCTCTTCTACTCGCTAGGCTGTACGGCTCAGGAGGTGGCAATCAGTGTGGAGTGTACTAGACCCCGGTGATATCCTAGAGAGAAACTGTACTGATATGTGTACTTGATGAGAACTGGCATGCTTGCTTTGCATCTCGCATATGACATTTGGCTATATAGGCCTCGCATCGCATGGCCTTGGTATGGCCGATAGCATTCATGCCTTGCATCGCATAGCCTTGGTACAGCTGATAGTATTCATGGACTTACCTACATATTTTCGCATTACTCTGATATTGTATACTTGGCACTCACCTTGCACATACACTTACACCACCTTCTAAGCTTTGTAAGCTCATGTAAGACCTTTGCGTGCAGGTGTCGTTAGATCGCAGCAGCACTGAGGCAGGAGCGCGCATTAGATTATTTTAGAGTTTTTGATCATCCTATATTTCCCTTCCCGCTTTGTACTTAAAGTTTTTGATATAGTGGATATGTGGTGATGTTGTTTTGTGACTTGGTTATGCTTGTGGTTATGCTCCATTACAAAAAAAAAAAATCCTACTAAAAATCCTCTTTGTAGGTTCCCAAGATCGGAATCTGGCATACGAGTGTCAGGATCCAAGAATGGGGCACTCTGGAGGCTGTCGGTGCCAAATTTGGCGATCGGGAATTCTGTGAGCCCATTTTCCGACTAAGGGGATTCTTACTGAGACAGATTGTGTTACAGGAGGGATGTCTTCAGTTGGAATATCACCCGTCTTACTGCCAGTGGCATTAATACTTGAACCAAAGATAATAATGATAATGATAAAATAATAACCCCATTAAATACTAAATGATGATGAAAATTATGGAAAACTTCTTACTTGGCGAATATCCATATTCCCCATAATCTAAAGGTTCCTCCTCATCCTCTGTTGTTGTTTGAATTGTTGCAGGAATATAAGCATCAGGCAGAGTGTCGGTCTCAACATTTTCAGGAATTGTTGAAGGAAGTTCTTCACCAGTAGAAACACCTTTGATAACGATGCCATTTTCATCGTCAATATTAACTTCCCCTTCTTCAAAAGCATCGTCTTCATTAGTCTCTCCATTATCTTCTTCAGTGTCATCTTCAGCAGAAGAACCACCATTAGATGATGAGGATAAAGTATCTTCCTCCAATTCTTCTTCTACCTCTTCGAGCACTATTTGTTTCCCTTTTGAAGGGGAAACTATGTTGTTTTCTGATTGATGATCTTTATCGGCTGGAGTCAGAGAGGTCAAAGGAATGATTTCCCCCTGATGAGTAGAAGGAGAAGTTTGAGAACGTGTTCGAGATCTGGTCATTGGAGAAGATGGGCTAGAGCAAGCAGGTTGTGGAGTGGGAGAAGGAACCGGATCATCTTGAGCTGTAGCAGTACCCTCTTGAATTGAAGAGGGTATCTTCGCAACATCATCAACAACTCTACCGAGGTGATCTCGAGGAACTTTTTCAAACTCCATGACGATCCTGTGAGTTATCCATCCTTCCAAGGTATTAGCAGGCTTTCTCTCACGAATTGGTTCCTCCAAAGATATTCTCCTGCAGAGTTGACCGGGAAAAGGTGCACGGCTCTTCTCTGGCATGAAGCCAATTCTTTCTTCGAATTTTTGACCCTTGAGCTTGGGAGGAGAAATCCATATTTGGTAAGTTACTAGTAGGCACTCAGTAACTTGGTAAGACTGGTGGACCCACCACCTCGTCCAACCGTATAAAGCGTAGATAGTACGATTGTTACCTAGGATTATGAAGGTAGACCTGACGCGGCCACCCAGCAACTGTTTCCAAATCATAGCCCAATTATATGGGCCAACGCCGTAACTATGCATTCTTCTCATAACTATTCTGTAATCTTCAAGAATGGCTTGATTGAAGCCAAACTGCCAAGCAAATCGACTTGGGTAAGAGGGTTCCCTCCAGAATTTTGTCCCTTCCCTCAGTGGAAGGCTGTAAGACCGAATGGAAAGGTAGAATGCTCTTTCCCCAAGAGAGAGCGATTCAGCATCCACCATGTCTATGTCCCCTATATATCGATGAAGACATAACTGAAAGAAGTCAACTGTGTCGGTCTCCAGAATTTTATTGACAACCTAATCATATGATCTCTTAGTCATGGCTCTCTTTTGAAAGAACTATAAAGGAAGGTGTGAAGGATGAATATATACTTTTTTTTGGGGCTTTAAAAGTCCATGGGAAGTAGATGCCCAACCACCCAGTAATGTAATGCCAAGGGGTATATGTGGAAGACGCTCCAACAGCAGGACTCTTCACGTGAGTCTCTACTTCTACAAGAGCCTTATAGATGGATCATAAGACTGGAGGAGAGAGGGAATGTTTATGACCTTTTGCAATGGTGCCAACGATGACGAATACGATAGGACGAATGGCATCCACCCATTTCAAACTAGGAAGAGCAACTACACTTAGCAAATAAACAAAGAAAGCTGCAAGTTCTCCGTAAAGACTGTATTCTGCGCGACCCCTTATCTTCTCGTGAAGATCTGTCAATTCTTGGGAGTGGCAGCCGCAGAATCTACAGAAGAAATGAAAGATGGTGAGAAATATGAGAAACATGAGTATAATAAGAAGTGGTTGATTTATAGATTGAGAATCACCGAAATGCTCTGGTAAAATGTGCAAGCCATTGCAGAGGGGAGATCTTATGAATGTCCAGGAATTTTGACATCTCTTTGAAAAGCTCCATGGTTATTTCTAAGATCGAAGCTCCTCGGTCAGGTGAAGAAATGAATGCAAGTTCTTCATTCGTAGGGACATATTCATCATAGAACTTCCCCATTATTGGAAGACGAGCGGTGCAATGAAGATCCCAAAGTGTAATGATCATTTCTCCTGTCGGAAGATGGAAAGAATTGGTTGTGGGACATCGGTAATTTAGGAAACCTTTCAGGATTGGAGTTTCCTTATAGAAGTATTGGGAGATAACTTTTATAGCATTATACAGATCGATCTTTATCAGTGTTTTGGAATGTTTTGCTAAGATCGCCTCTACCCAGTCTGAATAATAAGAACGAGAAGTTAAAAAACCCCTGGTCCTGAACTCTTCCTGACCCCTGATCGATTCACTGTCTCTGAAGCGTTGTTGAAGCGTTTCAAAGAAATGAGTGAGAAATAAGGCGTGAGGGTTATAAGAAGGGACGAGGAAGTTCATCAGATGAGCTTTGCCAATTTGTTGCCCTGGTTTCTTGGCTAAGAGAATTCCTTCTAAAATACGGGGCTCTTTTAGTACCCAAGACGCTGTGAACATTAGTTTCTCTCCGTCTATTTGATCAAAATGTTCACAATTAAGGATAGATTGATGACGGTGGAGGTTCAAACGAATGATGACCATTCCTTCTCTACGAGGGTTATCGAACTTCATGATCCTAAATGACTTGAACTGTTTCCCAAGAGTTCTAGAGTCATTTTCTGTTATGTTCTTTCACCTTCTCCTGAAATTCTTTAGCTCTGTTTCGATGAGACTTCTTCGATCTAAATGGGGGCGGGGTATCCTCTCTTATAGGTGGTTTTTGGCTGATAGTCTAAAGATGAGTCGTCGACTTCAACCATTCTTTCCAATCGAATTCACAGCCATGTCTGAGAGGTCTTTCAACGTCACCCATTGAGATTGCTCTATGAATGGGAGAAGGTAGTATGTTGATACGATCAGAGAAGTTAAATGTGGGGAGAATGGGCTCTTTAATGTATGCAGGGCGCTTGCTGGTAGTCTTGAAACGCTTTCTCTGTCGTTGTTCTGGAGGTGGAGATGGAGAAGGCTCGGGTGCCTGTGAGTATGATGGGTTCGGCAATTCCTGATGAGAAGGGTCTGAAGTTGGGGATTCCACAAGGCGGAATGTTCTTTTTGTATGAGCCATGATGAGATGCAAAAGATGGCTATCGAAGTGGAGAGGTTTCTTGAAGAAGGCAGAAAAGGTACGTTTTGAAAAAAGTCTAAGTGTCAAGTTTTTTATAGACTAAGGAATTTCTGAGGAAAGGTTGTTTACGCGAGTGTGTGCAAAAGGATATCTTTACGCGGAGGTGCGCAGAAGGGCTGAGACACGCGCAAACGAATACACGTTGTACAGAATCTACCCACAAAGGGATTCTGTTGCGCGGGGAGTCGCCAGACGAGCAGGACTTCAGTAGAAGAAAGGGAAAAATGAAGAATGAATGATTGGTTCTGGCATTTATAGAAAAACTGCATCCATTTACGGGACCCGATTAACCTTTACGCAGGTCCGCGCAAACAGAGATTGGATAGGAAGAATAGAAAAGGGAAGATTGATCTTGCTTCTGTATCCTAGAAAGGACAAAGAAAGGATCAGGGGGGCATCTGTTGAGGTACAAAAATGAAGATTCAAGAATGGTTAGAAGAAAGATTAAGAGAAGATGCATAGTAAGAATGCAAAATAAGTGAGGATTCATAGTGTTTGCACAGACTCGCACAAACCATGTTGATTGCATGGGACAGCGCAAAGGGCATTATGGGTTACGCACACCTGCTCAATGGAAATTCGGTCAAAATTATTCGGACAGTTGAGAAGTGGGCCCATAGTACGAAGATCGAGAGTTCACACGTGTGGAGGCCTATAAATACCTCACTCCCCCTCTCATTTGAACACGACAAAGATTACGAGGAAGATCAGAGCTCTAGAGAAGAAGAAGACTTCGAAGGTATCGAGAAGAGAAGGAAGAAAGAGGAAGAGGAAGGCTTCGTGCCGGATCGCGCAACAGCATGGTGTTGCGTGGGTACGCGCAACACCATGCTGTTGCATGGTAATGAATACAAAGAGCCGAAACGTTGTAGGAATGGTCAAATGGAATCAGGTCTTCTCTTCATATGCTAAAAAAGGAGATATAAGATGACCATATCCACACAATATTCCTCTCAATAAGATAAACAAATTACAAGCTTAAATGTTGTCAAATTTGATATTCAAACTCTCTCAATACTTGTATTTTAGATAATTTATCTTAGAATCAAGGAAAATCAAAGGATGTAAATGAATTCGGAATTAATAAATATAATGGTTGTTCTCTTGCTATTCTCTCTGTTATGATTAAATAAGATAATCCTTCACACCAAATGCATTTGTTTCTTGTTGAAATAAGATTTTATAGCCAATGGCTTATAACATATGGTATGCAAGCTCAAGAAATCCATATATGGGTTGAAACAGCTGTCACGACAATGGTACTTTAAGTTTCATGAAGTGATTTCCTCATAAGGTTTTGTAGAAAACACTATATAGGAGTGTATCTTTGTTAAGATAAATGGGAGCAAGTTCATCATAATAGTTTTATATGTTGATAATATCCTATTGGTCAGCAGTGACATTAGGATGATGTGTGATACTAAGAAATTCCTGTCTCAAAGAACTGAGATAAAGGATTTAGTGACACCTCTTTTGCCATTGGCATTGAGATACGTCGTGACAGATCACACAGACTTCTTAGCCTATCATAGGGGGCCTATATCAATAGGGTACTCGAAAGAAATGGCATACAAAACTGTGCTCTTAGACAATCACCTATCGTAAAGGGTGATAAAATTGATCAATTCCAATATCCTAAAAATGATTTAGAAAAGAATCGTATGAAGAATTTTCTTTATGCTTCAGTAATAGGGAGCATTGTCATGCCCAAGTATATACGCGACCAGATATTGCCTTTACAATTAGAATGTTAGGCAGACACCTCTCCAATCCAAAGATGCAGCATTAAACAGCTGCAAAGGTGTTATGCTACCTCTAAAGGACAAAAGACTTTAGACTCACATATAAAAGGTCTTACCATTTAGAGTGGGTTAGATACGCCAACATAGATTTTGTTGGCTACATTAACATTAAGAAGTTAATCTCTGGCTACATCTTTATGATGGTTGATAAGGTCGTGTCATGAAAGAGCATATGTTCGATTACAACCTCATCTACTATGGAAGATGAGTACATTACTTTTCATAAAGCATTAAATTAGACATTATAGTCACAACATTTCTTCTCAGGTATGTGGGTATTAAAGCATATCCCGAAACCATTAAGAATTATTTGTGACAACTCAATTGCGACTTCCTTCTGAAGCAATAACAAATACTCATCAAGGTTGAAGCATATCGATATCAAGTATTTTATTATGAAAGAAAAAGTACATAATCATCTAATGTCTGTGGATTTCATCGACACTAAGTAGTTGATTAAAAATTCACTCTTTAAAGGGCTCCCTATCACGTTATTTGAGGAGCATGTGACATCCATTTGAGTTATTTATCTCACAAATGCATTCAGTTAGTGAGAGTAGAGTACGATTCATTTTGTACAAATATGTATAGAGATATCATTCATAAAGTTTGATGATTTTGATATAAAGGTTAATTTTTGCTTCTCCTTAAGTGTGTGTAATTTTTTTTAGTAAGCGGAACTAAAGTCTTATCTCATTGAAGACATTTGAAAGCTCCAAAACTTCTTGGGGATAGTTGCATATAATAACACTACATATGTAATTCTCATACCATACTTCCTACTCCCTGATCTATGTCGTTAAGACTGGCGGTATTTGTGACTGTGCTTAGTCTCACTTCACCAAGATTACATGTTGCGATAGCTATCATGATTTGATATTAGTAGTTTTCATGGACTATATTGTAGAAGTGTAACCCATATTATCCAACAATTGCATTAGTTAACCATTCGGATGTTTTCTTCAAAATTAAAATATATTTTTGAAATATTTTCAAAATTAAACCTTGACAATGATCAATGTGGCCCAAGTGGAAGAACGTAAGAATTCTATAAGGTGGGCTTAATTGATCAACGTCTGGATCTCCCTAAGAGCTGGACAATGTGATCGGGCATACCAGTTGACCCCACTCAATTTGTGATTAATATAGAATCGTGATGGAGTGGTACGATATAACTACGTTACACGCACAATATTCTAGTTGGATTAGGATTGTCAAATTCATGTGGAGCCTAAGAAGGATGAGTTTCGATGGGTTATAAATGTTGAGACTCAAATATTGCATATTTAACCCTTCAATTACATTAGTTTTCATGGCATTTAAGTGTTGATTCGATTTAATTATATACATTTTTATCATGCAAGCTGATTCGGAAGCCTATGATGAATATGCACTTAAAAGGATGGATTTAGAGCTCAGCAGAAGATAATGAAGAATTAGATATTTAGAAGTCATTAATGAAGAATTTACATGCCAAAGATCCGAGGAAACCAAGTGAGGAATGAAGGAAATCGAAGATTTGAAGTGAAGAAACCAAGGAAAAGAAATCCTGAAAATTCAGTGCCAGAAAAATCATATTATAAGATTCCAAGGCCAGAAAAAACGTAGTTCTGAAAAATTACAGAAACAGACTTTGATAATGTTGAAGTAAGTTTCGATGCCATCAAAGCCAACTTGATGGCATCGAAGTCACTTCGATCTCATTGAGAAAATCATGAATTTTTTCAGTTGGTTGTTGGACATATTCATGCATCCTTTGATGTCATCGAAGGAATGTTCGATGCAATCAAAGGTGTCATCGAAAGAGCTTCGATGCCATCGAATGTCTCATCAACGCCGCGGTTACTACACAAATCCAAAGTCGGTTTGCGAACTTTGCCGAGGCAGTGCGAAAGATTAAGTTCCAAAACTATTTAAATGAGTCCCTAGGCTATTCAAAATTATCTTCTAGGGTTTGAAAATGGAGAGAATGCCTATGTGGAGCGTTGACAACATTCTTCTACTTCAATTTCTTCATGGGTTCTAATAGATCTTAGAGTTTTTCTTTTATTTTTGAGTTAGCTATGATTAAATACTCTTTTAGTTAATGCTAAGGGATGAGGCTTGTAGTTTAATTTCAGTATTTTATTTATTGGATTCAATTACATTACTTGGAATGATGAAATTACATTGAATTGGTTAAATTTACTTTAAGTCTTTGAGTTGTTTATGTCTGGATTCTTTGTGCACTCCGAGTATAATGAATGCTTTGATTTAACCATTGTTTAGCCTAAATTAGAGAAGGAATCAATCTATACAATTGATTGATTTGATGATGCCTAAGGGTTTGTTGGATGCTTTTGATTCCTTGCGATTGATGTCTGACTACTTCGTGAGAGAACCAATCTATTGAAATCATATTTCTCTTGATGTTGTGAATGGTTTAACTGAATTCTTTACAATTGGATAGGATAGAACATCAATTCCAATTGAGATGAACATCGAATCAGTAAATCGAATACTAAGATTGTTATAAGCGTATTCCTAAATCCTTAGTACTATAAATATTTTGTTCCTACCCTTACTCATTCACTGGATTGAAAACCCAGATAAACTGTTAGACTTAAATTAATTCTAGGCAGTGTTCCCTATTCCTTGTGGTTTCAACCTCGGTCTCACCGAGTTATCACTACATCGTAGCCCTATACTTGGGGTTTGAAAGTGCCCTAGTTTGTCGATTAGCGTGAGAGTTGAGTTGAAAAGACAAGTGAGCCCCATATGAAGATCATACAAGCATCTGCCCCAACTGGATGTGTGCTCCGAACTCATTAAAGGTAAACTTAGCCACAAATACCATGTCCTAAAACACCCAGGTATATAAATCCTTAAAAAGCTTAGAACAACATAGGAATATAAGTATGACAACTGATTTTCTAAACAGGAAAATTTTCTAAGTTTTCAGCTTTCTTTGATGTATCAAGCTTACATCGATGACATTGAACACTTGTTTTCGATGACATCGATACAGCCTCGATGACATCGAATTAAGGTATTTTATGTCCAGCAACTAACATGATATTTGGACAATATTCTCGATGAATCGACCTTACTTCAATGACATCGGAATTCAAATTCTAATGATATTGAGCAAGGTTCAATGTCATCGAATATAGGCTAGTTTGTCTCCAGCAAGCTTTAAAGGTAAATCAAGAATTTTTTCGATAACTCGAAACGAGCCTCGATAACATCAGAATTCAAATCCCAATGACATCGAGGGAGCTTCGAAGTCATCGAATTCGGAAGAGTCATGTCCAGTATACTTGATAGGAAAATCAACTGGAAACGTTCGAGGAATCGAGATACCCTCGATAACATCAAAATTCAAATCTCGATCACATCGAAACTAAGTCGATGACATCGATTTTGGACAAAGGAGTGTCCAGCAAACTGACAAGGAAAATCTTCTGAAAAGATCGATGTATCAAAATAGGTTTCAACGTCATCGCCATTTGAAATCCGATAACATCGAAGTAGGCTCCATGACATCGAAGCCAACATGTTGATGTCCAGCAAGCTCCTTTGGTATACATTGTCGAGGAATTGAACCTTGGTTCAATTACATCAGAGTTCAAATCCCGATGCTATCGAAGTAAGTTCAATATCATTGAGCTTCTATTAAAGTTCCAGCTTTGTTTGTTAGTTGAGTTCGTATCATCGAACTGTCATTTGATGTCATCGAAACTATACGTTCGATGACATCGAACTCAGTCAGAAACTAACTATTTTATTACCATTGGAACTTTTTGCCTATATAAGGAGAGCTTGTTCTTAGTTGTTGTAGTGAGAAAAATAGAGAGAGCTTTGAGAAAGTAATTGCATATCACCTACCCTAGTTCATTTTCTCATGGAAATTCATCCTTCAATCCACCCTCATCATTGATATTCAATAGAGTGGATTGAGGAATGAACTTCCCCATTCAAGGATCATCCAGCTACTATCTTAATGGCAAATTATTAAGCTGGGATACCTTGAATGCTTGAATGCTTGGATTAACTCATTCTCTAAAATAGGAAAACATTTATTAGATTAGGATTCTAACATAACCTTAACCCAACCCGTCGCCTTTATTGGAACATCATTAAGTGTTGTGGATCAAGGGAGTTGATAAATCTTCATCATCAAGAAGGAGATTTTCGTCAATGTGCTTAATGGGGCTCATCTACTTATATATAAGTCATTAGAGTCCAGAGACCCTGTTGATCATTCCTCGTGTAGGATTGAGTCACAGGTACATCTCACCCCTTATAAGTCCTCATAGGAGGCCTCCGATGGGAGAGCACGTTTGGGTGTTGTGTGTTAACCCTTGCTCTTGTGTAGGGCATAAACTTGTGTCTTGTGTAGGCACATTTTAGGTACCTTGTGTAGGTCATAGACTCAACCTTGTGTAGGTTGTAATGGTTTGAGGTGAACCTGATTTGAAACCTTTGTTAGTGAAATCCGGTACACTCATGGGATGAGTGCGTCCGCCAGGAGTGGAGTAAGCACATAGCCGAACCACCATAAACGACTGTGTTTGGGATTGACTCTTGCTTGATCTTTCATTATGTTAATCTTTTACATGCAAGCTTGATAATATGAATGCTTTGATTTGAATCACATCCCACACACATTCACACTTCTCATCCGTCTTAAACTATTCGTTGCATCATGCTTAATATTGAATAGTCTTGTGATTGGATCCTCTACTTAGCATGGAAGCCATTAGAGTTAAATTGAGGGATATCTTGATAGTTGCATATTAGATCAAGATTAAGGTAACAAGATTTAAAATGAAGCACAAAATTTTATAAAGTCCTATTCACTGCCCTCTAAGACACTTTGAGCTATTTTCACTTCAACTAAAGCGGTCCTCACCGCAATTTCAAGGTTGACGAACAATAAACTCCTCACCCTTAGTAACTATAAAAACAAGGCTAAGTCCCCAATCCTACACACATGGTAAGCTCTCTCTCCCATCTATTGGCTTCCCTAAAGGTGTAAGGTGTGAAAGATCCTGGCGATCAATTCTGCAATGACTTCAGAATCAGGTACGCCTTTTATCTAACTTATTTGATCTCCACACTCGATGCATGGCGATCTTGTTCAATTCCACATTATAGTTTTACAACATTCACATACTCCACACGCGTGCGCACTCGCATCATAAGGGCGTGTTCAAACTTGTGACCAGGTGTTGAAACTCTTGTAAGTCTAGCACTGAGGCATGGCAACAGGTGCATATCTCATTTTTTTAGTTTGTAACTTTATGACTTCCACAATTTACTCAATTAATTTGATTCAATATTTGCCACATGTATCATTTCTAAGTGCATGCATATCAAGTGTCATAAAACCTCCAGAGTATCAAATAACTTCCCTCTGATAATTTCTCCAAATCCATTGGCAATTTTCATGCAACACATGGTTGGGAGACGAAACATCTCAGGCTTGGATTCAGTGGTGACCCCTCCCATACTCAACTCGGTGCTAGTCAATGTTAGAAAAAGCTCTATGAGCTCCACTGATGTATGTGTTTTATCCATGTCATCCATTATTTTCCAAATCATTTTAGGGCACAGGCCAAAAAATGAGCATATCCAAATATTGGGTGGACCACATCATAAGAAACAGTAATGATTGAACACCCACCACTAAAAACTTATCCAGGAAACAAGAGAGATCAAACTGATATTTATGTTTTCCCTTCATCCATCTTGTTGTGACCTAATCAACAGGTTGGATGGAAAATAAACATTACTGTGGCCTTTAGGAAGTTTTCAATGGTGGGCGTTCAATCACTACTTTTTTGTGTGGTGTGGTCCACCTGAGATTTGGATCTACCTTATTTTTGGGCCCAAGCCCTAAAAAGAGCTATCAAAATTGATGGATAGTATGAAGAAGACACGCTGTAGTGGGACTAACTAAAATTGCATCATTTTGTCAATTAGCGCTAAGTCTGAGTCTTAAAGTCAAGTGAGACACAAAGAAGACCCAAGACTGAAGACTTAAAAGGGTAAAAGCTTTAAGTGCAAAGTTAAGGTAAGCTAGCCTCACAACCTAGCCAAACCCTACACCTAAACCCCTCAAAACATAGCCCATACTTGACCAAAAACATCTAGGAAAAACCTTTGTTAAGTATGTTAAATGGTTAGGAAGTTGGACGTTGGAGTTAAAAGAAAAAAAATCAATAAACAGCCATGTTCGTTGACATCGAAGTGACATTGAACTACATTCGATGTCATCAAGCTTGAGCCAAAACAGTCCAGCAACTAGACATGGAAAATCTGAAAATTCTCGATAACATCGAACCCAATTCAATGACATCGAACTTAAGTTTCGGTGACATCAAAATTAGGTTCGATGACATCAAAAATAGGCTCAAACACTCCAGCAAGCTTTTAAGGAAAATCAGTAATTCTTTGACGGCAATGAAACCAGTGTGATGACATCGAACTTAAGTTTTGATGACATCAAACTTAGGTTCGATGACACTAAAAAATAACACATTTTGTCCAGTAAACTAATAAAGAAAATCTGGATATTCTCAATGGCATCGAAGTATGTTCGATGACATCGAAACTTAAACTTCGATGGCATCGAACTCATATTCGATGACATTGAATGTGTACGAAAATAGTAGGGCAAGAAAATGATATAAATATTGACTTTTTCGATGACATCGAGTCACCCTCGAAGACATCGAAGGTCAATTCAATGGCATCATAAATGGACCCAAATTATCTAATAACCTCTGCTCATAAATTCAAGAATTCTCGATGGCATCAAAGGTTCCCTTTAATGACATCAAAAAACGTTCGATGGCATCGACAGAGACTGTCCAGCAGCTATTTAAACATCTTGTTACCTGAGTTCGATGGGATCAAAGAACCTTCAATGGCATCGAACCTGATATTTTTCTGCCCATTTTTTTACCGTTGGTATTTCATTCTATAAATTGATATATGTTGTTTCTTGGAAATTTAGTGAGTATTGAAGAGAGCTTTGAGACAGTTAATAGCGGTAGTTAATACCTATCTTCTCAAGCCCTTTTTCCTCATGGAGTTCATCATTCAATCCTTGTCTTAAATACAATCATTAACATATTCAAAGCTTAGATTGAACAATGAACTCTGACATTCATTGATGCTCTAGCAACCATCTTTATTAGCAAATTTATATGCTAGGAAGCATTGAATGCTTAGCCTTTGGGATTCCTTTTAATTCTTAAAGAAGGATCATTACCTAAATAGGATTTGCCCAAAACTCTTGACACATCAACCTCAGCATCAACATTCGAGCATCATCACTTGGTTGTGGTACAAGTGAGTTGATAACTCTTCAACAACCTAGAACGTCTTCATCAAATGTGCTTAATGGGGCTCACTCACTTGTAGGTAAGTACAAGAGTCCACCTTGTGTCTGAAAACCTTTCCTTGTGTAAGATTAGAATTCAGAGTTTATTTTCCCAAATTCGATAAGTCCTTGCATAAGCCTCCGACGGGAGAATACGTATTGTGTCCTTGTGTAGGACTTCTCAAGTTCTTGTGCAGAACTTGGTAAGACCTTGTGTAGGAAATATGTAACCTTATGTAGGTTGTGAAGGTTTATGTTTAACCTCATTTAAAACCATTGGATAATAAAATCTGGCACACTTTAAGAGAGAGTGAGTCAGCTAGGAGTGGAGTAGGCACATAGCCAAACCATTATACATCGTCGTGCATCGTGGTGAATGTTTTAATTAACTGCTCTTTATGCTCTATTTGTTTTATACACAAAATATATTTGTTAAAATGCATGAATGATGTGTTTAACTGTTTTAATTTAGTTCGTGCACTTCTTCTTATTTAAAATTCCTTAATTGATTAATTAAAAGTAAGTGCATGCAATTAGATAAATTAAAATTCGAGAGGTCCTATTCACCCCCCCCCCTCTCTCTCTCTCTCTCTCTCTCTCTCTCTCTAAAGGAGGATTAAACATACCTTCAAGCTTTGCTTATAGCGGTTAGGCCGCAATTTCATTTGGTATCAGAGCATGTTCCTCTTAAAGGGCTTAACTACCTAGAGGGAGATCCTTAGTCGAATTTGAAAATATGTCTAAGAATGAGGGAACTTCGTTCACTCGACCATCATTCTTTGATGGATCCAATTATGCCTATTAGAAGGCAAGAATGCGAATATTCCTGAAATCCTTGGATCATGAAGTTTAGGACGTGGTTGAGAATGGAGTGGTAATACCTATGGAACAAATCATATCAAATGATGGTGTCACCACATCTAGATTGAAACAAAAGGCTTTTTGGACTGATTATAATAAAAAACTGGTCACATGTGATCTAAAACCAATGAATGCTATTTACTGTACTATTTCTGTAACGCCCCGGTTCTAGAACCCAAGTATGAGACTCATCACTGGAAACCCGAGAGTTAACAAATCAAAGTACTGGCGGAAATGTCAAATCAGAGTGCGATAGCATAAGCAAGCAAGGGTAAATATCATAAAACCCAAATATTCGGCCCACTCAGCTGGTGGCCATAGTACAAAATTTTAAGAGTACCAGTGTATCAAATCAAACATAAGAAATACTACTACTACTGGTTGAGCCCAAAGTAATCAGCCGCTTCTTACTGCGGCTCTTCTTCATAATATCCATCTTCAGGCTCCACCATCGCGCCCTTAGGACCAGTGCTGCCATCTTCTCCATCTACACCTGCATACTCTATACGATTGGATATTCGATGAATGAGTGGCCAGCTTAGTGTGAATTTCCCTCAAGATTACACACCGCCGCCTTAGCAAACATAGTTTAAAGAAAAGAGCAATGATACAAGCAAAATAACAGAATACGATCTTGTTAAAATGCATGGATGAATGAATGCACATCAACGTGGGGATGCTCATCCAGTCGGACTTAAGCTCGTACCCACGCAATCATCAACCTGGGGGTTGCACCCAGTCGGACTTGGGCTCGTCACTCGAAAATAGGCCGATAGTCAGTGGTTTAGGAGCTAGCGAAACGATGTCCCGATAAGCCTAGGGCATGTGCTACAACATCTAGAATTAGTCACCCATCATCACCAATATGCTATGAATGCATGCTTAACCAGACCATTATTATTCCAATCACGACCAGCCATTTTAAACCTACTCACTTCAAGCCTCTAGGTGGCCCACCACGGCCACTTTTTGAGCCATCCAAGCCGTCCAATCTCTTCATGGGACCCACACAAAAAAAATGGTATAGCTGTTTGATCACTCGTAAACGGATGAAGGAGATTGAATGCCACCATCCAATCTGTGCCAAAAACCACCCGACCCGAGCCTGTGGTGAGATGAGGGAGAGAACCGCCCTTCCTCTTTGGGAAGGACGAATCTCAGCCCTCCACTGGGGAAAACAATCTCAGTCGTTCCCTCTCTCTCACTCCCTCTATAAGATGGTCCTGTAGCCCTAGGAAATTCGCATCAAGAGGAGGAAGAAAGAGAGTATAAGTGAGAGAGAGAAACAGGGAGTCATTCTCTCCTGTTGTAGTTCGTGTACAGAGTCGGTATCCACCACCTCAGGTGATCCTTTTTCCCCACTCTCCTTTTGAGTTTGACTCTTAGACTGCTGCCAAACCAGCAACACTTACATTCCTCCTCCAGCCGGCCTTCTAAATGGCCGCGGTATGGGCTGAGAAACTGGGTTTTATCCAGACCTTGCATGAACTGAAACCACGACCAAATGATGGTCGTGTGTTAGGTCATTTGAAGCTCTGCTTTGAGCTCTTTGTAGGAGCTCGAATCAACTCAGGTCCGGACAGGAGACCAACCGATCAATGGTTGTGGGTCTATCCGAGGAAACCGCTCCAATGAGGAGCCTGCCTCCACGTAAAGAGCTGGTGGGCCCTGTACGAATGTCATGGGCCACCCTGCTGCATATCCACATCGCCCACCGTCTTCCTCTTGAAATTTTGACCATGAATGGTGAGCTTGGATCATCTAACAAGGTGACCCACCTAGAAAATCAAACCTCAAAAATAGCCAAACGGTCTTCTTTCGATCGTTGTAGAGACCATGTGAACATACATGGCCAAGAAGATCAACATGGTTTTGAATGGTTTTCCTCCCTCTACCTGATGAATGGTTCAGATCTACCTTTCACTCCATGGTGGTGGCCTATGAAATAGCTAAGCTATATGTCCTAGAGGGGGGGTGAATAGGACTATACCAAATTTTAAGATCAATATAGCAGAATTAACTGAAATAGATAGCCAAATAAATAAATACAATTCGCAATGCTGAAATGAAAGGCACCCTCAAAATTCAAGTCTTGAGGGTTGATACAAACGTTGTTTTAAGGACAACCTCACACCAAAAACCAAGGGTTTATGGTAGGACAACCTGATTTCTAGAAAAGTCTTTGTATCAAGAATCAAACTAAAGAAGAATAAATAAATGATCTCAAACCACAATGGAGAATAAAATGCAACCTCAAATACTAGTTGTTCTAAGGACAACCATGCACCATAATAATGGCAGGGCAACCTTACTAGAACAAATAAAGAAACTGAATCTCAAAACCAATAGAGGAATAACAAAAAATAAATTCTAAACTATTACAACATTCACATCCACATATACATCCCACAAATGAATAATTAAAGATAGAAAAATAAAGCACACATCCACATAACACAAATAGTTATAGTGGTTCACCTATGTGTACACCAACTGTTCAACAACAGCCACACAGCTACTCCACTCCTAATATCCTCACACAGCGGATATCAGCGTTCACTATCAAAGATAGGCTTTCTAGGTTCACCTAAAACCTTCACAATTGTGTCTTTCTCTGTAGGCTTACACAATTAAAAAACCCCACTTCTGAGTTTTCCTGGCTTTCCTCAAATAACCAATACAACGAGATTTTTCTAGCAAATCTCAAAAGAAAACCAAATAAAGTAAATTACAGAAAATGTAAAATACCTAAATTTCTTCTTAGTTGTAGCAGCCCGGAAGAACCAGATCAGAGTAGAGATTCGAATATCCAAGTTTAATATCCAATACTCACTTTACAATGGTTCTATGTTCTAATTGATTTTAAATTAAACCAAATGGGCTAGCTTTAATTGATTTTGATTCCAAAAAAAAGAAAACAACACTTCTTCTTTTCAAATAAGATTGGAATATAAAAAACAAAATCAATTTAAAAAGTTAAAGAAAGAAAATATTAAATATGCACACTTAGCTTAAATGGAGCACAAACTTATCTCTCAGAAGACCGAATTAAATTAACTTGAATTACATGATTTATTCTGAGATTCGTGCTCTATTTATAGGAGAGCAAATCACGTCTTCAACTAATCCAGAAGTCGCTACAACAGGTCGTAAAACCAACAGAAAATTGAAAATTCGAGCATGATAAGATAAGGCAGTTTCACGACTGGTCGCAGGTAGTTTACAATTGGTCGAAGGACACCTTCGACTGGTCGAAGGTTACTCACAACTAGTCGAAGCAAGTTGAATTTCAACGTTGTAGTTTAAGTCGTAAGTCTAGGACAGGTCAAAGAAGCAGTCGACACTGTTCATACAACTAGTCGAACAGACCCCAGGCCTGGTCGAAGCTTAACAGAAAATTCCAAAATTTTGCAACAATCTTACGACTGGTCCAGGCAATTCTTAGACAGGTCGAAGCAGTGCTAGGACTAGTCGAACAAAGTCCAGGACTAGTCTTAGAACAGACCAAACTCACTTATATAAAACATATGAATTATGTATCCGAAATGACCTACTCTAAAGGTCAACCTAAGGTCAAACATACCTTGATAGTGAAGTAAGGACATTGAAATTTAGACGAGTGACCTCGATCATAATGAAGCTTGAGATCTTGGTGTAGCTTGAACTTAAAAGCTTTTTGAGATCATAGCTTGAACTTGAAAGCTTCTTGAGATCTTAGCTTGAACTAAGTCGAACATTCTCACATTCTCGAGTCTTAACTTGTGAACATTGTTAGTCTATCGAAGCTGATCTTGTGAGACTTTTATCTTGACTTGGCATATCATGAGTAGAGCTTTGTTCTTCACATATGCAAGCTTCATAACAAGATACATACAGTGTCTTTGGCACCACAAATTTGATAATATAGTGAGGCTATCAACTATAGCACCTATAGCCTACAACGAAGAAACGGAACCTCTGTGTAACGTGATGGTTGCATGTAGCAGGTGGGTTGTCTGCTGACCTGGGCCCTGCAAATTGCAGGTGGGCCTCACTTAAACATCAAAGTGGGTTGTATGCTTGGGCCACCCCACACGGACAGCTGAATCCCTGGGCCCTGCAAATTGCAGGTGGGCTGCTCCAGAGGTGGGCCTGCACAATTACGGATGGGCCATATCTAGTATAAAACTCAAGTGGGTCGCACCACATCTGGTGGGCCACAGGTACGCTGGTAGGCCACACCATTCAAAGTAGTGGACCTCACCATCCAAGCAGATGGGGTCCACTAGTCGTATGGGGCGTCAGCAGGTTCTGTGGGCCCACTCAAGGTGTGGTACATCTATGCCACCATGGAACCACTTGAGTTTGGACCGTCCATCAGGGACGTTGTGTCCAAACAGGACACTGGGCTGGACGGACGTCCAGTGCTGCACCTTTCCTCTTTTCTTCTTTCTTCTATATGTATATATATATATACACACAGAAGTATATATTATAATAATACATAAATATATATGTAAAATAAAATACCTATTCACTACATAGGTCTGTGGTGGACCCCACGTGGGACCCACCTATGAAAGAAAGGACTGGTATAGATATGCATTCACTAGTTATACGGCTGCAGCGCTGATGGGCCGGGTTTAAAAACCTGGGCCGTCCACCTAAGTTGCTAGCTGGGTGGGACCCACCTTGCACGTGGTATATGTGTGGAGTATAGTGCCTACCCTAATGAATATAATGTGAGCCCACCGTCCAGGGATTGGACGGTGGAAGACAGCTTGACTGGAAGCTTGATAGGTATCTCACGTCCTACGTGGAAACCCACCAGGTGCTTGAAATGCATATGTCATGTATACCATGTAATACAAAAATAATGTATGTAATGTATACATCATATTCCATGAAGTACATACCCAATACATGTAATGTATACATACATACATACATATATATATATACATATAATGTGTATACATTTATATTATGTGGCGAGCTCATCCATATGGCGGTGGGCCACGTATGTGGATCCTACTAATCAGATAATTGTATGTTGATGTCGGGAGCCGACCTTTAGGCCCGCTTGGATGGGTCAGGTCAGACCCAAGTTGAGCCCACTTATTGGGATAGATGATGTCGAGCCTGTACTCCTCTCGAATAAGCGCCAAACCATCATGATTTGGGCCATTCGACCAACCATGGCATCCTAGAATTTTTAGAACGTATAGCTAATGGAAAGGATTTCTCTAGGAATCTATTCAAGTGACATAGAGACGTTAGCTTCTCTAGAGGACTCACACCAAAGGACGCCTTACAACGTATATGGTGGTGATTTCTTTCCCCTTAAGCTTTCCACCCTTAACCAGACCAGAAATGACAACTTTATTAGTATAAATGGCTAGCTAGGCTAATGATACACTGTGGGTAGAAATAAACTGTATTCACTTGATTCATCTGTAACATGATAATTCTTATGCTTACTATTGTTTAGATCCTTGATTTTTCTGAACTGCCTAAGTGAATAATCTAGTCATTTATGTCATGTAAATTTGGTTGTTGTATATTGATAAAAATACATGTGTCATTCCTTATTCCCCTATCATATCATAATATATGTTGTTATGATGCACTTACTACTAAAATCTCTTAATGTAAAATCCTAGCAAAGGAGAGTTCGTACTTGGGGTGTAACTAGATTGATTGTGACATAAGTAAGCCCCTGGCATGGAGTTTGGTTGTGGCACTTGACCATGGGGTTTACCATCCATGTGTGGTTTCACCTAACTGACTTGGGATGGACTCTATGACCCTTTCAAATACCAATGTTTACCCATCTTTGAATCATTCATGACGACATGTTTAAAGCGCTACTTTTGATAATTTCAACATTTCACCCCTAGTCGTCATTGGTGGTAGCCCCTTTATGTTGAATTGATTAACCACATGTTAGTGAGTGCTACACACACCCTGAGACGATAGTCTCATGGGCCGGGGATGGTGGAATGGGACACTATGCCTGAGCCGTCGGCCTACGCTAGGCCATATGCTCCCCGTAGTGACCGTGAGCTTATTTAAATTGGCTGGTTGTAAATGGACTAATAATGGGCTGACAACTCATGCATACATGACATATTTCAATGACTTGGATCACTCTGCCCTGCGATTACGCTGAATGTTGCACTTATGACCAGTCATTCGATTGTGATATCGATTCGAATTATCATGCCCTGCGATTACGCAGAATGTTGCGATGATGACCAGTCTCATCCCTGGGTGACGGCCTTAATGTCTGTCTGGATGTTTTTCCTGGGATGTAAGCCGTCTGGATGTTTTACCCAGGCCAACGATCGTATTTATACATCCATGCATTTAAAAAAACCGCATCTACTGTGTTTTAGATTATTGGTATACTTTTATGTTATTCCTTGTTTAGGGCAGCGGTGTGTAATCTTACCGAGAGATCACATTGAGTTGGCCACTCATTCATCAATATTCAACCGTACAGAGGACACAGGGATAGAGGGACTTGCGGTGGAGCCAGAGGCGACTGAAGTCGAGGAGGAGGCTTACAATGAGAAGCCGTATCAGGAGGCAGCTACTTATTTTAGATTAAATCAGTAGTCTGCTTATTTATTAACATTTTCATTCATTTTGAGATTTAAGGTTTTGTATGTGGGCCCCAGCTGAGTGGCCCTGGATATTATTACTATTTGGGTTTTATCTTTACTATGCTTGGTTCTATTAATCACACTTTGATTGAGTTTGATTATCCTTTTACTTACTAGTTAACACCTGGGTTTTCAAGAGATGAGTGGTATACTCGGGTCTCGAAAACCAGGGCATTACAAGTTGGTATCAAAGTGGAGTATGAGACAGCTTAGCTGTGGGACCAGCTTACAAACCTTAAAGGGTGAACTTAGAAAAAACTTAGAAATCCTCCTTTAGGAAAATAGCTGGGATGAATTAATATAGAAACAGAACACTTAGGCCCCTCATGAACAACTTAGAATTTCTTGAGAAACAATAAGTTAGTCATCTGAACTTAAAAAAGAAAACTTTAGCCCCCTTAAAATTTCAATAAGGTGTATCGATTAAGTTTAAAGAGCTTAGCTCGTATGCCATGCGATAGGCAAGTAAACAAGGCCTCTAGCCTTGTATTGTTTCATAACTAACTGAAAATTTTTCGATACCTAAGACGTGCAATTTTTAACCTCACAGGAAGCCATGCCACCCATATTATGATCCCAACGAACTAGTACGGTCGATATTAACCCCATTCCATTGACCGAGCGTGAAAGGGAACGCAGGCCTGTTTATACACGAGGCCTTCCGCCTAGAGTGGCGAACGGGGACTCAAGGTCGGAAGCTATAGGAGACTCTCCCTCTCCCCAGATCTTTGCATCAGGGATGCCCTCACCACACTTCGGGCGACGAACACCATTAGCTGAGCCTTCAGCCAACGTATATGAGGATATACCGATGGGAGCTACCACTTTCACAGCTTTCGCACAAATGGCAGCAACTATGCAGTAGTATTCATGCAGCAGCAGCAGGCTACCTTCATGCAGCAGCAATAAGACTCGCACACTCTAATGATGGAAACCCTGTGAAGTCGTGGGGGAGTGTCACATGATACGGAGATGCAAAACGCCGACATATTTGACTGCTTCTTAAGGCTCTGACCACTGACTTTCGGAGGAGCGCATGACTCGGTTCAAGCCGAACATTGGCTGACACGGATTACCAAGATGATGGTACCGTTGGAGTGCTCCGACGCTCAAAAGGTCAGCTGGGCCACGTACCTGCTTGAGGGAGAGGCCGAGAACTGGTGGAAAAGTGTACAAAGAAGCGTGTCAACTGGGTACGTCTAGACCTGGGCTGGCTTCAAAACAAAGTTCCTAGATAAGTATTTTTCCCGGTTATGTCGAAACGAGAAGATTGCATAATTCCTAAAGTTAGAACAAGGAAGCCGAAAAGTCGCCCAATAAGAGGTGAAGTTTGATTAACTATCACGATACGTACCTAAGGCCCTTGAGGACAAGGAGTACAAACTGGAGAAGTTCAAAGAAGGACTGAAGCCCAGGATACAATCTCGGCTATGCACCTGAAATTTCAGGGACTTCCCGGAATTGGTGGATAAGGCAATGCGCGTGGAGAAAGATTTTGAGAGCACCATCCACTCCCGCCAGCTGACTTAGGACGCCCCGTCCCGACCAAGGCAGCCTCCTCCTACATCACCTATTCCAGCGGAAAGACCCAGACCACTGTTCGTATGAGCGCCACCTTTGCCCCCTGGCGGAGGCTGCGATTACTGTGGAAAGATGAATCACAACACCCAGGCTTGCTTCCAGTGGATGAGAGATCAAGGTATTCCGCCCTGGATCCACTGACCACCACAGAACCAGGCGGCAACAAGGGCAGAACCCAGGCCTCAGCAGCCCAGGACGGGGGCCCCGGTTCAAATAGAGGGCTCCCCAGCCGAGTATATGATGTTGCTACCATGGAGGCCGAACAGGACCCCCTTCAGACCATTCATGATACCGCCCACATTAATGGTACCCCTGTGCTTACTTTATTTGATTTCGGTGTAACTCTATTTTTCATTAATTCTGTTATTGCATCTAGATTAGAACTGAATACAACTCGGATGCATGCCCCCTTAGTTGTAGCATCCCTTATGGGTAAATTTGTAGAAACAGACAAGGTATGTAGAGCATGTCCCATCAACCTTGCAAATCACGAGGTTACGGTGGACCTGATTATCATGCCGATCAAGCAGTTTGACATCATCCTCGGGATGGACTGGCTCACATTGGTGCGTGCGGTCATGGATTGTCGCAACAAAACGGTGACAATATCCATCCCAGGGCGTGCCTCCTTCACTTTGAAAGGGGGGGCAGACGCCGAGAATTCGAGAGCTTGTAGGCCCTAGAGGAAGCCGAGTCAGCAGAAGTCACCATCAGTCGAATATCGATAGTCCAAGATTTTCCCGAAGTATTCCAAGAAATACCAGGGCTACCCCCTAGAAGAGCAATAGACTTCAGACTTCTGCATGGACCTCAAGCCAGGGACTACTCCTATATCACTCCCTCCATTTCGAATGCCTCCTTGCAAGATGGAGGAGCTGAGGAGTCAGATTGATGAGCGGCTCACTTAAGGCTTTATCCGTCCAAGTGTCTCCCTAGGGAGCACTGGTCCTCTTTATCAAGAAAAAGGACGGGTCAATGTGTCTCTATATAGACTACAGGAGACTAAACGATGCAACAATCAAGAACAGATATCCCCTACCGCGTATTGATGATCTATTTGATCAGTTGAAAGACACCAAGTACTTATCCAAAATAGATTTACAGTCAAGATATCACCAGCTGAGGACATCCTGAAGACGGCCTTCAGAACTCGTTATGGGCACTACGAGTTCCCGGTTATGTCTTTTGGTCTCACGAATGCTCTGGTAGTTTTTATAGACCTCATGAACCGAGTCTTCATGCCTTACCTAGACCGGTTCGTGATCGTGTTCATTGATGACATCTCGGTCTATTCCAAGAGCCAAGAGGAGCATGAATAGCATCTGTGTACGATCCTAAGTACGCTAAAGGATAACCAACTGTATGCTAAGTTGTCCAAATGCGAGTTCTGGGAGCAGGAAGTGAAATTCTTAGGGCACATAATAAAGGCGAAAGGAATAGCAGTCGACCCAGCTAAGGTGAAAGCGGTGTCTAAGTGAGAGTAGCTCACTACAGTGACCGAGGTTCAGAGTTTCCTGGGTATGGCCGAGTACTACTGACGCTTTATTAAGGATTTCTCCCAAATCGAGAGACTGCTCACACAATTGGCAAAGAAGAACGCCCAATTTACGTGGGATGAGAATGCAGAGGCGGCGTTCTAGGAATTAAAGATGAGGTTAACTTCTCTGCCAATGCTCACTCTCTCACAAGAGGGAGACAAGTTCGTGGTATATAGCGATGCCTCGAAATTGGGCCTCGGCTGCGTTCCGATGCAAGATCACAAAGTAATCGCTTACGCCTCTTGTCAATTGAAGAAACACGAAGAGAACTAACTGACTCACAACCTGGAGTTGGCAGCCATGGTATTTACCTTGAAGATATGGAGGCATTAAGATTTTCATTTATTTTGCTATCACAAGAACCTGAAACACATATTCACGCGGAAAGACTTGAACATGTGCCCGCATCGGTGCATGAAGACTCTTAAAGATTTTTACTTCGAAATCTCCTACCACCTTGGCAAGGCAAACTCTGTGGCCGACGCGTTGAGTCGAAAGAAGAAGCATGAGCTGGTTGCCACCTTGATGATCAAGCAATGGGAAATGATGAAGTTTGTGCAGGACTTCGACATCCAGCTCACCCTCGACGAACCTGTTGCCTATGTGGCTTTGTTGACTGTAGAGCCAACCCTAGTCCGACAGATAATCTCCATACAAGACCAGGATAAAGGGCTCGTTAAGATAAAAGAGAGGTGCAAGAATGGAGAAATGTCTGACTGGAGGGTTGGTGACGACGGCGATCTTCAATATCAGAGACGAGTATGCGTTCCAAACCACGCCGAATTAAGAAAAGAAGTAATGATAGAAGTCATTTTGTCCAGCAAGCTAACAAAGAAAATCTAAATATTCTCGATGGCATTAAAGCCTGTTCGATGACATCAAAACTTAAACTTTGATGGCATCGAACTCAGATTCGATGACATCAAATATGTGCGAAAATAGTCCAGCAAGAAATGATACAAATCCTGACTTTTTCGATGACATCGAGTCACCCTTCGATGACATCAAATGTCAGTTTGATGGCATCATAAATGGATCTAAATTGTCTAACAACCACTGCTCGTGAATTCAAAATTTCATGATGGCATCAAAGGTTTCCTTCGATGATATCGAAGGACATTCGATGACATTAGCCAGTATTGAGCTGGGGAGTCCAAGCACCTCCATCCAACCACTAGAATTTCACCCGCCCAAATGAATTAATGGTCACAGATGTAGGCATGAAAATATCGATCTTTGATGACCAAATCACTTCTCCCATGTGACCAGTATTTGGGAGGCCTGCTTCATGACGTGCTTGCTTGGGCAGTTTGGATTCATGCATGTGTGGCATGGTGGACCACCTTTGCCCAACCAAAGCAAGGGAAAACAAGTCGCACCAGTGGAAACACGGTTCTTCAATTGGCTGAAAGTAATTCATCAAGTGGGCCACATAGAGTCATTAGGTGGTCATATATGCACGTCGGATGTGGACAGTTGCTTTAACTCTAACCATCCATTTTCTTTGCATATATTTGACCTGATCATTGAATTGGCCTAATCTTCCAGGTAGGCAATATAAAATGGGGTGGCCCACTTGATAAATGGAGTGGATCTGGGAAACGAAGTTACCAAACGTATGACATGAACCCACCTGATGGATGTCATTAACCAAAACGTGATGGTTGTTTACCTGACTGTGGGGCCCACCTTGATTATGTGCTTTGTTGGGGGCCTTGCACAAAAACCTTAGGATCTAGCCTCCCGAAACAAACCAGAATTATGGAATAATAAAGCAATGGAATAAATCAAAGCATAAACCACACCACACAAGAGATTTTTACGTGGAAAACCCTTAAAGAGGTAAAAACCACGGGACCTCGTCCAGATCAACAATCCACTATGAAGTAGAGCATTACAACCTTCTCCACTCACGCAGGAGTAGATAAACAATGAGAGAATAAAAGAAAAATGGAGAGATCTCACCGATTACGAGGACGTAGAAGCATTGAGATATAAGTTACACAGTAGGTAACCTCCACGAGCATAACCTCCCTTCTACAAGTTTCCTCTCTCTCTTTCTCTCTTTCTCTCAAACCTTTGATAGCCCTAAACCCTTTAGCAAATCCCTTGTAAAGCTTTAGGAAACCCTTGTCATACCTAGAAAGCCCTAGGTACCTCCTATGTATAGTTTAGGAAACTCCCTTCTGCATCCTTGTTGCGAAAGGACTCAAAATCCGCAATCCGCACAAAATCGCGAAACGAATCTGCGTAACCATGACTGGTCGAGCACATCCCACGACCGATCGAGTATCTCAGAAATCCAAAACCTTAACTTGCTTGACTTTGAGTCGAGCCCTGCTCGACTGGTCGTGCACCAGCCCTCGACCGGTCGAGCGAAGCTCACGACCGGTCGAGCACTGGGAAAAAACCCCATCAATGTGTTGTATATATAAGTTACAGCTCATTTTAAGGCAGGGTCCCGAATATGAAGATCCAAATCTCAAGTGAACCATACCACAACAAACAATAGTAGTGATTGACGTAGACCACAAAAGTCTTGAATTCGGCTGATATTTGTGTTTTCCCCTCATCCAACTTTGTGTGACCTAATCAACCAATTGGATTGCAAATAAACATTACAGTGGGCCTTAGGAAGTTTTTAATGTGTCCAATCATCACTGTTTCCTATCATATGGTCTAATTGAAATTTGGATTTACCTTTTTTTTTTCTTGCCCAAGCCTTAAATAAGACACATACATCATGGTAGGCCCACTTTTCCAGCACAGACATTTACTGGTAGGGGTGTACACAAACCGGGCTAGCCCAGTTAGCTCGCTCGACTCGGCCTGACCCAGAACTGAGTTCGGGTCAGGATCGGCTAATTTTCTCAGCCCGAAACTGAGTTTAGGCCGAGTTCGAATATGCCCCAATTCGGCCCGACTCGGTTTGAAACCCGACTCGACCCGACCCGCCTTTAAGTATATATATACCTGTTAAAAAAAATTATATCCCTTTCCACTTTCCCCTTTTCTGAAAACGCCCGACCCCACCATCCCCACCAAACCCTCTCCTCCCCTGCTCGCTCCCTCCCTGCCCGACCCCACCAAATCTCTCTCTCTCTCTCTCTCTCTCTCTCTCTCTCTCTCCTCCCTCTCGGCTCTCACCTCTCTAATCTGTCTCTCTCTCATCCACCCGCCGACCCTCTCTCTCTCTCTCTCTCTCTCTCTCTCTCTCTCTCTCTCTCCCTCCCTCGGCTCTCCACCTCTCTAATCTGTCTCTCTCTCATCCGACCAGCGGCCCTCTCTCTCTTGTCTGACCAGTAGAGGTCGTTTGCCTCTCTCTGATCGTTCGTCCGTGCAACCACCAGAGGTCATCCGCCTCTCTCTGATCGTCCGTCCATGCAACCACCAGAGGTCGTCCGCCTCTCTTTGCTCGTCCGTCCGTGTAACCACCAGAGTACCAATCCAAGGTGAAGCCCAATTAATGAATGATTTATCTTTTTCCCTTTTTTCTTAAATCTTTTTATTTATCTGCCATAGAGATTATCCAGAGGTCATCACAAATGCTAACATGCAGATCTCGTCCTCAGAGATCTATGCAAATCCCTCCTCACAATAGATTTGACAAAATCATGACCATTTATTTGATTTTCATCTATTAAAAGAACAAATCCATGAGCTGGCATGGTATTAACTGTATGCACGTGGTTTTCTCTTACACAGTTCCATGACATGGTGCACATAGAAATCTAGCATGAGAAATGTTTTATGCAATGCAGCTTGCATCATGGAACTTCTATGCAGCTCCCTCCTCACAGTAAATGTGGCAATCATGAGTCATGAATCATGATAAGGACCGTTGATGAGGTGGGCCACCACTTAGATGTCTATAGGCCAACAAATTATTTAGTTTTGTTGGTTGAAGGTGGATTGTTGCTCTGACCATTCCTTTGCATGCCAATGATTAGATGGCTAACATGGTCTGATCTCCATTTTTGTGATATGGCATGTACAGATGTAGGCCCACCAGATCAACACTCCCATTCACTACACGTTTTGCAATGTGTATCATTTGGAGGGGGAGCTGCTTAGTACTTCTATGGTGTAACCTGTGTATTAGCATTCTTCATCCTGCAGATAACAGTCCCAACTAGAAATTAAGATTTTTATTTTTTTGCGAATCTAAAATCTGATGGGCCAAACATAGGAGCATTTGGGATGGGGAGGACCATCACTAAAACCTTTCTGATTGCGTGTGGGGACCACCATGTTTTGTATCTACCATCCAATCTATTAAAAGATGTACCCATCAAGAAAATGGAACCCCAAAATTCAGACCAAACTCTCCTAAATAGGAAGACAATGGGCTGAACTCATCATCATCTAAGCCTTATCCCAATGACTTGGGTTCGGCTACATGAATCCTTTCCTACCACTCCACTCTATCAAAGGCCATAACTTCAATTAGACCATAGGTCATCAAGTCTTTAGACAATAGACTTTAACTATGAAGATAAAACCAGGTTTGTCCATCCGCTTGCCAAACAAATGAATGATTAAAAATTTTCATTTATTAGATTTTTAGTGCAAGGGCCATCATATTATAGTTAGTATTGTTTATGAATCTTGTGACTAGTGGATGTTAGGAGTTTTGTGTTAGTTTTCTTTGAAATCTCATTAGATGAAATTACCCTTGACCTACATCTTCTTTCAACATAATACATTCACCTTTGTGTTAGTTTTCTTTGAAATCCCAATGGATGTCTACCATCTGATGTCAGATGATCAAATAAGCATGATTTCTACAACTCTCAAAAACAAATACAACCTGACTCTACAACTAGAACATAAACATGACCCTTAACTTTGCAAATAATCACTTCCACAGAAGAGCCCTTATTCCAAAAGCAGTAGATATTCTAATCCCCCAAAACAGACAAATCAGTTATTTATATTTTTGCAAATGTCGTTCTAATCTTTTTAATGCATATTAAGTAGTTATTTATATTTTTATAAATGTTGTTAATAGTTAGTTTGATGATGATTGATACTTATGATTGAGAATGACAATAAACAACTTATTTTATATATGTGTGTGTGTGTGTGTGTGTGTGTGTGTTTTCCTTGGAGGATGTATTTTTTTAAGGGGATATGATATTCTTGCAGCCTATGGTATGGTGCTCCAATATTGCTTGTATGTTACTAGTATATAGTAGATATTATTAGGTTAATTTATAAAAACAAAAACTATTTATTCAGTTTAAACACATTTTGTTACCATTTAGCTAGATATTGAATGTGAATTACGATTGATTATGGAATTGTTTAAGTATAGGACAATCAGTTGCCAATTATAAAATTGATTTCTTTAGAACAAGAACAACAACTCGTTTGGTAGTAGAGGTCACACTTTGAGTAGTAGCTCCTTTGGAGTCCGATTTCACGTCGGCCCAAAGGTCCTAGCGTGGAACTACCATATCTGCCCGTTGACTCTAAAAGAGACAATGTTTTCTGTTTTTGTTAGTTAGTCTTAATTTATGCTTATACCAATTGCCTATTAGATATATTTTTATTTTTTGTTCTTGTTGTTGTGGTATAGGATAATCAGTTGCCCATTTAAGGATTTCTATGTTGCCAGACATAGATTGAGTGTGTTCATGGATGCATAGAAATTCTCAAATTGTCCCTTTTTTTACAGTTCAATGTTGGATAGACAGTAATGTTTTCATTTATTCTAATTTAAATGCACATGCTTGTTTCGGTTCGTGACGCAATCGAAGCATTGTACAAGTCGTACACAACCACAGTGTCCAAACCAAGTGCTTCTGGAGTTAGATCGCATATTGCTTCAAGCTTCGATAATAATTACATGTCTTTCTTAGCAAAAGAAAATGCAGACACAGACACGAAAGAATCAGAGTTAGACATGTATCTCAAAGAGTCAGTCGTACTACGACATGATTCACAGTTAGATGTTTTGGAGTTGTGGAAATTGAGAGTTAGTGAAGGAAAATACCTTACACTATCGACGATTGCACGAGATATTTTGTCAGTTTCTATTTCAACTGTGGCATCAGAATCTACGTTTAGCAGAGGGAGTAGGGTCGTGAGCAAGACTAGAAATTCCCTTGCACCAGATACAGTAGAAGCATTAATTTGTACATGAGATTGGTTGTGTCCGAGTCTAGGAGGTTATGATCTGGATGAGGAAGAGGAGGAGAATGTGAATGAAGCCGTAACACATGAAAAACAGTAATATGATGGATGTTTGGGATGGATGTTTTGATCTTGTTAGTTTATTTGAATTTGCAAATGCCTTAATGGGTACTCTTTTGACTTTTATTTCTATTTCTCTGTTATGTTGATGGATGTTATGCAAGCTGAACAATACATTAATGGCTCTTTTTTTATCCATAAATTGCTTTTATTTTATGTCAGTATTTCATTATTACTAAAAAGCCTAAAATACTTTTTCAACACAATATGTAGATGTCTTCAAGCGAACCATCGATTGACATTTGAGACTATGGTTCCTTAGTCCATTCTCCAAAGTCTGGAAAGTTAAAGATTTTGTGTAATTTGTGTGGAGTCAAGTTTGTTAACAAAAATAATCGGCTCAGATTACACTTATCCTGTCGGGGTGGAGATGCAAAACCGTGTCCTAAAACCTCAAAAGAAATCTAAGTTCTTTTCCAAGCAGTTCTTGATTCAAACAAAAAAGCTTCCACTCCTCAATCCAAACTTTCTGAGGCAGAGAATGACGCTAAATTATTAGCATTGAAAGAAGAACAATTCCAACTCGCCTTAAAGCGTAGTATGGAAGAGGCTTCTACACATCAGTGATATCCTCTAAGATCACATGATGTCGAAGCAGGTTCAAGCTGCACGAGTAAAAAGAAGAATAGTAAGAATTCAGCTAAGTTCCTCTCCAGTCTGGGTGCGTTTTACAGGACGTTAGGAACTACGTATAAATTTTCTCACAAAAATAGTTTGAAAATTCTAATTCAAGCTATACAAGAGGAGGGCGATAAAAAGTTATCTCCACCTTCTGAAAGAGAGAGAGGTGAATGAGTACATATATGAAGATTTAGATAGCAACTCGGGCTCAGCAGTTGAATTTCCTCAACAGTAGTCAATAGTGTATATTCAGTTTGTATAAAATATTTTATTTTATGCTTTGTCAAATGTATGTAAATGTCCTGACTAGTTAGATTTTTTGTGGAGTTTATAATTCAACTATCTAAACCGTTGATCGAAGGCCTTGTAATAGGACGCGGATTACCTGTCAAAGTCCTTCCCATGAACTTGCTGTAAGGTTCGAAACTGGCCCGAACTCAAAAGTGCGAAACTGGCCCGAACTCGGCCCAAACTTGCCTGATTGTTACTGGGCCGGGTTCGGGCTGGAGATGTTGGCCCGGTGACCGGGCCGGGTTTAGGCCTAGTGCGGCTGCTGAACGAGCCTGGCCGAGTTGAGCCCAGTTCGACTCGCCTGACCCGTGTACACCCCTACAAGTTGGGAGTGGAGGGGTCACTATCAAACCGAGTCCAAACACCTCCATCCAACCATTTGAATTTCACCCCCCTAAATAAATTAACGGCAACAGATGGGGGCATGAAAAGATCATCCTTGGAAGACCAAATTAATTCTCCCGACCATGTGACCAGGATTTGAGAGGCGCTTCGGCCGTTTGAGTTCATATGCGTGTAAGACAATGGCACGATGGGACCACCCTTGTCCAACCAAAGCAAGGGAAAACAAGTCACACTAGTAAAAATGTAGTTCTTTAATTGGCTGTAAGCAATTCATCTAGTGGACCACACAGATGTAGATCGGATGTGGACAGTTGCTTTAACTCTAGCCATTCATTTTCTTTGTATATATTTGACTTACTTGATCATTGAATTGGACTGATCTTTCAGGTAAGCTAACATAAATGGGTGGCCCACCTGATGAATGGAGTGGATCTTGCAAAAAAATTATCAAACGTTTGGCATGGACCCATCTGATGGATGTGATAAACAAAACGTGATGGGTGTTTAATTACCTGACCGTGGGGCCCCTAGTGGGTGTTTCCCTGACGTTGGGGCCCACCTTGAGTGTTGTATATTTATGCAGTCCATCAGTTTTCCCCCTCATCATCTTAGGACACGTTTCCAAATATGAAGATCCAAGTCTCAAGTGGACCACACCACATGAAACAGTGGTAATTGACCATTAAAAACTTCCACTGGACCACACAAGTTTTGGATCAAGTTGATATTTGTGTTTTCCCTCCATCCAAGTCTGTGGGACCTTATCGACAGGTTGGATGGAAAATAAACGGTGGGCCGAGGGAGTTTTTAACAGTGGGGGTTCAATCACCACTGTTTCCTATGGTGTGGTCCAACTAAGATTTGGATCTATTTCATTTTTTAACTATGCCTTCAAATAAGCTGGAAAAACTGATGGACGGTACAAATTTACAACACATCCATCGAGTGGACCCACAGTCTGGAAACACCCACCACGGTGTTACCCCGATGACACCGGATCCGCTGGACGCGGATTTACTGCGAAAGGCTTTCGCAGTAAGCTCCTGCCTGGGATGCTAGGTGGGCTCACAGTGATGTTTGTGAGATATCCACAGTGATGTTCGAGAGATCATTTTAGGACATGTGATTGAAAATGAGATGGATCCAACACTCAAGTGGGCCGCACGAGAGGAAATAGTGGGGATTCAATGAACATCATTGAAACATTTTTAAGAGGGTATTTGGCGCATGGTATTTAGAAGGATTAGGTGGGATGGGATTAAAAAAAATGTAATTATTACATGTGGCAGGGATTGTCACCTATTACCATGGGATAAGCTTAATTTCATGCTATGTTTGTAATACGGTGGTACATTAAATGAATATACCCACCATCTTTTGAAACTATTGAGAATAACACATACGGTTATAGCCAAACCGTTCATCTGTTTTGTAACCTCATTTTATGGCATGGGCCTATAAATGAGGCAGATCCAAAACTTACGTGGCCCCAAAGAAGTTTTCAACGGTCGGTATTCAATCCCCGCTGCTTTCTATAGTGGGGTCCACTTGAGCTTTAGATCTACCTGATTTTTTGGCCCATGCTCTAAAATGATCTCAAAAAAATGGGTTGACGGTGTGGATATAGCCCACACATCACAGTGGGACCTACACAACTTGCTAACATTGAGTATAATTGGCACGAACCAATGCAATTCCATCTAATCTAATTCCAAACCTTTTTCATTCTTCCCAAACATTGAGTGAAATTGGCATGGACCAAATGCAATTACATCCCACCTAATCCCATTTAATACCATGCGTCAAACACTCCCGTGGTCACAAAAGTTTCATATAAGACTAATTTTTCCTTTTTTTCACTTTGTCCTAATGGGAAGGACTTTATAAATAGTTTGGATGGAACATAAACATCAAAGTGGATCCCAGGAAGGATTCAACAGTGGGAAACTCTTTTCCCAGTTTTCCCTCTCTTATGGCCCACTTGGGTTTTATATCCCACTCATTTTGGATGGCATGTCCTAAAATGATCTCTTAAAGGCGATGGATAGGAAAATAAACCGTGAATGTATCTAGTCTATCCACGCCATCCATCCATTTTTCCATCTTATTTCACGGGTTGAGACCAAAATTTAAGCATACCCAAATATCACGTGAACCATAACATAGGAATTGAAACAGTTGGAATAATGATTTCCACCATTGAAACCTTTATAAGGCTCACAATGATGTTCATTTCTCATCCAATTCATAAGATCACACAAACATGGACGAAGGGAAAACACAAATACAAGCTTAAATCAAAACTTCTGTTGCCCCCAAGAAATTTTCAATGGTAGATGTTCAATTCAAAGTGTTTCCTGTGGTGTGATCCAATTGAGGTTTGGATATACTTCGTTTTTAGGCTCAAGCCCTAAAATTATCCAATGAAATGGATGGATGGAGTGGATAAAATACATAAATCACAGTGGACCATATAGAGTTTACACGGTACGCTATACTCAGAACTCAATCCGCCGCGATGTACAGGTTGGATTTATCACAAATAACATGGTGGCCCACCTAGCATCCCAAGTGCAGGAGCTTTCTGGGCAAGGCTTTAGCAGTAAATACGCGACCGGATCCGCTCCCCATTTCATCAATTTTCAAATCCCATGCCGCGTCCATCTCACCATGCAACATACTGGGCATTATTATAGTACACAGGGAGCTGTGGATACTCCGGCAGAATGTGATGGTTGATGCGCGGGCACTCAAAGGTTGTACGAATGGCTTACAACAACTCAATTTAAAGTGCCCGGCTGTGTGACCCGCTATAGACAGGTAGTCATCCCAAATTCCAGTTATTTGAAACATTTTGTATAATGGCCATCTGTTTATTGAATTAGGACCATTGATTCCTTCTCATATGTACCATCCATTAAATCTCTACCAATCATCTAGACGAACAAAAGACTATATGTATAATTTTTGGTGGATGAGACATCTAAATTGGGCCACAATAACTGGACGGTGTGATCTAAATGATGCACATACCAGTGAAATTTCTTAATGCCTGTATTTCAACCACGACACTCGCCAGAGTAACAAAGCTTTTCTCGATTTCGTTACCGACGGTTAAGAAGTCAAGCACCGGCCAACGCGGATTGCGTCCTACCCCGGCCGTCTCCAGCTATGAACGGGCAGGAGCTTCTGATGTATGAGTTCACCATCCATTTATATTTCCGTCTTAAGTTACATTGGCCTCAATGAAGAAAAAACACAAATATCAGCTTCATTCAAAACTTCCGTGATCTCAAAAAAATTTCAATGGTAAGAGTTTAATACCCATTGTGTGGTCCACCTGTATTTTGGATTTGCTTCTTTTTTTTTTTTAGTTTTCTGAAATGGTATAGAAAAATGGATAGACGGTGTAGATAAAATTCATGCATGACCACTCAAAGCTTCTGCCCGTTCGTTTTCAGCTGGAGATGGGCGGTGGTAGGACGCAATCTGCGTTCGGTCAATGCCAATGGACAGAGTCACAGACGTAATCCCTTGTCACGTCGCACGGTCGTGCGCACAAAAATGAGAAATAGTAGGCACTCCTTTGGAACATTGAAAATTTGTACTCCGCTGCTTGATTATTGTGATCCAGAGCAGTCATGAAGTGGGCCGCGGCACTTGACACATAATACTGTTGGTCCAACGTGGAGTATAAAGTCACTTTTTAAAATTTTTGCTGCAATTCTTTTATTTAGAAGTGTTTTTCAAATGGGTCACAGGCTCACAAAGATTTGTATATCCGTTGCGGTGAAATCCCACTGAAGTATGAGCAACGGTGAAATCCCACTGAAGTATGAGTGTGTAAGGGTATGAGTACCTGTGTAAAAAAGAATACATTTAAAATGCCACATATACACCCTGTATCATTTCCTTGCCTCAGAACCTAATAAGAAACAAGGTATTAGATGTTAGGTGGTTAAGACATGTGAAGAGAGAGGTAAATGGATCTATTAGGCTTGAATCTCCCCGGTTAATTTGTTGGTTGGCCTTGACTGTAAGCAAGGAAGAAAAACTTAAAAATCAGCCGTCAGGCTCTAACGATTGAGGCTTGGGTTGTTGTGTTCCGATAATGGGCCTTTTGCTTTAAGGTTTTTAGCAAGCGGTACTAATGGCCATTCTATATTATTTTAGATATTGTGTTTGAAATTTGTGAGAGTGATTTTGCATTACATATATTCATTCATAATTGATTAATACACAGCACATTACGGAATAACAAGTACACTATGGAATAATAAGCTGTACGGTATCCTTTCCTTGCATTACATATATTGATTAAGAAGGTACTAGGTGTTTGGTAATTATTGGGTTCAAGTCCTTACCTCAGCGGTAGACTCGGAGGAGTTTCAACACCAGGTCTTGGGTTTTAGACCCATAGGTAGTGAAATCCTACTATGGCATGTGTGGGTGTGCATGTCGGATGCGTTTATAAAATAAAATTTTTTTTTTTTAAAAAAAAGAAGAAGTGGTGTTTGGTAATTAGGACATGTGAGGAGGTAAATGGATCTAATAGGCCTGGATCTCTACCGTTAATTTATTGGCCGGCCTTGTCTATGAGCGAGGAAGAAAAACTTCAACATTAGGTATGACAGGCTATAATTATTGAGGCTTATGTTTTCAGAAAAACTTCAACATTAGGTATGACAGGCTATAATTATTGAGGCTTATGTTTTCATGTTCCACGGATAATGAACCTTTTGCATTAGGTTTTTAACTGTCAGTACGAAAGGCAATATTATATTTTGTTTGAAATTTGTGAAAAATAATTTTGTATTACATTTATTCATTCGTGATTGGATACGTAGTACATTATGGAATAACATACTGTATTGTATCATTTCTTTGCCTTGGGGACCCAACTAACAAACAAGGCTTTAGATGGACATGTGAGGAGGTAAATGGATCGATTGGACATGGATCTCTACCGCTAATTTGTTGGTTGGCATTGACTATGTAGGAGGAAAAAAAACTTCAACATCAGGTATGACAACTTCTAGTGATTGAGGCGTAGGTTTTCATGTTCCATAGATAATAGGACCTTTTGCTTTAGGTTTGTAACAATCGATACCAGAGGCCATATTATATTCTATGTTTGAGATTTTGGAGGTGGCAACTAGTTGTAAAAGCGATGCCTTGACTAGAGTTGGAGACGCTAGTGGGCAGACCTACCTTGAACAGGAAGAGCAAAACTGAGATATCAAAATATATGTGGTTCCCATGGTTCATGCTTGGGTTTCTATGTTCCATAAGTCTTGAAGCTTTTTCTTTATTAATACTCAACATCTGTTACAAAGAGAGTATTTCATTTAATGTTGTTGCCTAGATGTCTTTAATTTGTGTAGAAACAAGGGAGTTTGACTGACCAAATAGCCCGCTCGATCGATCAAGTGAACCCTGGATTAGACAAGTTGGTCTCTAGACATTTTCAGACATGTTCGATTGATTGACCTCGAGGGTTCAAGCATTGATAAAATTCATTTAAAAAAAAAAATTAAATATAAACTCTATGGACACTTTTGAGCATGCTGGATTGATCGAACATGTGGGGGCTCGATTAATTGAGAATTGCTTGATCAATATCATTGAATAATGCTTAAATTGATAGTGCACATAGTTTTGCATGATTGCACGATTTGTTTTCTATTATAGTTTTGCATGATTGCACGATTTGTTTTCTATTATAGGTGTGACACTATATGTGTGTGTGTGTGTAATTATGGTATTATATGTGTCAAAACAACAAGCGCTTAATTGTTTATAGGGTTTGGAAAGGAAAAAAAACAAATATTTTTGCATTTGTAAATTTATATAATCTCTTATAATTCATTTTCATAGTGAATTAGCTTGTCGCTTTGTGCCGTAAAAATTTTCCCGCGGGGGTTTTTCATGTAAAATCATGTGTATCCTATGGATGCTTTGTTTACATTTTTTTTTTCGTCGTGTAATTCGAATCCGGAGTTTGCTTTTACACTTCCCCAACAAATGTTTGAGTCTAAAGGTAATAGTTACAATTATGTCTTTGGTATCAATTAGGTAAACATAACCCCACTTATGAGAATCAATCATTTCCACGGTATCTAAGATGAGAAAAAAACCATTAGGGAGCATTTGGATCATAAGTTATATAAGATAACTACTTATGCCTCAGGTAACTTATCTTAGTTTTAACTTATTAAGCAGGTGAGTATATTTGGTAAACAACATGCTTATCAGCCACTCCTCTCTTTCATTTGCCTCGCTTCAACAACTTATGAATAGTAAAAAAAACTATAAAAAAAAATAATAATTGAAGTGATTAGGTAATTTTAAGTAAAAAAAAGTTACTTATAACTAATCATAAACCAAACTTACTTATCCGAAACAAGTCACTTATGTATTGTTGTAAGTAGAAAAAGTAACTTATTTGGTGTTTTCCAAATGAGCCCTTACCAACAATGGATTATTATTGTTGTTGTTGTTGTTGTTATTAGTTTTTTTTTTTAATTTTTTTTTTCTCAGTTGGAAAACTCCTTGCATGGCTCTTGCTAGGCAGGTAGCTTGTACATGATTGGTTCTCCTCGTTTATAGGCTATTAACTGTTGGATATGGGCCAGTGGGGCCATTAGTAAGTGGGTTCTGTATGGTTTCTCTTAGGAGTATTCTTCGAGTTGGTGCATTTTTCTCTCAATATTAAAATTCAAGATGAAATAGATTTCTAAATAGAGTTAAGGTTGTATGCTAAAGATATAAGCCTTATTTAGAGATAGGCCTTATTCCTGTCATAATAAACTCCTCCCGATCCCATTGGATTCTTCTCTAAAACAAGGAACTCCTTTAATGCAAAGAGATATCCCAAATTTTGAATATCTTATAGAGAAAAAAATCTAAAACACTCGTTTGTTTGTAATAGCTCACATTATATAATATAAACCATTTATCATATCTGATGGTTACCGTAGGACTAGATGCATGATTAACTCCTTTGTACGCTATTGTAATAGTTAAGAGGATTATTAGATGAGGGCTGTCCATCTTTGATTTTGCGAAGGTCCTTGAAATCATGTAGATACTATCATATCCTTTGGGGCCGCCCATTGAGCCCTTTTATAAATATAACACATTTCCTCATGAATGCATGAAAATCCTCTTATTCATAAATATTTGCTAAACCTGCATGCAACCTATTTGATACTCACTTTGTCTTGCACATAAGTGTGCCTAGAATGCAAAAAACCTTCGCAGTATGTTGCTCAACTCTTGAGGCGGTCTGTTCGTAGTGTAATAAGGAATTATCAGTTTATAAATCTTGTTGAGTGCCCCCACACATTGGTCACATAGAGCCGCTAATGAATTGATTGGCATGGCGCCACCGTGCGGGCTCCATCTTATGCATGAACCCTGAAGTCCCACACTCATGCTAGTTCCCATATGACTGTAAACAGGTGATAGAAAGGGCCCGCGTCCAGAATGTGGAGTTATCTGACCTCTTTTCGTCTTGAGTAGAACTTTGATACTCTGGCAGAGGGCCATGGTTGACATAAGTTATTTACGTTTTGCATATTTAATATACAAGTAATTCAAATTAAACTTATGGGTCCCTCTTTAGATATGTAACGAACCAAAGGTACCCTTATATTGAATACCTGACCATTGAAATAGTGGACAACTAACATACCATTAAAATTGAAAAATATCTGAGCGTCCAAAGAATTATGAAAAAGCCTTTCGCAGAATTTCCTGCAACGGGAAGCTAAGCTGGCCCACCGTGATGCTTGTGAGAAATCCACCCTGTCATCCATTTTTCCAAATCATTTTTTTCAAAACTCAAATGGGCTGCATGACAATAAATAGTGAGGATTGAACATTCATAGTTGAAACATTCACAGCGCTACAAAAGTTTTGAATCAAGCTAATATTTTTGGGTTTTTAGTTTATCCCAGTAAACTATCTTATGAAAGGTAGGGATGACATATAAACATAACAGTGTAACCTTGGGAGGTTCCAATAGTAGGTGTTTTCCTGCCCACTTTTTCCCATCGCGTGGCTCACTTGAGTTTTAAATTGTCTCATTTTTTGGGCCCACGTCCTCACGTGATTTGACAAGACATGTGGTTGGGGTGGATTTCTTACCTACATTCTCGCACCTATGGTGAATGTGAGAAAGCCACCCTAACCATTTGTTTTGCCCAAACATGTTGGGATATGGGCCCAATACTAAGGTAGATCCAACATGATCCATAAAAATGATATAGATCCAAAACTTAAGTGGGCGACAAGATGAGAAATTTCTACCATTGAAGCTTA
Organism: Magnolia changhungtana; assembly: GCA_030180095.1. Lineage (NCBI taxonomy): Eukaryota > Viridiplantae > Streptophyta > Magnoliopsida > Magnoliales > Magnoliaceae > Magnolia > Magnolia changhungtana. The sequence goes on along the minus strand of JASAUF010000198.1, from coordinate 3,098,174 downwards.
GGGCCATTATGATGTTTATATGGCATTGAAATGGTCCATAAGGTAACTACTATTGGTATAAATGAAAACACAAAAACATTAGCCTGATTCAAAACTTATGCTATAATTGTTTCAACCTCGTGTGTTCAATCCCACAAGACTTCGCTACAACCTCGAAACCAACACTATGGGTTGGGACTCTAACCGTAGGGCCTCACCTCAATGTGTGCATTAGTAGATCCACATCTTTCATCTGCTAGTTTATTTCAAGCCATGGTTTCAATAAATGAAGCAGATATAAATTTCCACGTGGACCATGCTATGGAAACAATAGTTATTGGCCATTAAAAACCTTCTATAGGTCACAAGAGTTTTAAATCAAGCTGAAATCTATTGATTTTTTTCCTTTCATCGAGGTATATTTGAGCTTATCAACGACTAAGATTATGGTGGACCCTAAGAAATTCTTAACAGTGGGTGTTTAATAAGCACTATTTCCTATGGTGTGATCTACCTTAAATTTATATATGCTTTATTTTTGATACTTTGGCTTAAAATAGGTAAACAAAACAAATAGACAATGTGGATATACAGATGCATACATCAAGGTGGCTCTACAGGCAGGGTCTCCTCCACATCCCATATGCACAACTTCACTTGTTCAATCCCTAGGGGTCATTTGGCATCATGGATTTGGAGGGGTTCAAGGGGATTTCAAATCCCTATTATGGTTGGCACCATAAACTGAATGGGGGTTTCAAGTCCCCTCAAAGAGGGGTTTGAAATCCACCGCAAAAGTTTGGATTATATCTAAAATTCTTTCAAGGGTTGGATGTGTAACATCTGTGTCACTATACTATTAATTTGTTGGGCACATGGCCCACTGATAGTATCCCAAAACAATTAGATTATCGATTGTATTGCTATAATTACTTTAATATAATAATTTATGCCATCCATGTATTATCTATGTAAATCAATAGGTAAAAATTGTTAGTTAGTTAGCCGGATGTAATATTGTACTTGTAGCTCATCCCGAACTTGACATTTTATTATCTTAAGGCAAAGTATATATTTCAATGGGTTTGTTACAACTACTACATCAAACATTACATACATACATTAATTAATAATATTAAAGTTAGTTTAATAATTAAATTCAAACCCCATAAATATACTATGCATAGCTAATTTTGGATTATAGGGATTATAAATTGGCGAGTGCGAAACAGGGGAGGGTCTCGAATCCAAGAAATCGCAAATCTCTCTCAAATTATTATTTTTGCCTCACATCATAATATGATCTTGCAAAATAGTCGAAGTGAGTAGATTTCTCACAAATATCATAGTGCCCCACCTAGCTTATTGGCGAAGAAAATTGCCGTCTAATGGTCTCAAAGACGATCCGCGTCCATCCGCATCCTTCAACAAGCAAGCAGGTGCCGATGAATCAGAGTTCAGGATTGTTGAACGGAAATGATTTTAGATATTTGACACGGAGACACGTGTAAAATTTCCAAGCACCAGTGTATTAAACGTGATACGCAGCCGGAGGATCAAATAACACCCTTTTGTTGTCCGTCTCTCTTCGTTTCTCCTGTAATATAAAGGACACAAGAAAGAAAACCATCCCATCTCCCTCCCTCCCGCCCTCTTGTCCCCTCTCTTTCTTCCACATGGTATAAAAAAATCCATGGCATTTTAAATATCAGCATTCCCAAAATCCACGAAAACCCTAGAAATCTCACAGCCTACAAAAGAGAAACGAAGGCCATTGCATTCCTCTCGCCTCCTTTCAAATCGATGGCTTCTGATGGTTGTTATCTGGACAATATCCATGGCTCCAGATTTATCACCACGTGTCTGATAGGAGGGCTGGTGCTCGGCGGCTCCGTCTACGGCTTCTGCTTCGGATTCGCGCTGCCCTCAATAGGAATCTTCAAGAAGAAGAAGAAGAAGCCAGTGCGCGTCTACATGGATGGATGCTTTGACATGATGCATTACGGGCACTGCAACGCCCTGCGCCAGGCCCGTGCCCTCGGCGACCAGCTCGTTGTGGGTGTTGTCAGCGATGCTGAGATCACTGTCAACAAGGGCCCGCCGGTCACTCCCCTCCATGAGAGGTACGTGTTGTAATCCTCCACCTAATCCGTGGTCGATCCTGATCTCGACTTTTTATATGATTTATTTGTCAATTGTTGTTTCGGATTTCTTTTGTTTCTGTTTTGATTTTGTGTGATTCCTATGTGGGCACACACAGACGTGCACACATATATGAAAATGTACTATGAGGTCGACCCACCAAATGCATGGTGTGGATGTCCGACACACATCATGCTGACCTCATGGGAAGCTCTCTCTCTCTCTCTCTCTCTCTCTCTCTCTCATACACACACACACACACATACACATGCCGGTCTCCCGCAGAAGACCTTATGTGCAGACTCAGTCAGGCCGGGCTCCGGTGGGCCCCACCATGATCTGTGTGTGAAATTGACTCCGACCATCAGATGTGTCAGCTCGCGTTAGGCCCAAGGCCCAAAAATCAGCTACATCCATGATTCACATGGGTCACAAGAGGGGAAATGGTGTGCAGGCCAAGGTGTTCTATAATGTTAACGGTGGCTGTAATGGTCACCACTGTAACTGTTATGATACAGGCTGTAACGGCCCTCGTAATGGTCATTACAGCCTTTGTTTTTTTTTTAAAAAAAAACCATTTTAGAACTGTGACAGGCTGTTACTATGGGTCCCCTTTTGTATTTTTTATTTTTTATGTAACAGCAGTTTTGGACCCGTAATGTGTAACGGTTACCACCAATACTGGCCGTTATGTTACTGTTTTTTGGCATACCATGGTGCAAGCGGACGCTCACCATCCAAATTGTTTCACTTGGTGTGGTCCTCATAAATCACGGATGGGCCTAATTTCTGGGCCCCAAGCATATTTTTGTAGCTGATGGTTGAACGTATGTCACATAATCATCATGGTGGACCCTTGATGCAGGATGAGTGAAACTGACCTAGAATGCAAGATGTGAGATCAATTACGCATTAATTTCAACATTCAACACGTAAAACCAAACATATCCACATAATACATTCAAAAATTCAGACTTGCAAATTGCAATGCAAAGGGCCTTGGTTATCACATACGTGGTGCACGAAAATATAAAATATTATGAGAGTGGTCCACTTGGAAGTAAGGACTTTCAATCTAGCATGGGTAGTGCAACAATCACGAGCAAAAACAATGACGCCAATAAAATCAGGTTTGGGGAATGAGTTTATTTAAAAGAAATCAAGGTTTTATTAGGGTTTTGGGGTTTAGGGATTGAGATTTGTGGGATTTTAAGATTTAGGGATTAAGGGATCTATGAATTATGTAGGGTTAATCAAGGAGGGAAGGTACCAAAGGGTGGCAGCCCTTACGGACACACGTGCATGCGTGCATGCGGGTCCACGCATGGATGGGTAGGGAAAAAGGGAAAGGAGGTGGATTGGGTTGAGTTTTGATAGGCTTAAAAGAGTTGTAAGGGAAGGAAAAGAAAAAAGAAGAAGAAGAAGAAATGGAGTACCTTGTTGGAGAAGAGAAAGAGGAAGAAAGCACCTTAGAAGAATCCACAACCAAGCAAGCCTATACCCTTTCACAATTCGATTGGAAGGGAGGGTTTCTCACAAACCCTAAAAACAAAGAGGGAAAACACCATTTCAACACGTGATTTGTTTTTTTTTTTTTTCCTTCTTTTCTTTTTCTCAAGCTCCCATTAGGATTGGACGTCCATCCCCATTTGCTTTTATATTAAAACTTCGAAAAAATACAAATATGCCACTAATTTAAGTGACATGGCTTATCATCCAAAATAAGCAAACTAAAACACTTACCATCAATTTTAACTGTCAAATAGATCCTCAAAATAACAAAAAACATAAATGAAACAAGATCAGGGTCCAAGGGGCCCATATTTGGAAGATTTGGTGGCCCGATGGCCCGATTGATAAGATCCAACGGTCGGATCGAAACAAAATAAATACTCTATTACTAAAACTGTCTCCTAAGCAACCCACATGCATCATTCCTGAGTGGGGTCTTCCTAATGCATGTCTTATGCATGTGGGGTCTTCAAAATGGCTCGACGGGCCCCATCTGGAACTCGTCTCCCATCCACAAAGAGAGTTGTGCTGGTGTGGGTGGTCGCCTCCGTCTTTGGTAGACTCGAGTAGGTCCTTTGAACTCTCCCTGGCTGAGAAGAATTCACCACTGGTGGTGAAATAAAGCTGTGGTAATGCTCGAGGTGGTCGGGATCAATGCGCTGGAACTTTACCTCGGTAATCCAGGTGTTGTTTGACTCCGGCCTGTTCTTCCACTTCATGAGGTATTTCTGATATCATCCATGGCTGGTAAAGACTGCTTGGTGGTCCAGAATATCCTCGATCTATTCTTTATGTCTAGGTAGTGATGGAAGAGAAAGCAATGGGTGGAAAGTAGGGCCTGGTAAAGGCCATGGGCTGGGGACGGTGTTAGGGACACCATCATCTGGGGTAGGAGAAAAGTTTGGAGGAGGGGTAGAAGATGGAGGTACGGGTTTGTCATAAGGTACAAGGTCATCCACATTGAATGTTGCGGTAATGCCCATGTCAGATGGAAGATCCACCACATACGCATTAGGGCCCACTCCTGTCAAAATTTTATAGGGACCTGCACCGCGAGCATGCAATTTCCTCACGGTTCCCTATGGGAATCGTTCGGGCCTAATGCAGAACATGACGTAGTCACTTACCTGAAACTCCTTAAAATGTTGATTACTAGCATTAATTCGCCTCTTGATCTCACTATGTAAGTCATGAAAATGCCATGCAAATGCTTTTGCGGACTCAAATGGCCTATGTGAGATGGACCTGGGTATGAGCATTGTTGTCATGTGCGATCGCATATGCGCATATGCGATTTGGCACATATGCGATCGCATATTGGCCATGGCACATTGAATTTTTATTTTTATTTTTTTGCAAAAAAAAAACATTTTGTCTATAAAAAAGCTTCCAAATCTCCTCCATTTGCAATATTTTCACTCCAAAACTCTCTTACTCTATTTTTCTCTTACATTTCTTAATTACAAGTGGTCTTAATCTCCCATTTTCTTGTATTTCCTACTTCTAAGTGATCTTAATCTCTCTCTTTCTCTTACATTCCCTCTCTCTTGGAAGTTGGAAGATCAAGATTCAAGCACTTTTAAGTTTTAAGGAAGATAGCTTGTTGATTTTCTACCATAATAAATAAATAGCTTGTTGATTTTGTTGTTACTTCTTGTTAACTATACTGTTAAATGTGGATGACTTGATATTTAATTCATTGTTTAATTGATTTTATCTCTCTCAAATGTAATTTAAATATGTAAAATTAGTTATCTATTAACTTAGAAAAGTTCTCTTCAGTTTCTTATATTTTTTTACATTTTTTTGAATTTTTCCCTTATATATAAATATATATAAATTTTTCAAAAAAAATAAAAATAACAGTTAAGACGATTATTCAGGTCCCCTACATCAATTTGGCGAGGTTCGAAAAGTTAAGATGATATTTCTTATGGAGAGGGGCAGAGGTTAAGCAAAAGTTTCATCTTCTAAATTGGGGAGAGGTGTGTAAACCTATTGCTAAAGGGGGATTGATCCGGTATAAGGGTTTTTAGAGTAAACAAATTTGGCACTGTTAGGAAAATGGAGGTGGAGATTTGGCAATGAAGAAAGGGTGAATGTGGAGAGAGTGGTCAATTGCGTTTGGAGGAATCTGTTGCATGTTGAATTCCCAAGGCTTGCTTGATCGGCATCGGATAGGAACGTGATAGTGGTGTGTTGTTATTTCAAGAGTATGGTGTCTTCCTTGCTGTAGGGATTTATTGGAGGGGGAAAATGGAAGCTTCACCAGGTTGGTAGATTGGACAAGGAAGGGAAAGTAGTGTGGTGTCTTCTTTTGATGGCAGTGTTATGGAATATTTGGGGAGAGCGAATGGATGATGTTTCCAAAACAGGGAAGGTTCAATTGAGGAAATTGTGTGGAAGATAAAGAAAGAATTGGTGGAATGGGCACAAGGATTGCAGGGAGTTGATGTCTGTAAGCTTGAGTCCATGTTGCTGATGTAATATTAGTGTACTTTTATGCCTTGGCTATTACCTTGTTTTTTAATTAATAAAGGAACAATTGTTTCTTAAAAAAAAAACCAGTATTAATGTACACCGTCTTGCGCGCACTTGTAGTGCACCAGATTTAAGAATGTGTTATATTCCTGGGTTTATATGTACTGCACCATACCTATGTATAACCTCTAGGATTTGATTTGATCTTATTCAAGCTTATCTTTGTCTAGGATTTGATTTGATGTTATTCAATCTTATCCTTGTATCCAAGTAAGCTTATCTTCGTAATCCATTCTTAACTATAAATAAAGGGCCTTTATGGAGTGGGGAATATCAAGTCCTCTAATCCCCTTTCTGCTCGGCATGTTCCCTCTCTTTCTCCTGCTGTTTTCTTTCTTTTATTTCACGTGGTATCGGAGAACTACCGATCCATCTCTCTATCTCTAATCCTTTCTTTCTTTCCATCTTTCTCTTCCTTTATCATGATCTAAATGGTCGCCCATCCAAATATAATTGGTAACCAAAATGGGCCCCATCAAGTGCTGACAGCCATCTCTGGCACCCTTACAATCTCCAAAAGCGTCGTTGATGTAAACGACAAACATTGGAAGTACTGCTGATGCAAATGGCTGCCACTGGAAGCCACCGTAAGTGTTGCAGATGCAAATGGCAGCCACTGGTCTGTAGCCATTAGAAGTGTTGCTCAAGCAATTTCCAGCTATATGAGATCTTCTCAAGCTTTACAGCCATCGGAAGAGTCCTTAAATCTTAGCGGTAGCACCAGGCGTGTGGCATCAACCAACGACTAAGGGGGAGTTTCATTTGAAGAACATTATTGGCAAGCTTGGTATGCATGACATGCATGCACCAGCTTGAGGGGGAGTGTTAGTGTACAGAGTCTTGTGTGCACCTGCAGTGCACATATTTGGGAATGTGTTATATTCACCATACCTATCTATATCCTCTAGGATTTGATTTGATCTTATTCAAGCTTTTTCATTGTGTCCGAGGAAGCTTATTTTTGTAACCAATTCTTAATTATAAGTAAAAGGGTCATTAGATGGGGAATATCAAGTCCTCTAATCCTCTTTCTTCTCCACACACTCTTTTTCTCTCTCCTGTTCTTCTCTCTTTTATTTCACAATTAGCAAACTGTCGTTATTAAATCCTATTGGTTTACATTTGATGGCCCACTTCTATTCAAATTTGCTGATAATAGGTCATCTAAGTAAGAAAACTATAGGAACAACAATTAAAAAATCCACATCTGCTCAACTCTAAGTATCTACTATATGGATACCTCTTTTTGTTTATGTAAAATAGTGGAAAGGGAGATGGGGTAAAGAAGAAGAAAGAGAGGATAATGGGCTGAAGTTAGGGTTCACACCTTCCCTCTCCTTCTTTTATATCATGGAAGCTTCATAATTACAACCAAAATCCCCCCTTATGTCCTAGACCAAAATAACCCATGTAAGAGATCCTATGTATGCCCAAATCACATTCATTAACACTGTCCTTCAAGTTGGAGCATTGCTATCTCCTCTATGTCCTAGCCAAAAATAACCTAAGTGGGCTTATGCAAGCATATATCACATTCATTAACACTTCCCCTCTAGTTGGATCATAGATTATTTATGCCAAGCTTGGAATATATATGTGTAGCTTGAGTGGAACGAAGAGCCTTGGTGAACACATCATGAAGTTGGTCTTGATTGAACATATGGAGTATATATTTTGCTGCTGTAAACTTTCTCACGTATGAAGTGACATTTGACTTTAGTCTGTTTACTTCTTTCGTGATAGACTAAATTGTTTGCTATGTATGAAGCCAGCTTGATTGTCACAAAATAATTGCATAGCTAGGTGCATTGTCAATCCCATTTCTTGCAATAATTTCTTGATCCACATAAATTCACATGAGGTACGAGTCATAGGTCTGTACTCTGCTTTGACACTCAATCGGGCCATCACATTCTGCTTCTTGCTCTTCCATGTGACTTGATTTCCTCCCACTAATATATATATATATATATATATATATATATATATATATATATATATATATATATATTCAATGTGGATCGTCTGTCTGCTAAGGAACCTGTCCATCTACATCTGAATATCCTGTGACCTGAAGATGACCATTCCATTTATACAAAATTCCTTGAGCTGGTGTTCCTTTGAGGTAACGATTTGAATAGTTGCTTCTTGTGAGGTACTCTTAGAGATCTAATGAATTGGATTAACACGCGATATGTCTAATTGAGTAATTGTTAAGTAAATAAGTTTTCCAACCAATTTTCTATACCTCCTCGGATCCTCCACTGTATTTAGGATCCATTGGAGTGTCAACTAGCTTGTACCAAGAAGACCCGTCTCCACGAGTAAATTCAAAACATATTTCCATTGAGATAAATTAACTCCTTTGAATTTGGCTACTTCTATACCAAGGAAGAATTGAAGATGACCCAAATATTTTGTGAGAATATACTATTGAAGAAACTTCTTAAATTCTTCAATCCTCTTGTTGTCACTTCTAGTAACAACAATATCATCCACATATACCACATGAACAATGAAACCTGCGATGTCCTTTCGTACAAAAAATGGAGTGACTAGCATGACTTCAAACAAAGTCATAGTTTAATAAAACCTTGTTGAAGTTGTCCAACCATGTAAGTGGAGACTGTTTTAAGCTATAAATTACCTTGCACAATTTACATACTTTGCCAGACTCCCCTTGAGCAACAAATCCATGAGGTTGCTCCATATAAACTTTCCTCTAAAAGATACCATGAAGGAAGGCATTTTTTTATGTCAAGTTGGAAGAGGGGCCAACCATGATTAATAACAACATATGGTGTAACTCGAATGGAATTCAACTTGGCCATAAGAGAGAAGATTTCACCATAATCAACACCAAGTGTTTGAGTATACCCCTTAGCGTCTAAGTGAGCTTTCAACCATTTAACTGTACCATCATGATAAAGCTTGATTGTGTAGACCCATTTTGCAACCCATAACATATTTACCGGTCGAAAGAGTGGTAAGTTCCTACATGTCATTTTAGTGAAGTGCATCCCTCTCTTCCTCTATAGCCTGCTTCCATTGCTTATGTAATAGAGCTTCATATGACTTGAGAGCAAAGTGAAAAGACAAGGACAGGGCGAAATTGTAGAAATTTGGAGATGTAAGTAATGAAAGGAAACATTCTTAGATATGAGATAATCATTACACGTGCTCTTACATTTTTTAGGGCAATAGGAATATCGGATGTATTTGGAGAACTCACTGTATCACAAGTCTCAGAAGAAGATATTTTGGATGACACTTCATGGTTGGCTGTATCATTTGTTTGTTTTCATCGTGAGCAGGCCTCCTCACCCCTTCAGGTGAGGCACGGTGGCAATGGAAGAGACAATAGATGATGAAGGTTGGATGCCTTTGTTGATCGCAACAGGCATGAGAATAGTTTCCATATCAAGAGATTTACTGTCTTCTAAGAAGAACAGGGTAGACTTAAAAAAGGTAACATCCGCACATATATACTATCTATCTTTGAAGTGATGGATTATAACAAGGATAACCCCTCTGCGTGCGAGAATATCTAAGAAAAATACATTTAACTGCGTGGGAGTCAAACTTTTTGTTGACAGACTCTAACTGATGACAAAACCAACACATACAAAAACTTTAGGAGGTGAGTAAATAACATAGCATCTAGGAACAAAACTTGATGAGGTGATTGGCCCTTTAAAACAGATAAAGACATCTAATATAATAAAAACATGATGCGAGTACTGTATCGCTCTAAAAACTCTTATGAACACATGTGAATTAAGAGAACACGAGTTACCTCACGGAGATGACATTTTTTTTGTTCCGCAACCTCATTTTATTGTGGGGTGTATGTGTATGATGTCTAATGTAGGATTCCTATTTCAGAAAAAAATTGACTAAAAGCTTGGTATATGTACTCCTTGACATTATCAGATCGAAACACATACACAAATTAAATTGATTCTGCACTTCCATATGAAAAGTCTTAAAAATAAAAAATAATTCAGATTTTTTTATATTAAATAAAGCCATGTCATTCTTGAACAATCATCAACAAATGTAATACAATATTTAAACCTAGACCTACTAGCTATTTTAATTGGACCTTAAACATCTGAATGAACTAAAGAGAAAGGAACTAAATGATGATTCTTAACATGTGGTGGAAAAGTAGTATGATGATGCTTACTCAACTCACACAGATCACATTCTAGACATGACATTGGCGACAATGAAGGAATGGAACCCATAAGAATCTTTAATGATGGATGATCGAGACGGTAGTGCTACTGATAAGTTGAGACGTCCTTTTGTGTTGTTGCTCCCACAATGCCACGATCAAGATAGTACAACCTGTCATGCTCATGTCCTCAACCAATATTTCTCTTCGTCTTTAGGTCCTAGAAAACACTATGTGAAGGATACAAAGTGACACAATAGTTAAGGGATTTGGTAAGTTTATTAACTAATAGAAGGCTTAAAGGAAAACATACTAGACTGACCTGCCATATGGTCAGAGTAGCTGCAAAAGTACTGGGAATAGACTGATTTTATAGATTGTCGCAACTTAAAATATTCTTCTTTAGTAAGAGTAACCATCTCGCTAGTCATATGTTTCTGTTGAGGAGTATATGTAAAATTAGCTAGAGGAGGTCCATTGCTCTCTCTAGTGTGGGAGACTTGATTAGCTCAGGTAGGCTTCCTATGGAGGTCCCAACATTCTTCAATAGAATGATTGGAGAGGCCACAATGCGTGTATTTCCTGGATTCATGGCCTCTGCCATGACCACCTCTTCTACCACAATCACCTTTGTGGTCTCGGCTAGAGAGCAATGCTAGGGCTAAGCTATCATTGGCTCCACTTGTAGAGCCCAAAGATACACTCTGGAGACGCGCACACATATCGTTTAGAGATAACTAAGGTGTCTCAAATTGGCTACGTATCGGCTCTTACGGTCGATACATAACAGTAACGGTCTTGGCTGTAACGCGATAAGGGGCTGAATCGGTAGGGTCTAAAAAACGGAAGCGTAAAGGCCGTTATGAGGGCTATAATTGCCGCTACAAGTATAACGACCATTACTCCTATAAAGTTCAACTTAGATTAAAAAAAATACTTTTCTTCTTCCATCTTCTTAAAGAAAAAAGAAGAAGAAAAAGAAAATGTGTACTTGATTGGGAGACGATTCGTCTTCTTTTTCTTCTCCTCTGCTAGCAATGTCTCTCTCTCTCTCTCTCTCTCTCTCTCTCTCTCTCTCTCTTCAAAATATGCAACTTACAAAGCCTTGTCTCTCTCTTTTCATTTCAAAACAAGCGACGTGGATTATTTTTGTCCTAGCTTTTTTTTTTTTCCCTTTAATAGAAGGTCTAAATGGTTGGACCATAAGTTGTGGTCCACCAATGGATAAGTTCCAACCTTTTAAGTGTGTGAGAAATCCACCCCTTCCAATATGTTTGCCCCATCACGAGGATCACTTTTTTGGCAAAATTCAAGCATATCCACTTATCAAGTGGACCACATTTGTATTTTTTGTTGTTTATCAATGGATAGAAAATTTTGTCCATTGTATGGCCCACCTAATGAGTAGAAATTTTTCCACCAAGTGGCCCTCATTTTGGGGCCAATTTATTTGAAAGGTTGGATTTCACATGCACTTAATTAGTTGGAAGTTATTTTTTGGATGGACTGTACCTTGTGGTCCAACCAATTTGACTTGAGACCCCCCCCCCCCTTTTTTTTTTCCTTAAATGATACATTGGTGGAGCGTGATGTTTGATGCATTTGCACTTAGAAAATTGTACATGTGGCATATATTTTGAAATTAACCAATTAAATTACAGGATCGCTGTTTCTAAGTCAAATCCCAACATCAAATTGTTTGAACGATTTTAATTGTTGATTTGCAAACACTTTTTTAAATAGGATCATTGGATATTTTTCATTCTTCATCGTCCAATAAATGTTCACTGATATGGGGTCAATTACATTAGTGAGATGAGTGCCAATAGATTGCATGAATTTGAGGCTGATTCAGGGCAAAGTGGTCCTCCAAGCGACACTGTTTATCCGAATTCAATTTTAATTTTTTTTTTAGAATTTATTTGGGGAAATGATGTCAAATGCTTAGGGATATGCATTAATGGGATGGGTGTCATAGCTTGCATGAATTTTGGGCCGATTTGGGCACATTTAAGTGGCCCACCAAATCGACAACACTATTCATCCAAATTTAATTTTATTTCTTTTCTTATAATTACTTGTGAGAAGTGATGTCAAATAATTATGGATATGCATTAGTAGGATGAATGTCATACATTACATGATTTTCGGGACTATTTGGGGGCATTCGAATGGCCCCCCCCAAATCAATGATATTATTTATCCGAATTTAGTTTCAAAATTTTCTTAAAATTTCTTTTGAGGAAAGATGTCTAATGCTTAGGGACGTGCATTAGTGGGGATGAGTGCTATAACTTCCATGAATTGTGGACCAATTCGAGATCAATATAAGCTTGTTAGGTTAATAAAATCATCAGACAGGTCGTGACAACATTCTCACCAGTGGATTGTTATGCTGCCATAAACATGATAAAAAAATGAATACATAATTGGAATATTGAGATTATTTGGGATTTTCTTGATACTTTTCCAGATTTTTTTTGGGCAAAAAAAAAAAAAAAAAAAAAAAAAAAGAAGGAAAAGAAATCGACTGATACAGGGGGCATAATGGCCATTATGGCCGATACTTGTATTGGTAACGGTGGTGACTGATACGGCCACTGTTACCGAGAATAGCTTGGAGATGTCACATCTTTTTCACCCAAAATCTATTCATGAATCAGTTCATGCTCATGTTTTAACCCATATAAGAACTTGACCACGCTGAACTCTTCATGTTGTTGACATAATTTCTCTAAATCGGTAGTTAGGGCTGATACACATTCAACTCTTTCCACATTTTGGAATAGTATTCACCCAACGATTTATCTCATTGTTGGAGCTTGAATATTTCTTTATATAAATGATAAGAATGAGAGATGTTTTTATCATATGAATAAATCTCTCGTAGAGCATCCCACTCAAATATTTCTTCATATAATTGATAAGTACGATAGATGCTTTTATCGGATGAATACATCTCTCGTAGAGCATTCCACACTTCTTTAGCTGTATCTAGAAACGTGGCATTTGCACTTATTAGAGGGTTCCATTGTATTCCATAACTAGGTCATAATTTGGGCATTTTCCTGGATCTACTAATCACAAGTATTGGATTTCATTAGGTTTCTCTGTGGTCAGATATCTCAATTTTCCTTTGGCCGTGAGAAAAACTTTGACAAATTTAGATGATTATAAATAATTTGTCGCATTTAATTTAATAAAGGTTATCTGGATCCCTAGAAAATTAGATAGGTTTATATATATAGATTTTGGGTCACTTTTTATCTTCATAATAAATAAAAGAAGAGTCCCTTACAAGTACAAATGTGGGTTGACCTAACACAATCAATGAGCATTGCACTTTAGCACTTTGCACAATGCACACGTCACCTTAGAATGAAGAAACACGGCCCACGGGCAAACAACCCACACATGAGGTGATATCATTCAAGAAGCTGATGATCTTCATTCTCCATGCACACATGAACCATTACAAAAGGTTTGGCACAAAAAAGAAGTAGAAATTTTCAGTAGAAGCAACATAAGGGATGCCAAGGGATACAAGAAAATAAGAAATAAGAATATTTGGAGAAGAAGAGGAAGGATAAAAAATGATGAAGCTTTGATACCATGTAAAATAGTGGAAAGAGTGATGGAACAAAGAAGAAGAAAGGGATGGGAAGAGAAGAGAATGTAGAGAGGAGAATGGGCTGAAGTTAGGGTTCACCCCCCCTCATATTATGGAAGTTTCATAATTACAGAAATACCATTAATAACAAAATCCCCTCTTATGTCCTAGACCAAAATAAATAACCCATCTAAGTGGACCTATGTAGGCCCGTATTACATTTATTAACAATATCGACCATATGGACCATTATGTATAGTCGTAAGGCATACAATGGTTGTACGATTGTGCACATCTTCTAAAGTAGCAGACAATGGGTATTTAGAGGCACAACTTTCTCTAAAGGGAGAGGGGTGTGGTGGCCCCCTTGTCGGAGGGACGTATTTGATGAGGAAGCGGAAGAATATACTAAGGGGTTGTTCGGCACCACGGATTTGAAAAGAGGGGGGGTATGTTTGGCACCATAAAGTAACTAGGGGTGTCAAATCCCCTCAAAGAGGGGGTTTCAAATCCAAGGCGAAAGCTTGGATTACATCTAAGGGTCTATTTGGGCAGTGGGATTAGAAGGGATTAGGTGGGATGGTATTCAAAAAACATAATTATTACCCATGGTAGGGATTGTCCCCTGTTGCCATGGGATAAAATTAATGCCATGCTTTCATGATAATACGGTGGTACATTGAATAGATCTACCCACTATCATTTGAAATTACTTAGAATAACACACATGTGTTATATCTAAACTTTTCATTTGTTTTGTAAACTCATTTTATGGCATGGGCCTAAAAACGAGGTGGAATCAAAACTTATGTGGCCCTAAAGAAGTTTTCAACGGTAAGTCTTCAATCCCCATTGCTTTCTATGGTGGGGTCCACGTGAGCTTTAGATTTACCTGATTTTTTGGCCCATGCTCTAAAATAATCTCAATAAACGGGTGGACGGTGTGGATATAGCCCACACATCATGGTGGGACCTTCACAACTTCCCAAACATTGAGTGAAATTGGCACGAGACCCCATGCAATTCCATTTAATGTAATTCCAAGCTTTTCCATTCTTCCCAAATAGGGAGTGGAATTGGCATGGGATCAGATGAATCCCATCCCACCTAATCCCTTCTAATCCCACTGCCCAAACAGACCCTAAAATCCTTCCAAGGGTTGCACGTGTAACATGTGTGTCACCAAACTATTAATCTATTGGGCACATGGCCCACTGATGATATCCCAAAAGCAAATAGATTGTCAATTGCATCACTATAATTACTTTAATACGATGATCTGTGCCTTCCAAACATTGTCCATGTAAATCAACGGTTAAAAATTGTTGGTTAGTCACTCGGATGTGATCTTGTGCTTGTGGCCCATCCGAGACTTGGAATTTCTTCATTTTCGGGCAAAGTATATATTTCAAAGGGCTTATTACAACCATTGTGTCAAACATTACATATGTACACTAATTAGAGATATTAAAGTTGATTTAGTAATTATATTCAAACCCTTGTAAATATACTATGCATAGCTACTTTTGGATTACAGGGGATTCTGAATCCAGGGTGCCAAACACAACAAGAGAATTTCAAATCTAGGGGGTTCCGAATCCAGGGGTTTCCAAATCCACACTCCCAAACAGGCCCTAAGTTATTAGGGCAGCTGCAACTCATCCAACCGATGCCGAACTACACTGATTCCCCAGTTTGGTTTGAGGCTCCATCCGACAAATTCACAGTCAAATCATTTCACTTGATGCTTTAGAAGGCCATGGCTTCTTCAAGTGTTTGAGAATTCTTCCATGCCTTGTGGTTTTATGGAGCCCTTCCCAAGGTGGCTTCTTTTGTCTCATTGGTAGGTAGGAAGCACATCCTAACTATAGATAATCTACAAAAGAGAGCCATGGTTCTTTTGAACATCTGCCTTGCTATGCAAGAGGGATGTGGAGTCGATTGATCACTTATTTCTTCACTGCCCCTATGTGGGTCTAATGTGGACTTCCTTTCTACAAATCTTCGGCATGGCTTAGGTGATGCCACAATCAGTAGTGGACCATCTTTGATTGTGCCATGGCATCTTGCTAGATAAAGAAAGAAAAGTAGTGTGGCACCTGGTCATCCTTGTAGTGTTATGGAATATATGGGAGAGCATAATGGTAGGTGCTTTTGCGACAAGCAAGGGATGTAGGAAGTAGCGTGGAAGTCAGAGGGACATCATAGATTGGGTTTCTGGGTTCAAACATGTCAATGTCCTAGAAGTTTCATCTTTTTGGGATTTGAAAACTGTCTTCATTTTATTGTTTTGTATGTATTCTTTGCTGCCTGTGTGATGTAAAGCAGCCTCTTAATAAAAGCAACTCCCACCAAAAAAAAAAGAAAAAAGAAAAAGAAAAAGAAAAAAAAGAGAGGCACAACTTGCTAAAATTACCTATCCTTTCACTCTTTTGTCCCATTTTGGTGCTAGTAACTTTTGTTACCACTAAAAAAAACGAAGAAAAAAAGACCCCATATACAAACTGCATGGGTGGTGATTTTGTGCCGTTGAACACCCAAAAGCAGCCTATGGTCATATACAGAGATAACATGGATGCCAATATTGACCAGCTAACTATTTGGCCTATCCAATAGGCTTTGTAGGTCCACGGTCCAGTTGGATATCAATTTGGGCGATGTCCTTCAATCCTAAAACACATGAGGTCCACCCTTCTGACCTCCTAGTGTATATATGCTCAATGACTGTACAAAATCAGGCTAACTCCTTGGTTGATTGTTTGGCTGAAAGAGTTAAGTGTGAGTTCTTGTATTTTAGTGATGCCTTAATGGATGGTGCCTCCTTTTCTCTCAATCAATTTTCGTTACTTATAAAAAAGGTTTTGCAGATCACGACTTCAGGAATTAGGATAATACTTGTAATATTTTTTGAAAGGTAGATAATAATTATGAATTGTTTTTAAATATCATCCTTTGTGAATTAATCAATGTTTCCGGTAATTAATTTAATCATCTGTGTTTCTTTCTTTGTTCTGTCTAATTCCGGATACAATGTTCTTCTTTGATCGCTGTCAAATTCAGGATAACATGTTCTTTTATCCATTGTTCTGTTGAATTCAGAATACTATCTTCTTCTTTGATCAATCCGTCGAATTCAGGATACTACATTCTTCTTGTTCTTCTTATTTTTCTGTCATGATCAGTCCTTTTCCCCCTTTCTTTTCCCTTTGACTCAAATTCCTTCACAGGATGATCATGGTGGGAGCTGTTAAGTGGGTTGATGAGGTCATCCCTGATGCTCCTTATGCAATCACTGAAGATTTCATGAACAAGCTATTCAATGAGTATAACATTGACTACATCATTCATGGAGATGATCCTTGCCTTCTTCCTGATGGAACTGATGCTTATGCCCTTGCCAAGAAGGCTGGTCGCTATAAGCAAATAAAGCGGACTGAAGGAGTTTCGAGCACTGACATTGTTGGTACCAATTCTATCCTGTTTCACTGCAATATTTAACAAGTGATTTTGACCCCCCCCCTTTTTTTTTTTTTCTGTAGTTTGGCTGGATTTAGTCTAGGAATTTAACATATATCGTGAGGGCACTAGAATCAAGCTCAGAATTTTGACAACCGTAATATGTTTTAGATAACAATCTTGACATATTTCCAGAGAATACTCAATGCAGTCACAAACTATCATGTCTTTGGTTAGATTTCCCAAGTTCTTTGAAGTTTGTCGAAGCATGTTCCCTTTATGTTTTGGGGCAATACACTGAAAGACTCAATAGGAGGGGGCTGTCAGATTTTAACCCTTCTATGCACCACAAGAGGCGCACTCTTTCTACTTGGAGAATAGGATATCTGGCAACTGGTCAAGAAAGATCCAATTTACATAATTGTAGACCCTTTCCAGGTCTATTTTAAACCAAAAAAACTTTAAATACAGACTTTTGATACCCCTCACCAACTCATGGGCAACAAAAGACCATCTGCAATACACCTCTCCCCAACAAAGTTTGAGAAGGAGAGATCACTGAACTGATGGCACCACAGACTCTTGAAACCAAAACTTTTGATGATTTTATAGAAGCTGCCAACCAGACTTCTAATACCCCCTCCACCAACTCGTGGGCAATAAAAAACCTTCTATGATTCATCTCTGCTCGACAAAGGCACATTGAGAAGGAGAGGTGATCAAACCGACATTTATAGAAGAAGGAAAAAAAACACTGAACTGATGCCACCACAAACTCTCAGAGCTAAAACTTTCGCGATGATTTTATAAAAGCTGCCAACGAGGTTGATAGGGTGAAAGTCCTTGTTTTCCTCCACATCTATCCTCTTAAGGACAAGCTCTATGAATGACTCACCCATATTCCTGCTGATAATTGCCTTTTCAAAGAACTCATCAAATGCTTTCACAATCTCAACCTTCCAAGAAGTCCCAAAGAACTTGGCAGAAGTCCAGAGAGAAGCCGTTTGAACTAGGTTTTCAGTCCCCATTCATACTGGAAATTGCTGGAGGAAATTCCTCTTTGGAGAATCTGGATTCCAACTTCACCAACCAAGATGCAGGGACAAAAATAAATAAATTGGCGGCCTAACCAGGAACACCTTTGGAAATAGCTGGTGGTAGAAGGAAATGATTGACTGTGTTACAATGTCTTTCTCCATGAGAACCCCTTCATGGGCTCTGATTTAGGCAATGTGGTTGGTTCTCCTGCAGGCATTAGATACTTTGTGGAAATAGGTGGCATTTTGTCCCCTTCCTGAATCCACTTCGCGTGGGACCACTGCCTTTAGTGCACCTCCTTCCCGATGATAGGTTCCACCCAGTGTTCGCAATATCGATACTATCGGCTGATATATCGGCCGATATTATTGTTATTGCCTGCCAGCGACACGAAACCCACACGAAATCCTTCGGAACTTCCACCTCAGCCGAGATCTCTCTTTCCTCCTAAACTTGTTGTCAGATAATGGACCTTGTTCCCGTGGTCTTTACAAAACAACCAGCTTTTGCAACAGCCTCTCTATTGAGCAGTTAATGTTCCGAAAAAACACCCTTATTCCACAGCTTTAGCCTTTGACCACAGAGACAATGTTGGGATGAGCCACATCCTTTCGAACTGGAAGACCCCTGTAGTCCATTGCCAAAGAAAGACATACAAGCCTATGGTCAGAGACAGTTCGAAAAGATCTAGCCAATTGCGTGGGATAGACTATTCCTGATGACCATTAGTCAGGAACCTGTCGTGTCTGCTTATCGACTGACTGGTAGCAAGTTGAACTTTGCTCTTTGAAGTGGCAGATCAATCCATTCCCTCCTATTGATGAAGTTAGCAAAACCCTGCATGATAGTAGTTACCCACTACTTGGCTTTTTTCTCAGGGGAGAACTAACCATGTTGGAACCCCACCAATGCATCGGGTCATCCCCCAGAGATTGTAACCCTGTCCAGTTCGGTACAAAACTCCAGGCTCGAACCTGAATCATTCGGACCATACACGACTGTCACACCAACTAGCACCCCTTGATAGTGATTTGAACAAGAAGAACGACCCTCGACCGACTCAACCTTTTGCAGAGTAGTGGAGTTTTGTCCGATCAGACTTCCTCCTGACCTCTCTGCTGAGCTTTTACTGTTCCATCTGAAGTTCAAATTCCCCCACAACCCTCTGATTTCAGCCTCCCTCCTTTGTTTCCTGTAGTAGGAGGACATTCACCTTAATATCAGCTTGAACCATCTCTTTAATGGCCATCTTTTTTGAATCACTTACCAGGCCTATTAACATTCTGTGAGACCACTATCATTTTGAAACTGCAGCAAGAGAGAATGCTTCCCCGACTTCACCCTAACCAACCTTTTTCTTGTCGTAGTTCACCAACAATAACTTCTTGAGCACCCTTGCCCCCTTTTGTTTTCTCATGCTTCCCAACCCACCCAGAACGTCCCTAGACAACTTCTCTCTTCTACGCAGTAAAGATGACGAAAGTTCTTTACCTCTCTCTTCATGCTTAATCCAATAGGTTTAGCCACATTCTCTAGCTTCTTCTGCACAGAAGGGGAGACTGGCTTGGGGGAGGATCCTTCCTGCTGCATAACTGCACCATCACCAAAACTTGTCAGGCCAACTGTGCCTCTACCTTGTTAACCCACTGGGACCATTCGAGAGGGGGAAAATGGAGGACACAGCCGAAACAATCGGACCAGTGTTCTCCATGCTGTAAAAGGCAGTGAGCTAAGCTGAAACTTCTGATGCCTCTGCTGAATTGATGCTGAGAGTGCTCAAGCTATCACAAACTGTAACCAATAGGGGAGAAAACCCCAACAAGCCCACCTGAGGCAATTGCAATAAGCTAGCCTCTGACAAATACGACATCGGACATGACCTCCCAAAAGCCTCACAAACTTCTGCCTCCTCTGCTGAGTTGATGCAGAGTGTGCTCATGCTATCACAAACTGTAACCAATTGGGGAGAAAACCCCAACAAGCCCACCCAAGGCAATTGCAATAAGATAACCTCCGATGAAGACGACATCGGACATGACTCCCAGAAGCCTCATTTTGGATTTCTCTCCTGAATTCGTCAACGAATTTCAGCATATGTCATCCCTCTGTGATGATTTTCTTTGCACAAAACTCTTTAACTCCAATTTGACCTCCTTTGGACTACTTTCCTAATTTTCACCAGTTCTAGGTTCCTTTCCTGAAACAACCAATTTCTCAACCTTTATAACATTACCTGGAAATAAAGAAAGAAAAAGGAAATTAAAAATGTTTAATTATTTAGCTTTGGAAACTTGCTTGACTAACTTAACTTTCTTAACTAACCCGACTTTTGTCAGCAATAAATGTGGAAGCCTTTAAAAAGAAGGTGGCCTATAGTTGCACAAGGCATGAAGCGAAGTGGCAACAAATTTGGGTGCAGGGGTGGGGAATCGTCTCTTTCAAAATGTAAACAAGTATAATCAGGTAGGAAGCGGGAGCGGGGGAGCAGGAGCGAGATTCCAAAGTGGGGATTCAAATCAGGAGAGACACCTAGTTAGAAGGATCCTAGTGGCCCCATGAACGCTTAATAAGCAATTTTCGTATGTTGCCTTTCCTTGAACTTGAGTCCTTCACAATTCACAACATTGATGAACAACCTTGTTGGGAGACCATTTCTTTAACGTCTTTGTTTCGGCAATATGCCCAAATTAGTTGGGATAATGCTTACGTGATGATGATGATGATGATGTTTTGGGCAATGAGCTCTAAGGATTCTTTGGTGTTTGATGTAGACCCACTTTCTTTACTAGATAGATAAACTTGGTTTGGAAGCTTTCAGGCATTATCCTTTTGTAGCTTCTCATATCCACAGTGATATTTCATGGCTATTGATGGATCATCATGATGCAGGACAATTAACCACTTGCTCTAAAAGCTCGAACTATTAGAGTGTGGCGAATTAATCCTTTTATCTCATAGCCCAGGCCCCAAATCCATGGGTTAGGTCCTCGGCCGAACCCTCCTCGTGGGCCCGAAATCCATGGGTTCCGCCCCCTCGTGGGCCCAAAATCCATGGGCTCCGCCTCACACGAGCCATCCACCTCACACGGGCCCCAAATTCATGGTTTATGTGGGCCACCCACCCCGAGCGTGCCCATGCATCTCACAGGCCACCCCACTCGAGCTCCGTGTGAAAATGCCCCTGCATTAATCACCCTCGATGAGGAGTTTCGAACACGAGACCTCCCGCTCTGATACCAATTTGATGCAGGACAATTAACCACTTGCTCCAAAAGCTCGTGATGAATTAATCCCTTTATCTCATAGCTCAGGCCCCAAATCCATGGGCTCCGCCTCACACGGGCCCCAAATCCATGGGTTATGCGGGCCATCCACCCTGAGTGTGCTCCTGCATCCCACAGGCCACCCCACTCGAGCCCAGTGTGAAAATGCCCTCGCATTACATCAGTCTAGTAATTATTTTGTTTCTCTGTCTAAATTTGGCCATTTTAAGTAGAAAAAGGAATTTCAAGCTATTCCAAGCTATAACAAGATAGTCATTATCGATCAAATTTCAATAGTTGAAACTGCCGACTTTTTGGGGAGAATTTCGCATGTAGGTTGCGATTGTGTAACCGTTTAAAAGGGAAGTGGTCACATGAAGTCTTCCTGATCTACTTAGCCTTCTCTTTTCCCTGATTCCCTAATAATTCATGAGCTCCAAAGCTAGCCATCTTCTTTCATTTAACAAATAATGGAATTTTTATTAAAGAAAAAAGGAGAAGAAGGCAAGCTCAACAAGCCTTCTTTTGCAAATTTTTTTCATTACAGTCAAAGTTTAAGCATGAATCACCAGAAAATGGAGAAAGCAAATTTTTTTTTTTTTTAAATTGTTAAAATGCCTAATCTATCGCATGAATCTGTAAATGTATTCATCCTACATTTATTCCAGCAAGAAACAATTAATATTGATTTTTTTGGAGATTTTTCATTCTAGTCACTATCCATACTCAAATCACCAGAAAATAAAAAATTTACAAAAACTGAATCTGTAAATGTATTCACCCTACATCTATTCCAGAAAGAAACAATTAGTATGGATATATATATTTTTTGGAGATTTTTCATTATAGTCACTATCAGTGTTCGAAATATCGATATATCGGCCGATATATCGGCCGATATTATCGGTATCGCACTAGTGCGAGACGACACTCAACCGATAACACGCGGAAGATACAAAAAATTGAAAACTCCAGAAGTCGTGCGATATTATCGTCGATATCGTGCGATAAATCGTCGACATCATGCGATACATCGTCGAAATCGCCGATATCGCCAACACAACCCACCCCGATTTAGATATCGCGATATTTCCGCCTCCATTATTGTCGGAAATCGACAAACAGAGTCACGGACACTCACGGGTGCGTTTGCAGGGGACTCACGAGTCCCACTGTAGCCAACAACCCACACCGATAAAAATCAGATGTCGTGGGTTGCCGAAAAAAAAAAAATTTGAATTAGAAAAGAGAGAGAGAGAGAGAGGGAGAGAGTACCTGTAGCCGTAGACTGTAGCAGTGATCGGAGGTGGGCCATTCGACAGGTAAGTACCTGTAACCCTTTTTCTTCGAATTTTTCTCGCTTTTTCTTCATTTTTTCTCTTTTTTTCGCTGATTGGAGCGTGCCGGTGCCGATTTCTCGGAGATGCGACGAGAAATCAGGCCGGATTTCTCGGATTTCTCGGAGATTCGACGAGAAATCAGGTCGGAGAGGGAGAACGCACGTATCAGTCCGTGAAATTTGGGGAAGATAAGCCGGGAGGGGTGAAATGGGGATGGAAACGGACGTGCGAACCAGTTCGCACGTACTTACATACGAACTTTTTTGAGAACTCATCGTATCTGATGAGTCTCGAAAATCTGAACGGTCCACATGAAGCAGAACCTCTTGAAACCCCCTGATACAAATTTTTCCTTTGATCCAAAACTTCGGTGGGCCATGAAAAATGTAAACATTTTATTCCCTTGATTTAAATTTCTCTTTTCTATGGCCCACCAGAATCTTAGATCAGGGTGAAAATACCCCCTTTAAGGTTCCATGGGATTCCACATCTTTTGGACCGTTCGGATTCGACATCCATGGCACGCGTGAAAAGGTGCGCACGTGCGTATGTGAGCACGAAAACGGATATAAATCTTGGGTGGACCACTTGTTTTTGTGGTGGGGTCCACTCGAGCTCTGGATCGACTCCTTTTTGGCTCACGCCTAAAATGATCTGTTAAAATGGATGGACGGTGTGGATAGAAAAAATACATTATGGTGGGACCCACGTAACTTGGTGACGTGATTTCACTTTAGTAATCCGGCAGCGGATGGTACGCGGCGAGCGGATTGCGGGGCTGGTGGTCGGTGCTCTGTGGGCCCCACCATGATGTATGTGTTTCATCCATTCCGTTCATCCATTTTTAAGATCATTTTAGGACTTGATCTCAAAAATGAGAGGGATATAAATCTCGGTGGACCACACCACATGAAAACAATAGTGATTGGTTATACCATTAAAATCCTCCTATGGCCCACTATACTATATTTGACATCCAATCATTGATTAGGCCATACAGAGCCCGGATGAAGAGAAAAAACAAATATCGCCTTCATCCAAAACTTTTATGGCCCCCAAATGTTTTTAATGGTCTACCCTCATTTAACATTTCTTGTTTCTGTAATGTGGTCCACTTAAGATTTGGATATATCTCATTTTTGGACTTGTACTGTAAAATGATCTGTAAAAACAGATGGATGGCATGGATGAAACACATACATCATGGTGTGGCCCACATAAGCACCGACCACCTTATTGGTGGGTGTCACGGAGAGTAGCTTGATCCGTGATGACGGACGCGGATTTCTGCGAAAGCCTTTAGCAGGAAGTTCCTGCGGTGGAAACTTAGGTGGGGCCTACCGTGATGTTTGAGAGAAATCCACACCGTACATCCGTTTTTTGAGCTAATTTTAGTACTTAAGACCAAAAATTAGCAGGATCCAAAAATTAGGTGGGCCGCACTAAAGAAAAATGTGTGTAGGAAAAGTCCTGCCATTGAAACGTTCCTGGCGTCAACAGTGATGTTTATATGCCATCTATACTGTTTATAACGTCATTAATGTTGGGATGAAATGAAAACACAAATATTATCCTGATTCAAGGCTTCTGTGGCCACACGAATATTTCAATTGTTGACGTTCAATACTCACCTTTTTGGCCCAGCTGAGTATTAGATCCGGATCATTTTGGACCTACATGCTAAAATGATCTCACAAAACGGATGAATGGAGTGGATTTCTCGAAACATCAACTCAGGCCCCACTAAGTTCCCAGCACAGGAACTTGCAGGGAATCCCCGTCCGTCCGTTCGGTTTCAACGGTGGAAATCATTATTTCACACTTGTTTCCTATGTAACAGTCCACTTGAGCTTTGTATTTACTTCAATTTTGGGATCAACCCCTAAAATTATCTGTAAAAATGGATGGATGGTGTGGGATAAACCACATAAATTCATAGTGGGCCCAACTGAGTTTACTCTGTATGGTCCACCATAATTTATGTATTTTACTCTGGACGGTGTGCTGAGTAAAATCTGTATGGTCCACCATAATTTATGTATTTTATCTGCTCCATCCATCTATTTTAATAGATAATTATAGGCTTTAACTCCAAAAATGAAACATATACAATGTTCAAATGGACCACACCATAGGAAACAGTTGAATTGAATGTCTACCGTTGAAAATTTCTTTGGGGCCACATAAATTTTGGATCAAGTATAGTTTTATTTATTCCCTTCATCCAAGTCTGTACGATCTTATGAATAGGTTGGATGACAGATAAACATCATTGTTGGGCTAGTAAGGTTTCAACGGTGGATATCATTATCCCTGTTGTTTCATGTGGAATGGTCCACTTGATCTTTAGATATGATTCAATTTTTGGCTCAACCCCTTAAATTAGATGGAAAAACGAATGGACGGTGTGGATAGATCACATACGTTCAAGGTGGGCCCAACCTGACGAGCGCCCGTTGGGGGCTACTGAGACGGGCGGTGGGTAGGACGCATCCACGTCCGTCTGCAAAGACGGCAGACCGATGCTCCTTGAGCTCCAGTTACAAGGACGGTTCAAAGGAGATCAAAGTTATGTGGGCCCAAAGTGATGTATTTATTATATCTACACCGTTCATATATTTTTAGAGATCATATTAGAGCATTATCCAACAAATGAATCATATCCAAATATCAGTTGGACCACACCACGATGGCAACAAAAAATATAATTTTCATCGTTAAACAATTTAATTGGCCTTCGTGTAAGATCAATTGAACCCAACTCAATGATGAAGCTTTTGTTACATGGACTCCTTGCAAGTTCTCTAAGTTCTTTAGGAAATTGACTTGTATGTGATATAAACTGGAAATGGAAAGACTCTAGCTAAATTATTTATTGGTGGGTCCAATATTAGAAGGAACGTGAGCCTTGAATTGTGGAGCTGAGATTATAATAACCCTAGTTACCATTGGATCGATCGAGATTTTGAATTGCAAATTGGTTTTGGTTGAGTAAATGGAGCAAAACAATTAATGATAAAACATCACTTAGAAAAATGTACATGAGTAATCTCGACTTAGTGGAGGATAATTTTCTAACCCTTCTCCATATGAAAAGACATTTTAAATAAAGTCATGGTGGCCCACACATGAACTTATGGTTGACATTCCATTCACACTATTCCATATGATATGGTGCATTTGAGTGGTAAATCTAACGATTTTTTACCTCAAGACCTGATAGTGAATATAGAATATGATGAATGGAGTGAGTTTTACACTTAAAATATGGTGGCCCACATTGACTTAAGTGTTGTAGAGAACTCTACCTCTATCACATCTTGCTCTCTCTCCTCTCTCTCTCTCTCTTTCCATCTCCTCCTTGTTCAATATTTTTCACAATAATAGGGGTTTCATGGTAGACATTCAATTTACATCGTTTGCCTTTGTGTGGTCCACATGATTTTTTAGTAAGCTTCATTTTTGGATAAAGACTTATATAACATTATTTTACGGAGAAAATATGTCGGGAGGAAGAGGAGGTAGGCAACCTGATATAGGGTGGAGGTACAGTCGGCCATTCCCGATAATCGATTCGGGAGTATTTGTAATTTATGTGGCCATGTATCGAGGAGTGGTGGGGTAACCCGCTTAAAGGAGCATTTAGCGGGAGGGTATCGCAATGTTGTGGATTGCCCAAAGTGCCCACAAGATGTGCGAGAAACAGATGAGGACCATATTGAAAAAAATGTGAAGACAAAAGATGAACGACATGCACGGGAGAGGGAGATTAGGGAGGAGTTGGGCGGCCACCATATGCAGGTGAGGATGATGTAGTGGATCTCGATAATGATGATAACGATCCCGAATACAGATGCGCAATTCAAGAGTCCATACGGGATCGATGGGAGAGGGATCAACATAGGAGGTGGGACACAAGTAGGCCTCGATTTGAGGGGTCTATCCATGAGCGTGGTGGGGGGAGTGGAGCAGGGGGGGAGTGGAGCGGGGGGAGAGTGCTTGGGGGTGGATCGGGGAGGGTAGTAGGCGAGGAGGAATATGGGGCATGGGCAGGAGTAGCAGCATGCGGGTGCCGGATCTACCTTCGGATCCGAGGATGTACAAAGAGGCGGGAGGGACACAAAAGAAAATAAAGGAGATGTTTAGTGGAGGATGTGAGGAAAAAGTTGGAAAATTTATAGCAAAATTTTTATATACGGTCAAATTCAAAATGTCAAAAAGAAGCACTTCAAAAATATGATAAGTGAAGTGCGGCGTGGGGGTGAGGGTGTGCCCGCCACACCCGCACGGATCATGGGGAAATACTTGGATGATGAACATGCGAAAATGAAGACATATGTTGATTCATATCGGCGATGGGAGATGTCTGGTACCTTTGTCATGTGTGACGGTTGGGCCTAGACGACGAAAATGTCGATTATAAATTTTATGGTCTATTCTAGGGACGGGCGGTGTTCCTAAAGAGTATAGATGCGAGTAGTAAGATCAAAGATCATAACTACATTTACAAACTAATGCACAACATCATGCAAGATGTTGGGAGGAAAAATATTGTGCAGTTTGTTACGGATAATGGGAGTGCATTTGTTAAGGCGGAAGGATATTCAGAGCAGTATCATATGTATTGGACCCTTGCGACCCATTGCATCGATCTCATGCTGGAGGGGATCGGGGATAGGCCGTTTGTGAAGACTGTAATTACTGATGCACGGCTCATCACAAACTTTGTATACAACCATGGCTGGTTATTAGCCGCAATGCGCGAGAGGTGTGGTGGGGATATAGTGCGCCCCGGAGCGACGCGATTCGCCACAAATTATATCGCCTTAAGTAGCCTTCTCAAACACAAACAAGGGTTACGAGAGCTTTTCGCCTCTCATGATTACGTAGAATGGAAAAGGAGGTTGACGAAAGTAACATATAGAATTGAGGAGCTGGTGCTGGGAAAGACATTTTGGGATAAAGTGCGTGGTGTTGTGGATATTCTAGAGCTCATTTATGTGGTGTTGAGGATGGTGGACAATGAGACAAATCCGTCGATGGGGTCGTTGTATCCGTCTATACAACTAATGAAAGAGGCCATCATGGTTAAAGCTCCCAATGCATATAAGTGGGTGCATGCAATAATAGACGACCGTTGGGAAAGGACGCTTTCTCACCCACTACATCAGGCTGGTAAGTACCTAAATGGATTTTTTTTTCCATATGCAATAATAAGCTAGGGTTGTACTGATGTGTATATGTTGGTTTTCAGCGTATTTCCTAAATCCCAAATACCACTACAGCCGGAACCTCTTCGAAGATAATTCATTAAAGAGGGCTGTGCATGAGGTGTACGATCACTTATTCCCCGACTGTCCGGGGAAAGACACCTTTGGTAGTGAGGTAAATATGTTCCGCACTTACATTCTCTTTATCTTCATCTCAATTATTAAATACTTATTCTAGTTGCTATACGCCATCAACAGATTGTTAAATTCCGCGACGCAGTTGGGATGTTTGGGTGTCACCCTGCGGTGAAGTCAAGGAACGCCATGATGCCATGTGAGTCACTGTAGTAAACTTAACATTTATATTATTTTGAAAAATCTAGGATAATGAAAGAATCTTATGATATGCAGGTGAATGGTGGTCCATGTATGGGACTGACTGCGAGGTTTTACAACGACTGGCTGTCCGTGTGCTTGCACAGACGGTGTCCTCGTCACCCTGTGAAAGGAATTGGAGTACATTCTCCCTCATACATACAAATAAACGTAATAGAATAGGGTATGAGAGGCTTCAGAAGCTAGTGTATTGTCACTACAATATGAAGTTACGAGAGAGGTTGCTCCGCTCGGAAGGAAGAAGAAAAGCACAGGAAGACCCACTAGACCGATGACTGACGGTCGGACAACATGCATATGCTGAGGATGCGGAGGATGACATAGTTTACCAGTGGGTTAGGTCGGATGACTTAGATACCTCGGATGGGCGACCAGAGCCACATATTGCGGCAGAAGCAGAGACACAAGGGATTGATGTTGACAAACATGTGGAGCAACAGAGGTCTCCTGATGATGCATTCGACCCATTAACGAGGAGTCCAGAGGGCAGCCCGCGGCAGTCACTATCACGAGGGACACGTGGTGGGGAAACATTGTCTGACACCGAGACTCAGTCAGAGAGTGATGCAGGAAATGAGTCCGATGATGATGATGGCGGCGATAAGGGTGACGATGACTCTGATGATAGTAAGGATGATGATGATGATGATGATGATGATGGTGGTGGTGACGCAGGTGGGAGTCAGGATAAGAGGCCTCTTAGCCCTTTTACTGGGGAGGAGAATTTTGATCATTCCACGCAGGACACTGACCATGGTTCTCATCCAGGAGAACCACGACCTCGTCTTGTTTACAATAAGACATACACGCGTCAAAAGCTACTGCGCAGAAAAAAGACTCATAAACTTTCGATTTTGAGGAGGAGTTCTTTGGCAAAATGCATGAGGGACACAAGCGTTCGTGGCGGCGAGGTGGCTCTGGATTTGGATCACGGACGAGGGAGGGGAGCTCGAGCCACAGCCACAACATGAATCTGGATCACAAACACTGGAGAGTAGCTCGAGTTCTGCCCACAAATGGGTATGGATATGGACCTAGTGGATATGCGACGAGTGACTCCAACGATTCTGCACACCATTTTTCAACCCCTAGGTCAAGAGTTCACTTACGCATATGGGCAAGGATATGAGCAAAGCGGTATGGATATGGTCAACAATATGGATACCAAGGAACTTCATATCTGCCCTTCCCGATCCATATCGATTCTGATCGTGACGTGGCATTACGCAGTACACCTACGAATGGGCGTATTGATTCGATTCGGAGAAGATGAGTACCATTATGTCGTGAGTATCTTAACTCTACCACTCTTCATGACACAGGGTACAATATTGTGGATTAGTGGAGCAAAGTACTATGCTCAATGGAGATGGAGATGATGATTATGAGCCACCACGCAACTCTATGTGGGTCTAGACCACAACTTGTCCTCATCAAATACATGTATATTTATCAAATTTTACTTATTCGCTTCTTATTTTGCTTTTCAATGAATTGGTTGTGTTTTCATACATGACTATGATATATTTATAAATATTATGCATTCAATTTAAATATAGTTGCATTAGTTCGGTTAAACATCGCATAACTTAGGACCCCATACAAAGGAAATTTATTATGTGCATCTTTTTTTTGAGATGTTATGATTTAAAAGTGTGTATTAAGGGCCTTTTTAACAATCCCCAAAGTTTCATTAAAAAATTCAACCATTTTCCCAATGTTTCCCCATGTTTCCCAAAAAGTGCGATAAACTATGCGATACAAACGATATATCCCGTGCGATAACCGATACGTATCTGTATCCCAAGGGTGCGATACATTGTGCGATACCGATATTTCGAACACTGGTCACTATGCATACACAAATCACCAGAAAATAAATTTTTTTTACTAAAACTGATTAAAATGCCTTATCTACTGCATGAATCTGTAAATGTATTCATCCTACATCCAATCCAGCAAGAAACAATCAATATTGAACAAAAAAAAAAAAAGTTTTTGGGGATTTTTCATAACAGTCATCGTTCATACGTAAATCACTAGAGAAAAAAAAAAAAAAAAACAAAATTGATTGAAATACCAAATCTACTGCCTGAATCTATAAATGTATTCATCCTACATCTATTCCAATAAGAAATTAAAAAATTGAATACTTACCTCGTTTTTTTTAAAAAAAAAAAATTTCCCCCTCAAAATGGCCCACTGAGCTTTGATTCAATTTCAAATCGCCTAAATCAACTGTTAATTTGCCAAGAGTGTGCAAGAGTGGAAATAATCTTAGGAAAGCTCTAAGAACAACGAAATTGAAGAGAAATGGAGAAAAAGTGGAAAAGAAGGCATTTAAACTAGATTTATAGAACAAAAAGTAGCTATTAGCATATCAATAAAGCTCTTACCTACCAAAGAAAAGGATTATTAACAAGGTACTGCCATAATTCCAAACTTGTGCCATCTATCAAATGCATTGGTGGACTGATGGCGCAGGGGAAAGAATGGCAGAAAACAAGTTTGTTGGGCCATGGCCCAGGTAGACTTTAACAAGCATCACAGAGTGGGAACGCAGGTGGGGAGGGTTCCATTGCTGGTGGAGTTATTGAAGGGAACTCTGGAGATGACGTTAGCCCTGAGGAAGGAGAGGTGGGTGACTGGACTCAGGTGAGGAGGAAGAAGCCTGGTGCGGATAGGAGAGATCCAAAGAAAAAGGAGTTGTCTGAACTTCCAACATTGTTCGTTACCAGATTCCCCGAGGGCTGTCTCCCTATCAACTTCTCTAGGGTTTTCGGAAGGGCGGGTATTGTCATGGAGGTTGTTACACCTCGTGGTTGGAATACGGGAGCTTATCGGGGCTTTGCGTTTGTTTAGATGAGTGAGATGAAGGAGGTAGAGAAAGCAGTTGAGCTGCTTAATGGTGAAAGCTTTGAGGGGAAGAAAATGTGGGTACAAAGGGCTCGATTCGGGTCGGATATTGAAAATAGGGAAGAGGTGAGAGGGCTAGAGGTCAATAGGGAGCTGAAAAATGGGGTCTTAGCGAGTTAGGAGGGGGTGCGTTGTACTGTAGAAGGGGGTGCATCTAAGGGAATGGGTAGTGGGTAAACCTCATTTAGAGATGTCGTGGTAGGGGAGGGGAATCATGCAAAAGAGGGAAAAGGTGTAGGGGCGGAGGGAGCAAGGGAGGGGAGGGCGAAGCGATCAGCTGGTTTGAGTCAAATCAAAACTAATTGAGAAGGTGTGGAGCTTGTTGTAGTGGTCTATCGTTGTTGTAACGAAAGATGGGGCTACCATTTTGCAGGTTAAGAGATGGCTGGCTGAATCTTGTAACTTGGAAGATAAAGACTACTCGATCCAACCCATAAAAGAGGAGTTTGGATCTGTGTGCATCCAAGGGTGAATATGGACCAAGATCTTTTCCCTGGTGCTATGTCAAGGGGGACCAGTGGAGACTGAGAAGATGGTTAGAGCACTCTTTCTTTCTTTCTTCCCCCCCCCCCCCTAGGGTATTGGTGAGGTCGTTTTTGGAACTTTGGTTTCGGGAGGTTTTTTGCAATTGACTCGTGTATTAGGGAGGTCATTTTTTTCGCCGAAGTGACGGAAAAGGGGAGATGGGCAAGGGTATTGGTGAGTTTGTTTTTGGAACTTTGGTTTCGGGAGGTGTTTGTTGCAATTGGCTCATGTATTGGTGACGTCATTTTTATCAACGAAGCGACGAAAAAGGGGGAGATGGGCATAGCATGAGTATGTGTAAGGAAGAAGAGGATTGTGACAGATCTCATGATGGTTAAGATTGTGGTAGGGATGGATATGTTGGAGGTTAGGGTCGAAAGGGAGAAGAGAGCGGAGCCTTATGCCAGATGGGGGGATATCTAGAGAAGACGGGAGCTTTAGAGTTCGTCTGGTAGCCATCCTCACCATCTCAAGCTCAAGCATTTACTTCTCTAGCTAGAGACTGGTGTCTTGGGGCTAACATGGGATCCGCTCAAGGACTTACTGGTTTAGGCAAATATCTAATGCGTTCCTTGACTTGAGAGGAAGCAGAAGGAAGTTGGTGCTCATGCTCTGTACTCTAGTAGAGCACCTTGGCTTACCCGGTGACATGTCCTATTTATGGTGGTGGAGAGTGAGTAGGTAATGAAAGAGCAAATAGAGACACGACATGCAACAAAATGTATCTTGTGGGTGCTTCTTTTGCCATGTACACCTCTTCGAACCTCTCGCTGACGCTAGGCTCGGGATCCGAACCTTCTTCGAACCTACTTCGTCCCTCAGCAGACGGCAAGCTTGGAGCTACGATCAGGTGACGTGTCTTGAGGAGAATGATATGACAGGTAGTGCGAACAAATCATTGCATGACACGTGGCTTTTTTTTTTTTTGGGGGGGGGGGGGGTGGGGGGCACGTGTGAAGAACTCATATCAATCGGCACATGTGGGAGCCCATTCCCTTAGTATTCGAAACAATAACCATTTGTTTCTTTTAATAGACAAGGCAATCATGTGATAGAAGACCAGTGGGCTGTCGTCGAGGTTCTAAACGAAGATATGGAAGTAAAGGCGCTGAAGGACGACCATAACACGGGGGATTTGGACTTGGAGACTTGCTGGAAGAAGTATTGATTATTATGCCTCTTTGAGCCATTCAAATGTTAGACAAAAGAGATTCAAAAGCCAGGTAGAAACATTGGTGTCAGAGGGGAGCCATCATATCTCTCTAAGGTGAGGCGCGATAATAAAAGAACAATACTGGTGGTCCAAGGACGTGCTTGAGTGGGTTGGGGGGTCTAATTGGGTTATCTTTTGGAGCTCGAGATGAGGATGTTATTCATTGGCTTCCGATTATGTACAAAACTCAAGCTTTTGAAGGAAAAAGTTGAAGTCTGGGAACATGATGTTCTTATAGATCGAGAGGTAGAGTTTGATAAAATGGCCAAGGAAATTCATGATATGGACCTATTAAAGGTAGGTACTTTGTCGGCCAAGGATAGAGATAAGAGGTCGCGCTTTATTCGTGCTATGCTAACTGCTCTAAAGTGGAGGAAATTAAATGGTGTCAACGATCTAGGTCATTGTGGCTTTAGGAGGGAGACAAACACCATTATTTTCATAGTATAGCAAGTAAGTGGGCTAGATGCAACTGCATGTAGTTTGACTGTTAATGGAGAGAGGACTTCAGACAAGGGGAAGATATTCGACTCCATTGTTAACTATTACAATTTTCAACAACTTGCCCCCTAATGATCAATGGAATAGGCAACAGTTCGACAATCTTGCTTTCGTTAAACTTCCAGGAGCGGAGGCTGCATCTCTTGGAGCACTGTTTTCTATAGAAGAGGTCAAAGCAGATATTGATTCATTTTGTGGTGACAAACCTCTTGGCCCTGATGGATATCTAATAACATTTTTCCAGATCTTTTGGCATATTTTCAAAAAGGACGTCATGGATTTTGTTTTGGAATTTGTTGAGCATAGTAGGCTATTTGCCGACATTGAGGCTTTCTTTATAGCGCTCATTCCTAAGCTTGAAGGAGTCGAGCATCTAAAAGATTTTCGTTCTATAATCCTTATAGGGGGGTCTGTACAAGATTCTAGCGAAAATTCTCGCTTTACAGCTTTGG
The DNA here is from genome assembly GCA_030180095.1 of Magnolia changhungtana. Classification (NCBI taxonomy): domain Eukaryota; kingdom Viridiplantae; phylum Streptophyta; class Magnoliopsida; order Magnoliales; family Magnoliaceae; genus Magnolia; species Magnolia changhungtana. The sequence continues at coordinate 3,063,900 of JASAUF010000198.1, read as the reverse complement.
GGAGTCCTTCTAAGGTTATTGCTGAGAACCAAGGGGCTTTTGTTATGGGTAGTCGGAACCCCGACGGTGCCTTTATTACCCACAAGTGCATTGACTCTAGATATAGAGCGAGGAGAAGTGGTTAGTGTGCAACTTGATTTGTAGAAAGCCCACGATCATGCCAATTGGGAGTTCTTAAATTATAAGCTGGATCAGGTGCGACAAAAAGTGGAGGGATGGATGTGGTCTTTTGTGCAACTTCTTCTTCTTCTTCTTCTTCTTATTATTATTATTATTATTATTTTAATTTTAATTCTGGTGAATGGCTCGCCTAAAGGCTTTTTCAGGGCTTCTAGGGGTCTCAGGCAAGGGGACCCTCGTTCCCCTTATATTTTTGCAGTTGTTGGTGAGGTGTTCGGCAAAATGCTTTCTAAAGGGGAGGAAAATGGCCCAGTGAGTAGCTTCAAAGTTTCTAAAGGCGGACTTCAAATTAGCCACCTCCAATATGCGGACGACACTCTTTTGTTCTGCGATGCAAATGCGACTTCTGTGGATAACCTCTATAAAATCATTGTCTATTTTGAAGCAGTGTCGGGGCTTAAGATTAATGTGGCCAAGAGTGAGATGTTGGGAGTTCCATGTTGCTGATGATGAGTTAGTTTCACTTGCGAATTTCATCGGGTGTAAGACGGGAGTGTTCCCTTCTAGGTATCTCATCCTACCTTTGTGTGTTAAAAAACTTGCTAAGCATCTAAGCGACAAGGTGATTAGAAGAATCGAGAGGAAATTAGTTACTTGGAAATGCCAATATCTCTCTTGGGGAGAGAGGTTGACTATACTTAAAGAGGCTTTTTCAAACGTGCCTATGCATTTCATGTCTTTATTAAAGTGCCCAAATTCGCTGTAGATAGGTTTAAAAAGCTGAGAAGGGACCGGTCAAAAGTTTCACCTTCTTAGTTAGGGGAGGTTTGTAAGCCAATTGCTGAAGGGGGTGTGGAGATAAAAAATTTGGGCCTCCCTTAGGAATTGGCATTGGAAATATGGCACCGAATCGCCGGGGGGGCGGGGGTTGCTTTAGGCATGGTGTGTCGTAAAGGTAATGGTGGCAACCGTTACACGTTACAGGGTCTTAACAACTGTTATGGAAAAAATGACCCGTAATTGCCGTTAACGGCATGTTATGTCCCCTATAAAGGTCATAATAGCCCCATAATGCTCTATTACTGGACAGATACAAGTTTTTCATACTTTCTAATCAACATTACGAGGCAAATATAGATTTTTTGGAGTTTTTTTTTTCAATAAAAAAAAAAGAAGAGAGAGAGACCGTAACGGCCGTTATGGGGCCGTAACAACTATTATGCCCCGTATCGTAAAGGTAACGGTGGTGGTCGTTACGGCCACCGTTACCGTTACGGAACACCTTGGCTCTAGGGAAATTGTTTTGTGAAATGATTTATTCTTTACCACGCTGCTACCATATGGAAAGCTATAGTGTCAATATAGTATTTGGTTCACAGAAGGATTGCTTTTGCTCTTGGGAATGGAAATCGCATCCACTTTTGGACGGATATTTGGTGTGGCGATAGGGTGCTTCAAGACACCTTCCTAAGATCAGCTTCTCTTGCTCTGGACCTATTCATTTTAGTCTCTTGGTGTTTCTCTATTTGCGGTGGATTTGTCATTCGGTGCCCACCTTGACTTGGGAATTTATCGACCTCTTGGATTGTCTTAAGTACATTGATCCCTCATCTTAAGAAGAGGACTTGATGATTTGGAAAGGGCACCCATCTGGGAAATTCTCTGTACGATATTTCTTTGAACTTGTCTCATTCAGATGGCAATTCTTGCCCTTCACATCCGTTTCATCATTAGTTTTATGGAGCCCCATCTCGTGTGGCGTATTCTTTTGGTTAGTGGGAAGAAAACTAGTGTTGACTATTGATAATCTTCAATGGAGATTTCTTATTCTCCCCAATATTTGTTTGCTGTACATGGAGGATGCAAAGGCAATTGATTACTTATTTATCCATTGCTCTTTTATTTAGAGAGTGTGGGGGTCTTTCCTTGCAGCGCTTCACATGGCTGGGGTTATGTTGGAGTTGGAAGAGGAGCTCCTTTTGGCATGGCATGGAGGTGGATTTGGGAAAGTAGGAAAAGCTGTTTAGAGGCTTCTTCTTATTTTGGCTATTTTTTGGGCTATCTGAAAGGAGCGAAATGAGCAATGTTTCAGAAATGGAAGGTCCTTGGTGCATGGAGTGATAGGTACAGTTAAAGGTTTGGGCTTCTCATGTAAATGCAGCTAAAGCTACTTTTATTGTGTTAGTGTAACTTTTAGAGCTGGGCATCGAGTCGAGTTGAACCGAGTTAGGGCTTACCCGACCCGACCTGGTTTTGATATAGATTTGACTCGAACTCGACCCGACGCGTTACCGAGTCCAGCATGCCTGACCCGATCCGAGTCTGGGTTTGGCTTGGACTAATCTAAACTGAGTCTAACCTGGTCACAATGACCGAGCTGGGTCGAGTCAACACCGAGTTGGGTCAAGTTGAGCTTTTTCTATGTCTTTTTTTTTTTTCCTACTTGAGTAAAGTTGTTCATAATAAATATTGTTAAAGACTCAAAAGTTATTTGTAAAAAAAAGAAAACGAACAAAGTAAATAAACATTGTCAAAAATCAAAAGTATGCTCAAAATCTCAGATGGAATTCCACATACAAACCAATAAACCATTCATTCATTCAATATCTTCTGTATGATGAATGCCTTTGTGGCGTGTAATCCAAGTAACCTTGTCCATAATAGTAACCCCCTCCACCTTCGTCGCCAGAATCATCATTTGGCTTTCTCTTTACAGCTTAAATTGCTGGATAACTTTGAGCTGAGTCTGAGCTAGAGGTGTCTAAAAGATGGTTGTTTACCTCTTCTGAATCGGATGGTGGAGATGCCTTTCCATTGTCCTCATTCATATATTTAACAAGTTTTTTCGGCCTCTTTTTATGAGCCGATTTGTGCGGGATTCCCAACCACCTATTTAATGTTGTGAGACTTTTAAGAAACTTTGGTGATTTATCGCTCGACTTATGTCCCATACTCGTGCCTGCTTCGACATCACGTTGTCTCAAAAGGGGTTGATGTTGTCTGGTCCTGGATGCCAATGTCAAGCTTTATTTTACAGCTTCTTTATAATCTCATTGTTCTTGTTCCCTTAATAGTCTGTCTTCTTCTTCTCAACTAACTGTGGGGGCAGTTCTTCTGCTTGACCATTCTTTAATTATAATAGGCCTACTTCTATATCTTCTGTGGCTAGTTGTATTGGCTGTAAGGGAATAGGTGCTGAAAGCCTTTGTATTTGAGTCGAGAATGGCTCGAAATAAATCCCATACTTCTAGAGAAGCTTTACTACTTGGGGCAACGTCTCCTCGCTGACAAGGCAAATGTAATTTTCACCGATTTGTTTTGTTGACAAATTATTTTCCACACAACTTGCATTGCAACTTTATCTTTCTGTCATGGTAGTAGACTTGGGCTCCATAATCCTAAATATCTGCCGATGGATCATCTTCCGATGACATATTTATAAGTGTGAATTTTGAAAGAAAGAATATTTTGTTAGGTTGAGGCAACATAAATAATTAAGGAATGAAGATAAACAAACGCAACCAGCCAACCATATGAGATTTAAACAACATTAATTCATTTAAAAGCATAAACGAAAAGATCAAAAATATAAAAAAGAAACATTAAAATACATAAGATGATAAGTGATAAGCATAAAAAATATCCATCTACCCATCAAATGTTACAATTCAAGTCCACAAATAATAACTATCAAATTGTTGTAAGCAAATGCAAGGAAAATAGAAGGCAGTCTCATTTTGCTTCATGCAGTTGTTGCAGGTATTGTCTCATCTTGCTTCTCACTATCGTCTTCTACGAACTTCTCATCAAAATAGTTCCCTTTTTCCCAAATCGGACGTAGCGAATCTTGTGTACAAATGAGCGCTTTAATTGATTCCAGTGTAACTGAGCTTCGATACTTGTTCACGACCCTACTCTCTATGGTAAAAGCAGATTCTGACGCCACAGGTGAAATTGGAATTGATAATATGTCTCGTGCTATCAACGAGAGCACAAGGTACTATGATTCACGAGCTTTCGACTTCCACCACTCTAAAACATCAAATTTTTCGCTTTTGTACTTTACAAGTGGCTCCTTAAGATAGTGGTCAATTTTTGTTTGAGTTGTTTGCGTTTGGATCTCAACTTGTGCCACGAAAGACATGAAATCGTCGATCATGTTTCATTGTGCAACAACAATAGAACTAGAACCCACTTGAGTCTGACCTGCGGTATTGTCTTTTATGGCCTCCATAGTTTCTATATAGAAATTGTACAAATCTTCAACAACATAACGAATCTTATCGATCTCAGTAGCACTCTTTTCACCATACAACTTTTTAAAAATGAATATAACCATGAACATCTTGTATCAAGGATTAAGAACGACTGCAACAAGCGTTACCATACTACACTTAAACCAATACTTATCAAACTTTAACTGCATACCCGTAGTCATTAATTATAGAAAGTCTGGTCCACTACAACTTCTGTATAAAACATCTTTTACTTTCCAAAGTTCTGGTAGAAATATAATTATTGTTGGGTATTTGCTTCCTGAAAAGATCTTCGTTGTGTTGTAAAAAACTGAAAGGAACTTGTGAACTTCTTTAGCTATTATCCAATCATCATCAGAAGGCAACCACTGATATGCATTATCATGCTCCGCATATTGAGAGAAGAATGCATCTCTGAAAGCTACACTGAATCCAACATTTCATAAGTTGAATTCCAATGTGTCATGACATCCAGCTTCATCGTTCTCTAAGATGAAAACTTTAGCCATTTCGCTATCTCATTTCATATATTTAATCGTGAAGGTGCCTCCCGTATGTACTTCACACTCTCTTATGTTCTCGATCATTGGCTTAATTGTTTTAATCCCATCTTGTATAATTAAGTTTAAGATGTGGGCACAACACCTAACATGAAATATTTTCCCACTGAAATACAAGTCACCTGTGGCCTTAAATTGGTTCCACAAATTCGTTATCACTCATTCACATGGTCCCTATTATATTTATAGCCGGATAATGTACCTTGCGACGGATCCACCAAAGATTGGGTAAATGAAAATGTCTGTTGGCCCGAGGTCTGACATCTTACTTTTTTTTTTTTATGACACTTCAATAGATGTTTCTTCAGAGTTGTGGTCGACTCATCTACTTGTTTTGCATATTGAGCTTTGCAGTACTTGCACTGTATCTTCATTGTGCCGTTCTTTAGGGTTACTTCTTCAAAATCTTCCTACACTATCGATCTTTTTTTTTTTTTTTTACAAAACTCTGTGACTGTGAGGTACTAATCTTAATGGGCACTTTTCATCTTGTTGATCCAATCCTTCATCCAAGATCATCAACGAAGTGACTGACAAGTTGTCGGGGGTATAGGAATTTCCTCACTAGTCATCTACTAATTGAAAGATACTAAATTAGATTAGCACTATAAAGCCTTAAAAGTTTATACTAAACCCTAAATTAATCACCCATCAAATGTTGGATAGTGTAATACTTTTATATTATCATTTAAACTCCCACCATGGCGTGCCGTAAAGGCTGTTACGTAAAGGTAATGGTGGCGACCGTTACACGTTACGGGGTCGTAGTGGCCGTAACAGCCGTTATGAAAAAAATGACCTGTAATTACTAATTACCGTTAACAGCATGTTCCATCCCCTATAAAGGCCATAATAGCCCTATAATGGTCTATTACAAGACATATACATGTTTTTCATACTTTTTAATCAACATTACGGGGCAAATACAGGTTTTTCGGGGTTTTTTTTTTTAATAAATAAAAAAGAGAGACTGTAACGGCCGTTACGGGGCCGTAACAGCCGTTATGCCCTGTATCGTAAAGGTAATGGTGGTGGCCGTTACGGCAACCGTTACCGTTACGGAACACCTTGACGCCCACGCCAAAATTTCGGAAGCATCTCTCCATGTCTCTCCAGATAAGTTGATCATTCATTTAATTCCCATGCCAAATATCTAAGCAATGTGAAGATATTTGACATGAGAAATAAAAAGAAAGAAACATATCTAGAGAGGTAAGGAGATGGAGCGCAAAACATGAATGAACATTTAAATAGGTTATATGAAAGCATAATATCTATCTAACATTGAACTGTCGAAAATGGGATAATTTGAGCGATTTTTATGCCACCAAAAACACACTATATTTATGTTTGGTCACATAAATCATCAAATGAGCAATTAATTGTCTAATTCACAAAAATAAACCACATTGGGCTAACTGTCTAGTGCACAATAATAAGCTAAGAAATAAGCAATGTAATCCATAATTCACAAAAATAAGCCACTAATTGTTTAATTCAAAAAAACAACACACATTAGCCATTTAGGATTTAGGTTTAGGTTTTAGGGATTAGGTTTAGGGTTTAGGGATTAGGTTTAGATTTTAGCGTTTATGGTTTATGTTTAGGGTTTAACAACTCTAGAGCCAAGTCTAGATGCACCCGATTTCAACCATACCCAACCTCCAATTTTACAAACCCCCCCCCCCCCCAAAAAAAAAAAAAAAAAAGAAATTAATAAAACAAAACTATAGAAATTAAAATTACCTTGATTAGGCAGAGCCGGGTTGGTTCGGATTGTCCAGACGAGCTGTTGCGGCGCTGCCGGAGTCGAGACGAGCGACTGTCAGGCTTGAGAGATGAGGGAGAGGAGAGAGGAGGAGGGTGGCTGGTGGTGGTGGGTGCCGGGCTCGGGAGAGAGATCGGGTCGAGTGTGGTAGGTAGGGTTTAGATAATAGGTCTTACACACACACACACACACACACACACACACACACACACACACACACACTGCTCGAACCTGAGTTGAGTCGCGTTTTGGATCGAGTTGAGTCTGAATGAGTCAGGTTTCGGGTCAAGTCGAGTTACTGGGTAACTCGGACTCGACTCGGTTTGAGTTCGGAATGGGCGAAGTCTACTCGGTTCAGGTCTGAATGAGTTGGATGAGTTGAGTTGCCCCGTGCCCAACTCTAGCATCTTTGTATTCTTTTACCGCTTTTCAGCAGGTGCTTTAATAAATTTCAGTTTTCTGTAAAAAAAAAAAAAAGCAGCTTATGATTGTTGGGCTGTTAATATGCAATTTTTTAAAGGGTGCCCATTATGCCCCCATACTATGTAACAGGCACCGCCAAAACTATTATGTAACAGCCATTACATAACCAATGACACACCTTGGTGATAGGCACTTCTATTTTCACATCTTTTCGCAGAAATCCGCTGGTAATTAATTTTGACATCACTTTGTAATTAACAATTTGAAGAGGATGGCATACTTATCGGTTTGTTATTATTTACTAAAACCATCCCCTATCATCTAAACAATTTCTCACGAAACACATCTTGATAAATGCTTATGCGCTGCTGCTAGGCGACAAATTATAACATTTTGCGGGAACAGGTCGTATGCTTCTTTGTGTGAGAGAGAGATCAAGTAGCGATAGTCACAGTCATTCTTCTTTACAAAGGCAATTTAGCCATGGCCACAGCAACAAATTTGAAGACGGTGGATCTGGAAGTGGAACTCGAGTATCTCATTTTCTTCCAACATCTCGGCGGATTGTGCAATTCTCAAATGGCAAGGTACTTAGATATCTGAATGAGAGCTAATTCTCACAAAATCAACTTGTTGGCTTTCTTTATTTATTGATCTTGTCAAATCATTCATGTATCATTTTGTTGATACCTTGTTCTCCCTCGTCTAATTACTTCCAACAAAGGTGATCAGTAAATATCAGTTTCTTCATGGATTGGTAGCATTAAAATAGTTTTATTTTAGTGGTTTAAAGAGATGATTTCATGTCAAATGGACTCCCTAATTGGAGACTATTGAGAGAAGGGTTGCTTAAAACAACAAAGCTATTGAGAGGAGAATTACTGGCTAGATGCTTGTCTGAGAGGCAGCACATCTTAAATGCTAATTGGACTGGCTCTGAACTGCAAGGGTCTTTCGTTTATTACTCATAAGAGAGAAGAAATCAAAGAATCATGAACTGTATATCTGGACGTCATGCACTAAAATGCATTTTTCTCCCGAAAAACACTGATTTTGGATATGCCACTTGCCACATTTTAAAGAAGGGATAGTAGTTACATCAAGGGATATTGCTTATATCCCTTTTTGGCCATTGTAAAATCCCCTCACCTTCTGATATTTGTATTTACCTTCCCCTATTTCTCCTGACAATTGCAAGAACCCCCCTGCTGCCGGTTACTGTTAACTGCCATTACTTTTGAAATAGATGCTGTCTATTTAGGAAAAGAAAGGACAAAAGTACGCTCAATACTTGAGAAGGCGAGAATGCCCTCAATGTTGTTGAAATGACACCACATTTGAAAAGACCACTCATATTGGAAGGTACAAGAGCAGCATGATACACCACAAAAGCGTGCAAGAGTATATGGAAAGGTGTGCTCCCACCACTTTTTAACTGGTGGTAACTCATCCGCCGCACAAGTTACGAACGTTAATGTCAATCCATACTGTCCAAAACCATGGATCCAATAGTGGATGGAGCATAGCTCAAGAATAAGACTAACTGGATAATCACTAACTGTATACTTTGAACGTTGAATGTGGACCCAGATTATTTTTAACCTACAACTAGGTGGTTATAAACAACTAATCAAGGTGATTTTTGGTTCATTATCTACGAAGGTACTACCTCTTCTTTCAAATGGAAATGGCAGCACAAAAGTTGTATCATTGTATGGTAGGGAGCCTATCAATGAAAAAGCTGTGGGGGCCGCCGTGACATTTATGTGGCAAGTACTCCGTCCATTGGTGGTGCCAGCTCATATTAGGACATGAGCACAAAATCAGGCAGATCCAAAACTTAAGTGGGCCAAACCACAAGAAAAAGTTTGGAAGGGGACGTTTAACATTAAAACCTTTCTTGCGTCCATTGTGATGTTTATAAGCCATCCAAACCATTCACAACGTGTTCTCACCAGGATGAAAGGAAAACATAAATATTAATAAAAGTTTGGTGGCTGTAAGAAGGTTTAAATGGTGGGCTTCCCTACCTCTATTGTTGCATTTGTTATGGTCCACTTGAGCTTTAAATCTGTACGATTTTTTGCTTGCATGCTAACATGACATGGTGCAACTGATGGATGAAGTGGATTTCACAAAGCCATCACCGTGACCTCGAAAGAGCATCTTGTTGTACAGGCTCCCTACCGCAATTGTTGTAGGAAATTTGCATCTTGTGGTGACAGCTGTAGCTCAATGTCAGCTGAGAAATTTTCATCATATTAAGGGAACGCCAAGTGTAATCGTTCACATTGATGGATTGAAGCACTTATTAGGGTACATGCCAACATGGAAACATATGCAACATCGAAGCCATTCATCAGAGAGGAAGGATAGAGAGCATGCTTAGGTTGGATGGAATTTATGTAATATGGTGGACCCCATTGTTCAAAGTATTGGTATTGCTACAAGTTTCACTGGTTGGGTATATGAAAAATAATATCGATATCGCAGATTTCCAGAAATGTGGGGAAATATTGGAGAAACATGGGGAAAACATTGTAATTTTTCAGTGAAACTTTAGGAGACGCTAAAATACACATTTGCATATTTAGGAATAAAAATATTGTAAAAAGAATGCCTACATAATAAGTTTCCATTTAATGGGGCCTAAAAGTATGTGTTGTCATAAGAAATCAATCCAATAGTAACACAACAATTATTTAAATCTCATTAAACCAATTAACAAGCAAACAAACATACTAATGAGGACATCACGCGCACATGCACGCCCCCCCATGCACGTACGCAAGGAGGGCCCCACCATCGATCTGGATCGATGACGACATCCATGGAGGGCCTCCTAGTTAGAGGGTTGTGCTATGGTTCCTTGGAGTGGACCCGATCATCATGTGAATCGCACCGTTGGATCTCATGATCGTGGCCCACTACCCTAGATAATCTAAGACTTTGGATTTTGGCTATTATCGTTATTAGGAACATCATGAACGATTTAGATTGCATTGATTAGTTGTTATTTTTGTTACTTCGTCTCTAAGTAATAGTGTACGCACATGACGCGGCTTTTGGGGAATAGGGTTTTCTTATAAATAGGTAACCCCTTGTAGGTTTTTTCTCATTGAAGATTATGAATAAAATTTTGCATTTTCCTACTTCTCTAATTCTCTGAGTTGTGGAAATCTAATTGGGTGTAAAACCCTTCCTTCTTTGATGGGCTAACTACCGTGATGCGAAGCTACACCCATCCCAAATCGCCCCCACCTCCTACCCTCTATATTCATCATCTCCCACAACCATCCACTCTCCAAATCCACCCCCTTTGCACCCAATCCTTCCTCTATAGTAGATTTGCAGAATCAAGCCTTGCAGGAGGGCTGAAACTTCGGCGGAGCACCGTGCACAGACCGGACATTTGATCGGTTTGAGATTTGGTGTATGGGTGGCCCACTCCTGGCCGACCAGACCTAAGCTTTCCCTTTTGGGTTCGTGGGCCCCGCACATGTGCAGCAGGATCCCACGCACGTGCGTCTGGACCCAGCCGTTGTTCACACCTGTGGAACATCTCGGGTTCGTCTCTCTCCTCTATTTTACTCCTCTCTCGCCTTATTTCCCTAACCCTAACCCTAAATAATCCTAAACCCCAAGTTCTATTCCACTTTTGCAACCCTTGGTTCCTGAATTGAAACATGTGAATCCCTTGGATTGGGGAATAATCCTTTGCATGTGTGGATGAATCTACTCTCCTTTGAGCATTGTTTGGTCTATGATTTTTAATTGATCCAGCCCTAACATGTGTAGGCTTGGACCCTCGTAGATTCCCCTTATTGAATGCTTGACTTTATGTGGGATGTGGTATTTTTGTGATTGTTTCTAAATTAGTATGATCAAAAGCCTGAAATCTTGCATATCATATTTAATTTTCATGTCCTGCATCACATACATTATACATCTACACATAAATAAGCATATAAACATTATACGTGCATGATGATCCAACATCCATCCCTCTAACCATCCAATTATGACTATCCAACCATCCATCCATCCCATCCAATTCAGACTATCCAACCATCCAAACATCCATCCATACCATTTATCCATCCAAACTTTCGTACATGCGTCCCATCTATCTATCCGTCCAAACATTTTTTTAATAAATAGATTTTGGCGACATTATTGAAATATCGCCGATACACCAACGATACAAGTGACACTTGGAATTTATACAGTCGAAAATATTAGCGATATCTATACATTGGCGATATAGGCGACACTAGAAATTTACACACCCCGAAATATTAGCAATACATTGGCCGTATCGATACATTAGGAATACTTAATGATATATCACCGATACACGGAATTTCTGATACTGCTAGTGTTATCGAAATTGCTACCAATGTTATCGGTATTGCCAAGCTGGAGATACGGATAATATCAGGGATACTCTGAACAATGGTGGACCCCATGTTTGATCAAGAAGTTTCTATGGTGGGTGTTAGTCACCCTCACCATTGTTTGGTTTGTTATGACACACTTGAGTTATGGATCAGAATTTATCTTGGGATTTAGCTATGAGTCGTGACATTACAACTCTCACCTATCAAATGGATTGGTACTTTGCCAAGTGTGATGGATGATATACATGCCCTTAAAAATCACTTAAATTCTATGCATGGCAATGATGGCATCAAGTAATTCAAATCAAACTGTCCAAATTATTTGTGTTGGTTTAGATGTATCATGAATAAAAAGTTGTTTTTTTTTTTTTTTTTTCGTTATTTGACTATTAGATTAGTGGGCATTTATTGGAGACAGTTAAAAAAAATAAAATCCAATGGCTCTATTTCAACAAACAAGTACCCATGAATTAAAGATTAAAATTATAAAAAATATCTGATTTTAGGACTGTGACTTAGATACAATGGGTTTCACTGTTTAGTCGGTTTAATTTGAGTTACTGTGTGCTTCACATACAATTTCTAGGTGCCTGTGTATCAAGCTTCATATGCTCTGGGATATCAAACAACTCCTATGCGATAGCCTCAGGCAGCGTAGCACGCTTATGTATGTGTCCTTCTAAGCCCGTTTTCATGGCCCCAGTGCTTCTGCAAGCGTGGACTGTGTAACACTCATTTTCCAGTCCCGTTGTGAACAAGTCAGCCTTCCCCAAGTGCACTGCCCTGTGCTAAGCACCAAAGCTCACTAGAATGCAAAAGAGCCACAAGTGTATGAAAAAACACTTTGTATTTCACTGGAATTCTCAAAACTACAACTTCTTCTAGATGCTTTACAAATAAGGGCCCCTCCTTATATACGAACCTACACATGTATGGTTAAGATTGTGACACATGACACTCATCCAACGGTCAAGAATTCTCTAGAACATTTTTTAAATATTCCACACTTCTCTACATAAGACCCCACTAGAGTTTTCTAGCAACTTCCACATATCTCTACACAACTCTAGATCTCTTCACACGACTCTAGCACTTTCCACAATCATACGTTCTTCTACCATTCTCTACAACTTTCCATACACTTCTCTATTCTAGAATTCTCTACACTTATGTACAAAACCTCTCCATTGTACAAGATGAGCATAACTTTGTCCAGTCCTTAACTTGGACCCATAGGAACGGGTCCGTGACACCATGCAACAAAAAGCTCTATGAAGCCCACCATGATGTCTGTGTGGCATCCGCTTTGTCCATCAATTTGCCCGCAAATGTTTATTTGTGAGCCCAAAAATAGGCAAATCCAATCCTCAAGTGTGGTGTACATGGGAGTACATGATGAATGGAGTGGGTCCCTAACAAGTGTGGTGTACATATGATGGGTCCTACATGAATGGACCAGATCGTGTGGTGTATATGCAATTGTTAAGCACAGCGCAACATGGTCATTTCGTACAGTTAATTTCAAAATTGAGGGCATTTATGTCATTTCCTTTACATTAAGAGATATCATCCTAGTGGGGACAGTTTTTTTTTCCCCCTAAAGGTAATGATGATTTATTAAGAAGAGTTGAAAAATTGGCTAAAAAACAATCACAACCAGCTGAGGACTTGAATCCGAGCCACTCTAATTGTGAAAGTGTCGATTACTCCGAGCTCCACGGCCCAAATAACCACAAGGAGGTCAAGCCTCTGTAGCATCTTTCTTTATTTTCCTACAACTCCCCCCTGACTCGCTAGGAAGAAAGGCTTCGATGGGTTCCGACATACACTCTCCATTCCAAGGAACCTCACCCACAAACCTCTAGCGAGAGGACAATGAAGTCTCCATTCTGTTCGGACATGTTGGGTCCACGTCTTTTCTTTTCTTTTTTTCTTTTTATTTTTTGAAAGATGGGATTTGGTCCTCGTACCTTCCCTTTAATATATATATGTGTGTGTGTATATATAATATATATATATATATATATATATATATATAGTGTGTGTGTGTGTGTGTGTTACAGTAATGTTCACCTTTTTATTTTAATAAAAAAGTTCGTGTGTCATACCATGTGGATAAGTGGTCATCACTCATCACTACTTGTAACGTTGTGGTGTCCTCGGAATGTGTTCCAATTAATGTTCGTATTATCAGTATCGTTACATGTATTGCTAGTTGGGGATACAGAAACATGTATTGATATCGCTGATAACTGGAAATGTATCATTGATCGAGGGAAACATAGGGAAAATGGTGGAATTTCTCAATGAAACTTCAGGAGATACTAAAATACATATATTTGCATATTTAGGAATTAAATAATTGCAAAAAAGACGTACATAATAAATTTTCCTTTAATGGCAGCTCAAAAGAATTTAATGCTGACTCAGGGAAACATTGGGAAAACATGTGGAAAATGGTGAATTTTTCAATGATACTTCAGCAAATGCTAAAATACACATTCGTATATTTATGAATCCAATAATAGCAAAAAAGATGCATACATACTAAGTTTCCCTGTAATGGAGGCCTAAAAGCACGTATTGACATTGGGGAAACATGGGGAAAATGGTGGATCGATCCATCCAAAGCATACATGCATGCAATGTTTTAAATATCAACGATATTAGCCGATATAACCCATGATATATCTTGTATCCCGCCCGTGCGATACAAAACGCATAAGTAGTGCCGACATATCCCACCTATTCGATCTAGTGAGCATTTTCAATTTTTGATCAATGTTTTTGTTGTAAGTCACGTTAAACTAGAGTTAAATGGTTACAAATCTATGATTCTTCATGTTTTCCATGAAAATTTATGGATTTGGAACTTCAATTTTGAGATTTTGGGGAGATGGGTCAAGTTGCAGAAAATTGAGAAAAATCAAAATTTCTCAATTTCTCACAAATCAGTTGCAATCTTTGTATCCAAATACAAAAATTAAACATGTATGTAACCTGATCTAGTGATTCTTCTTTTGCTTTTGAATGTATTGCTTGTGTTTCCATACATGTCTTCTTACGTTTATAAATTATATGAATAGACTTTGAATATATTTGCATCGGTTCAGTTGGAAAGCACATATATTAGGACCCCATACAAAGGAAACCCCTATTATGTGCATTTTGTTTTGTAATGTTTTGATTTCTAAGTGTGTATTAATGTCTTTTTCAACAATCCCTGAAGCTTCATTGAAAAATTCGACCAATTTCCCAATGTTCCCATGTTTCCCAACAATAGTGATACATTACACGATATGGCCGATATATCCCATACGAACCGATATTTATCCATATCCCAAGGGTGCGATACATGACGGTATTTAAAACATTGCACGCATGCACATACATACATACAAAAACACAACACATGCATGATCCATCCAACCATCCATGCCTGGATATACACATACATACAATGACACATACATGTGTACACACATGCATGATCCATCCATCCATGCATGCATACATACATACATACAATGACACATACATACGTACACTCATGCATGATCTATCCATGCAACCAACCATCCATTCATCCCTTTATCCATTCATGCTTACATCCATCCATCCATCCATCCATCTATGCATGCATACATATACACACACACATACATGCATTTCATCATACAACTATGCACCCATGAAAAAAATTTGAAATGAATTTTTTTAATAAATAGGTTTTTGGCGACATCAATACCCGATATGTTGGCGATGCAAGCGACATTTGGAATTTATACGGTCGAAGATATCACAATACATTCACCAATACCTGGAATTTCTAATGTTGCTTGTGTTATTGGTATCGTCGAATTGGTGATGCTTGATAATATGGGTGATATTATTGATAATATTGCTGATACTTGGAACAATGGTTCCAATGTTTTTTAACATGAAAGTTTCTTCTTTCTGTTTTCTCTTTCTTTTTTTTTATTTATTGGTAGACAAAAAAAAAAAGGCATCAAGGAAGTGTGATGATGATTCATACTTACCCACGTAAACTGGACTCATATCTACAACCCCCCTTCAAAAATCCTTTCAGTCGCCTTCCTTTCCTCCTTTTGGGAAACTTCATTTGAAGTCTTAGCCTTGTTGTGGAACTTCCTATTGTTACGCTCCTTCCAAAATGCCCACGAAGTCTCCACAGAATTCTTCCCCCTTACCCACTTCATCCCATTTCCTAATGATGATTTGGGCGTTTGTTGATTCAGACATCACCAAAGCCAGACCACAATGATTTAAGTTAAATTGCCCCTATCCAACCTGTGTACATGGAAACAGTGAATGAATAAATGATTTGCTTGTCATAAAAGAAAAAGAAGAAGAAAATAAACTGATTATGTAGTTGTCACATAAATCAAACAGCCTTTCATAATTATTATATCGTCTGCCACTGTATCTTCTTTTTCTTTTTTTTAAATCCGCCTCCTCCTTTTGATGATTCATCTTGACCACCTTATCCCTGGCAACGAACGAAAGGCATCAACTCTAACCTCAACATGTCCAAACACTAGTATACTTGTGAATTTATCTTGTGCCAAGGTGTTGAAATGTTCACTATTGTGCTTGCAGGGGCCAGGTCCAGATGCTCGTATAGTTTACATAGATGGTGCATTTGATCTCTTCCATGCAGGACACGTTGAGGTATGCCCTTTTCATTTAGGCTTACTAAATTCTCACTGATTGCTAAATGAAGGGCCAGTAATGAAGTCTTGAAGTCTGCCATTACTCTTATTAAACGTGATAACTGATAATTCTCAATAGCTGGATTTATGGAATAGGCTACCGATATCTGAGATTCATATTTTGCTGGTAGAATATGGGTAGAACTTTGAGTGGCTCCAAAGGAGCTAATATGGGGAGAGTAAGACTGATGTCTACCCTTAAAGAGAATCTCTGAGAAATTAAGCCCAAAAGGTGGGGCATTAAATCATTCAATGTGGGGTTGAGGAAAGAACTCTTTTTATGGGTTTAAGTATAGAACTCTCCTTGCAAACCTGGAGGCAAGTGAAAGAAATTCTTCGGAGGCAATCACATTGATACTCTACAAATTGGATTTCAAATCCCTATATAAACCATTAGAACACTTGATTCAATATGAGGTGCCATTTTTTATTTTTTTATTTATTTCACTTGGTTTAAGACCACATTTAGCACATGCAAATTCTATTTTCAAAAGGGAACTACTAGTTACACCTGCTTGGATTTGGTTTGTGTATTCCCATTGTCCATTTTGACCATTAGTAGAAAATGGCGAAACTGGGTATGTGTGGATCAATTAGTGCAGGTGCAGATATCAATCTCCTTTTCAACATAATGAAGTGCCCCACATGCAAGTTCAAATTTGAGAGCTTTTAGTCAAACATTTATGCCAATAACTTTAACTTTATGGTTCTTCTGAATGTTTGTCAATACGGGGCTCCTTTAAGGCAGTGTTCGAAATATCGGTATCGTGTTCCGTATCACATCCTTGGGATACAGATACGTATCGGTTATCACATGGGATATATCGTTTGTTTCAGGTAATTTATCTCACTTTTTGGGAAACATGAGGAGGAAACATTGAGAAAATGGTTGAATTTGTCAATGAAACTTCATGGATTGTTAAAAAAGACCTTAATACACACTTTTAAATCATAACATCTAAAAAAAAAAGTTCACATAATTGGTTTTCTTTGTATAGGGTCCTAAGCTATGCATTGTCTAACTGAACTAATGTAGCCATATTCAAATTGAATACATAACATTTAGAGTATATGTGATGATGATCATTTCATCAAACACTCCTAAATACTTTGAAATTAGTCTCAATTCACGGTTGGTTGAAGGTAAATTTTGAAAAAGATTAATATTTTAATAATTTTTTAATTAAAAAATGATTTTTATTTTTCAAAAATTGACAAAGACTTAACAAATCAGTAGATCAGTCCTCATTCATGCTTGATTTTATGTTTGGAGTGCAACATTGCAAGCAATTTGGGAGAAATTGGAAAATTATTGAAATTTCCCTAATTTCTCCTAAATCGAACCACCTACACTCAAATTTCGAAATTAGAGATGATAATTTCATTAAATTCTCCTAAATATTTTGAAATTGGTCTCAATTGACAGTTGGTTGAAGGAAATTTTCGGAAAAAAAAAAAAACATGGAGAACATGTGGAACCAATGCATATCGAAATCAAAGCTCCAACTCCATGATTTTTCATGCAAAACATGAAGAACCAATGGATTTGTAACCATTTTACACTAATTTAACATAATTTCAACAAAAAAAGGATCGAAATTGAAAATGCTCACCGAATCGAACATGTGGGATTTATCGGCACTACTTGTGCGTTTCGTATCGCACAGGCGGGATACAAGATATATCGTGGGATATATCGGCCGATATCGTCAATATTTAAAACATTGCTTTAAGGTAGCGGTTTTTTTGGTTGGCTAGTTGGAAGGAACAAGGTGCTAATGATTGACAATCTTTGTAATAGAAATATGGTCTTCCGAATGTTTATCTTCTTCGTCTCCAAGATGCAAAATCAATGAATCATTTGTTCCTTCTTTGTCCTTTAGCAAGGGAGGTTCGGAGTTGTTTCTTTTAGCTCTTTGGGGTTCTTTGGGCGCTTCCAGCCACTATAGAAGATTTTTTACTATCCTGGCATGGAGGGGTTTTTGGGAAGTCGGAGAAAAAGTCATGGAGATTAACTTGTCTAGCGGGGCTTTGGGCATTATGGTTAGAAAGAAACAGTCAATGTTTCAAAAACAACAGTGAGAAAGCAATTTTGGTTTCTAGGAGGGCTAAATCGTTTGTAATAGAATGGGAGATAGTGTTGATTAGTTTGTCTCAACTTCCGTCGGGATGCAAGTAATGTAAGGTTTTTCGGGATTCTAATATTCTTTTGTAAATATTGGCTTTTTGCCTTTTAATGAAAGTATCACTTCTCAAACAAAATAAAAAAAAAAAAAAAAAAAAGAAAAGCTTTTAACTTTATCATAGAGGTTAAAGGACAACCAACCCGCATAATTCGACAATAATTTCAAACTGTTCATTGAAACTACATAGATTTGGAACTAACTCAGATGTAGCCTTTACTGTTTTCCCAAATTTCATCAGATGCATATTTAAAATTAGAGTTTTTGACACATACCACCCTCCCTCCTCTATACATCAAATAAACTCCTTCTTTGCCGTATTGTCAAATAATTTGTTTTTTGAATGGATCAAACAACACCTTGCAGTTAGTTAAATGGATGGAAAGATTAACTATAGTTAACATTTTTTTTAAATGACTAAATTACCCCTTCGATTACCTTAATCTTTTACCAAAACCCATTAATGCGGGGGCATTTTCACACCGGCTCGAGTAGGGTGGCCTGTGGGATGTAGGGACACACTCAAGGTGGGCGGCCCACAAACCCATGGATTGAGACCCTTGTGAGGCTGGTGACTCATGTAAGACGGAACCCATGGATTTGGGGCCCATGAGGGGGCGGAACCTATGGATTTGAGGCCCACGATAAGGGTTCGGCCGATGACCTAACCCATGGATTTGGGGCCCACAAGGAGGGTTTGGTCGATGACCTAACCCATGGATTTGCGGCCTGGGCTATGAGATAAATGGATTAATTCGCCATGCTCTATCAGTTCGAGCTTTTATTGCAAGCGGTTAATTGTCCTGCATCACCCTTTCACCCTTTTATAAAACCCTTTCACCTTTTTACCAAACCCTAGCCCTAATACTAACCCTCTCCCTTGGATGGACGGTTAGATCAAATTCCATGGATGGTTCACCATTGGATGGTTTGAATCATCTTGCCGTGGTAGGGCCTATATGACAAATGGTTGAATTTTGCTTAAAACCATGTGAACATGTTGGCAATTTGAATAGGGGCAAAAATGAAAATTTCTTTCCTCTCTATAATGTTAGGGGCAAAAACGGCATTTCACATGGACAACAATTAAATTTAAGTGTCAAAGGTCCCTTTAACAGTCAAATCTGACTGATGTTAACCAGAGGCTGTTTTATGACCATATATTTAAAAGAGGAGTTATTTGGTGTATGGCAAAAAGGGCGGGTGGTATGGGATCAGTTAAACTAGCAGTGTGTTTGTCCTTCTTGCAAATTCTCTTGTATAGGTCAGGCACAATTCCAGTTTACTATTAGAAAAAGAGTACAATTTAAATGTCATGTAGCTTTTCAATTCAACATCTAGGGTTATTATTTTTACTCGTTTCATTTCCTTATTGTTGTGATGAGCTGCTTCAAAATCATCATTATTGTCCAGTTAAATCTAATCTTAGTGCTACTTTTATCTCTCATGATATGTGTCGCTTCTTGTTGTGTGCATCATTCCCTATTAAATAATTTAAATTATTAGTTTACGTCATTTCTTTAAGCTGTTCCAAACTTTTTTTTTTTCTTTTTGGTTTCACATTTAGTTTTATTGGGTTGATTTTACTGGCATTGGCTGCCTTAAGCTTAGGCATACTTTATACTGATGTTTACCACTTTACTCATAGATACTAAGACTTGCTCGAGGACTTGGAGATTTTCTACTAGTTGGGATTCACACTGATCAAACAGTCAGGTCAGATACTTCATTTTATTTTTCTAATTTATGCTTATATGCATACTTGTTTAACACCACATTGCTGGTACCAAGTCTGGATAAAGGAAGGTTGCATCAGGTGGCGGTTGGCATTAAAATTTGGTCACAACTTTTACTCTTGACTCTTGACAATCTGACATTTTGAGAGTGGAATGTGGGAACAAGATTCGTGTAGCCTAGCCCAATTAGTTGGATAAGGCTTAGATGATGTTATGATGATACGTCTATGCCTACTTGTTTAGTTCCACATTCCGTAATGAACTTGTTATGAAGAAAGCATTCCAAGGAGGGTTGTGTTGGGTTGGCGGCCAGTGTTAAAATTCGGCCACAACTTTTTCTCATGAATCCTGACATTCTAACATTTCGAGAGTGGTGTATGGGAACAAGATTCACATAACCAACCTCAATTTGTTAGGATAAGGCTTAGAAGATGATGACGATGATGTGACATTGAAGATGCTTATTTGCATATTGTTTAATACCACATCCTGTAATCGGCGTTTCAGGAAGATAGCATTCTCGCTGTGAGTAAAGCTCTATGTGAAGATTAGTCTGAGACCCTCGTAGTATCACCTATTTGTGTCATTTTCTTTTTTCCTTTTCTAATTTTGTTAGTGTCCTCTTTCTGGCAAGCCTTTGCATCCTAGTCTTCGTATCCAGTTGATGAGGAAATGCTGTGTCACAGTTAACGTGTCAGCTTCAGTGAGTTTTCTCTAGCAACTTCTAGTTCTCAGTTTCATCCTCTGCTTTAGTAGGGAAGATTTGATTCTTAACATTCCGGGTCTCCTTTTCTTGAGAATCAAATCACAAAGAACTGCACTCAAAATTCACATAGGAGTCAAGGTATTGTGTGGCTATAGATTCTATGGATCTTCAAGATCGCATCGAGGCAGTTTCCATAGAAAATGAATCAAGCGGTGTGGTTTGATATAGCATCATTATTCATAAAGGCCTGTGCTTGGTTGTGACATATGCCACTAATGAAACATATTATAGAAGTGAACTTTTCAGAACTTTTCAGGTTTCTTTTGCATTATTTTGTGACTAATTATCCTTCCCTCTCTCCCTTAAGACTTGTTTTTGTTATATCGATTGTTCTATGGTAAATTGGTAATTAATGCCTAAAGTGATTTCAAACTATTATGGTTCTGTATTTGTGAATCAAAATTTGTTTTGTAATTATGATCTCATTTCTGTTAGAGTGATTTGTTTCTATCCATTTCTATGACAATCATCATAATTTGTTAAGAAATGTCCGTATGATGCCCTCAAATTTGTGTCCTCTGTGTACCTTAGGATTAGTACACAGAGGACACAAATTTGAGGGCATCAAATTTGTGTCCTCCGTATGATGCCCTCAATGTGTTTCGGTGTTAGAAGTGGACACAAAACATTAGATGTGGCTCAACAAATTTTCTAAAAATGTTGTTATTGCTGAACTTTTTATTTACTTATTTTTATAAATGGATCTTTTTATTAGAAAGGAAAAGAAAAAAAGAAAGAAAGAAAAGGACAGCAAAAAAATTAGCAGTCAGGCAACAACATATCCAACCACTAAAGAAACAGGGGAGGTAGACAGGTTCCGATCACTGAAGGACACAACAGCAACCTACCTCCCCATTGCTAGTCCTGTAGCTGCACGAAGCGTGAAGCGAAACGTCACAAAATTTGGGTGCGGGAGCAGGGAAGCGTCTGTTTCAAAATGGTTCCAAGTATAAACTGGTAGGAAGTGGGAGTCAAAGTGCGATTTTGGAGCAGGTCCCGAAGTGGGAGCAACACCTTGTTAGAAGGATCATGTAACTAAGGATAAGCCTTGATAGGTCCCCCAAAAGCACTTCCTCCTTTTCAAGGATGTTTGCTCTAGAGTTCTCTGAGAGGTGCACATGAGAATGATGCAGTCATCGCTGCAACGAACTCAAGAGGGTTCTTCCATTTTTATGCTACTCTTCCAAGGAAAGAGAACTCCTCGATCCATTTGACCCCATTACTTGAGTCTTCCTCAATGATAATTGGAGTTAGGTTACAATTACCCACTAACCTGACCCTTTGAAGCAGAAACATTAGCTTCGGTGTAATCACCAATGCCCAGAGGTCCTGAGAACTACACAATAGTTGTGCACTGGTTATCTCTGACCAAACCTCCAAAGTCTGCTGGTCCTGGGTTTCCCATAGATCACTTGTTGAAGTTTAATTTAAACCATCCAATTGGTGGAAAATGCCATCACTAAGGGGGCTTAATCGACTTTCTACCGCTTGCCAGCACTATCTCTCAATTGGACTGGAATCGAACAGGCTGCAACTAGTGATTTAAATATCGGTATTGAAGCACGTATCATACACTCCGGATATGGAAACATATCGGTATTGCATGGGAAATATCGCATGTATCAGGGAATGTATTGCTG
This sequence comes from Magnolia changhungtana, assembly GCA_030180095.1. Lineage (NCBI taxonomy): Eukaryota > Viridiplantae > Streptophyta > Magnoliopsida > Magnoliales > Magnoliaceae > Magnolia > Magnolia changhungtana. The sequence goes on along the minus strand of JASAUF010000198.1, from coordinate 3,041,315 downwards.
TTTGAGGGAAACATTGGGAAATGATGGAATCTTTCAATAAAACTTTAGGATACATTGAAAGCGACATGATTGTATGCTAAGAATTCAAAAAATCACAAAAACAAGTGTGCACAATAAGTTTCCTTTGTATACAATCCTAAACTATGTGTTGTCTGATACAATTATATCCAAAGCGAGTTCATATAATTTATAAATCATACAATGCAAGTATAAAAACAGATTCCACTAAATATATTTAAAAGAATAGTTTTTTATAGGATTTTTTGTGATTTTTTTGGAGTTTCCAGTAGGGGAATGTATCACAATGCATTGCGGATACATATTGCAATGTATCACAATGTCTTGCATGTATCGACGGTATGGGAAATTATTATGCAGTGTTTGCAATATTAATGGTATCGGCGAATACTATTGGTATGGAGGTTGGCTGAAATGAAACAGCTCGGAAGTCTATGGACTACTGGGAATCCCATGAAATATCCTAGTGTACCAGCAATATGTTGATACAATGCAATATTTTCAAAATATCGGCTGCTATATATTACTTGGTATCAATGATACATTCGATAGTATTGTCAGTACTTTCCCAACCAATAACCACCTTTCATTTTTTTCTCAAAAAAATCTCCAAAAACCCTAAAAATTCCATTTTTCCTCGAATCTTTTCTTGTAATCCATTCTTACAGTAATTGTGATCAACCCGGTTTCTTTTTTGGAGAAACAAGCAGATTTTTGTGTGGAAATCGAGATCAGACGAGTGGGCCTGATTTTGAAATGGGGAGAGATTTTTTTATTGTTCAATAGACCTAAGATGGAAATCCATGATTTTGCATGTTTTGCATGCTCAATAATCCATGATTTTGATTTTCTTATGCATCCTATACTTGAAGGATGCGGAGTCGCTTGGCCATTTGTTCTTGCATTTGGGATAGCCCTCTTGCCACTCTTAATGTCTCTTGAGTTATGCCTAGCTCGCTCCCTCCTTTTGGCATCTTGGCATGAAGGCAGTTTTGGCAAAGAAGGTAAGGTGGTTTGGTGGCTCACGGGGATGGTGGCCTTGTGGGCAATATGGGGAGAGAGAAACAGGCATTATTTTGAAAACAAATCAGAAATGACACATCGGATTTATTGCAAGGCAGTGCATTGGGTCGTCAATTGGACGGTTGGGGTCAAGGACCTAGACATCTTTGTCGTTGTAGCCTTGCTCAGGCTGTAGTTTTTTCCTTTTCTTTTGCTTTTTGTATCCTTTCCCACCCTTTGGCAGTTTCTTAATAAATTCAGTCAATTAAAAAAAAATGAAAAATCATGGATTTCAACATCTGATTTGGTGATTTAGGAAAATTGCAGGAATTGGGGAAATCCGATTGTTTCCCATGTTTCAGCCTTTTAAATTGCAATTAGAGTATAAAAATAAAAAAATAAAATAAAATCACATTGGACATGTTGGAGGTTGATCTACAGATTGATAGAGGTTTTGATTTTTTGAAAAAGATTTATTTTATTTTATTTTTTAATCTCTTTTAATTAATTAAAATTTTTTTTTTCACAAAATCTATATGGATCAGCTGTCATTTAGCCTTAATTTTCAAGTGTTTGCAAGTATTGGTTGATCTCACTATCAATTGCACTCTAATTTGTGAATTGGGGGAAATCCAAAAAATTTCCCAATTCACCTTTTTAAATTGTACTTGGGAGTATGGAAAAATTACATTGGACATGTTGGAAGCTGATCTATAGATTGACGGAGGTTTTTTAGAGTTAAAGAAAAAATAAAAAAATATCATTTGAATATTTTTACTTCTTCTTTGGCTTTTGAATATATTGCTTGTGTTTTCATATATGTCTTCCTAAATTTATAAATGATATGAACTGATTTTGAATATAATTGCATCACTTCTATTAGACATGCATAGTTTAGGACCCTATACAAAGGAAGCATATTATGCGCACTTGGTTTTTTTTTTTTTTTTTTTTTTTGTGATATTTTGATTTCTAAGTGTGTAATGATGTCTTTTTTAACATTTATTTTAACATCACCTGAAGTTTCATTGGAAAATTTGACCAATTTCCCAATGCTTCCTAAAAACAGGGATACATTACACATTACATCCGATATTTCCCATGTGATACTGTTTCTATATCCCAATGGTGCGATACATCCATCCATACTGATACTGTAAACATCAATTTTATGAAGAGGTTTTGGCAAAATATCGTGCTGTATTCAGTGTTCGAAGTATCGGTATCACTACAAGTTTCGCTAACTGAGGATATAGAAACATTATCGATATCGCCGATAATATCGCTGATAATTGGAAATGCGGGAAAATATGTGAAAATGGTAGAAGTGAAACTTCAGGAGATGTTAAAATACACATATTTGCATATTTAGAAATAAAAAATTTGCAAATAGAATGTATACCCAATAAGCTTCCATTTAATGGGGGCTTAAAAGCATGTGTTGTCTTAAGAAACAGTCTAACCATCCCATTGATCCCATCTAACCATCCATCGATATTGCAGAATATCAAGAACTCACAATATTTTGCCAAGAAATCATCAACAACTGGAAAGAAAACGAAAGATTGTGTCCTTGATATCGAGCATGTTGCGATCACAATAATATTGAGATATTATCAATATTAGCAATGATAAATTGAAAGCAACATACAACAATGTGCTCATAAAAAATTTTGAAGTAGTTTTTTTTTTTTTTAAATAAACAATTTTCTATGATATCTCTACATTGATGATATTATTGAAATATCGCCGATACACTTGTGATATAAGTGTCATAACACAGTAAAAAATATTGGCGATACATGGGCGATATCGATACATTGGCAATACAAGCAACGCCTAGAATTTACACAGTCGAAAATATTGGTGATATCAATATGTTAGCGATATTTAGCGATGCATTGTTGATAACTGGAATTTCTAATACCACTGGTGTTATTAGTATCGTTACCAGTGTTATCAGTATCACCAAGCTAGAGGCAATGATAATATCGGAGATAATTCAAACACTGGCAGTGTTTGAGTTGTCGGTATCGCTACAAGTTTCGCTGGTCGGAGATAAGGATATAATATCTAGAATTGCAGGGAAAAGGGGTGAAACATGGGGAAAACAGTGGATTTTTTCATTGAAACTTCAGGACATGCCTAAATACACATATTAGATATTTAGGAATAAAATTTTTTGCAAAACGAATCCATTACACAATTAGTTTTCATTTAATGGGCCCCAAAAAGCATACGATGCCAAAAGAAACACTCTAGTAACCAAAATGAGTTTATATAATACAAATGCAACTTGTATACAATAGTTATTATCTGAGTACGAGATTAGTGGACATTTATTAGACAATTAAAATGAATAAATCCAACGGTCCTAGTTTCATAATAAAAAACATCAAAAATTTGTCATTGGGATAGTGACGTAGCTAGAGAGGGTTGCTCATTCCATTCAACTACTTAATAAATATATGTCACATGTACAATTTTGAGGGCCTGCCCATTAAGAGTTACATATAGCCGAAGTATGATAAAACTCCTATTTTAAATCTTTTCGTTTGCAAATAAGGGTAAATAGGTCTTCTTGCCCTCACATCCTGTATGCGGGATCCACCATGAAGTTTGTCAGAAATTCGCTCCGCCCATCCGTTTATCTAGATCATGTTAGCGCCTCCTGAGCCTAAAAATTAGACAAATCCAAAACTCAAGTGGACCACATGATAGGACAAAGTGGGCAAGAAAATGCTTACCATTAAAACCTCCCTGGGGTCCATCGTGATGTTTATATCCCATCCATACCATTCGTAGGGTCATTCCTATTGAGATGAATTGAGAACATAAAAATACTAGCCCCAGGAAAAGGACCAAAAACTTTTGTAGCTCCCAAGAATGTTTCAATGGCGGACGTTTAATCCACACCGTTTCATGTCATGTGGTCCACTTGAGCTTTGGATCTGCCTGATTTTTGGGATCATGCCCTAACATGCTCTGAAAAATGGGTAAATGGAGTGGACTTCTCACAAACATTATAGTAGGGCCCACCGACTGGTTGAACATAAAGTCGGACCTTGGTAACATGGACCGCGGCTTGGCCGATATAAGGAACCAATGATTTGGGAAGTTGAGACAGGGAACCAACAATGTGTGTGGGACCCTGATTGTAAGGCCCACCTCGATGTATGCATTGTATATCCGCACTGTCCATCTATTTTGCCACCTTATTTTAGGGGATGGTCCCAAAAATTAAGCAAATACAAAATTTCAGGTGGACGTGGACCACTCCACACGAAAGTCGAAACAGTGGTCATTGACCGTTGAAAACCTTTTGTGGGCCACAAAATATTGGATCAAGTTGATATTTGTTTTGTTTTTTTTTTTTTGTTTTTTTTTGTTTTTTTGTTTTTTTTGTTTTCCCTTTCATCCAAGTCTGTATGAACTTATCAACAGGTTGGATGGTCAATAAACATTATGGTGGACCCTAGGAAGTTTTTAATGGTAGTCGTTCAATGACCACTGTTTCTTCTGGTGTTGTCCACTTGAGATTTGTATCTGGTTCTTTTTTGGGATCATTCCCTAAAATAAGCTATAAAAACGTATGGATGACGTTGATATGCAATGCATACGTCAAGGTGGGCCCTACGGAATCCTGCTTACAAAGTAGGTTCTGCGGCCATAAGGAGGCACCAAAGTAGATTAGGTGCAGACGAGGCCTGAGCCAAGACAATGCCACACTTATGGTGGGGCCCACCTTGATGTATTTTTTGTATATCCATGCCGTCCATCCATTTTTACAATTCATTTTAGGGCATGAGCCCAAAACTGAAGTAGATTCAAATCTTAGGTAGACCATCACATAAGAAACAGTGGTGATTGGCCATTAAAACCTTCACATGGGTCACAAAAGTTTTGGATCAACCTGATATTTCTACTTTTCCCTTCATCCAGGTTTATGTGATCTTATTAATAGTTTGGACGACAATAAACATTACAGTGGACCGTAGGAAGTTTTTAATGGTGGAGCTTCAACCGCCACTCTTTGTTAGAATCTAGTCCACCGAAGATTTCGATCTGCTTCGTTTTTGTGATCTGCCCTAGAATGACATGGAAAAACCTATGGACGACATGCATTTACACTAAATACATCAGGGTAGGCCCCACAATGAGGGCCGCACTGTCTTTAATAAAGCCGCAGTCGCATCAAATCCACTCCCTCTTAAAACAAGGGTGTCTTCCCCAGAAGACCTGTAACGATAATGTGATTTTGATCATTTTTCCGTCAAAAATCTGAAAATCTCTCTAAAAATTTATCTATTTTTTCAAATCCGAACTTAAATCTTGCCAAAATCGGGTTCCCTTCCAAATTTTTTCTCTTCGAAGAAAAGAAAAGGGTTTTTTTTTTTTTTTTTTTTTTTCTCAAGGTTTTTCTTACCACCGAAAATTTGGCACTCTTGACAACGATTGGCCCACCAAATCTAGTTGAAAGCCACTCACGCAGGCAAATCTTGAGAAAAAAAAAAGGTAAGAGAGATTTTTTTCTATATTATTTATTTATTTATTTCAAATCTTTGCAATGGTAGGAAGAAAATTTCGACAATAACTATTTTTTTCTTTCAATAAAATCGAAAATATCAGCGATATTCTGTACAGACTAGAGAAATGAAAAATTGGTGTCTCGGTGTCGCCAGTGCAGCGACACCGATATTATCCGCGATAATTCAATAACATCGCGGATAACTTAAATATTGGATATATTAAAAACATTTGAAGTGCTTACCATGTGCATCTGTGCATACACATCGTAGGAAGGTTTAAAACAATGTAAGACCAACGATTTTGCCATGCAGAGTTGATTGTAATAGGTTGACTACTTGACCCGGAGAACCTTTTTTTTCAATTAGAGACGGGGTGTGCCGTATCCGTTACGATACTGGCCAGATCGGCGATACGTAATGTGAAAGAATGCAGCTAACACCGTTACGCGATCAAACGGCCGTTAAATTGGATCAAACGGCCGTTATGAAATGCTCAGGCCATAATTGGCATGTTACAGGCCTTGAAAAAAAAAAAAAAAAAAGAAAAAAAGAAAAAAAAAACATACCTTTCTTCTTCTCTTTCTTCTTCTTCTTCTTCTTCTTCTTCTTCTTCACTCGACAATTTGCCCATTCTGACTTGTCTATGGGCTCTGCCTTCTCACTACAGGTACTGCGTCGTTGTCTTCTTCTTCTTCTTCTTCTTCTTCTTCTTCTCTCTCTCTCTCTCTCTCTCTCTCTCTCTGTTCTTTCCCTCTTTCCCTCTTTTTTCTTTTCTCTCTTCTTTCCCTCTTTTTCTTCTCTCTCTTTTTTTTTTTTTTTTTTTTTTTTTTTGTTTTTTTTTGTTGCAGTGTGTATCGCACACCACTTAGTCTAGGCAGAGGTACGTGTCACGCTAAGACAAGGCATTTGATGCTCCTCGAGCTCCGAGTTGTACGAACGGTTCAAAGGAGATCGAAGTTATATGGGCTCCACAGTGATGTATTTATTATATCTACACCGTTCATCTATTTTTAAATATCATTTTCGAGCATTACCTAAAAATGAATCGTATCCAAAGATCGTCTGGACCACACCAAAAATAGCAGCGGAGATGATGGATTTCACCGTTAAACAATTCGTAGGCCCACCATAACATTTATTTTCCATCCAATCTGTTCATAAGGTCAAAAAGACCTGACCGAAGAGGAAAAACAAATTTCATATTGATCCAAAAGTTCTATGATCCTAAAAAAGGTTTTAATGGTAGACGCTCAATCCCCCACTGCTTTTTGCAGTGTGGTCCACTTGATAATTATATCTGTGTTATTTTTTGTGTCAAGCCTTAAGACGAGTTCGTCAAATGAATGGACGGTTTAGATATAACACATACCTCATGATCAGATCCATAGGAATTGCTGACGTCAAATGAATGGAATGCGGAGTTACGCAACACGCACGCTTCCATGGCACATGGTACACGTGCCACGTGGGCCCTACCATGATTTATGTATTTTATCCATGCCGTCCATCCATTTTGCCACATCATTTTAGGTCATGATTCAGAAAATTAGTAAGATCTAAATCTCAGGTGGACCACAGCATAGGAAACGATGGTTATAGAATGCTCACCATTAAAAATTTCTTAGGGTCCACTGTAATGTTTATTTTCCATCTAACATGTTAATAGGGTCACACTGACACGGATGAAGGGAAAACACACATGTCAACTTGATCTACAACTTTTGCAGCCCCCAATAAATTTTTACTGGTGGAAGTTTAATTATTGTTGTTTCTTATGGTGCAGTCCACCTAAGCTTTAGATCTGCCTCATTTTTGGGCTCATGCCCTAAAATTATTTGGCAAAATGGATAGACGGTGTGGATATAACACATTCATCACGGGTGGGGCCCAAAAAACTTTGACACTCATGTGCTACACTTCACAATCCGAGTCTCACCTAATTTGGGCCCTTAAAAAATTGTACACAAGACACGTATTAACTTAAAATTTACCAATTAAATTATGGACTGTAATTGCTAACTTATAATGCCAAAATCAAATTGTTCGAATAATTTAATTGTTAATTTGTGGACGCTTATTTTTTAAAATAGGGTCTTTTGAATTTTTTTTTTTCATGATTCACTATCCAATAAATGTCCATCAATTCATAAGTGGGATAATGGCAATAAATTGCATGAATTTGAAGCTGATTTGGGGCATGGATTGGTCCTCCAAGTCAGCCCCAAATTGGCAACGCCATCTACCTAAATTTAATTTCATTTTTTTAAAGAACTATTGGGAGAAATGATATCAAATTGTTAAGTATATAAATTAGATATTCAAAAATTAAATATATGAATTTTGTAGTCAAATTCAAAGTTATCCGTTCATAAATTCATCGACAAATTGATACAACTTCTCACCAAAGAGTGGACCGTTACACCACCATAAACATGTTCCAATTTATAAACGAATGCATATTTGGAATGTTTAGAATATTCCGGATTTAATCCATATTTTTCAATATTTTTTTGGCAAAAAAAAAATTTTGCGCCGTTACGCTCCCGTATCGCCGTTACGCCCCCATATCCGTATCGGTTTCGGAGGGCACCGTTACGCCAACCGATACCGATACGGGACACCTTGATTAGAGAAGTTTAAAAAAAAAAAGTGAAAGAATTATTAAGAGCAGTGTTTTAAATAGCAGTAGCGTGTAGTGTAAGCTCCGCAATACTTCTATTTTTTAATTTAAAAATAGGAAAAATATGATAAATAGTAAGAAAAAAAAAGAAGCAATATATACATATATATATATATATAAATGCCTAAAAAATTATTCATTTTTCAAGTATGTTCAAAAAAGTTATTAGTTATCATTTATCAAAAGCCAATCCAGATATATAAAGTTATAAACCAAGTCAAATAATTATCACATCAACAACTTTTTAAGCAAACCACTTTAATCAATAGTCTAATTGAAACTACAAGTCACAACTCACAGGTATGAAAAAGAAATAAAAACTCCACAGATTAATAGTATTAACTACAATACAGATGTCATCAATACAAAGAGGGATTTTCGAAACCCTCTTTTAAGTTTAGTTTTAAAGGTTTTTTAATGTGTGAGTATCACACCAAATTTAACAAAGGATCACCAAAATTTTAAGTGAAACTAAAACAGAGAAAGGTTTGATGTTAACTTTACATTTTAGGTTTTTCATGATGTGAGTTTTACACCATTTTTAACAAACAAAGCTAAAAAAATTGTAGCATATGCTACAAACGCTAGCATACGCTACAACCCTCGTAGCGTACACTACATGGGATTTACGCTATTTAGCTACACTACGAGCGCTATTTGAAACACTGATTCAGACTAGTGGCAGGTCATTGACATGAATCCCAGATTGACAAATAAATGATCAGTGAATCACAGCATGAAAAAGCATCAACCAGGTTGAAAATCTGAACTACAGTTCACAACTTGGCAGTGACCATACTCTATTTTCAGATTCTGGATTAAGGGAATAATGAGTTACATATATTGATATGGGGGATCCTGCTTTTGGTTGTGGATATGATTTGCTGTCCAATAAGAAGTCTTGGGCAGAAATGCTGGAAAACAGAACCCCCTGCTAATGCAGGTTCTGATTTCTGCACCACCCCAAATACATACTTTGCCTGCCTGAAATGCCATGTCAATTGCAATTCAGGACTGAATCCAAATGGGTCCCTTGGTTTCTAAGTTATGAATTACGAATTGACGATATACAAGTTGAAATACCAACTAGCTTGTTCAAGCTATAGAATTCCATTGAAGTTTTCCATGTTTTTCTTTCAGACCTAATTAAGTTTTCACGAGGATGATTAACATAACAATAATGTCATATAGTAATTCTTAATTGTTGTTAATATTTGTTAGGTGTTAGCTTTAACATTCTTTCCTCCAATTATTTATTCGTTGCTTGAGCAATCATTTTGTATCAGATATTCATCTATAGCATTCTTTTCCTTGTGAAAAAACTATAAGCGATTAATAATTCAGATTTTGTTATGGGATACTCCTGCAGTGTTAATAGAGGTGTGCACCGCCCAATTATGAATCTTCATGAGAGAAGCTTGAGTGTTTTGGCTTGCCGATATGTAGATGAGGTGATAATTGGTGCTCCTCGGGAGGTGTCAAAGGATATGGTTAGTTTATTTTTATTTTTGATTCTTGCAGTTTGTGTTAGATTTCCTTGCTTTCCTTTTCTACTGTATATATTCATTTTCTTGCTATTTCTACCATTTTTGTGGTTGATTGTAATAAAATTTCATGCTGCTTGTATGTCTAGAATATGAACAACTACCACACGGAAGCACATCTGATGAGCTTCAAAAGGACCAATCGGCTTCCTGCCCGAAACCTCCATATAATTGAAATATTTTTCAACTGTGGCAACCCAATCGAGAAAACTTATGGGTTGATTGTTTGTTTAACTTTGGAAAATCTACCTTCCTATGGAAATAACCATCTTCTCCAATCCTCTAGCCATTTTCTTGACTAAGTTTTTGAGATCTTGAAAGTGGACATCTTCTCATCTTGTGCATTGTCTTAAGACACTGTACTGTTTCCCTTACCAAGTTTTTACATAGATTCACAAAGATACAAATCACATGAGGTCTGTTACCCCTTAACATAGAAAAAAGAGGTGAAGAAATGAGATGAGGTGTCCTGACAAAAAGAAAAAAGAAAACAAAAAAAGAAATCAAATAACAAAAGAAGTTGATAAAGGTGAAAGGAAAACTCCATGAAGAATATGTTTGTACACCTTAAGAGCATAGCTGAAATGAGGATGTTGAGATGGATGAGTGGCAAGACAAGTAAGGATAGGACTAGAAGTGAATGCATTTATGGAAACTCAGTAGTAGCACCAATAGGTAAGAAGATGATTTAGCCATGTGTAATGGAGACCATGAACAACACCGGTTAGAAGGAGTGAGTTGGTTCAAGTTTAATGCTCTAAAAGGGAAAGGGAAAGGCCCAAAAGGACATGAGTAGAGGTAGTAATAAAGGACCTGAGGACCTATGTGGTTTAACCAAGGATATTGTCCATGTCAGAGTGGAATGGGGAAACAGGATTCATGTAGCTCCCAATTAGTTGGGATAAGGCACAGATGATGATGCTTATTTATACACTCAAAAGTGTATGACAAGGGCACTTTTTGATGGCATCATTATGGAACTGTCTATGGAATTCATGCAGATTTTGAAGTGCTGCATTGTGTCAAGGAGTGTGCAAGCGTCCCAAGTGGTGGAGTAGAAATGTATAGCTAACACTGGTGATGCAGGACAATTAACCACTTGCTCTAAAAGCTTGAATTGATAGAGCATGACGAATTAATCCCTATCTCATAGCCCAGGCCCCAAATCCATAGGCTCCACCTCATACGGGCCCCAAATCCATGGGTTATGCGGGCCACCCACCCCGAGTGTGCCCCTGTATCCCACAGCCCACCCCGCTCTAGCCCGATGTGAAAATGCCTCTGCATTAACTAGTTAGGAGTTTTCCATCTAGAAGATCTCTACTGTGTGGGCCAGCCACTCACTGGGGCATATAGTACAATAGTCTCTATCACTGAACCATTGGCTCACACTCCTAAAAATTGAAAACCCAAACTGTTCCATACAAACTTTCAAGCTGAGCATTGTATTCCACCTCCTAAAAAGGAAGTGTGTGTTTGCAGGTGAGTGATTTATACCTTTTATTTAAACTTAGATATTCACCTATGGAATTTTGGATTCATTTGAAAGAAATATAATAAAGAAGACAATAACAAACAAAATATAATCCAAAAAGGAAAGAGTAATAAAATACACACACAAACACATACTGAAGTAGTATACACTAAAGTCATCCGGTTGACGTCACTTCTAACCCTCAAGCTTGCCCCATTCTCTTATTTCCCAAGAAACTGACTTCCTCTCCCTCTTTGAATTTTGGTCATTTTTCACTATAGGTACCATGACCTACATAAGAAAACAAGCACGAGCTTTGTTGTTCCGTTTGCTTCTTTTTTTTCCCCTATTGTTGTGATTCTCTAATTTTTTACAAGAGTAATGTTCGTATCAAACTACTATTCCTTGAGGTGACTATATATGATTTTAATGTTTGCTAATCAATTATTGCTAGGGCCTATTTGTTTCACCAAATACTACAGTAATGTAAAGAAAATGTGCAATGATTACAAATTACTCGTCTCCTGACACATCTGTATTTGACCGCCAATTCCTGTGTTTGGTTTGTCGGCTGTAAAATCGTAATGATGGAAATATCCATCTTTTTCTTCTTTTTTCTTTTACGTTGTTGTATTATTTGGCTTTAGCCTTGTTTTAATAGATTATCGCCTTAAAAAAAATAATAATAAATAAAAAATAAAAATCGCAATGATGACACTTTTACATTATTTTAATGTCAAATCATCGTCAAAATACACCGGTATCATTGTTTAGATTCAAGATTTTCACGGTAGTGGCATGAAAAAGGTGCAATGATTACAAATTCTTTTACTGTCTCCTAAATACATCTGCATTTAACCGACGATTCCCATGTTTGGTTTGTGGTGGTAAAATCGTAATAATGACACATTTCCTTTACATTATAGGGGTAATTGGCAAAACAAAAAGGCACTTAGTTTGTATTACAAGTAATTGGTTTTCATTGGAACTTGATAAATATTCTTGTCTAACTTCTTTCATTCTAACGTCTTCATCGTTTTGTTTTGGTTTTGATTTTATTTGTTAATTTTATTTATTTAATTAAAATATCATTTGTTTGAAGTGTCACTATTCCTGGATTTTCGGAGTTTGCCATGCCGGACACTTTAGGACACAAACACTTAGGACCCGTGCCAAGTATGTAGGTAATACTCCTAACCCTTCAAGAGGTGGCCAACAAATAGATGGTTGAGGAGGAAATACATAGAACGGTTCATATTTAACCAAAAAAGACCAAATACCATATAGCTAGTATCTTCCAATTATAATGATTTTAGTGCATGGGAGAAATAGACGGTTCGCTATTCCTAGATTTTTTAGTTATTTTGGGAGAAATCTCGATTTGTGTGGAGAAATTGTGATCCAAGAGGGGAAACATGTTGTATTCATCTTTTGTCTATGGTTTGTAGAAACAAGTTAGAAATCCATATATAAGGCATGGTTTTTAGACTTGTATTTTTTAAGGAAAGGGTGTAAGACAAGACACTGGGGACAAACAAAAATCTTTTCATTTTCATCTATTCAAAATGCGAGTGTACAAAAATTAGATGGCACTACTTGTGGCCCAATCTACGGGTTGTCCATACTATTACTATTTTTCAGAAAACTTTTTTAAAAAAATTAAAAATTGTGAAAAATGACTAAAAATTCATTTTTTGTAAAAATATGATGATAAACCATAATTGAATGATCTATAGACTGGCCATACTCTCTTGTTTTTCAGAAACAATAGCAATTTCTTTTTAAAAAAAGTTGATAATTGTATCAAGTTTTATCCAACAATGGAAGTTTAGGCCCTTATAAAATGGAAACTTATTATGCATGCTTTTCTTTTTCAATGTTTCTAAATATGTAATCATTACCTCTTTTAACATATCCTAAAATTTCATTGAAAAAATCTGTCTTTTCCCAATGTTTCCCTCTGACAGCAACACATTTCCCAATACATGCTATACCAGCATGTTTCCATATCCCAACAGGCTGCGATGCCAATACATAAAACATTGGTTGCTTCTTGTCGGTGGTGTTTAGCTAATTTGGAATAATGTGGCAATGCCTAAAGCAATGACCATGCTTTTGGAGATTTAAAACCAATGAACTTGGCTTTTTTGGGTAGTTGTGGAGGATTTGTGATGGAAGAAGATGGCTTCTGGAAAAACGGGTGATATCTTCTTTTATGATTGGTAAACTCTATCAAATAGAAAAGGAAAAATATATACAACCAGAAGACGGACAGTTGTCACGGGCAAAACAAAATTACAACAACTACAAATGGCAAGGATGCCTTTAGGGCATGTTTGGCCGGGTGGATTGGAAGGGATTGAATGGTATTAGGGTGGATGGCATGGATTTCAAGGTAATGATGGCTGCGTCAGTGGATTGGTGCAAGATCCATGGGATTGCTATATCGAGTCTGTTTGGCACGCCCGGCCAATCCCGGGATTAAACCTTCCCATCCCTTCCAATCCCTTGAACCAAACACGTCCCAGGCAAATTTGAACGGATTAGGGTGGATTGGATGGGATTTAAAGGTAATAATGGTGGTGTTGTCAGTGGATTGTCTTAAGATCGATGGGATTGTTATATCCCGGGATCAGATCACCCAGTCTGTTTGGCACGCCTGGCCAATCCCAGGATTTAACTTTCAATCCACCCGGCCAAACAGGCCCTTATTGCAATCATTTTTGGGATTCCGCTGTGTGTAATTCCATCAGGAAGATGCTCTCCTTTGCCAGAATATTCGCCCTGGAGTTAGCTGATCTGTGCACGCGGGAGAAGGATACATCTACCCACAAATGTTTATGGCTTCCTCGATATATTAGCTAGTTTCCAAGGGTAACATCCACCGTTCATCCACTTGAACACATTGCTCGAGTTTCCCTCAATTATAGAAGAGCTGAGGTTGTGACTAGTTGCAATCTTAATCCCATGGTGAACTGTGGCAACTTTAAAGAAATTTGATCCTCCCACTGATCTAGTGAATTCTAGGACTGTAACACCTTGATTGTTCCTAAATAGTCCTTAGATGCCTGCCATACCCAGGTTGCCAAAAGAACACGTCAAAAATAAATTTTAGCCCTTGGGAGGAGAGGCACATATTTTGACTATTTTGGTTAGTTATTTACCACGAGAGCATCTCATTCCATTTGGCTTCTGGAAGGGTTGAGAGGATCCCAATCATTGCTCTATATTGCTTCCTCCACCCAATTGTCCTTTCGAATATTCTCCTTATGTTTCCTGCATTCTAGACGTTCTTACCTCGGAAAACAGTTCTATTTGTTTCACTTGTTGAACTAGGGAGATGTGAAGGAGAAGATGGGGAGCAATTTGTTCTACTGAGAGGCACATCGTACACTTGTTAGACAACCCTATTCCTTTGCTCTTGATACGACCGAGTGTGAGGATTTGTCCAAATAGGCCGTCCAACAAAATGCTTAACTTTTAACAGAACCCCACTTGTCCGAACCAGTGTTTCAAATATCGATACTATCGGCCGATATATCGGCCGATATTATCGGTATCGCACCACTGCGAGACGACATACTCGCGATAACGTCGGGAAGATACCAAAAAATCCCAAATCTAGATATCGGCCGATATTATCGGCGATATCGCACGATATGTCGACGATATCGCTTTCTTTCCTCTCCATTATTGTCGGACATCAACGCACGGACAGTCACGGGTGGATTGCAGGGGACTCACGGGTCCCACTGTAGCTAACCACCCACATGCACCATAAAAATCGGATCCGAGCAATGGAGAATCAAAAAAAAAATTGAATTAGAAAAAAAAGAGACAGAAATCGGAGGGTACCTGGCTGTAGCGGTGATCGGAGGTGGGCCATTCGACAGGTAAGTGCAATTTTCTTCCCGTTTTCTTCATCTTCCCCTTTTCTCGGAGATTCCGGCGAGGAATCAGGCCGAATCGACTCACCGTTGCTTCCGGAACGAGATTTGCGTGGAGGAGTTGGGTCGGACTGCGTGGATGGAAGAGGGAAGATGAAAAGTGGGGCGACGCAGAAAAGTTATGCGTCTTGAGTCACGTACGCTCTTATCGTGAGTAAACTCGGTAGGGGCCCTTAGCTTAGCATCTCGAGTTCATCCACGCCGTCCATCCGTTTTTTTCGATCATTTTAGGGGTGGAGCCCAAAATAAAATATATCAAAATCTCAAGTAGACCATACCAAAGGAAACAGTGGAAATATTGATTTCCACCGTTGAAATCTTTATACGGCCCCCAATGATGTTTTTTTGTCATCCAAACTGTTCATAATATCACAAAGACATGGATGACTGGAAAAAATAAATATCATCTTGATCTAAAATTTCTGAGGGCCCCAAGAACTTTTCAACGGTGAGTTCAATTCAAACGGTTTGGTGGTGTGGTCCACTTGAGCTTTGGATATTATTAATTTTTCTTTCAAAAGCCCTAAAATTATACAAAAATAGATGGACTGGATTTGATAAAATGCATGAATGACAATGGGCCCCACAAAGTTTACTCAGACAGTAAAGCAATCCGCTTTCTATGGATGGAAATGGGTTGCGTACAGTCACCCGTGCAGACGCTTTTATCGCATCTTGAGTAAACTCAGTTGTGGTCCACCTTGAATGTGTGCGGTGTATCCAATCCGTCCATACATTTTTTCACATAATTTTATACGTTGAGCCTGAAATTGAAGCATACACAAAACCCAAGTGAACCATACCACTGGAAACAGTGGGAATAGTGATTTCGACCGTTGAAATCTTTTTAGTGCCCAAAGTGATATTTATTTCTCATCCACCATGTTCATAAGATAAAAAACACCTGGATGAAGTGAAATAAAAAATATCAGCTTGATCCAAAACTTCGGTGGCCGCTAGAAATTTTCAATGGTAGACACTCATTTCACACTATTTCCTGTGGTGTGGTCTATTTGATCATTGGATATAATTTTCTTTTTTGGTACATGGTACTGAAATTAAATTTTAAAATTGATGGACGGTGTGGATCAAATATAAAAATCACAGTGGATCCCACAGAATTTACTTAATACGCTTAGCATCTTGCTACTCGACGCACCTGCTTCTCTCGCCAAATGGGTAAGTATTTACAGTTGAAACCTTCTTCACTAATTTCTATGGTGGGGTCCACTCGAAGCTCGGATCAACCATTTTTTGGCTCATGCTATAAAATGATCTCTTCAAATGTATAGACGGTGTAGATAGAAAAAATACATCATGATGTGACCCACGTAACTTGGTGATGAACAGTGCACCGTCCATCGACGGTTCACGTTAGGTTAATGTCGATGACGCTCTATCTTCTTGAGAGTAAACTCTTTTGGGCCCACCGTGATTACACGTAATTTATCTACGCCGTCCATCCGTTTTTTGATAATTTTAGGCTTTGAGCCCTAAATTGAACCATATCCACAACTCAAGTGGACCACATTACAAGAAACAGTGTTGAATGAACGTTGACCATTAAAAACATTGTGGGAGCCATAAAAGCTTTGGAACAACCTGATATTTATTTTTTCCCTTCATCTGGGTCTTTAGGACCCAACCAACAGATTGGATGTCAAATAAACAGTACAGTGGGCCTTAGGAAGATTTTAATGGTTGATATCCAATCATTATTGTTTTCCTTTGGTGTGGTCCACTTTAGATTTAAATTCGTATGATTTATTTTTACAATTCATAAAATGATCCGTAAAAATGAATAAACGGAATGGATGAAACAAAAACATGATGGTGGGGCCCACAAAGCACCGACCACGAGCCATGAGGCCGGTGTCAGGGGGAGTAGCCAATACGTCTCCCCGTTCACTGACGGGTTGCGTAGCCATTCCGCGGAAGTGACGCACCAAGTTCTGTGGGGCCCACCAAGATGTATGTGTTGTATCTACACCGTCCATACATTTGGGCATATCGTTTTAAGGCATGAGACAAAGAATGAGTCAAATACATTGTTTTAAGGGCCTTAGAATTTTAATGGTGGGTGTCACTCTCTCCACTGTGTTCTATGGTGGGGTCCATTTGAGCCTTGGATTTGACTCATTCTTTGGCTCCTGCCCTAAATTGATATCTTCAAATGAATGAACGGTGCGGATACAACAAATATATCATGTCGGGTCCCACATAACTTGGTAACGTCACTCATCCAAATTTCAAGTGGACCACGGACGCGGTTTGGCTAGTGACGCTGCCATCAGTGGACCACTTGAGATTTCGATCAACCTCATTTTTTTGGTTCATACTATAAAATCATATGGAAGAATGGGTGGAGGGCATGAACCAAAAAAAGAACGGTGGAAATCATTATTCCACACTGTTTCCTATGTAACGGTCCACTTGAGCTTTGTATTTACTTCAATTTTGGGATCAACCCCTAAAATTATCTCGTAAAAATGGATGGACGGTGTGGATAAACCACATAAATTCATAGTGGGCCCAATGAGTTTACTCAGTATGGTCCACCATAATTTATGTATTTTACTCGACGGTGTCTTTGAGTAAACTCTGTATGGTCCACCATAATTTATGTATTTTATCTCGCTCCATTCATCTATTTTAATAGATAATTTTAGGGCTTCAACCCAAAAATGAAACATATACAATGTTCAAATGGACCACACCATAGGAAACAATTGAATTGAACGTCTACCGTTGAAAATTTCTTGGGGGCCACAGAAATTTTGGATCAAGTATAGATTTATTTATTCCCTTCATCCAAGTCATGCGATCTTATGAATAGGTTGGATGACAAATAAACATCATTGTTGGGCCTAGAAGGTTTCAACGGTGGATATCATTATCCCTGTTGTTTCATGTGGAATGGTCCACTTGATCTTGAGTGTTGTAGAGAACTCTCTCTCTCTCTCTCTCTCTCTCTCTCTCTCTCTCTCTCTCTCTCCTCCATCTCCTCCTTGTTCAATGTTTTTCACAATAATAGGGGTTTCATGGTAGACATTCAATTTACATCATTTGCCTTTGTGTGGTCCACATGATTTTTTAGTAAGCTTCATTTTTTGGATAAAGACTTGTATAACATTATTTTACAGAGAAAATATGTCAGGAGGAAGAGGAGGTAGGCAACCTGATATAGGGTGGAGGTACGGTCAGCCCATTCCCGATAATCGATTCGGGAGTATTTGTAATTTATGTGGCCATGTATCGAGGAGTGGTGGGGTAACCCGCTTAAAGGAGCATTTAGCGGGAGGGTATCGCAATGTTGTGGATTGCCCAAAGTGCCCACAAGATGTGCGAGAACAGGATGAGGACCATATTGAAAAAAATGTGAAGACAAAAGATGAACGACATGCACGGGAGAGGGAGATTAGGGAGGAGTTGGGGCGGCCACCATATGCGGTGAGGATGATGTAGTGGATCTCGATAATGATGATAATAATCCAGAATACGGATCACGCGAATTCAAGAGTCCATACGGGATCGGTGGGAGAGGGATCAACATAGGAGGTGGGACACAAGTAGGCCTCGATTTGAGGGGTCTATCCATGAGCGTGGTGGGGGAGTGGAGCGGGGGGGAGTGGAGCGGGGGAGAGTGCTTGGGGGTGGATCAGGGGAGGGTAGTAGGCGAGGAGGAATATGGGGCATGGGCAGGAGTAGTAGCATGCGGGTGCCGGATCTACCTTCAGATCCGAGGATGTACAAAGAGGCGGGAGGGACACAAAAGAAAATAAAGGAGATGTTTAGTGGAGGGGATGTGAGGAAAAAGTTGGAAAATTTATAGCAAAATTTTTATATACGGTCAAATCCCCGCAAATGCAAGAAGCAAAGCCCGCACTTCAAAAATATGATAAGTGAAGTGCAGCGTGGGGGTGAGGGTTTGCAGCCGCCTACACCCGCACAGATCATGGGGAAATACTTGGATGATGAACATGCAGAAATGAAGACATATGTTGATTCATATCGGCAGTCATGGGAGATGTCTGGTACCTTGTCATGTCATGACGGTTGGGCCTGGACCGACCAAAATGTCAATTATAAATTTTATGGTCTATTCTAGGGACGGGCGGTGTTCCTAAAGAGTATAGATGCGAGTAGTAAGATCAAAGATCATAACTACATTTACAAACTAATGCACAACATCATGCAAGATGTTGGGAGGAAAAAATATTGTGCAGTTTGTTACGGATAATGGGAGTGCATTTGTTAAGGCGGGAAGGATATTCGAGCAAGTATCATATGTATTGGACCCCTACTGACCCATTGCATCGATCGATCATCTTTGGAGGGGATCGGGGATAGGCCGTCGGTGAAGATGTATGCGATGCACGGCTCATCACAAACTTTGTATACAACCACGGTGGTTATTAGCTGCAATGCGCGAGAGGTGTGGTGGGGATATAGTGCGCCCCGGAGCGACGCGATTCGCCACAAATTATATCGCCTTAAGTAGCCTTCTCAAACACAAACAAGGGTTACGAGAGCTTTTCGCCTCTCATGATTATGTAGAATGGAAAAGGAGGTTGACAAAAGTAACCTATAGAATTGAGGAGCTGGTGCTGGGAAAGACATTTTGGGATAAAGTGCGTGGTGTTGTGGGTATTCTAGAGCCCATTTATGTGGTGTTGAGGATGGTGGACAATGAGACAAATCCGTCGATGGGGTCGTTGTATCCGTCTATACAACTAATGAAAGAGGCCATCACGATTAAAGCTCCCATGCATATAAGTGGGTGCATGCAATAATAGACGACCGTTGGGAAAGGACGCTTTCTCACCCACTACATCAAGCTGGTAAGTACCTAAATGGATTTTTTTTCAATATGCAATAATAAGCGAGGGTTGTACTGATGTGTATATGTTGGTTTTCAGCGTATTTCCTAAATCCCAAATACCACTACAAGAAACCTCTTCGAAGATAATTCATTAAAGAGAATTTGTGCATGAGGTGTACGATCACTTATTCCCATGACCGTCAGGAAAGACACCTTTGGTAGTGAGGTAAATATGTTCCGCACTTACATTCTCTTTATCTTCATCTCAATTATTAAATACTTATTCTAGTTGCTATACGCCATCAACAGATTGTTAAATTCCGCGACGCAGTTGGGATGTTTGGGTGTCACCTGCGGTGAAGTCAAGGAACGCCATGATGCCATGTGAGTCACCGTAGTAAACTTAACATTTATATTATTTTGGAAAATCTAGGATAATGAAAGAATCTTATGATATGCAGTGAATGGTGGTCCATGTATGGGGTACTGCGAGGTTTTACAACGGCCGGCATGTCAGTGTGCTTGCCAGACAGTGTCCTCGTCACCTGTGAAAGGAATTGGAGTACATTCTCCCTCATACATACAAATAAACGTAATAGAATAGGGTATGAGAGGCTTCAGAAGCTAGTGTATTTTCACTACAATATGAAGTTACGAGAGAGGTTGCTCCGCTCGGAAGGAAGAAGAAAAGCACAGGAAGACCCACTAGACCTGATGACGGTTGGACAACATGCATATGCTGAGGATGCGGAGGATGACATAGTTTACCAGTGGGTTAGGTCGGATGACTTAGATACCTCGGATGGGCGACCAGAGCCACATATTGCGGCAGAAGCAGAGACACAAGGGATTGATGTTGACAAACATGTGGAGCAACAGAGGTCTCCTGATGAGGCATTCGACCCATTAACGAGGAGTCCAGAGGGCAGCCCGCGGCAGATCACTATCACGAGGGACACGTGGTGGGAAACATTGTCGACACCGAGACTCGGTCGAGAGTGATGCGGGAAATGAGTCCGGATGATGATGATGGCGGCGATAAGGGTGACGATGACTCGATGACGGAAGGATGATGATGATGATGATGATGGTGGTGGTGGTGACGCGGGTGGGAGTCGGGATAAGAGGCCTCTTAGCCCTTTTTACCGGGAGGAGAATTTTGATCATTCCACGCGGGACGCCGACCATGGTTCTCGTCCGGAGAACCACGACCTCGTCTTGTTTACAATAAGACATACACGCGTCAAAAGCTACTGCGAGAAAGAAGACTCATAAACTTTCGGATTTTGAGGAGTTACTTGGCAAAATGCATGAGGGACACAAGTGTTCGTGGCGGGCGAGGTGGCTCTAGATTTGGATCACGGACGAGGGAGGGAGCTCGAGCTACAGCCACAACATGAATCTGGATCACAAACACTTGGAGAGTAGCTCGAGTTCGTACCCACAAAGCATGGGTATGGATATGGACCTAGTGGCTATGCGACGAGTGACTCCAACGATTCGGCACATCATTTTTCAACCCCTAGGTCAAGAGTTCACTTACGCATATGGGCAAGGATATGAGCGGCCGGTATGGATATGGTCGGCAATATGGATACCAAGGAGCTTCATATCGCCTTCCCAGATCCATATCAGTTACAGACTGTGACGATTATGCAGTACCCACGAATGGGCGTATTGATTCAGTTCGGAGAAGATGAGTACCGGCGTTATGTCGGGAGTATCTTAACTGCTACCACTCTTCTATGACACTGGGTACAATATTGTGGATTAGTGGAGCAAGAAGACTATGCCCGACCCGTCGAGATGGAGATGATGATTATGAGCCACCACGCAACTCTATGTGGGTCTAGACCACAACTAGTCCTCATCAAATACATGTATATTTATCAAATTTTACTTATTCAGTTCTTATTTTGCTTTTCAATGAATTGGTTGTGTTTTCATACATGACTATGATATATTTATAAATATCATGCATTCAATTTAAATATAGTTGCATTAGTTCAGTTAAACATCGCATAACTTAGGACCCCATACAAAGGAAATTTATTATGTGCATCTTTTTTTTGAGATGTTATGATTTAAAAGTGTGTATTAAGAGCCTTTTTAACAATCCCCAAAGTTTCATTAAAAAATTCAACCATTTTCCCAATGTTTCCCCATGTTTCCCAAAAGTGCGATAAACTATGCGATACAAACGATATATCCCTTGCGATAACCGATCGTATCTGTATCCCAAGGGTGCGATACATTGTGCGATACCGATATTTCGAACACTGGTCCGAACAACTAGAGCCCAATATGATGTAGTGCGTCCCTTGTTCTGGGGTCTTGTTAGAAAGACTTGACTGAGAAAATACCACTTAGCTCAAGTTGTCGAATTCTGTACTTGAAACTACTATGAGAAACGTAGTAGTCTTCTAGCTAACTTGGCATTTAAGAGAGGAACAAGTGATATCTTGCTAATATGGGGTGGATGAGGGAGGTTGGTTTACTAATATTGCCTCCGTGTGTATGGCTTTGGGTGCTTCTAGGGCAAACCTTTTGAATTGTTGATCTATTCAAAAAGGAAATTGTTTTGTTCGATGGGAAATAGAACTCACATTCAATTCTAAGTGGCCTCTTTGCTTGGTCTCCCTAGATTGGCCCATATTGCTTCTAAGAGGGAAGTGTGCATAACCCAATGTTTTTCGATTCTATATGAGCAAGTGGTTTAGGCTTCCCACTCCCCTCAACCTCATGAATTGGATTGATGAGGAATTGGGGGGATTGGTGAGATTGTTGGATCTTTCGCTGCCTTGGGCTTCTCCAATGCTCGACAGGGGTGGTTGGAAGTGGACGTTGGACAGGTTAAGAACATGTTGAGTCAGCTCTTTCTATGTGTTGATTTGCAATTCTTTCCCTTGTGAAGCCCATGATTTGACAGTAAAGAGCAAGGTGCTTACTAGTGTTTTAAATAGCTTACGCTACATAGAATAGCTTAACTCTACGTAGCTCATCAAAATAGCTTAAGTCATGTGTAGGCCACGCTACATGATAATTTGCATACACTACATGCTACATAGAGTATGTTAAATGCAACGTAGCTCACGTTACAAGTTATTTTTCATTATAACATTAAAATCAATAAATGTTTTAATGATTTGTTATATTTTTTCTATTTTCAAATAAAAACTAGTTAATCTTTTCTATGCTTTTAGTCAAATAATATAAGTAATAGTATTAAAACAGTTTTGTTGCTTTCTCTTTACCTTTATACTTAATCATTGCTTTTTCCTATTCCTTAAGGTTGAGTTTGGTTGCACCAAATATCATGAAATTTCACTATTAATCAATCTAATTTGGTGCAAAGTATCATGAAATTGGTGCCACCAAGTGCAACCTTGAGTAAAAATCTATAAGTAGCATGTAGTGTACATCTCATGCTTTAGAGGGGTGAACCCATGCTACATGCTACTGGCTATTTAAAACATTACTGCTTACTATTGACAATCTTTGGAAAAGACATGATTATTTTGTGTATTACGCTTCTAGGATTTTAAGTCCATCAATCACCGTTTTGAGCATTGCAACTTCTTGCCAGAGCCATTTGGGGAATTTCTTTGATTTTAGTGTTGTTGGGTGTTGCCTCAATCGATTTTGCTCCTTTTTCTTTGTGTGGAATGGGCAAGGTGTAGGGTTGTCAATGGCTGAGGTTCGAGCTGGGCTAACCTCTGTCTAAGTTGGGCCTGCAATTCTCTACATTGGCCCGAATCTGGCCCAAGCGCATGGCCAGCCAAAAAATTCTGGCCCGACATGTTTACACAAGGCCCGAGCCCAAGCCCCTTCCATTGTGGTGGAGAGAGAGAGAGAGAGAGAGAGAGAGAGAGAGAGAGATGAGTTTTTTAGGAGAAGATTTGAAGGGGGATGAATTTTTAAGGAGAATATTTGAAGAGACAGAGATTTGCTAATGGGGGGAGTTTTTCAAATTTTAGAATTTTCTAACCCTAATGGGCAAGCCGGGCTGAAAGGCTGTTATACTTGGCGTGAGCCTAGCTGTTTAAAAATGGGCTTTAGATTTAGGCCCAAGCTCGGCCCGTGGGCCTGATATTGCAATCCAAGCCTAACTCGTGGTGGGCGCGACCCATAAGCCCGACGGGTTAGCCCGGCCCATTGACATCCCTAGTAAGGTGTAGTAGGTCATAAAAGGGAGAATTTTATGAAAACTCTATCTTCTTGTTAGGCTGTTAAATAGTTTTAGCTCCATAGCATAAAAATAGCTTTACCCTTAGCCATAGCAGAAACACTTCATAGGATTTCAATCTACGGGTGAAAGTGCAATCGTTCCTTCAACCCCACAAAGACCATGTTCCTTTCACTCAACAAACACTGCAACATGGAGATGTTGGATAGGGGCACGGTGGTGGGCTCATAGATGGATTTGTGGTGGATGAAGGGGGCTCCGGGTTTCTCATCTCCAATACTCCAATGATACTCTCATCTTTTGCAATGCAGAGGAAGCCAAAGTTGATAATTTGAGGAAAATAATTCAGTGTTTTGAAGTTGTATTCAGGTTTGAAAGTGAACATCTCCAAAAGCGAAATGCTGGGCGTTAGTACTTCCAACAAGGAGGTTGAAAAGCTGGTGGAGATCTTTGGTTCACTTGCCTTGGTCTTCCCTTAGGTATTGGCAAACCGGCAAAGCATTTGTGGGATAAGGCGATAGAAAGAGTAGAAAGAAAGTTGTGGAGATGGAAAAGTCAGCACCTTTCACTCGGGGGTAGGCTAACGCTAATTAAGCCATCTCTGTCGAACTTACCGCTATATTTCATTTTGTTGTTTGAGAGCCCAAAGGAGGTGTTGGATAGGCTGGAAAGGCTAAGGCATGGCTTCTTATGGTAGGGAGCTAAAGAGAAGCACACATTCCATTTACTCAAGTGGGAAGAGGTGTGCAAGCTGACTAGGGAAGGAGGTGCAAGGATAAAGAAGCTAGAAATCATGAACATAGTGTTGCTCGAAAAATGGCTATAGAGATCTGGGATAGAAGGGAGCAGTTTATGGAGAGAGGTGATTGTGCACAGGTATGAGTGAAGGAGCGGTGGTGGACCAAGGAATCCTCTCTTTATCGAACTTCAGCTAAATGGAAATTGATTGTTAGATTGGGTACCAAATTCAAGGATGGTGTTGGATTCTCTCTAGGAGATGGATCGAGGATTTGTTTTTGGGATGATAGCTGGGTGGGTGAGAGAACATTTCAGAAGATTTTCCAAGGTTAGCCAAACTATCACTCGGTGCTACTCAATCGTAAGGAATGAGGTTGTTGTCTCATCTATGCAGGAGGAATTGATTGGATGGGGAAGCTGGCAAGTTCATGACTTGCTGAATTTCCTTCAAGGCATTTGCCTTTCATCAGGAGAAAAGGACGTGATGGTATGGAATAAAGAAAAGTTTGGCTAGTTTTCATTTAGATCTTTTTACAAGTTGCTCCCTAGTTCTCTGTCGGTAAAATTTCACACCTCGTTCGCTTGGCAGTAGTGGGGCTCCTCCCAAGGTTGCCGCATTCGCTTGGTTGGTGGGACGGAATAAGGATCTCACTATTGACAACCTTTTGAAGAGGAAGATGGTGATCACCAACATTTGTATCTTGTGTATGCAAAATGGGTCAATCAACCATCTTTTCATTCGTTGCCCGCTCGCTAGGGAGATGTGGTCCAGGTTTCTGTCGATCTTCAGTATGATTTGGATTATGTTGTGCTCCGTAGAAAGTCATGGGGGTGGGAATGGGAGCAGAGGAAGGATGCTTTGGAGGTTAGATTTTTTGGCTGGCCATTGGGTGTTATGGGGCGAGAGGACCAATAGTTTCTTCCGTCGCTTGGGCACAAAGACCTTATACTAGCCAAAAAACAAAGGTGATAGTGCGAGTTTATCTTCTTGTTGGTCTGCACCCAATTCCAAACATAAATAAGGTCTAACTGAGGCAGGCTTCACCCTTGGCCTACCAAAGAACCCAAGGAAATATCCTCATACCTTCAAGGCCATCTTGCAGTGAATGAAGAATTAATTAACCGATTTCATGTCTTTAAGACAAAGGACGCAATTGTTTGTGTGGTCAATGTGGGCTGAGCACAATAATAGATGCTTTTGCAATTGTAGCCGCACCCCTAATGAGATGTTTAGGAAGGCCAAATTGGATGTGGTTGTTTGGTCAATAATCCTCATGCCGTTTGTTTGTGTCATTTCTTTTGTATTTTGTTATTCTTTTTTGTTGTGCTTCTCGTAATTTCCGGGGTGTTGATCCCTCATCTTTGTTCTTTGCAGTTGGGGTGTGTTGTGCAAGGGCTGTACTTTTCGGTAATTGGGGCTTTTGCTTCTAATAAAATGTGTTTTTCGAGAGTAATGAAATTTATTGATGAGAAAAACAAGGAAACAAAAGAAAGGGACAATGATGAGGAATCATCACACTCAGTACAAGGAATTCAAATTCCAAGAAGAATAAACACGTCAGCTAGGGTCCTGCCGTCCTAGGACTATTAAGAAAAGCCTTTAAAGACCTAGCCCCAGTCACTGCATTCATTTTTCTTCTCCCAAACTTCCCAGCTAGGCACTCGATACATCATGAAAGCATCTATGGTTGTGCCCTGTCATACAGACAATAACCCTGCTAGAAATAATCTCCATAAAATATTTCCTTGTGGACTCCAGCAGCCACCATGCCTGGCCAAAAGAAAGGGCCTGATTGAGTGAGGCCTCAACCAGATGATCTAAGGAGTTCAAAGAACACCACAGCGTGAAAGTAGATGATCCATAAAGGCATCAACCAGATGATCTAAGGAGGTCAAAGAACACCACAGCGTGAAAGTAGATGATCCATAAATCTGCATCCTGAATGCAGATGTTAGGATGATCATGTGCTTGTTCCTCAAATGATTAATAGTAAGCACCGTATTTCTTTCCACAAGCCAACTGAAAGTGATGACCCTTTCAGTGAGCTGGTGGAGACAGTGTAGTGTGTGAGTGGTCTAGGGCTCAATCCTTGGTAGTGTTAGCTTTCAAAAAAAAATGATGACCCCTAGCGAGCCTATATAAGACCAAATATGCTTTGATTTGCCACCTTATTTCTAATAAAAATTTCTCACCGATTAAAAAAAAATAAAATAGAGAGGGACTAGTGTTTCCACAGTGTTTTTTTTTTTTTTTCAAGTTAAATTGCCAAGTAGATGTTGGCCCTTTGATAAATTAGTCGCCGTCCTTTTGTTTCTGGCTTTTATGTCTGTATGTTGTATATATTTGTTTCTTAAATTTATCATGCATCTGCAGATTGTATAGTCTATAGCTATTCTGACATATTATGGTTTAAAGAGATCACATAGTTTGATGAAGCTGTTTTCTTTTGTAAATATTCTCATCAACATAAAACACTAAAGAAATTCTTATATATCCAACTTTTCTCCCGTTTTGGGAATAGTTAAATACTTGGAATTTTTATATATTAAGAATTAGATAGAGTTCGCCCGATCTGTTTTTGGGATTCCTATCTTTTATTGTTGTTGTTGGATTTATTGCTTAGCCCGTACCAAGCAATCTTGAGAAAAACCGACCCTGAATAGCTGGCTATATTGGGTAAGATATCAGGCAGTTTTCCGGTCCGAGGAGGTTGCTGCAAGCAGCGTTTGAAGTATCAATATCGGTACAAGTTTCTCTGGCCAGGGATATGGAAACAATATTGATGTCACTGATATTATCGCCAATAACCGGAAATGGGGGGAAAGATTGGGGAAACATGGGGAAAACGGTGGAATTTTTCAGTGAAACTCTAGGAGATGCTAAAATACACATATTTGCACATTTAGGAATTAAAAAATTACAAAAAGAATGCATACGTAATAAGTTTCCATTTAATGGGGGGCTAAAAGCCTGTGTTGTCGTAAGAAACCAATCCAACCATCCCATCTATCCATCCAACCATCCAGCCTTTCATCCAAACATTCGTCGATATTTCAGAATATTGACAACACATTATAGTTCGCTAAGAAATCGTCAACAACTGGAAAGAAAACGAAAGATTGTGGTCTCGATATCACCCATGTTGCAATAATGATAATATCGCGATATGATCGATATTATTGTCGACAATTTGAACATTGTATACAACCATGTGTCCATACAAATTTTGAAATAGATTTTTTTTAATAAACAGATTTTTTACGATACCGATACATTGGCGATATTATTGAAATATTATCGATGCACTAGTGATACAAGCGACACCTGGAATTTACACAGTAAAAAATATTGGTGATATCGGTACATTAACGATACAAGGGACGCCTGGAATTTACACCATCGAAAATATTGGCGATACATCACTGATACCTGGAATTTCTGAGACGACTAGTGTTATCGGTATCGCTACCAGTGTTATCGATATCACCGAGCTGGAGATTCAGATAAATATCAGGGATTTTTCGATAATATCAGGGATACTTCGAACAGTGGCTACAAGTACTTAATGGATTACAAGTTTCTTATACACTTGTCTTGGATGATTCAACTTGTCTGCAATTCTGATGGTTCTGGTTTTCTTATTCTTCATCATTGTCTTTTTAGCTTCTGCAGTCGAGCAAAAGTATTGGCATCTCATTGACCAATGGTAATTCTGTTTATTGCAGATTACAACCTTTAACATCTCCCTGGTTGTCCATGGAACAGTTGCGGAGAATAATGATTTTCAGAAGGTAAATCAGATTATTGTATTTGTAGTTGATCTGCTACATCAGTTGCTGGTGTTCCTTTTCTTGCTCTCTTGGTCTGCTATGTTTATGTGTGTGTGTGTTGGGGGGGGGGGGCGGTTGACCTTAATAAAATCGTAACCTTTAAAAAGCTTTGACCTTAATAAAATCGTAACCTTTAAAAAAAAATGGGGGCTTCAACCTTAATAAAATTGTAACCTTTCAAAAAAAATGATGTGATATGTAATTCTGAGTAACGTTGTAAATAGGAAGTAGATATTGCTCCCGAAAGATGCCAAGCTTTTGTTATTAATGGCTTACTAGAGTGGTGTGTTTCAGGCAAAGGGCAACCCATATGCAGTTCCAATTGATATGGGTATCTATCAACAACTAGAAAGTCCTTTGGACATCACAACTAGCACAATCATCAAAAGGATTGTATCGAATCATGAGGCATATCAGGTTCATTTCCATTACTCTCTCTCTGCTTTTGTTTTCATTTCGTTGATAGTTAACTTTTGATGCATGAGGTTGGTTTTAGTTTTGTGAGTTTTGTCTATTTGAGACTATTCATCTTGCTTAGGAAAACTATGCAAGGGTGCTGGCCTGCTGGGCATCGGTGAGAGTGACAAATATGGCTAATGCAACATATGCCCAAGAAGACAATAAATTCATACATAATGACAGATTGTAATGGTTTAAAGAAAAAAAAACTATACAGAATTACAATATTCAATATATGGACACTATGAGGTCAACCTCATGGGAGCTTCCCATGAGGTGGAGCTGTGTGGACCCCACCGTGATCTATGTTGGACATCCACCCTGTCAATCAGATGCACCCTTCCATGATGGGCCATGGATCTAAAAATAGGCCGATCCATGAGCCACACCATAGACAACAGTTGAGAGTGGATCCCCACCCATTGAAATGTTCATGATCGCTTATAGGGCCCACTAAGATGTGGTTCAGACATCCAACCCATCCATTATGTGTCCCACTTGGATTAGGGGTCACACCAAGTTTCAGTTGTATCCAAAACTCAGGTGGACCCCACCAAGTGCTTTTAGATGTTTTAGGCACGAGTTCACACAGTTTCAGATGGTGTAACCCACTTGAGTTCCGGGTACGATTGATTTTTAGGATATCCCATAACCTAGAGGGGACCCACCAAATGCATAGTGTGGATGTCCAACATAGATCACGGTGGGCCCAATAGAGCTCGACCTTATGGTACCATTTTCCAGCCCGCACACACACGCACGCGTGCATGCACACACACACACACACAAAGAAAAATCAGAAAGGAAGGGTTAAATTGGGAATTTGGAAAAAGATTTTTTTTTTTTTTTTTAAGTGTTAACATGCTTTTTTGTGACAACTGTCTATGCCTACATATCGGGCACCCAAAAGCTTGATATTTTATTTATTTATTTGCATATCTTCCATTGATTTTAATGATGTGTTAGCATCTTAGTGACGAGTTGAAATTTCAAAATGAATCTTTCCTATGATTTCTTACCAAAACCCTGCCAAGTTCCTGTAAGTTGTAATGTCAAATTTGGATCTGGAACCATTTTTGAAATTTTATACCAATGTTTTTAGATTTGGATTTACCAAACAATGTCTAGACAAATGGAAATTCTGAGGTGATGCTTTTCTATGGAAACAATTACCAAACTGCCCTCTTTATCTTTTCTTTAAAAAGTGAAGTCAAGATTTGTGAGGCCCACGCGAGATGTGCATGATACCTGACCTGTCCAACATATGCATCCAAGGAATTGATAACCGAATTCTTTCATTCCCCCCAGTGCTAGATCAGATTCTTCTACTCCTGCTGATGCCCCAACTCCATTTCCTTTGCTTCCGAGGGTTAGGATCGACGGGTTGGTCGCCTGTATGATAGGGGCTTTCGCTTCCTTGCTTACTCCACTTCCGGCAGCGCCTTATATCGCCCGAAATGCCCTGGGAGGGGGCCCCAGAATTGATTGATAAACATCCCAAACCTGAAACAATATCTACCACCCAAAAGCATCCAATCCAAATTCATGTGTATCCTATCTGTTTGTTTCATGTGATTAACATGTGGGGTTTCATACCTTGGATGGGTTGGATGTCATGCACATACCACGTGGGCCCCAAATTTCTCAACTTCACTTTTTAAAGAAAATGAAAAATAAAAAATAAACAATGAGATTTTGGTTATTCCTCTCTTATAAAGCACTGCCTTGAAATTTTGATTCCTCAAGACATTATTTGGTAAAATCCCTTCAAAAAATGCAATCACAGGTTAGTAACAGTTGTGATTAATCGATCTTTTCTAATATGAGTCACAATGACACTAAGATGAGTGTTCCCATCTTTCCAAATATCCATATCATATCAGCCAATTGATAGCGATATCATGCACGCACGCACACCCCCCACCCTACACGTGTACGCAAGGAGGAGGAAGGCCCCACCATCAATCTGGATCAATGATGACATCCATGGAGAACCTCTTAGTTAGAGGTTTGTGCTATGGTTCATTGGAGTGGACCCGATCATCATGTAGATCCCACTATTGGATCTCATGATCGTGGCCCACTACCCTAGATGATCCAGGACTTTGAGTTTTGGTTATTATCGTTATTAGGAACATCATGAACAGTTTTGATTGCATTGATTAGTTGTTATTTTTGTTACTTTGTCTCCAAGTAATAGTGTGCGCACATGGTATGGCTTTTCGGGTTTAGGGTTTCTTTATAAATAGGCAACTCCATGTAGGTTTTTTTTCATTGAAGATTATGAATAAAATTCTGCGTTTTCCTGCTTCTCTAATTCTCTGAGTTGAAAAAATCTAATTGAGTGCGAAACCCTCCCTTCTTCAAAAGGCTAACTACTATGGTGCGAAGTCACACCCATCCCAAATTGCCTCCACCTCCTACCCTCCATATCCATCATCTCCCACAACCATCCAATCTTCAAATCCCCCCCCCCCCTTTTGCAACCAATCCTTTCTCTACAACAGGTTTGCAGATTCAGGCCCTCTAGGAGGGTTGAAACTTCGGCGAAGCACCGTGCACAAACCGGACATCTGATTAGCGTGAAATTTGGTGTGTGAGTGGGCCATCCC
The DNA here is from genome assembly GCA_030180095.1 of Magnolia changhungtana. Taxonomy (NCBI): domain Eukaryota; kingdom Viridiplantae; phylum Streptophyta; class Magnoliopsida; order Magnoliales; family Magnoliaceae; genus Magnolia; species Magnolia changhungtana. Next base: position 3,009,473 of record JASAUF010000198.1, on the reverse strand, counting down.
TGGCCGACCACACCGTAGGTAGCTAATCCCGGTTTCGTGGGCCCCACACACATGCGGGCAGCAACCCACGCAACCCTCCCTTCTTCGAAGGGCTAACTACCATGGTGCGAAGTCACACCCATCCCAAATTGCCTCCACCTCCTACCCTCCATATCCATCATCTCCCACAACCATCCAATCTTCAAATCACCCCCCTTTTGCAACCAATCCTTTCTCTACAGCAGGTTTGCAGATTCAGGCCCTCCAGGAGGGTTGAAACTTCGGCGAAGTACCGTGCACAAATCGGACATCCGATCGGCGTGAAATTTGGTGTGTGAGTGGGTCATCCCTGGCTGACCACACCCTAGGAGGCCAATCCCGGTTTCGTGGGCCCCACACACATGCGGGCAACAACCCACGCACGTGTGTCTGGGCCAGATCATTGTCCACACGTGCAAACTGTTTTCAAGTTCTTCTCTCTCCTCTAATCCTCTCCTCTCTCGCCTTAAATCCCTAACCCTAACCCTAGATAATCCTAAATTCCAAGTTCTATCCCACTTTTGCAAACCCTAGGCTTTCCCGAAGTGGAACATGGTTAATCTCTTGGATTGGGGAATTATCCTTTACAAGAGTGGATGAATCTACAATCCTTTGAGCATTGTTTGGTTTATAATTTTTAATTGATTTAGCCGTAACGTGTGTAGGCTTGGATCCCCGTAGATTCCCCTTATTGAATGCTTGATATGTGGGACGTGGAATTTTGTGATTGTTTAAAATTAGTATGATCTAAAGCTTAAAATCTTACATGTCATGTTTAATTTCATGTCCTGCATCACCAATGCTAGCATGCCATGTTCATATTGGTCGGTACCATTACTTGATACGGGATGAAATGATCCCCTCCAAAAATTGATAGGCATATCAGCCCATATCAGCTGAAATGGGCTATATTGGTAATTTGGTAACGATATGTCCTTGTATATCATGTTACAACATATACGCCTTGTAGGTGTATGTGCGTGTTGGCCTATGACTAGCTCCCGGGTACGTACACCTGGGCCTTGCCTATCATGGGCCTTAATCTTAGCCTTTTTTTCTTTTTTATATTTATTTTTATGCTTTCCTTATTTGTTGTCTTTCTTTAGTATTTTCCTACTAATAAGGGCATATATGTAATTGTACCATTCTCCTATTGTTATAAATAAGGTAGAGCTGGACATCCCGGCCCTATGAGCGTCTCTCTCTCTCTCTCTCTCTCTCTCTCTCTCTCTCTCTCTCTCTCTCTCGTCTAACGAGGTAATAGAGCCTAAGTGCTCCTTGGGTTCTTTCTTCTTCTTTTTTCCTTCATTCTTTCTTTCCTTCTCCTTTGCTCTTTCCTTCTTCTTCTTCTCCCTCTTTTAACTCTATGAGTTTTATTTTTCTGATCTTTCTCAACAAGTGGTGTTTCCCTTCCTAATCTTCGATGGTTCCTTTCATTCCCTTCCTAATCCTCTCTCTCTCTCTCTCTCTCTCTCTCTCTCTCTCTCTCTCTCTCTCTTCCTCTTCTTCTTCCTCTAATCTTTCTCAATAAGTGGTGTTTCCTTTCCTTCCTAATCTTGGATGGTTTCCTTCTCTTCCTCATTTCTTCTTTTCCCTTCACCCTTCTTTCTTCGTCTTCATTCTTTTTTTCTGTTTTGAGAGTCTTGAGACCTTTTCCTTATTGACCCATTGTGATTTGTGAGAAAGGGGTGGCTTGCAGCTATATTTTTTTCTAGGGTTTTTGAATCATGTGTTGCTGGATTTGAAGCCTCTTTGATATGTGGTTGAAGTCTTTGCTGATTTTTCTGTTGTTCGGATGAAAATGTTGCCGGAAATTCTTATTTTATTCCATTTTAAAAGATTTTCTTTATTATAGGGATTTGCTTCTTTTTTGTTGAATGGTTGGAGCCAGTGTTCGAAATATCGGTATCACGCTATGTATCGCATCATTGGGATACAGATACGTATTCGGTTATTGCACGGGATATATTGTTTGTATCACATAATTTATCGCACTTTTTGGGAAACATTGGGAAAATGGTTGAATTTTTTGATGAAACTTCAGGCATTGTTAAGCCCTTAATACACACTTTTAAATCATAACATCTCAAAAAACGGGCATATAATAAATTTCCTTTGTATAGGGTCCTAAGTTATGCAATGTTTAACTGAACTAATGCAAATATATTTAAATTGAATGCATGATATTTATAAATGTATCAAAGACGTAAAAGAAGAAGTAAAAATTGAGAAATATTCATATTAATGATGGGGACTGATTGTGGCTTAGACCCACATAGAGTTACAAGGTGGCTCGTAATCATCATCTCTATCTCGACGAGGCTGGGAATAGTATTGCTACTACACAAATCGACAATATTGTGCTTAGGTCATAGTAAAGTAGTACCAGTTAAGATACTCCCTGACATAACGATGATACTCATCCTCTCCGAACTGAATCAGTATGCCCATCCATGGGTACTGTGTAATCGTCAAAGTCTGTGACTGATATGGATCTGGGAATGGCACATATGAAGCTCCTTGGTATCCATATTGTTGGTTATATCCATACTACTGCTCATATCCCTGCCCATATGCAGAAGTGAACTCCTGACCATAGTTGAAAAATGATGTGCCGTAACTGCTGGAGTCACTCGCCGCATATCTACTAAGTCGCACAGAACTTGAGCTACTCCTGTGTTTGTGATCCAGATTCATGTTGTGGCCTGTAACTCGAGCTCCCCTCCCTCATCCGTGACCCAAATGTAGAGCCACCTCGCCTGTCACAAACGCTTGCGTCTCTCATGCGTTTTGCCAGCAGCTCCTCAAAATCTGAAAGTTTCTGAGTCGGCTTTTTCTTCAGTAGCTTTTGACGCGTGTCTTATTGTAAATAAGATGGGATCGTGGTTCTCCTGGACGAGAACCGTTATGGGGAAACATAGTCCGACCGTCCTCAGGGTCAGGTTAGGCTGACGAGCATACACTCCTGCGCCACCTCATCCAGTGAAGCCAGACTTCGCATCTCCAAGTGTAGTGCTCAACTGCGTATGTTCCCGAGCTTCCACCTATGTACTCCACAAGAATTGTCCTGAAGTCCCCTGCCAGGATAGGCTCAAGGGATTGATCGGCTCGGTGAAGTTGAGGAAGAGCTCATTGAGAATAGATGGAACCGACAAGAAGATAGGTCCAACCCTCAGCTCGGAAAAACCAATAGCCCAGATGACCAATGCAGAACTTTCGAGCTCCTTAGAGCAATCCCTGACCAGTTAACTGATGCGTTTAGCTTGGCTCAGTGCAGCTCGACTCAGTTCAAGTCAGCTTCATCCGGTTAATCAATTGGTTTAGCTCGGCTCCGACACAAATAAATGACGGTTCGGTTCGGATCTTTGTGATGTCCAATTTCTGTAGCCTTTAAATTCTTCAAGAGTCCCGATAGCCTCCTCGGATATGGGTTCACCTCAAACGAAATAAGAGGTCCAGACCGTGCCGACCAATGATACTCTGTGTCGACCTATGACGCTTCGATCAGAGTAGTGCCAACTTACTTCGGGTATGTGTAACTCCAAGGTAACCGTCAGCATCCATCACCTCCCCATAACCGTCCACTATATAATTTCAAGGTAACTGCCCATATTCACCAATCGCGCACATCTCGCCCAACAACTAAAGTTATGCCTGAGATTGCGGACTACCCTGTCCTATACATTATAAATAAAGGATCTATCCACATTGATAAGGTACGCAGAATCTCTTGCCCTAAACCCTTCAACATGACCAAACCCAAATTCCTAGCCTAACTTTGGCATCGGAGGGTCCTTTGCTCTAGCTAGGGTCTCCTTCGTTCTTCTCCTGTGCAGGTGCTCGGAGGTCTAAAGAGGGCGGTCCAGATTCTTGCATCAACAAGAACCATGGTCAGGGTCCTGCGTGGCATGATCAAAATTTTCCTCTCTAGTGAAAGGGCTAAGAGGCCTCTGATCTTAACTCCACCCGCGCCGCCACCATCCCCGTCGCCATCATCATCATCATCATCATCATCATCATTGTTACTGTCATCAGAGTCATTGTCACCCTTATCGCTACCATCACCATCACCGGACCCATTGCCCGCATCTAGTGTTCGAAGTATCGGTATCGTTACAAGTTTTGATGGCCAGATATCGCCGATAATATCGTTGATAATCGGAAATGTGGGGAAACACGAGAAAAACGATGGAATTTTTGGCAAAACTTCAGGGGATGTTAAAATGGACATTTGCATAATAAAAAATTTACAAAAAGAATGCATACATAACAAGTTTTTATTTAATGAGGCCTTAAAAGCATGTGTTGTTGTAAGAAATCAGTCCAACCATCCCATCTAAACATCCATTGATATTGCAAAATATCAACAACACATGACATTTTACCAAGAAATCATCAACAATTGGAAAGGAAACGAAAGATTGTGGTCTCAATATCGCGCATGTTGTAATATCAATAATATCGAGATATTATCAATATTATCAATGACAAATTGAACACTACATACAACCATGTGCCCATGAAAAAAATTGAAATAAAATTTACTATTGAAATATTGTCGATACACTTATGATACAAGCATTACCTAGAATTTACACAGTTGAAAATATTGGCGATATTGATGCATTTGGCAATACAACAGACAAAGAATTTACATAGTTGAAAATGCTGCCAATTACGTTAGCGATATTGATACATTGGCAATATTAAACAATATATTGCTAATACTTGGAATTTCTGATACTACCAGCGTTACTGGTATCGCTAACATTGTTATCGGTATCGCTAAGCCGGAGATAAAGATAATATTGGAGATATTTCGATAATATCGGAGATAATTTGAACACTGCTCGCATCACTCTCTGACTCAATCTCGGTGTCAGACAATGTCTCCCCGCCACGTGTCCTACGTGATAGTGACTGTCGCGCGCTGCCCTCCAGACTCCTCGTCAATGGGTTGAATGCCTCATCAGGGGACCTCTGCTGCTCCACATGTGAGTCAACATCAATCCCTTGTGTATCGTCCAGAAGACTTCATCGAAGTGGAACGCCTTCAAATCAGGGTGGGAAATTGCTCAACTGAAATGAGGAAAGAGATATTGCCCTCAAATGTCAGTTCAGATCATAGAGCAAAAATAATAGATTCTATTTAGAACAAGAGATGGATTAGAGATGCTATAAGACACGTAGGGCGATCCATCGGACTGTCGTTCGATGATCATCCAGAAGACGTCATCGCAAATCACCCACGTGGTCGACCGATCAGCAGTTGCAAATCACCCAGGGAATTTTCTCATAAGTCTATAAGTAATAGGGAATTGCAAAGCCGCCTTCAAGTCGGCTCTATTTCTCTATCCATATCATATCAGGCAGTGCCAGAGGGAGTCGGCGGGGTAAATCAGTTTCCTAGTGAGAATCCTGTCATGGAACGTTAGAGCGGTGGGGTCCAAAAAGAAGATAAACCTCATTAAAGATAGTACGTGGCCCGCTGAGGATGAGCTTCAGAGACTTGATCCTTATATCTCGGAGCAGTTCAGGAGTTTTGTTTCGCTAGTGGCGAAACCTTCGCAACTGGGGAGAGTTGATGGGGACATCATGCGCACATGCACAGGCATGCCGCCGCCCCCTATGCACGTAGGCAAGGAGGGCCCCACCGTCGATTTGGATCGATGACGACATCCAAGGAGAGCCTCCTAGTTAGAAGACTGAGTTTTGGTTCGTTGGAGTGGGCCCGATAGTCAAGTAAAGCCCATCATGGGTTCTCATGATCGTGGCCCACTAGTCTGATTAATCTCATATTTTAAGTTTTGCTTATTAATGTTATTTAGAATATCATGGACAGTTTAGCTTTCTTTGATTAGTTTTTATTTTGGTTAACTTCATCGCCAAGTAATAGGTTGCGCACATGGCGCAAGTTTGGGGTATAGGGTTTTCTTATAAATAAGAGCACCCCTTATAGCTTTTTTATTCATGGAAGCTTACTAAAAATTCTGCGTTTTTTCTACTCTAAGTTCTCGAGTTGTCGAAATCCAATTGGGTGTGAAGCCCTCCCTTCATCGAAGGGCTAACTACCGTAGTGCGAAGCCACATCGATCGCGATTCGCTCCCATCCTCTACCATCTCTACTTCTCATCTCCTACCACCATCCGTGCTTCATTATTGCAACAGCTTTTCTCTTTACAGCAGAATTCCATATTCTGGCCCTACAGGAGGGTCGAAACTTCGGTAGAGCACCACACACAGCCCGTAGCTCGGATCGACCCGAAACTTGGGGGTTTCGGAGCCCACCCCTGGCCGACCAGACTCAAGGAGTCGGTTTTCAGGTGTGGGACCCCCTCGCACGTGCAGCTAGGCCCCTGGGCGGGGCGTCAGGCCTAGTTCGTTGTCCGCACGCAGGGACTGTCGTCCTGTTCAGTTTTTTTTCGTATTTCCCCCTCTCATACCTGCTTTCCCTAACCCTAACCCTAGATTGTGTTATCTTTAATTTGTTTGCCCCTTTTCTTACCCTAGGGTTCTCTGAATTGAAATTGGTGAATCCCTTGAATTCGGGGCTGATTGTTGTGCATATATGGATGATTATTACTTCCCTTTGAGTATCATTTGGTCCATAATTTTTATTGATCCAGCCCTAGCCTGTGTAGGCCTGGACCCGCACAGATTCCCTTTGTTTGAATGTTTGTACTTTTGTGTGGGATGTGGAAATTTTATGTGCATGTTTCTAAATTAGTTTGATCTAAGGCCTGAGATCTTGCTTATCATAGTTAATTTTCATGTCCTGCATCAAAGATCCAAAATTTCAATAACTATCTCATGGGGTCTCTGTGGAAAGAAGAAGACGCGAAGTGGGTATTAGTGCGGGTGATATTCTGATAGTGTGGAAATCATCCTTGTGGACTATGGTGTTGAATTGATTTGGTTCTTTCTCTATATCGGTCGTCCTCAAAGAGGTAAGCTCTAACTTCAGTTGCCTTATTACCTCTGTTTATGGGCCTAACCTTTCAGATAGAAGAAAAGACTTTTGGGAAGAACTAAATACAGTCAGACAGAGATTTAGCGGTCCGTGGTGCATCGGAGGGGACTTCAACATTACGCTATACGCGGAAGACAAATCAAAGGGTGGTAGAGTCAATTCAGAGATGAGGTCTTTCTCTCGCGGGATAGACGACCAGGAAATGGTGGATCTCCCTCTGTCGGGTTCGAAATTCACCTGGTCAAATGATCGTTCCGATCTGATTCGTGCTAGGCTGGACAGATTCCTAGTTTCGGGCAAGTGGCTTGAAGCATTTCCTTCTCTTCTGCATTCTACCATGCCGAAAATCACGTTCGACCACAGTCCTATCATCCTCTCGATTGATGACGACAATTGGGGGCCAAAGCCATTTAGATTTGGTATCTCCTGGCTGAAGATTGAGGGTTTTCACCAGCTTCTCAAAGAGTGGTGGACGGGCTTCAAAGTTGAAGGATATGCGGGGTACAGACTTTACAAAAAACTTCAACTCCTTAAGGAGAAAATCCTTGGAAGAAAGGCAATCTTCGTAAAAGGGAGCTCCAAATGGAAGACATTCTGGCCGAGCTGAAATCTATCGATTCGCTTGCTGAAGTCACTCCAACGGGCAGTGAGGTGTGTGCAAGAAGAATCCAACTTGTCGAAGACTACTCAGCCAGAGTTTTGGAAGACGAAATATCTTAGAAGCAAAAATCTTGCAGCAAATGGGAAGGAGACAAAAATACAAAATATTTACATTCTATTGCTAGCGCTCGGGCTAGAGTAAATCGGATCAGCAATCTAGTAGTTAATGGGGCCCACACAGAGGACAAACATAGCATCATAGAAGAGGCGATTTCCTACTTCAGTAATCTCCTTCAGGACGAAGGTTAGCAGAGACCCAAACTAGATCTCCTCCACATCGACAGAATCTCTCATTTTGAAGGAACAACTCTTGAAACCCATTTCTCGCCTAAAGAAGTTAAAGCAGCAGTCCAGGATTTGAGTGGAGATAAGGCTCCTGGCCCTGATGGTTTCCCAATCTCCTTCTTTCAATCTTTCTCGGAGCGTTGTTTATTTTGCTCATTCCCAAAACCCCGGGCGCAGAATCCCTGCAAGATTTTAGGCCGATCAGCCTCATTGGTGGTCCTTACAAGATACTGGCGAAAGTGTTAGCTTTCCGGCTCAAAGGAGTCTTGAATAAGATCCTCTCTCAAAATCGGTGTGCGTTTATTCCGGGGAGACAAATTATCGATAGTGCTCTGATCACCTTCGAATGTCTGGACTCCAGCCACAAATCAGGATCCAAAGGTTTATTATGCAAGCTTGATTTAGAGAAAGCGTACGATCACGTTGATTGGAACTTTATGATATATATATGATGCAGAGGATGGGATTTGGGGCCAAATGGCAATCCTGGATGAGTGAGTGTGTCGGTTCAGCCTTCTTCTCGATATTAATCAATGGTCCCTGAAAGGATTCTTCAAAAGCTCCAGGGGGCTTCGGCAGGGTGACCCGCTTTCCCCTTTCCTATTTCTTATTGTGGGAGATGCACTCTCCAAAATGCTCAATAAAGGGCAAATGGACGAGATCATCAATGGCTTCAAGTTCAAAGGAATGGAATCCCCCATTTCTCATATACAATTTGCAGACGATACCCTCCTCTTCTGTGATGCAAACTTGGTAAATGTCAGCAACCTTTGTACTACTGTCCGGTGTTTTGAAGTGGTTTCAGGCCTAAAAGTGAATATGAAGAAATCAAAGATGTTCAACGTCAACATGGGTGAGGAAGAAGTAGGTAATTTTGCTGCCTTTTTTGACTGCTCCATGAGTAGTCTACCAACCACGTTTGTGGGGCTGCCTATGCGTGGGTTAGCCACCGAAGGCTCTCTGGGATAAAGTCATAGATCGTTTTGAAGCCTACTTAGCCAGATGGAAATGTAGATACCTATCTTTGGGGGGTCGCTTAACCCTTATCAAAGCAACACTCTCTAATCTACCTGTATATTTCATGTCTCTTTTTAAATGCCCGACTTCGATTCTAGCGACTCTGGAAAGATTAAGAAGAGATTTTCTTTGGCATGGGAAGGAGGAAAAGAAGAAGTTCCATTTGGTCAAATGGAAGGAGGTATGCCAGCACATTCAAGAGGGGGGGTACAGGTATCAGAGACCTCAAACTGATGAACAGAGCCATGCTCCGTAAGTGGCTTTGGAGACTTGGGTCAAAAGATCTATCATTATGGAATTCTCTGATCAAATGCAAATATTGTCGATCGACTGGCGGATGGTGGACTAAGGAATCCTCTTGATATAGAGCCTCTGCTCTGTGGAGAGATGTGCTTTCCACTCAGGCAGATGTTCGTAGTCATATCCATCATAAGATTGGCTTAGGCGATAAGGTCTGTTTTTGGGAAGATATTTGGGAGGGATCCTTAGCCTTAAAAGACGAATTTCCTTATATATCGCCTAGCTCCTAATAAGGTTGTCTCAATTGCTGAATGTTACTCTACTCTCGGGAACTCAACAGTGTGGAATCCTCTCTGCTGTAGGAATCTCTACGACTGGGAATCGGAAGAGCTGATTGCTTTACTCAATCGCGTTAGCAACATCAAACTAGACCAGTCCTGTGCAGATTCTCTCGTCTGGACCCCAGATAAAAAAGGGAGCTTCTCGATGAAATCCTTATATCTTTGTCTTAGCAGGAAAGACGCCTCCAAAGCAGTGACCATGTTAGATAAAATCCGGAAATACAAAGTTCCCCCAATTATCATGGTGTTCGGATAGCTGGTGGGCAAAAGGAAAGTTCTAACAATTGACAACCTAAGAAAAAGAGGAATGATCATTACCAACATTTGCCTATGCTGCATGTCCCACTAAGAAACGGTAGATCATTTGTTTATTCTTTGCACATTTTTCCACAAGGTATGGTCAGAAATTTTATCCTCTTTCCACATTCATTGGGCCTTCCCAAATTCTACGGATCGCTTGATTTCAGCCTGGCATGGCGTTTCCCTAGGCAAAAACCGATCCACAGTTTGGAAAATGGCCCTGTTGGCAATTTGGTGGGCAGTCTAGGAAGAAAGAAACGAGATGTTTTAAGGATATTTCTAAGCCAGTGGATTACATTGTCAAAAGAGTTTATCAGTTCATTACAGAATGGGCCTGTTTTATAGTCAACTTAAGAGCATTGTAACCTGTCTCCTTTGGGTGGGTAAGGGGGTCACTATCTTAGCATGCCTCTTCCCCCTCTTTTATCTTTAATGAAATCGTTCTCTGTTATTTGTCAAAAAAAAAAAAACATCAATCCCTTGTGTCTCTGCTTCTGCCACAACATGTGGCTCTGGTCGCTCATTCGAGGTATCCAAGTCATCTGACCTAACCCACTGGTAAACTGGGTCATCCTCCTCATCCTCAGCATATACATGATGTCCGACCATAATCAGGTCCAGTGGGTCTTCCTATGCTTTTCTTCTTCCTTCCGTGCGGAGCAACCTCTCTCGTAATTTCATATTATAGTGACAATGCACTAGCTTTTGAAGCCTCTCATACCCTAGTCTTTTACGTTTATTTGTGTGGATGGGGGAGAATGTACTCCAATTCCTTTCATAGGGTGATGAGTACACCGTCTATGCAAGCACACGGACAACCAGTCGTTGTAAAACCTCGCAGTCAGTCCCGTACATGGACCACCATTCGCCTGCATATCATAAAATTCTTTCATTATTTTAGATTTTCCAAAATAGTATAAAATTTAAGTTTACCACAGTAACTCACATGCCATCATGGTGTTCCTTGACTTCACCGCAGGGTGGCACCCAAACACTCCAATCGCGTCACGAAATCTAACAATCTGTTGATGGCGTATAGCAACCAGGATAAGTATCGAATGGTTGAGATGAAGTTAAGGAGAATGTAAGTGCGAAACTTATTTACCTCACTACCAAGGTGCCTTTCCCCATACGGTCGAGGAATAAGTGATCGTACACCTCATGTACAGCCCTCTTTAATGTTTGTTGAGATTCCGGCTGTAGTGGAATTTGGGATTTAGGAAATACGCTAAAAACCAACATCTACACATCAGTATTTCCCGTGTTTATTATTGCATATAGAAAAATAAAAATAAAAAATTCCATATATGTACTTACCAGCCTGATGTAGTGGGTGAGAAAGTGTTCTTTCCTAACGATTGTCTATTATTGCATGCATTCACTTATATGCGTTGGGAGCTTTAGCCATGATGGCCTCTTTCATCAGTTGTATGGATGGATACGACCCCATCGGCGGATTTGTCTCATTGTCCACCATCCTCAACACCACATAAATGGGCTCTAGAATACTCACTACACTACGCACGCAATCCTAGAATGTATTTCTCAGCACCAGCTCCTCGATTCTCCAGGGTACTTTTATCAACCTCCTTTTCCATTTTTCGTAATCATGAGAGGCGAAAAGCTCTCGTAACCCCTGTCTATGTTTGAGGAGGTTACTTAAGGCGATATAATTTATGGCAAACCGCGTCACCCCAGGGCGCACTATATCCCCACCACACCTCTCGCGCATCACAGCTAATAACTAGGTATGCTTGTATATGAAGTTTGTGATGAGTCGTGCATCAGTAATTACGGTCTTCACCAACAGCCTATCCCCAGTCACCTGCATGAGATAGATGTAATGGGTTGCACAGGGGGTCCAATACATATGATACTTGTTTTGAATATCCTTCCCTGCCTTGACAAATGCACTCCCATTAGAGGTGTACATGAGTTGAGCCGAGCCGAGCTTTGCCCAGCTCGTGCTCGACTCGGCACGGCCTTCGAGCTTGGAACAGTAGCTCGTGCTCTGCTCGGACGAGTTCGAGCCGAGTTTTCGAATCGGTGCAGCCGTGCAGGGTCGTGCGGTCGAGCGTATTTTGGGGTCCCAAATCACACGATTTTGACAACATTGCCTTGGACATATATTGGGGTTGTAGATTAGGTAATTTATCCCCAAAACATTTTATAATCACTTTGAGGAATCTAAATGAAAGGAAGATGAAAGAGTATTGGATAGAGAGATAGACCTCGGTTTGTGAATGGACTTGGGATTTATGAGTGCCATTGAGCAACTTCATATCTCGGTCATAAGAATTTGCAAGAATAGAAATAGTCCTGCGCAGAAGATTTTTTTGTAGTAGAAAAATTGCAGAAACACCGTGGCTGTTGAAATACTCAACTATTTCTTTGTGATACTTCAGGACACCCTACACTGACCATGCGGACAAAATCCTGATTCTTTCCCATAGAGGTATTTTTCTTTCCCATAGAGCATGGAGATCAGACGGCCGTGCGTCGTGCGGGTAAGGGAGGATGAGGGAGAGAGTAGAGAGAGATGAAAGAGTATTGGATAGAGAGAGAGAGAGAGAGAGAGAGAGAGAGAGAGACCTTTGTTTGTGAATGGACATGGGATTTATGAGTGCCATTGAGCAGCTTCACATCTCGGTCATAAGAATTTGCAAGAATAGAAAGTCCTACGCAAAAGATTTTTCCGGAGTAGAAAAATTGTAGAAACACCCTGGCTGTTGACATACTCAACTATATCTTCATGATACTTCAGGACACCCTGCACTGACCATGGAAAGACAATCCTAATTCTTTCCCGTAGAGGTATTTTTCTTTCCCATAGAGCAGGGAGATCGGACGGCCGTGCGTCGCTGCGGCCATGCGGGTAAGGGAGGCTGAGGGAGAGAGTAGAGAGAGAGAGAGAGGGAAGAAGGTCAGCTTCGCCGGACTGAGAGAGGGAGGAAGAGAGGGTTAGGGTCTAGGGTTTGTGCGGGCGCCAGGCGAGATGTTTTTTTAAATGGGTAGGGTAGGGTTTTTTTTTTTTAAGGGTATATATACCTTGTACCAAGTTGAACCGAGTCAAGCCGAGTTCGAGCAGTATTCGAGTCGAGTTGGGGCAAGCTCGAACTCGTTTCGAGCTCCAAAATCAGCTCGACTCGGTTCGAACTCAGCCTTGATCCAAGTCGAGTCGAGTGAGTTACCAAGCTAACTCTGCTCGTGTACAGCTCTTAACTCCCATTATCCGTAACAAACTACACAATGTTTCTCCTCCCAACATCTTGCATGACATTGTGCATTAGTTTGTAAATGTAGCTAGAATCTTTAATCTTATTACTCGCATCTACAGACTTTAGGAACACCGCCCGTCCCTTACAATAGACCATAAAATTTATGATCGACATCTTCGTCGGTCTGGTCCAAACGTCACACATGACGGTGCAGCCGTACATCTCCCATGACTGCTTATACAAATCGACGTATGCCTTCATCATCCAAATACTTCCCCATGATCTCAAAGGGCGTGAACGGTTGCACACCCTCACCCCCACGCTGCACTTCACTTATTATATTTTTGAAGTGAGGGCTTGCTGTGGCATTCACGGGGATTTGATCGTATATAAAAAACTTAGCTATGTACTTTTCAACTTTCTTCCTCACATCCCCTCCACTAAACGTGTCCTTTATTTTCTCTTGCGTCACTCTTGCCTCTTCGTAGATCCTTGGATCTGAAGGTAGATTCAGTACCCGCATGCTACTACTCCCCGTGCCCCATAATCCTTCCCACCTACTACCCTCCACTCCCCTCCCCTCCCCATCCCTAACACTCCCACTTGTTCCACTATCCCCTGCCACACTCCCCCCACCACGCTCATGGATAGACCCATCAAATCTAGGCCTAGTCGTATCCCACCTCCTCTCCCGATGCCTCTCCCACCGATCCTGTATGGACTCTCGAACTGCACGTCTATATTCGGGATCATCATCGTCATCGAAATCCACTACATCCTCCTCACCTACATATGGTGGTTGTCCCAACTCCTCCCTAATCTCCCTCTCACATGCATGCCGTTCATCTTTTATCTTCACATTTTTTTTAATATGGCCCACATCTCTTCTCGCACATCCTGTGTGCACTTGGGGCAATCCACAACATTGTGATGCCCTCCCACTAAATGTTCCTTCAAGCGGGCTTCCCCACCACTCCTCGATACATGGCCACATAAATTACAAATACTCCCAAATCAATTATCGAGAGTGGGTCGGCCGTACCTCCACCTTATATCAGGTTGTCTCCCTCATCTTCCTCCCGACATATTTTATCTGTAAAAGAATATTATATTAAAACTTGTTAGGGCCCACCTTGGTGCATGTGTTGTATATCCATGCCGCCCATCCATTTTGCCATATTATTTTAAGGAATGGTCCTAAAAATGAGAATTATCCAAATCTTAGGTGGACCACATAGTAGGGATTTCCACCATTAGAAACTTCCTAGGCCCACAAAAGTTTTGGATGGCATGAAAAATAGATGGATGGCATAAAATTACCGGGAAATAGATGGATGGCATGGATAAAACGCATACATCATGGTGGGGCTATAGAGCACAATCCAATAGGCAGTAAGCAACTCAAGTAAAAAACACATGCAATATATAATAACACACTAAAATTGGATCAAGTTAATATTTATGTTTTCCCTTTCGGCCTTATGAAAAGATTGGATGGCAAATCCTGAATTATGGTGGGCCATAGGAAAGCTTCAATGGTAAATGTTTATGTCACCACGACTTCATATTTTTCATGGTATGATGGTGGCCATTGGTAGAATAGGAAAGAATTTCAATTCTCTTTTGGTAAGGTAAGATGGAGGCCATTTACAACGTTGGTATAATAGACCCATTCAATAATAGGGTCCACATCCAAGCTGTCTATAAGGTGTGTACCTTTAGGCTCACCCTGTACTACAAAAATCAGCCCAATGCATAAAGCAAGTGGGTCACACCATAGTGAGAAGTTGGGATTGGGATACACACCATTAAGAACTTTTAGGTCTTATGTGGGACTCACCATGTTTTTTATATGCCATCCAAACCATTCAAAAGATGCGTCACATCACAATGAACGGTCCACTCAGAAATTAGGCATTTTTATAACTCATGGTTGGCCACTATCACACCATGCAATTTAAGAAGTTTAGGCATAATTTACATGCTGTGGCCCACGTAAGTTTTGGGTCGTCCTGATTTTTTGGAACCAATGAGAACATGGAGGTGCACAGGATGGACGGAGTGGATGTGATGCATATATCCGTGGGTTCCACACACCCCAAAATCAAGGAAACAGATTGGGTACTCCCCCAGCCACTAGCCCAGTGGCTAATGGTTAGTGCTCTACGGGTCTCACTATGAAGTATGTATTTTATCCATGTCATTCATCCATTTTTATAGATCATTTTAGGGCTTGATCCCAAAAATGAGAGGGATGTAAATCTCAGGTGGACCACACCACAGGAAAACAATAGTGATTGGATATCCACCATTAAAATCCTCCTATTGTATATTTGACATCCAATCTGTTGATTAGGTCATACAGACCTAGATGAAGGGAAAAAAACAAAGATCAGCTTGATCCAAAACTTTTACGGCCCCTAAAATGCTTTTAATGGTTGACGTTCAATCAACAGTGTTTCCTGTATGTGGTCCACTTGAGATTGGGATATATCTCATTTTTGGGCTCATACCATAAAACGATCTAGAAAAATAGATGGACAACATGGATGAAACACATACATCATGGTGAGGCCCATAGAGCACCGACCAGTAGCCAATCCGTTCTCCCAAAAGGGTTTCAATGGTAGACGTTCAATACCCCACTACTTTTTATTGTGTGGTCCAGTTGATTTTCTGATATGCCTTATTTTTCAGCTCAAGCCTTACCATGAGCTCACCAAGTGGGCAGATGGTTTGGATATAACTCATACCTCATGATGGGACCCACAAAACTAGGTAACGTTAACACATGTCTGTGTTGTGCGCTACATGGACACGGATTGCATATTGAGTAACTTAGTATTGAGTTAACTTTGTGGGACCACCACGATTTATGTATTTTATCCACTCCACCCATCCAGTTTACTAGATAATTTTAGATCTTCAGACGAAAAATGAAGCACATCCAAAGTTCAAGTGGACCACACCACAAGAAGCAATATTAATTGAGTGTCTACCGTTGAAAAATTCTCAAGGAGGCACAGAAGTTTTGGATTAAGCTGATATTTGTTTTTTCCCTTCATCCATGTCTTTGTGATCTTATGAACAGGTTGGATGACAAATAGACATCACTGTGGGCCCTAAGAAGGTTTCAACGGTGGAAATCATTATTCCCACTCTTTCCTATGGTATGGTCCACTAAAGCTTTGGATATGCTTCAATTTTGGGCTCTACCCCTCAAATGAGCTGGAAAAAAGATGGACGGCGTGGATAAGCCACATACATTCAAGATGGGCCCAACGGAGTTTAATCAGTACAATAAGGGATGCGGATTAGCTACTGACAGGTTGAGGAGCGAGACTGCTACTGAAGTGACGTCACCAAGTTCTATGAACCCCACCATGATGTATGTTTTGTATCCATACCGTACATCCATTTGGAGAGATCATATTAAGGCATGAGCCAAAGAATGAGTCAAAATCTAAAGCTCGAGTGGACCCCACCACAGAAAACGGCAGGGAGAGTAACGCCCACCGTTGAAAACTTCCTAAGGTCCACCATGATGTTTATTTGAGATCCAACGTGTTCATGTGTTAATGCACACATGAAAGAAGGGAAAACACAAATATCAACTTGATCGAAAACATTTGTGGCCCTTAGAAGTTTTTAATGGTAGGCGTCACTCTCCCCACTGTTTTCTATGGTGGGGTCCACTCAAGCTTTAGATCTAACTCATTCTTTGGCTCATGCCTTAATATGTTCTTTCTAAATGAATGGACGGTATGGATACAAAACATGAATCATGGTGGGGCCCACGGAACTTGGTGACTTCACTTTCAATAGCTAATCCGCATCCTACAATAAGAGCGTATGGTGTACTCCAGCTAATCCGCTTCCGTTCAAAAAGGTGTGCACGATGCGCTGGGATGGTAGGTGGGGTCCACCTTGATGTTTCCGAGTAATCCACTCCATCCATCCATTTTCTGATATCATTTTAGGACATGCGCTAGAAAATAACGTGTATCCACTAATTAAGTGGGCCATACGAGATGTTTATATGCCATCCAACCTGTTTATAAGGTCATTCCCACTAGGATGAAGTGAAAACATCGGACACTGAGCCCGATGCAAAAAATCTAGGCCGTAAAAATGTTTCGGCGGTGGTAACTGAAACCCCACTATTTCCTCTAGCACGGCCCACTTGAGTTTTGGAGTCACCTCGTTTTCAGTCGCATGTCCTAAAATTATCTCAGAAAACGGATGGACGGAGTGGATTTCTCACAAACATCAACATGGACCCCACCTAGCATCTAGCGTTCGTCCTTAATTAAAATCGAATGTCGATTTTGGGAAGTCCAAAGGGTTTGGGATTTCGAAACCCTAAACGCCCAAGCTCCCAAATCTCGGAACCCAAACCCCCAAATCTCAGAAATTTTCTAATTTTTGGGGGATATTTTCCTCGATTGGGTTAGTTCGATATGAGATTCACTCACCTGCGACTATCTGATTCGAATGGCCCACCAAATGGAGTTTCCGATCACAGCCAACTCCTTCTCAGGTACCAAATCCACCCTTTAAAAGCTTTTTTTTCTCCCTTTTTTCCGATTTTTTTGAATCTTTACGCTACTTCAAATCTCTCGATATGTTGGCCCTTTTATTGGCGAAATCAGTAGGTGGCTACAGTAGCCCCGTGAATGGGTAGGTGGCTACAGCGTGATAAGCAGAAAAATACTGCATATCGTCGATATCACATGATATTTAGCAATGTCATGCAATATCTACCGATATTTATTGATATCTGGACGATACCAAGCAATTCCCCCCCCCCCCTTTTTTTTTTTTTTTTTCAGGTCTCTCTAGATGGGTTTCGTATCGTTGGACTGCTATACCGATAATATTGGCCGATATTATCGATATTGCGAACACTGGTTGGAGGTATTGATGGACATTTTGGTTTGGCATCTTTTTAAAGTCATTTATCAACATATGATTTGTAGTAGTAAGAGTTGCCACCTATTGTCATTTGGGCTTCTTTTCTTATTTATTTGTCTAGCAGTAAGGCTCTTCCTTATCCTTGGTTCTCTCACTATTTCTTAATATTATATATGTCCTCTTTGTCAACTTTTGAGACGGTTGATCTTGTTAACTCTAAGATGGAACGGTAGATTGTGTTCATTCCGAAAATCTTGGTTTACAGATTACTACACATAAACTAAGTCAACTAATTACCTTCAATGGTTGAAAGTCATTGAGATATTTATTGGAGGAAAATAAAAGTTGGGGTATATAGATGCCAGTATCACATAACCTCAACTGTCTAATCCTTCATATGGAGACTGAAAATCAAATAACTTGCTTGTCATGTCCTAGCCTCTAAATTTGATGGAACTAGAAGTTATCAAAGGTCTTTTTTTTTTTTTTTTTTTGTTATCTATTGCTCGTGAGCTCTAGCAGACTACTATGAATTATATGTAGATCAGAATGATATGGCTCGAATTTATAATATTTATTAGGAGATTGGAAACCTAAGACGGAAAGTGATCAATGTTTAACTATTATGCCAGGATATGTGGTTTGTGGAAGGAATTATCCTCGTTCTAGATGATCTTCAGTTCATGTGTTCCATAGATGCAAAGGCATATAAAAAGAGCATTGAGAAGAAAAAAATTTTTGAGTTATTGGCAAGCCTTAATATAGAGTTCAAACCAGTTCGAATCTAGATTCTTGGTTCACCCTCTTTACTATCACTTAATAGTGCTATGCACTATTGTTGCGTGATGAGAAGCATCATTCTGTTATGGGATCGACTATAGTTGAAAAAGTTGCTCTAGTGACGAGTTTTCCAAAACTTTGACAATGCAACGGTTGGTCTTGGTATAGAGTCAGGAAGAGGGGGATTTGATGGCGGCTATGGTCGTTGCATAGATCGATCGTGTACCCACTGTGGTGGACAGACATTGTGGATTATTGTTGGGTTCTTCATGGTAAATCTCCGAGCTAAGTTGCTACTTTTGTAGCTTCAAATTGCAGAGATTCTCGGATTACTGCTGGGGACATGGTTCCTTTCAACTTCACCTATGGTTCCATCAGCTGGTGATATTGTTCGTCTCTCAAAATCTAAGGATGATGCTTTGTTAAAATATGCCACTCAGAATAAAGGCCTCCTCATCCACTTCCTTGGTTTAGATAGATAATGCATCCACTGCTCTTCATGCTACTTCTGTGTCAAACCCTTGGGTCATTGATTTAAGGGCTACCAATCATACGATAGGTACATTTGGCTCTTTTTCTTCATTTATTCCTAATTCTAGTTTAGGATGTGTGAAACTAGCATATGGTAAACTCCTATTTGAGGTAAGGGCATTGTCTCCATTTCCCCGTCTTTTTCCTTGTCATCTACCCTATTGGTGCCAATGTTGTTAAATCGCATGTGTGATTTTCTGCGACCACATATGCATATGTGCATATGCAATTGCATAATTGCATATGTGACTGCATGCTCTTTTATTTTTTATTTTTCTGAGAAATGAAAAAAAAAAATGAAAAAAAAATGAAAAACTATGTGTTAATCTGAATGCAACATCTTCAACTTTGGCCCATGTCAACTTTTCGCTATCAAGGACTGGGTCCTCCCTCTCTACAACCCACTCATTATCTACATTTAGATCATCTAAGCAAATAAGATAATAAAAACTAGGCATTTCTTGCCTAGTATGGAATCATTCTCGCAACTTCTAGTTACATTGAACGAAGACCAAGTTGTTTAGTTTCTTTTGTTCAAGACGATTCATTTTTCTTTGTGTGTGTGTGTGTGTGAATCTACATGAAAGAAAGTGCATTAGCTTAATTATAACTTTTAACTCCCTAATCATTTTCCACAAACATCAACATTAAGGACTAAATTGCCAAACTTATTGCCTCAAATGTGCTCTAGTTGCGCTCACAACCGCTAGCAGAATACTTGAATTCAAGAATTCTCATGGCCAATTTCTTTAGAGCTAGATTCTTCCTGTTCGGGTCCACTCCATAAGCAGCCCACCAGTTAGTTGAAAAAATAATTTTAAGTAGGTTAGACTTTGGAGATTGTAGAAAAACTATTTCTTAGTTACTTAGATTGTTAGACATACTTGCTAAGATAAGGAAGATAACAGAATCTGAAAACTACCTGCAATGGGGAAGTTCTCAGCCAATTCCTTTTTCCGGGCCATTTCTAAAGATGAAACTGGCTCTTTCTCATCCTGTGTTTGGTACACAGCAGTCCCTCAAAGAATCTCAGTTTCCATCTGGACAACAATGAACTCAAGAACAGCTAAATTAGAAAGGTTTCAGTCTCTCAAACAGTTTTTTTTTTTTTTTTTAAATTGTTATAAACAGGTGGTTTCCTTGCTATCATAGTGAGGAATCAGTCCTATCTATTTCCACACTGTCCCTATGTGAGGTCGATATGGCTGTTCATTCCCTCCCGCTTGTCAGTCACTGGAACCTCTTGACATACTAGTCTGCTGGAACAGTCGTCCATTCAGGGGTAACAATTAGCTTATTTGGTCCCCAGGCCCTTCTGTTGTTTGTTGAGATTTATGGTCTGAGAGGAATAACGAATTTTTGAGGGCACGAAATCCACATGGGAGAAAACGTTCGGATAACGGGCAACATGATATCTTGGACCTCACTAGAGCATTCTCAAATTTTCAGCCTTCAGAGAGTACACTCCAAGGGCTGTAAGATCCATCAGCTTGATGCATCATCCTCCATTCTGATGATTAGCAAAGGCAGCACTTATAGTCGGGACGAAGAGTCATAACGAATAAACTCATCCTGGGGTGTTGAAGGCCTATTTCTGGATGAAGCCGGGCACATTGAGTACCCTTTCTCTAGCCCAGATAAAGCAATTTCCCAGTCTGGAGTGGGGATGATCGCAGTTAGGGAGGCAGTTCCCATTTGTCCATCATCCATTGAGCCCAATGTCCACTATCATTGAAGTGCCCAATAGAGCCTGGATTTTATTGTCAAAGAGATCGTCTCTGGTTGGGACATCAAACGTTTCACTTACCCCCTCAACCAGATAGTCTAGTCCGGGGTTGCACGCATTGGTGATCTCTAAGGCCTCACACCCATATCTTTGTATCGGAAGTTCTTTTCCCCTCTTCTTTTTTTTTTTTTTTTTTGGTTGTCCTATAAAACAAAGTTGCTTTTGTAGTAAAATAGGGGAATTTTACCCAAAAAAAAAAAAAAAGTTCATATGGGAATTTACATTAAGGTACATTTCAAAAAGGTTTTTAATAAGCTACCCAATTCATTCAAGTAATTATCATTTGAGTACCTTCCATTAGATTTCTTAATGGAAGTTGGGCTCAGTAGTGCGAGCAAAAGGGAGTCGGCGGTTAAGATTGACTGTACCGTGATGTTTATGTGAAATCCACCTTGACCATCAAGTGTCACCCCATGTTAGACCCATAGACCAAAAATCAGCCCTATCCGTGATTCAAGTGGACCATATGATTGGAAATAGTGTACAAAGAAACTCTCACCCTACAAACTATTTAGCTTTGTCCGGCTCACCTGAATCATGGATGGGCCTAATGTTTGGGCCCTGGGCTTAAATTTTTGTGGCATCTAGTGGTTGGAGTGGATTTCATATAATCATCACGTGGCAACTGTTTCCTTTGGTGTACCCACATAAATCACAAGTTAACCTGATTTTTTTTTTTTTTGCCCTGGGGATAACATTGGATCACACATCTAATGGTTGGAGTGGATTTCACATACACATCACAGTCGGCCCTGAAAAAAAAAATAAAAAAAAATCAAGGGTGGCATCCCTCTCGCAATTGTTCCCCAAAAAAAAAACAAAGGTTTAGAGGGAATTTTATGAGATGACCACCCCTGTTTTTTGGTAGGTCCACCTTGATTTATATGTAAGATCCACTCCGACCATTATATGTGTAATCCCATGTTAGGCCCAAGGCCAAAAAAATCAGGCCGACATGTGATTCAGGTGGGCCACACCAAAGGAAACATTAGACATACACCGTTGATTTTTTTATAGGGCCCACTAAAATGATTATATGAAATCCTCTCCAAACATTAGATGCCACACCAAAATTTAGGCCCGGGGCCCAAACACCAGGTCCATCTGTGATTCAGGACTGTTTCCGTGTGGCCCACTTGAATCACGGATGGGGCTGATTTTTGGGCCCTGGGCCTAACACGGTCTGACACATCTTGTTGTTGGGGTGGATCTCACTTAAACATCATGGTGGGCCCACCCCAGCCGTAGACCCCTTTGCTCACACAATCTGACTCCAACTTTAAGAAATACAACGGAAGGTACTCCAATGATAATTACTTAAATTAATGTGTAGTTTATTGAAAACATTTTTAAGAAAGGTTCTGGAATGTAAATACGATATTTAGTACGTAGATTTTTGTAAATTTCCCAAACAAAAAGGGACATCTGCAGACCATAATCCAAAAAAAAAAAAAAAAAAAAAAGGGGACATTCGCAGAATAATCAAAGTCACACTTTTTTTTTTTTTTTTTTTTTTTTTTTTTTTTTTTTTAAAGGAACATAAGCAGTTGATCTGATGGGATTAGTCTTTTTAGTACAGTGGACGTTGCTTCCCTTGGACATGTGAAATATCTACTCGGCCTTTATCAGTTTACAAAACAATTTTATTACATAGTGAAAATATTTGCTTCATTTAAAACCCAGGTCTCACCTGGATTTGTTGATTTGCAAAGTCATGCCCAGGCCTAACACTACGAGTTTGCTATTAGTCTTATGGTGTTGGACAGCTCATTAGCCATGGCTTTGATGTTATTCCTTATATTTTCCTACACTTTGTGCTTCGCTGTTTGCATGGCAACTGTGCTGCCATGACCCTATTACTCTGTCACCTTTGGGGCTTGTGTGTAAATGGTTGGGTTTCGTCATGGGGTGGGACCATGCTGGCATGTGAGCATCCAGTTCCAAAAGCTTAGGTAAAAGAGGAAAAGTTGATGTCTGGTAGGGTCCAATCTTAAAGCTTCTGTGAAGGCTAAGATGATGTTGTTTATGATATTTTCCTACAATTTCAGACAGATATGCAGATCTCAGAAAACCCTTTCCATTGTTACTGCAGAAACGGAATGAGAAGAAGGCAGAAAGCGAGAGGAGGTATTATGAGCAGAAAGGATTTGTTTCCGGTGACTGACTTTTGGAGACTTTCAGGCAACACTTTCTTCTCAGGCATAGAGATAGAGATTCTTTTTAGTCCTTTCTGCAGAAATGGCCCTTAATACTTCACACCATTGCATAGTGGAACCCGAGCTTGGCCGTGACCCATTATCTCCATTCTCGGTCGCTTCTCAAGCTCTGAGATAATTCCTTAGCCTGACATCCTTTATTTGGGTATTGGAACCTGTTGAATGTTTATCACTCCTCTGCCTTAATCCATAAACAGAGCTATTCTTTCTTTGTTTTTTTTTCTTTTCTTTGCTTTTCTTTTTTCTTTGTATACTGTAGTTTGCAGCATTACTCTTTGGATGAGGTATGATACTTAAATGGAGCCTGTTTTGATATTGACTCCAATTTTTGGAGATGAGTTGATAACGAGCCATTGGATGAATACCCGTAGCTTTTTAGCTTTTTTGTTTTGAGCATATGGGCGTGTAACTGAAGGTTATGTAGCATTAACATGAATTGATGGTGGAAGGATTTGTGAAAAGAGGTTTGCTCAAATACATCCAGACATATTGCAATATGACATATCGGAAGTTTAGCCATTTAGTTTGAGTCATATTCCAATGATCCAAACTGATTATATTTATATGCAAACCAGACTGACCCAACCCAAGTTGGGTTCAGGTCAGTTCAAGTTGTCAAGATGCTGAGGATGGGTTCAGGTTAAAACCCGCTAACCCGATCTGAATTTAGGTTGGGTTCAGGTTTGGGCAAATTTGGGTTGGGTTAGATCAGGTTTGGGAATAATCACATGTATTTGGGTCGGCTTGGGTCAAGTATAGACAATCTCGGGTTAAAATTTGAGTTGGGTCAAGTTGTAGGTTGTGTCCTCTTGAGGTTGAGTTGGGGCCACGGCTAGAGTCCTGGCACATGACATTGTAATGTCTGGATGTATCTGAGCAAACCTCTTACGAAAATACACAACTTCAGAAATTGGTATTCCAGCCCTGCATTAGCATAATCATCCAGATAGTGCTTCAGTAGACCAGATTGGGCTTGGGTCCTCATGTACCCTTGTCTCGACCTGCCTAAGTTTGTGTTGCCATTTTTAAGTGCCCAGATCTGATTGCATTCAGGTATTCATTGGTCTTATGCCCTTAGATGTTGGGTCTGGAATTGGGGTCGTCTATCCAATTGGAGGAATTGCTTAATCAATAAAAACCTCCCCAGAGATTTGCTTGTCGCCCAAACCATTCAGCAGACCTGGACAGGATGGACAACAAAAGTCAGGCCATTTGAAAACTCATGTGGGGCCACATGGTATGCATTTAGAGGTTTTAAGGATGATTTGACATTGTTCCCTATGGTGTACCCCACCGGAGTCTTGGATTGGCCACACTTTTGGGCTCTACAATGGGTGGACGGGGTGGATCAGATGCACATATCATGTGGGTCCCACAACCAGCAATTGTGGTGGTACCTGTATGATGTGAATGCATCGCTACATGCACAATGGATGTGTCAGCTGCATCTTGCTGGGCCCCACAAACAATGAGGGTTTAATGCGTGGCAATCCACTCAAAACTTTACATGTGATGCGGCAGGCTGGATTTTGGGCTCTTGGCACATCTGATGGATGGGGTGGATGTCAGGCATTGCATCATGGATCCCACAGAGCTTGACGTGAGCTCCACATAAGAATTAGTATGTACACATGGTAGTGATGAGGTAGTAAGGCCAACGGGAGATGGGATTACAGGATTTGCATAAGGTGGATATGCACATTGACAAAATGTTATGCATGTTTTTTTGGGTTATTCAAACACTTAACTCCCAACAAAATCTCTCGTATTTGAAGAAACTAGCCAACTTGGTCCTTTCTATGCCATTGTTTTGCTTCTTAAATTGTCCATCTGTTTGAAGAATTTTCAGATTGGCCTGTTTAGGTTTTTGGGTCATTGATCGCAGTTCACCCATGAAGGGGTGAATCTCAAAATACCATGTTCTGGAGCGCTGAGCCATTGAACCTACTTGTAGAAATCGAGCATCGGTCAGGATCTTGTGATTCCTCATGGAAAAAGAGATGAATTATCAAAATTAGGGGGAGTAAATCATCTCCTTTAAGTTGTACTACGAAAATTCAAAAGCAGAAATTTAACTGGCAACGAATAGACAAGTAAAAAGGTTACTTTACAACCCAAAGCTTCTAGCAATTGGGACATACTAAAGTGAAAGCAGATCGGAGTTGGCAATAGACAGTTTTAGGGAAAGCCCTAGCCCAAAGCATTTATGCAAATGGCCAAGACTTTTAAGCCCAAACCTAACCAGTGACCTATCATCCACTTTAAACTCATTGAACCCAGGGCTGAACTGACAATCCTAACTAGGAGATATTTCTGAAGCATGGTCCCAGTCCATCCCTTGCTGGTGGACTCAACAGACCAATGGCTTGGATTCTTAAACCATGAACTCCACCTGTTCAAAATGAGAAACATGCTAGCAGTCATCTCCGTGTCCTTTAATAAAGCATGAAATAGTTCCTATTTAGTCTATTGGCTGATGCACATTGATGGGCCATAGGACAGTAGTGATTTATCTCACAATTGCCAATCAAAGAGACTGCTAAAACAAGAATCAGACAATAGGCTACATTCAATTTGCGACTCTAATAGGTGAACTTCAACCTTCAATCATTCCCAAAATGTAGCCAGCAGGGTGAAGAAGTTGGGATCCGAATCAGAGGGGTAACATCCAACTAACTTTTGGGATCCGAATCAGAGGGGTTATATCCAACTAACTTTGGTGCCATTCAGAAACAAGGAAAAGAAAACCTAGGATGATCTGGCAGTTGGAGAGATGATACGCAGGCAGTTGGAAGTTGCTTAGAAATTACATACAAGGCATACTCGTCATTCGATTCTAAATGTCCAGACTGCAGAGTATGGGTCCCATTTTAGATGTATCATTATCCAAAGGGTTATATATATATATATATATATATATATATATATATATATGGGAAAAGGTACTATGCGCTCGAGCGTAAAGCGGTCGTCCGTGAGGTCAAGCTGGGTGGGGCCCACCGTGATGCCTTTCAAACATCAACACCGTCCACAAGATGCACCATTCCATGGTGGGCCTGGACGGCCCAAAATCAGGTCAATCCGTGACTCAAGTGGGCCACACCATTTAAAACCATAAGTATACATGTCAAAAACATATACATACACTGGTGGGACCCACCTGAGTTTTCATACTTGGTCTGAACCCTCATTCGATTGGGACACACATAATGGATGGACTGGATTTGCAAACATCTCGCCCTCAAAAATAGTTAGAATGTTTTAATGGGTCAGCCCTCTGCACTTCTGTAGATGTGGCCCACCAAAGTCACGGATTACACTTGTTTTGGGCCATGGCCCACCATGGAATGGTGCATCTGGTGGATGGTGTTGATGTTCGAAAGGCATCACGGTACCCAGCTATATATAGCGCATATATATATTTCCCTATATATATATATATATATATATATAGAGAGAGAGAGAGAGAGAGAGGGAGAGAGAGAGAGTAATGGTCTCCTGCGAACCATCCCGCAGGCTACCTTGGTGCGGTCCAATTTCCACTGCAGGATACCAAGTTCTGTGGACCCCACTATTATGTATGTGTTGCATCTACAACATTCATCCATTTGGAGATATTATTTTAAGCCATGAGCCAGATAATAAGGCAGATCCAAAGCTTTAGTGGACCCCACCAAAGAAAACAGTGGGAAGATTGATGCCCACCGTTGAAACCTTTCTAAGGCCCACCATGATGTTTTTTCGAAATCCAACTTATGGTGTGTTCAACAATTTAGTCAGTTTAATTTGTGCTTGATGCATACCACATGTACAATTTATGAATGCCTCTGTATCAAGTGTCATACACTGCCAGAGTATCTATTGAATAAACTCCCCATTTTATTTTATTTTTCTAAAAAAGGGCATATCAACCTCTCTCAGCATAGTCTAATGTTCTAAAGATAGCATGCCGTGACAAGGGAAACCCTTTCAAATAACATTTTTCACATGCTACAACCAACCATTTTGGTGATAGAAAGAGAGAACATGTAGAGTGGGAGAGGATGTGATAGCAGAACTGGGTTCAAAGGCGACAAGCTTATTGCCTTCTTTGTTTGGCTCGTTTCCATGTATGCTTACCTTTGATCTTCCACTTTGCAACCCCAACAGATTGATGCTGTTCTTCAATGTCTCGAACCTTGCGTTTCCTGAACATTTGGGAGCAAACTCGATTACCACCAGATCATGAAAAATAAATGAATAAATAAATAAATTTAATGGCCCATGAGATTGTGGTTCGATATTGGTTTAGTAATAGAACCAGTAAAAGGTACTAGAAAGCACTGCCAATAACAACCCCACGTGCCTAAACCTAGAAGGTATGGATATCCAGACCATTCATCAGGGTGGCCTAGTGGTGCATCTCCCTAGCCCAAAAAACAGGCTGGTACACTTGGCTTGGGCAACTTGTTTACGGAAAAATGGCCAGCTAAAAAAGTACACCAATCTCCACATCCAGCATAATGCGTGGCCCACCTGGTGAGCGAACTGGCCTGATTTACATGTCACTGGTATGGCAAGTTGGAGTGCTCGTGTGTGGCAAATTGCACATGGGTGCTTTGAAGTTGCATTTCACAGAAATGGAATGCTTTCTGCAACTGCACATCTACGTGTGCCAAGCCCAATCGCACCACACAGGCTGACATGACACATGGAACACATGCAAGATCAGGTCCAGCCACATGACACATGGAACACATGCAAGATCAGGTCCAGCCATCAAGCATACATGGCTGCTTCACACATCAACTGGACCACACTTGCAGGAGAATGGCTGGTAAAGAGAAATGGATAGCCAATTGCCCACATTCAACATATATGTGTGGACCAGCCTGATTTACGATGCATTCACCATGGGGCCCACCCAAGGAAAGTCCCAGATCTTTTTTACGTGTGCCATATCAGCATGTTTCAGGCACTTTCGTGATTGGCACGTCCAAGATGCCATGGCCGCAAGTGGCACTCCCCTTCCACATAAAGATCACAATGTTGCACCTGTAGTCTCCAAGGGAACGATCAGAGAGCAGTTCGTCGGCAAGTGTTGGCTTCCTCTCCTTCTTAGTAAGCCTGCCTGAGAAGAAATCTGATGCAGATTCGATAACTGTGCCCACCTGAATGAACATTATTAACCCATTAATTTTGGCCATTTTTTCTTCCATCGCAGTAGTACAAAGACATGCAAACTAACCTGGAAATACTTAGGAAGTGCCTTGGAATCACCCTTTTTGTAATGCCTCTTTGGATCAATAACACTTCTCATCTGCAGCAAAATTTACACACCATCAAGACCCTACACAAGTAAATGCAGACAAACAAACAAATGCGTATTTGCGCAACAAAAAATCGCAGTTAATCATCATCTGCATCTTGTTTTTTTTTTCTTTTTTTATAACTGCAATCATCATCCTCGTTATCATCATAGCCTTGTCCCGGCTATTTGGTCGGCTTTATAGATCTTTTTCCGACCAATTATCCCTATATATAAGCAACCTTGGTTTCAGATCTTATTAATGGCTCTCCCCATGGGTGTTTTTTCCCAGGTGTAATGGGGTATTATAAAACAGGATCCATTGCCCCTTTTGTTGTTCTTTTTGTTAGCTGAAGCCTTGTCAAGAACATACAGAATGCAGTGCAAAGTGCAAACAGTTCTTACTAATGGGCAGTTTAATATCTGATACATGGTAATTTTCAGGGGGGAAATCTGATACATGATATTAATTCCT
Source organism: Magnolia changhungtana (assembly GCA_030180095.1). NCBI lineage: Eukaryota > Viridiplantae > Streptophyta > Magnoliopsida > Magnoliales > Magnoliaceae > Magnolia > Magnolia changhungtana. Next base: position 2,980,435 of record JASAUF010000198.1, on the reverse strand, counting down.
TTTGAGGGCCCACCACAACATCTTGCTATTGTGGTCCTTGCGTGTCGCCCTTGTATTGCAAACTGCACGGACATAGCGGACCCCTACCTAAAAAAAGGCCTTATGAATGGGATGAGGATCAGAAAAGGGAGGTTAATGTCTCACATGTTCAATATGCTGATGATATTCTTCTATTTGGGGATGGGTCACGGAGTGAAATTCGAATTTTCAGAGATACTGCCATGTTTTGAAATTGTCGTGAGTCCCCAAAAGCAGTGTGATCGGGATAAATACGGAAATCCAATCTCATTCGATCTTTGGCGCCGAAGATTCAGTGCAGGGTGGACATCCTTCTGATCAAGCTTATTAGAGTCCTTGGTTTTGCTTGCTACCCAGGGCTGGGAATGTGGGATGCGCTTCTCAAGAAATTTTCTAGACAGCTTGCTTCTCAAGAAATTTTCTACATGGCTTGCTTCCTATAAGGGTAAGCTGTTACCCTTGGGTGGGAAGATCACATTGATTAAATCAGTCCTTGACAAATTATTAAATGATCTCGGTCCTCAAACGTCCGGTCATAGCTGTGGCCATGATCGAAGCGTTAAGAAATTCTTGTGGAGAGCTAGTAAAGAGGTCCACAGATTTCACCTGCTGGCTTGGGAGGAGGTTTTTAAGCACATTAGGGCTGGGGGTTTGGGCATTCTTAATATCAGAGGCTCGTTAGATGGACAGTCCCGATTGACATACCACCCTGCCACATGCACTGCAAAGAGATGGCTCTACGGCATAATTTCCAGATAATTTCAGCAATTTGAAAAACTGTGCAATTTTTTACCCCTAGATACAGGTACTGTGCTCAAATATATAATTGTGAGGGTAATAGTCAAGTGATGATCAGTTCCACCCAAGGTATTCCATAACGGTAACGGTGACCGTAACGGCTACTGTCATTACCATTATGATACTGGCCATAACAGCCATTACAGCTTCTTCTTCTTCTTTTTAACAAACCTATTTCATTACGGGACCATTCCAAGTCGATTTTTCTGTGAAGGCTGTTTTGACCCCGTAATGCGTAATGGTTACCATCTGCCATTATGTAACCGTTCTGGAATACCTTACTTCCACCTTGGATGGCCATCACTATTTATTATAAAGCATAATATTAATGTTTTTTTTCCTTTTTGAAAGGTAGCAAAACTTTAATAAGAGAACACAACTTACTAAAAACTAGGACGAGAAAAGAAAATTATGGCCCAAACAAGGAAACAAGATTACAAGCATCTACGACATTGAAACCAGAAACCCATCTAACCACTTGAAGCTTGATCTTTCTTACAACCTTGGCCACCGAACCGCTCCTGTTTCGGAAACAATGACTATTTTGTTCCCCCCAAATGGCCCAAAGAGCCGCCATCAAGATTAGCTGCCAAACCACTTTTCCTTCCTTCCAATTCTACCATCATGCCATGCCGAGTTTCGATCGACCCCGACATTACCCAAGGCAATGTTGAAAAGAGCAATGACACTCCCTACACCTTTCTAGCAAAAGAGCAGGAGAGAAATTGGTGAACGATCAATTCAGCATCATTTATACACATCACACAGATGTTGGGAAGAAACATGGACCTTATAAGGATATCAACGGCAAGCACCCTTTCTACCCACCAAACAAGAAAACACTACTACCCTGGGAGGGGCGCCATAGAGCAAAAAGAAGTAATTATGTATCCTCTTCTCCTCCGACATGGCTTCTGAAGCAGCTTGTCGAATGAACAAACTGAGAACTGACCAAACTTGTGAGCATGCCACACCAACGTGTCCCTATCACCCCAGTTGGGATTACAACATGGGAGGTAGTCCAGGAGTCTTATAAAGTTGTCCACTTCCTCATAGAAGAGATCCCTACTGTATGGGAGAGACCAAACCACAACATCTCCACTCAAGAAAAAAAACAAGCTATTGTCATATTCCTTTCTGGAGAAAGGTGAGCTGACCTCAGGAACTCCACCTAAAGCAGTCTTCCTCCGCACCATGCATCCTCCCAAAAGCGAATGCACGTACCATCACCAAGTAAAACAACACGCACTCTTTAAACCTAGGAACCACCAAGAAGACTGCTTTCCACAAGCCTGACACCTTATAATGAGAAGAATCCTTGACCCTCCATCCCCCATCTTGAGTCCCATGCTAGCAATTACTTCCCTCCACGTTCTCCCTTTGGCTAACCTCCACAATCATTTCCTTAGCAACACCAAATTCATAGTATCCAAAACCTGTATTCCTACTCCCCCCTTGTCAATAGGCTTACAAACCTCTTCCCATTTTAGACGATGAAATTCCTATTTTTCCTCTACCCTGCTCCATAAGAAATCGTGCCTTGATTTTTACAACCTATCCAGGACAGATTGTGGGCATGTAAAGAGAGACATGAAGTAGAGGGGAATGTTCGAAAAGGCCGCTTTGATTAATGTCAACTCACCACCCAAAGAAAGATGTTGCCTTTTTCCATCTTGAAAGCTTTCCTTCCAACTTTTTCTATCCAATAGGATTTTAGAGGGGGGGAAAACAGATGGAAATTTCTAACCAATAAGAGGTGTGGCATGGCATGGAGAAAAACAAGGAAAGAGAAAGGTGGAGAGAGTGCTTACATGTGTCTCCTCTCATCCCCTCATAGCGGTCCCGAGTCACAATAACTGGCAATTTCTAAAAATTCTAGCAATATGGTCAATGTCCATGGGTATATAAAACCATCAAATCATAGTTCTCTGAATAAGGATCAATCTAGAATAAGTTTGAGCACAAACGGACACCCGAATTGGGTCCAAACATTTCGATCTCACCATGTCGCCTACGGTGCGTATTGAATGGTGGATCATTTTGAGGATTGTGAGTTGATCCATACCTTTCTTTCCTTTGAACATGTTTGGTATTTGTTAATGTGTCTAGTGACATGATTTAATCCAATTTGTGGCTTTGATTAACCGTTGACTGTTGAGAGCCATGTTTTTACACTTTCCATGTGGGGTATATTTGGCAGCGGTTTTTTTGCCGTCCTCAGGTTTTTGTGTTGGATATTCATGTTAAATCTCTTGGGCACATCATGTACATCATATTGGAAGGCCTGGATTCAATGTGGCCATGATCAGATGTGTGGATCTAAGAGATGCTTTTATAACCACATATTTTGGAACATGGACACGATGCGTGCATCAAGTGCACATATTCGGCTCTTTGGAAAGCTTGCAGAGAGAGGAATTGAATGGACGGCTTGAATCACGCAATCAATGGGCCACATGGGGCCCTCATCCATGTCAGCCCCCTATGGGGTTTTGTCTGTACGGATGTTTGAATGGGATGAGGGGAGAGTGCTTATGCACTCTGTCCCCCCTCTCCATGTTTTTCTCCATGCCATGTCACACCTCCTATCCTATTGGTTAGAAATTTCCTTCTGTTTTTTTTTTTTTTTTCCTACAGTCCTATTGACTAGAAGATCATTCTTTAAAGAATTTGGGTTTTAGAAGGTTATAAAAATCTGAAATTTCTAAAAGCATAATGGGCCCACATCTCTACGTGATCCATTCCGTCTATCGTGTATATACGATTGATACCGTTCAAATCAATTCAGCGGCACGCTAATTGGAGCATGTGACCACTGGGGGCGTGGCCCACTATTTCATGATGAGAATTGAACCCCACACTCGTTGGACCACTGGATCAACTTGTGGGGCCCACGTTTTGGGCAGTATATAGACCGGCATGTAGACTGTTGATGCAAGAATCTAGAACACCTTCCACTGCGCCTTGGTCCACCACACCCTAGTCCTGCACAAAGCGGTTACCCTGGCTCAAACAGGGGACCCTCCGATGCCAAAGTCAGGCTAGGGAAACTGGGTCTAAGTTATGTAGAGTAGATGGGAGGTGCGAGATATTGCGTACCTATTGCAATGGGTTTCTCTAGTATTTATACCTGTGAGACGAAGGGATCATGGCCATCAATCTCAGCACGATTTACTCAATTAAGAGGATGTTGCGCGTGCGGAGATATCGGCCGTTATCTTTGGATCATGCGCCAGATCAATCTCCCGTATGCCTTAATAGGGCGTATCCACGGGCGTGATCTTCGGCCCCGTTCATACTTGGGTTAATCCCACAACTTGGTTCCCCGAGCTCGTGATCGAACTAACCTTATCCAGACTCGGATTCAATCTGTCTGGGTTTACGATCGGATCCCATTAGTCGGAGTACGGCGGTCAGAGTCCGTTGGACATGCCTGTTCTGGGTTTAGTTCTCGTCCTCTAGATCGAGGATGACTCGGCCGATCCGAGGTCGTAGGTCTTCGGAGAGATCCAGACGAAAGCTTGGCTCGACCGATCCAGGGCCGTAGGTCTTTGGGCGTCGGTTCTTCCCGGCTCGGTTTGCTAGGTCTGCTCACATTTTCCTATAACAGAAGCCCCCTACTCTCTTAGTTCGAGCTCGGACTCAAAGAGTAAATACATCGGAAAATGAAGCATCGTTTCCGCTCATGATAACGGGTCGGGGTAATCGAAGCGTAACCATCGCAATGATTACGCTTCAAGATACGTGCATGGTACAACGGCTGCAGTCTTTCGACTTCTGATCTCTAGATGAGGGACGCGTGGCAGGCAGTTACAGATTGCAATCAATGGAGCAAGCGAAACGATGTCGCGTGCTCATAGGGGGAAAGCGAGGGGTCGCATGTGCCATAAATCGCATTTAATGCTAATGGCACTTGAACCCGAGCACATGGGCCTGAGCGTATCGCTTCCCTCCACATGCCCCAATAGGCTTGGGACCGAGCCGTTCCAACTTCGGGGACAGCTGTATGCAATGATGGCATTTCGGCTGGCGTAGACTATATAAACCCTTCCAAGCTTTCACTTGAAGTTTCCTGCATTTGAACTTTCGCTTCTCTGCTCTTCATTTCCTCTGCCCTTCTCAAATCGCACTCTGCCGGGAAAGGGTTTTTTCTGTCGGATAAAGGGATTCCGTCAGCCGAAGAAGAGGTCTTGCTTGGAAGAAGTCGCCGAAGTAGAGAGAATTTCTGCCGGAGTAAATCGCCTAAAGCGTTGTGAGTCCTCCACTGCTTTAGCTCTTTCTTCTATTATGTCGAATAATTCGAACGAAGTCCAAGGGGTCCGAGGGACGTATGTAGACTCCGAGCTGGAGGCCTCAAGCTCGGAGCTCGGGGACTCCGAGGGTCCCCTGGAAACTATACCGCTATGCCCCCGACTAAGAAGACTGCGGGCCCACAAGCCAAGAGTCGAGGCGCGAGGCCGAAGAAGGCATCTTAGCACCCGGCGGGAAGGTCCAAAGCCGGTCCTTCAGAAGGTAGACCCAAAGCGGCAGTCCCCGGGGGCTCGGTTTTGATTGAGTCTCAGATGGCTCAGATCCACACCAACTGCCAAATTCCTGACTCAGTGCATATCCGAGCTCCCTCTCCTCTGGATCATCCGGGTCCCCCTGCTGATGGGGAGATTGCCATATTCGTCTGCGCCCTTCAATGTGGACTTTAATTTTCCATCCATCCGTTTGTGCGTCTGGTAACCGCACAACTGAAGCTGGCGTTGGGCGATGCAGGACATGAAAATTAAATATGATATGCGAGATTTCAGGCTTAAGATCACGTTAGTTCAGAAACAATTACACAAATTCCATATCCGACATGAAAGTCCAAACATTCAATTAAGGGGAATCTATGCGGGTCCAGGCCTACACATGATAGGGCTGGATCAATAAAATTATGAACCAAACAATACTCAAAGATAAGAAATAATCATCCACACATGCATAGTAATCAGTCCCTAATCCAAGAGATTCAGAAATTCCAATTCGGGGAACCCTAGGGTAAGAAAATGGGCATAAAATTGGAGATTTGAATAATTTAGGGTTAGGTTTAGGGATTTTGGGTGAAAGCGGAGTGAAAGAGAGAAGAGAGACAAACCAGAGAAGTACCGCACGCGTGGACAACAACAATGGCTCAGACGCACGTGCGTGTAATCCCGGCTGCACGTGTGTGGGGCCCACTATTCAGAAAAAGGTCACATAGGCCCTTGTTGGCCAGAGATGGACTCCAAAACCCTCAAATCTCAGCTCGATCCGATGTACGATTTGTGCGTGGTACTCCGCCGAAGTTTCAGCCCTCCTGTAGGGCCAAATTCTGAAATTTTGTTGTGGGGAGGAGAATTGCTGCAATAGATGATTGATTCTAAGTGTAGATGATGGGGTGAGATGAGAAGAAGGGATGGTAGAAGATGGGTAATAGAGATGGCGATGGATGTGAGCGAATTGGGATAGATGTGGCTTCGCACCACGGTAGTTAACACTTCGATGAAGGGAAGGCTTCACACCCAATTAGGCTTCACAACTCAAAGAGTAGGAAAACACAGAATTTTTATTAATCTTCAATGAATGAAAAATAGCTACAAGGGGTGCCTATTTATAAGAAAACCCTATACCCCAAAACTCACGCCATGTGCACAACCTATTACTTGGCGATGAAGTAAACCAAAATAAAAACTAATCAAAGAAATCTAAAGCGTCCATGATGTTCTAAATAACATTAATAAGCAAAACCTAAAATATGAAATCAATCTGACTAGTGAGCCACGATCATGAGATCCCATGATGGGCTTTTCGTGACAATCGGGCCCACTCTTTAAATCAAAACTTCGTCTTCTAACTAGCAGGCCCTCCGTGGACGTCGTCATCGAGCTAGATCGACGGTGGGGCCCTCCCTCTCCTTCCGTACATGCGTAGGGGGCAGCGTGCGTGCGCATGTGCGCGTGATGTCCCCATCATCGAGCCAGTTTGCTCCAAACGCTTGGCGAATCTTAGTTTCTACCTTCATTCTTTGGCATCGGGTGAAGAATCAGCACCTGACGCAGGACGAGTTTCTGTACTTATACATGGCCAAATACGACAAGTCTGAACCGGCCTGGTATTATATTTTGGCCAGACCCCAGTGTACCCCGGGTCTTATAACCCGACTTCCTTCTTGCAACAAAGATTGGAAAGATAAGTGGTTCTGGGCCTCAAGGGAATGGGAAGCACCTGCCGCTGAGCTCGATAGCCTGCGAGTCCAAGTTCCCACAAAATTCTCCAATCCATGTTGAACATCTTTTTATTCTGTGTCGCAACTTTACGTCTGACTCATCTTTCCGTGTCCTAATTTGTCTTCTGCCTCTGCTTGTAGTCCAACCGAAAGGGCTCACCGATCTTACTCCTCTCCACCAAGCCCAGGTGGCTAGAGTTTGGGTGCTCGGTGAAGAACATCGCATTTGGCACGACCTCATTAGTGGGGATAACCTCATGTCATCAGGCTTCTGCAGATTTTTGCCTCATCCTTTTGCTCTGGGTAAGCGGGGTAGGCGTTATGATTGTCTGAGGATTCCTTCGTAGATTTTGCTTAGACTAACTCCCTTCTTCTTTTGGGCAGGAATGGCTAAAGCATCTAGCTCTAAGAGGAAGAGGACAACCGTAGTACGCCCTCCAATAAGTGTGGTCCTGGCTGCCGAGCCGACGACGAAGGTGACGGCCAAAAGGAAGAAGGCTCCTGTTGCAAAGCCTGCCTCGGCTGAAGCCTGCCCCAGCCAAAGCTAAGCCAGCACAAGCCCTCAAAGCCCCAGCCAAAGCCGAGCCCATAACCATTCCGACTCCAACTCCTGAGGGGCAACCCTCTGAGGCTCCCCTTGCAATTCCTGCTTGCCCTCCTGGGATCAGTAGAGAAGTTGTTGCAGAGACTCCCAACGCTTATTTCTCTCACCATGGGGGAGATTCCGAGGCCCCTGCTCGCTCTGCCGCCCGTCTTACAGCCGCCAAGGTCGATTTCCTGCCCGGTAAAACTGATGCCTTGGTCGGGTATACTGTCACGCCCAAGGTTGAGGCTCAAGCCTCCGAGGCTAGCGGGGTGGGGAGGATAGCTGAGCCTACCCCTCCAGAGACTTTTCCTACCGGCTACCACACGCCGCTGCTGAACGAGTGGGCGGCCAAACACGTGCCCGAGTCATCCATTGCCAGCACCCTCTCCCGCGCTTATGACTCGTTCATGAATGATTACGCCTCGGTCTGCTATCAGTCGTTGCTGATGTTCGTGGCAGTCAAAGACAGGCTGAGAGAGATAAGTCGGCTTGAAGCGGACAAGGCCGAGCTCGAGAAGCTCTTAGAAGCTTTAGCTAGCAAGCGGGAGGAGCTGAAGAGGCTTGTGGAGGAAGGTCGGGCGAGGGAGCTAACGCTCCAAGGTGAGGTCAACTAACTCCAAGCTCGCTTGGATGTAGCTGAGCCCGAGCTCGCGCATCTGCAAGGTGTTGTTGAGCGCATGGAGGCTTCTGTCGAGCGTGTAGAGGCGGACAATGCATAGCTCTTGGATAACCTCGGGAGGGCGAAGCGTGAAGCTGCCGAGGGGCTGACCCAGCAGAGGGTTGTCCTTGAGGCTTGGGCTGCTGCTGAACTGGACAAGCAACAAGCGGAGCTCGAGGGTTTGGCGGCCTCTCGGGCTGTTGCAGCAGTGGAGTACAAGGAATCTTCGGAGAGATCCGGAGAATTGGATAAATTGTATCTCCACGCCTACAACACTGCTTACGATGCATGCCTTGCCGACGTCTGAGAGTTACACCCTGACATCAACCTCAATCCTCTGGTTGTGGATGGGGCCGAGGAGGCTGAAGCAGCTTCGACCAATGCGCGAGAGGCCGGAGACACCCCAGCTACCGCTGAAAAGGCCTCCGACGCTCAACCCCCTAGCTCAGCAGCTAGCCCCTCTACTCGGAGGGAATGAAACATTTTTACTTCTTTTTTTTTTTTTTACAATAGATATTTAGATGATGATTTTTTACTTTTTAATCTGTGATTGATTTTTTTTTTGCAGAGTTTGTAGAATGACAAGCCGACCTCTTCTTTAAGGGGTCGACTCATCGAAGGATATCATTTCTGCACATGAGAAATGGTCCTTCGTAGCGTACTCGGATGTTGTGGCGATCGTTTAGTAGATAATCTGAAGTAGTAAGTAGACAATTCTTTATTAAAGTAGAAAGTAGACAATCTGAAGTCGACACAGCAAGTCGAGCCGGCCCATACATTGCTTTACCCTTAGGGGTAGTAGATCTTCAGATGCTCGGCATTCCAGGGGCGGGGTAGTAATCGTCCCTCCAAATCCTCTAGGCGGTAAGATCCTGGCTTTGCCGAGCCGACTACCCGGTAGGGTCCCTCCCAGTTCGGGCCCAGGGACCCTACTCCGGGTTCCGTAGTGTTCTGGAAGACGCGACGAAGGACCAAGTCTCCTTGTCCGAACCACCTTGTTCGGACTCTGGAGTTGTAAAAACGGGCGACTGGCTGATGCTGAGCTACGACTCTGAGTTTGGCGATGTCCCATGCTTCCTCAATCAAGTAGAGGTTTGCCACAACTTGCTCGGCATTTTAGTCCTCCTGATAGTTCCTTACTCGCACAGTGGGGAGGCCTACCTCGACAGGGACGACTGCCTCCGAGCCAGAAGTCAGAGAGAAGGGGGTTTCTCCCGTGGATGACTAAGTCGTGGTCCTGTAGGCCCAGAGGACAAACGGGAGCTCGTCGGCCCAGTTATCCTTGGCCTTCTTGAACTTCGTCTTGAGATGGTGTTTGATGACATTATTCACTACTTCCACCTGCCCATTGGACTGAGGATAACGAGGTGAAGAGTAAGCATTTGTGATGCCGAGCCCCCGACACATGCCTCAGAATTTGTCGTTGTCGAACTGCTTCCCGTTGTCGGACACGATAGTGAGAGGGATTCCGAACCAACAGATGATGTTCTTCCACACCAAATCTGTTACCTTCTGCTTAGTAATTTTCGCCACTGGCTCAACCTCAGCCCACTTGGTAAAGTAATCGACCGCCACAATCGCGAATTTAGTCTGTCCCTTCCCAGGAAGTAGTGGTCCGATGATGTCGATTCCCCACTGAGCGAATGGCCAAGGCCAACTCAAAGGGGTCAGCTCTTCAGCAGGCTGCCTCGGCACTGCAGCAAACCTCTGACATTTATCACACCTTTGCACTAAGTTTTTTGAATCTTCTCGGATTGTTGACCAAAAGTACCCCTGACGTAGTATCTTTTGAGCCAAGGCCCGACCTTCGGAGTGGTTTCCGCAAATCCCTTCGTGGACTTCTCGGATCACATAATCGGCTTCGTCAGGTCGGAGACACCTGAGGTACGGTTGAGAGTACCCTTTCTTATATAATGTGTAACTCATCATGACGTATCGTGCTGCTCTGACTTTCAGACGTCAAGCCTCCAACCTATCCTGCGGGACCTCGCCAACAGTGAGATACTTTGTGATTGGATCCATCCAGCTCGGGGTCATCTGTACTAAATTGATCATCTCTTGGTCGGCCCGATCCACTTGGTCAATGCTCGGGTTATCTAGGAATTCCACGGGGACAATCCTAGGGATCTTCCCTTCAGTAGTTGAGGCCAGCTTTGCAAGTACATCGGCCCACAAGTTCTCGGCCCTCGGGATCTAGCTGATGGCGCAATCCCTGAATTTCGCCGTCAGCCTCCGAGCTTCGACCAAGTATGCAATCATCCTCGCCTCCTTGGCCTCATACTCTGCCGATATGTGGTTGACAACGAGCTGGAAGTCGCACCGCACATCGATGAGCTGGACCCCCAGACTAGAGGCTAATTTGAGTCCAGCCAGTAAAGCTTCGTACTCCGCCTCATTGTTGGAGGCCTTGAAGCCTAGTCTGATAGCGTACTGGATGGTGGTCGAGTCAGGTACAACTAGGACGACCCCTGCCCCAGGTCGCTTCGAGTTAGACGACCCATCCACAAATAGGGTCCACCTATCACGTTCTACTTCTGATTTAGCCTCCTCGGGAGGAGGTAGCAATAGGGGGGCAACCGTCGCCGTTTCTAGGTTATCCGATGTCTCCAGGTTCGTATCTCCGATTTCACTACTCGGAACGGTAAACTTAGCTATGAAGTCGGCCACAGCTTGGCCTTTGATCGCAGTCCTCGGCCGGTACTGAATGTCAAATTCTCCGAGTTCTATCGCCCACTTGATAAGCTGCCAGGACACCTCAGGCTTCTGGAGGACTTGTCACAGAGGAGAATCTGTGAGGACAATGATGGAATGCGCCTGAAAATACGAACGCAACCTCCGAGCAGAGACGACTAGGCTGAGGGCTAACTTCTCCATGCTCGAATATCTGGTCTTGGCCGGGACCATTGCTTTGCTCGTGTAGTAGACTGAATGTTGTTTACCTCCCACTTCTTGGATGAGCGTTTAGCTGACAGCTAAGGCGGACACCGCCAAATAGAGGAACAGAGGCTCGCCCTCCTCGGGTTTGGACAGAAGAGGAGGCGACCCCAAATACTGCTTCAGTTGTTGCAACGCTTGCTCACAATCCGGGGTCCATTCCGCTTTCTTGTGACTCTTCAATGGTTGAAAGAATGGGAGGCACTTATTAGTGGCTCTGGATATGAACCGTCCGAGCGCCGCCACTCGTCCAGTGAGGCATTGAATCTCCTTCATCGTCTGAGGCGAGCTCATGTCGAGCAGAGCTTTGATCTTGTCGGGGTTTGCTTCGATGCCCCTTTGGTTGACCTGGAACCCAAGGAACTTGCCAGAACCCACACTGAAGGCACATTTAGAGGGGTTCAACTTCATGCGATACTCTCGGAGGATCGAGAAAGTTTCTCCAAGATCTACAACATGATCGAACACTCTAACTCTTTTGACAAGCATGTCATCAACGTAGACCTCCATGGTCCGACCGATCAATCGGATGAACATCTGATTCACCAGTCTCTGGTAAATCGCCCCAGCATTCTTCAAGCCAAAGGGCATGACCCGATAACAGTAGAGTCCATTGTCCGTGACAAAGGTCGTCTTCTACCTGTCTGGGGGGTGCATGGCTATCTGGTTGTATCCGGAGTACGCGTCAAGGAAAGTGAGAAGCTCGTGCCCGGCCGTGCTATCAACCAGTTGGTCTATCCGAGGCAGGGGAAAGCTGTCCTTGGGACATGCTTTGTTCACGTTCGAGTAGTCCACGCAGACCCGCCACTTTCCATTGGCCTTCTTCACGAGGACCACATTTGCGATCCAGTCCGAGTAGTGGACTTCTTCAATGAAGCCCGCGCTGAGGAGCTTCGACACCTCTTCAGCGATAGCTGCGTACCTTTCGGGCTCGAATGCCCTCCTCTTCTGCTTCACCGGTTTGTGTTCGGGGTCCACATTCAGCCTGTGAAGCATGATTTCAGAAGGGATTCCTACCATGTCTTCGTGCGACCATGTGAAGACATCCTTATTATGCTCTCTGAGGAATTTCAGCATCTATGCTTGTTGCTCAGAATTCAGCAGCGATCCGAGCTGAACTGTTCTGCTTGGGTCGGCCTCCTCGAGCAGGACGATTACTAATTTTTCTGGGAGTGGATCCTCCGCAGGATCCCAAGGGTCGAGCACGTTAATCGCTAGGGCTTACTTTGCTAAGCCCTTCCTTACTGCCACCGAGTAGCATCTGCGCGCCTCGTGCTGATCTCCTCGAACATACCTGACTCCTTCGGCGGGGAATTTCATCATTAGGTGGTAGGTGGATACGACTGCCCTCATTGCATTAAGGGACGGTCATCCTAGAATGACGTTGTGCACCGACAGCACATTCACCACCAGAAAGTCTACTAGCAGAGTCACCTGACTCTGCCCTTCTCCCGCTGTAACTGGGAGGGAGATGGCGCCCTCGGAGATCACCATATCTTCGACAAATCCGTGCAGTGGAGTCTTCACAGGTCGGAGGCATGACCTGTTATGCCCATCTTGTCAAACGCCTGGGAGTAGAGTATGTCAGCTGAGCTCCCGGTGTCGACTAAGATTCGGTAGATTTTGTGATTAGCGATCTGCATTGCCACTACCAAGGCATCGTCGTGCGGGTGTTGGATGCCTCGCACGTTGTCCGCTGTGAACATGAGACTCCAAGGACTTATTTTGGGCTCCCTCGGTCTCTCTACCGAGCCGATGTAGTGCTCGGGATCAATGCTTCTTGAATGGGCCTTGCGGGCCCTGTTCGAGTCTCCGCCACCAGACAGACCACCAAAGATTGTCTGGATCTCTGGGGCCTCGTCCTCGGCCTTCCGCAGTTGTTCATCCTTCCGAGTCCGCTTCTCTTCCTTAACATACTAACGCAGATGACCCTTGCGGATGAGCGTCTCGATCTCGTCTATCAGGTCGACACAGTCATTGGTATTGTGGCCGTGGTCACGGTGGAAGCGACAATACTTACGTTTTTCCCACTGGCCAACATCTGTCTTCATGCAACTCGGCCAGTACAACAACTTCTGGTCTCGGATGTCGAGCAAGATTTGTTCGGGGGACGTGTTAAGAGGAGTGTACGAGTGGAACTTCTTCTCTGGCTTCCTGCTCGGCCTTCGATCTCAGGAAGCATTGTCGTCCGACCTCCTCTTGTCCGAGTGCGGCGCTCGTCCCTCTGCCTTTCCCTTGGATGACTGTTCGGCAACTTGATTGCTCTTACGAGAACTGAAGAACTCTTCAGCATTCGTGTATTTCTAGGCTCGGCTCATGAGTTCGCCTAAGGTACTTGGGGGATTTTTCCCTATGGAGAATAGGAATTTCCCTTCCTTGAGCCCATTGATCATGGCGGACAACGCCATCTTGTCATCATAGTCGTCTACCTGCAGGGCTTCCTCATTGAAGCGGGAGATGTAATCCTTTAGTGACTCCCCGCTCTTCTGTTTAAGGGTAAGAAGATGAGTAGACGGTCTGCGGCTCTTCTTGCCGACGATAAACTGAGTCAAGAATAACCTGTTGAGCTCGGCAAAACTATTGATGGAATTCAGCTTGAGTTATCGATACCCGTTCCTTGCCGACCCATTCAGAGTTATCGAGAAAGTTCTGCACATCATTGCCTCCGAAGCTGACTAGATCTGCATCCAAGATCTGTAGGATTCGACATGTTCGGTTGGGTTCCCAGACCCCAAATACTGGATGACAGGAGGCATCCTGAACCTCGAAGGTAACACGTCGGCCATAATGCTAGCGGTGAAGGGAGGTTCGGTCTCTTCCATCATCGCCTGTACAGCGATCGGGACGGCGGTCGGCTGTTGGTTCTGCTGTAATGTGTTAATCTGGTCGCAGAGCTCCTTAAGCTGAGCTTCCCACGGGTTTTGGTTCTCCGCCACTGCTTCCTATAGGGCCTCCAACTACGTAGGAGGTCCCGCATTCCGAGTAGGAACCGGGACTCGGGCAAACTGATTCTAGGATGCTGCATTCCACTTTAGATTAGGAGCTCGGGCAAATTGGTTCTGTTACGCGACGTTTCGCGTAGGATTGGGAGCTCGGCGGACTGATCTTGGGGCGCCCCGACCCGAGAACTTGTTGCGGTGGTTCCTCGGGTGCCAAGGCCGCTTCCACTAGGTTGAGAGGCGGCTACCGACTTTGTTGCGTCTTCATCCGATTGATCTCATCCTTCAGCATCTGAACTTCATTTTGCAGCGCTTTGTATTTCCCTCCTCGGCTTCGAGTTCGTTGGGACTGCCTTATCGGAGCCGATTCAGTATGCAACAGTGAAGACGATTGATGTTGTCCGCTCGGCTCGGGTTCCACTACTGTTACCTTCTTCTTTCCTCTCGCCATTTCTGGGAAAGTTTTCTAGCTTTTTGCTTGAATTCCCACAGACGATGCCAAAAAATGTTGATGCAAGAATCTGGAACACCTTCCACCGCACCTTGGTCCACCACGCCCTGGTCCTGTACAAAGTGGTCAACAAAGGAGACCCTGGCTCAAACAGGGGACCCTCCGATGCCAAAGTCAGGCTAAGGAAACTGGGTCTAAGTTATGTAGAGTAGATGGGAGGTGTGAGATATCGCGTATCTATTGCAATGGGTTTCTCTAGTATTTATACTTGTGAGACGAAGGGATCATGGCTGTCAATCTCGGCATGAATTACTCAATCAAGCGGATGTCGCGCGTGCAGAGATATCGGCCGTTATCTTTGGATCGTGCGCCAGATCATTCTCTCGTATGCCTTAATGGGGCGTATCCACGGGCGTGATCTTCGGCCACGTCCATACTTGGGTTAATCCCACAACTTGGTTCCCCGAGCTCGTGATCAGACTGACCTTATCCAGACTCGGATTCAATCTCTCCGGGTTTACGATCAGATCCCATTAGTCAGAGTACGGGGGTCGGAGTCCGTTGGACGTGCCTGTTCTGGTTTAGTTCTCATCCTCTGGATCGAGGATGACTCGGCCGATCCGAGGCCGTAGGTCTTCGGAGGAGAGATTCGAACGAAAGCTTAGCTCAGCCAATCCAAGGCCGTAGGTCTTCGGACGTCGACTCTTCTCGACTCGGTTTGCTAGGTCTGCTCACATTTTCCCATAACATAGACCATTTCAGGCCAGCACTTTGTGACCAATTTTTGGCCACTTTAGGGCTCTCCTTCGATACTTGAACCGTTTATCTTGTAATCCTCAACAAGACCTTCGAAACAAGTGGTCACTCACCCAAAACAGAGATATGAGCACTAAGATCTTAGTTGTACAAGATGGTGTCGTTGCACATGCAGCCCACAGTTTCAAAATTGACGTTAACAACTCGCGACCCACTCTTGGGCTATTTAAAGGAGTCCTTTGGGAGATTTGATCCAATAGTATTGTGGTGCTCGTCAATAGCTTCAAAACAAGTGGTCGTTCACCCCGATCAGACTTCGGACTGCAAAGTTATTAGACAGACAAGATCGGTTCTCCGATAATCAAGCAATGGTGTCCATTGAGTGGACCATATCTCATGTTCTTGTGATCGGATTGAGATGAAATTTGATCTGAGGGATGTTGTTGACTTGCTCTTCAAGATGGATAGATCGGATTGGACAGTCACTGTTCAGATATGCACAGAAAAACCCTGGACCGTCCGTTAGTTTTATCTTAACCTACAACGGACCATTTTGATCAGATCTGATTGAGCTGAAGATTGCTCCCTAGCCCAATTGGCACGTCTTGGAAACATTCATCAACTCGAATTGATCAAAGGAATGCTCAATCATGGAGTCAAACCATCCCATTAACTTGGCATGGAGAGATCAGGACTATAGGATATTTGACTTTTTTTAATGTTTTGAAAATATCTATGTAATTCTTTTCCTGCCCACAAACCAAGTGAATACCTTGGCTATCGACAACCTTCAGAGAAGCGCCCTTGTTCTCCCCAATGTTTGCTTGTTGTGCATGGAAAATGAGGAGACGATAGATCATCTCTTTATTCATTGTTCCTTTGTTGCAAAGGTGTGGCATTATTTCTTGTCCACCTCCAACATGGATTAGGTAATCCCAAAGATAGTGGAAGATTTGCTCTGGGCTTGGCCAGGGAGGGGGGAGGAATAGGGAAGGATGGCAAAGTTGCATGGAAGCTTACCATCCTGGCAGTTTTTTGGGCTATCTGGGGAGCGAGAAATGGGAGATGTTTTCGTAATGCATGTGAATCTTGAGAAAATATCATCTCTAGGGTGAAGGGTATGGTGTGCGAGTGGGCTTTGTATGTAAAGGGGGCATCGTCAAGCCATTCTCCCTAGTTCTTTTTCTTTCTTTCTTTCTTTTTTTTTGGTGTGTTTTGGTGTTGTTATGCTTGCTACACGCGAGCATTAATAAAATTTCGTTACTTTTCAAAAAAAAAAAAAAAATCGATTGTAATCATTGATCTTTACAATTAGTCAAACACGCGTGGCATGTGGGGTCTACCCACCCTCAGTGGATGGTGGCGCCACATGTGTGACCTATGATGGTCATGTGGGGTCCTCATTATGGTGAGTCTGACCATGCGATCATATAAACCCACTTGATCTGTTAGATTTTCATTTGATCGTACAATTACAAGCTTGGCCATGCTGGGTGAATCAATGGAATGATGATCTAACCCTAGACACTGCGTGGTGTGGTCACTGAATTGTGTTTCTTGACGAACCTTGCATAATGAGTAGCAATTGTGCAATCGTATTTAATTGGACCGTATCTCACCCATTGGTGGCCCGTTTGGGCTCAAATTCCACGAGGAAGTGTTATTCCACATGAGGAAGCTATTAGATGGTTAGGATATGACCTTTCATGATTAGATCTATCCAAGGCAGGTTCTAGACCGTTGGATCCTTTATAGATGGATCTCACCTATTTGAGATCGGATCAGGCTGAAACTTGACAGGTAGCTCGTGCTCAATATGTTAATCACATCGTCCAAATTAAGCAATGGAAGGCCCAATCACATACCTTTTCTATATCAGCCCTCCAATGTGTATGTTTGTTGGTTTGCAGGTCATGAAGACCTTGGCACGCTAATCCCACATATGTTGATGTAAGTAGTGCCTTGAGGCCTCACAAATGTTGAAAGCGCCTTGGTCGCATACCTAGATGTATGGTGCAATGCACGAGGGAGGACAAGATAGTCCAGACGCCTTGCGGTTCATGCATATGATTATGCTACATGCAAATTTGTGATGTGAGATGCATTTGAGTTGAGTTTCATGTAAGGTGTTAAATTAGCACTCACAACCCTAGTGCATGCTCTACATGAAAGGTCAGCCTGTGGATGGATGTTGCGAGGCTTGCTTATATTACCCTTGGCTGCTTCGTGCAGTGGGAAATGTTAGCCATGCTGGGGACATGACAGGATGTGCTCCATGTTTGTGTGCTTAAAATATTACATTTCGTAGCACAAGATGAAAGAACACCAAGTTTTAATCTAATGTTTTTTTTATGGCCATACGATCATGTCAAAACTAAATACGATTTCTACGATCATCACCTCTGAGAAGTTGACTGGGAAGAATTTCATCAATTGGTCCCAGAAGCTCAAACTAGTACTCACTCTTAATTGAGTCCTATATGTCATTCAGGAGCCTTCATCGCCCAAACCCAACCCTGCCTTCGATGATGAGTCCCTGGCTGTCTCTTCCAAATTCACCAAGTGGGAAGGAAAGAATGAGGTAGCCAAAGTGTACATGTTGCCTTCCATATCTGATATGCTCCGCAACCAGATGCAGAACATGATAAAGGTTGGGGAGATACATGTGCCTGAAGGGTATGTTTGGTGCCTGGGTGAATGCTCCAGTCCAAACCCTCAAAAGACAATTATACTCCTTGAGACTCGAGGAAGGCGCCTCGGTTAATGAGCATGTCATGAAAATGATCGAACTAGCCAATGAACTGCAGCTAATTGGACATGACATGGCGGATGAGACCATCACAAATGTCATCCCCATGTCATTGACACCTATATAGGATAGGTTCATTGACAACTATAACATGATGAAGCTCAAATATGATGAGGAGAAGCCCCACATGTAATTGATCTTCTATGAGGTCAACAATCTAAGACGTCAAAAGGGGCATGTGGTGCAGTTGGCGAAAGGTACCTCTGATGGCAAATCCAATTCTCAAAAGCACGAGAGGGATGATGAAAAAAAAGGATAAGGACAACAACCTTAAGGGGACAGGCAATTCTGCCAGCAAGAAAGGCAAATGGAATGATAACGGCAAGAACAAGAAGGGATGCCAGCACCATGGAAAGCCAGGACACTTTAAGGCCTAGGGTTGCGCCTACCAAAGGCAACTTGCTTGGGAAGCCAGGACACTTTAAGGCCTAGTGTTGCGCCTACCAAAGGCAACTTGCTTGGGAAGCCAATGCAAAAATGGTTCTCTCCTCTCACCTTCCATGGATCCTGAGGAATGATACTTAACATATCGTCTGACAGATTGCTAACCTGATTGTGTAGAAGGTTAGAAGGGACAGGATGGAAGTGAAGTAGAGGATGTGTGTGCATTAGCTATAAGCTGAGGAGCATCGTAGGGCGATGCGAATAAGTGTAGAGTAGCATTTAAGGACTTATTTTTTGTCTTCAACACTAGTGATTTATTTTGATTGATTTGACCTATTTTTTGGATCTTTTATTGTTATATGTTCTTTATGAAACAGTTATTTGATGATTATTCATCTGCTTTATCTACTTCCTCCTCACTAACTCTACTCTGTGATTATCTATAGCTTTTGTAATTCATGTGGAACATGTTACGTGATTGACGGTCATTGTCTACACTATTGGTATCCTGTGTTAGGGAAAGTGGCACTCAATTCCATCCAAGAACCCAAGAGAGATACCGTGCAAGAGTCAAAAGAATTCCACTAAGGGCATCAAAGTAGCTATTAATATTATAGCCTCATTAAGATGTCTGATTAATTGAAATTCAGGACAAGCATAGGGCAGGCCATTGCCACCCCTAGTCCAAAATCGGGCTGAGGGGGTCGCTTGGCCCATTGCCACCCCTACTTAACAGATAAGAGTGATGCTTACTCTCCTTGTGGAGTGTGAGGAAAAGGGGTGCCGTCGTGGGCGGGGGAGATGATATGGTAAAGCTAGTAAAACTGGAATATGGTAGAGTCAATTCACTTGTATTACAAGTGACAAGTTAATGAATCAATTGGATCATTGGTCCTTCCATCTAGTTGGCCCTATTTTGGATAGATAGTGTTTCCAAATACACAAATATCCAATTATGAATTATCCAATCCATTTGAAAGATGGCCTTCAAAGTGACAGTTTTGGGATGAGAATGGTTAATGGACAAACATTCAAGGGAAATTAAGAGAAATGTGATGGACAGGATTGTCTAATTGGTGCGACTTTTGAAACATGAGCCATCCAAGATAGGGCTCACTAGCATGTATCGTACAGTGAGTAGCTCTACCATATTCCAGTTCTTTTGGCTCTACCAAACATCATCCTCATGGGTGGAGGCTTTTTGTTGGGTGGTTATAGCCAAAAAAGTGCTCACAATGGACAATTTACAAACATGCAAGCATATCATGCCGAGTCTTTACCATGTAAAACAAACAAACACACACACTCACACATATATGTAGAGAGAGAGAGAGAGAGAGAGAGATCTGTGCTATATGTGAGGAAACCCGGTACATCTCTTTGTCCACTACAAGGTTGTGAGGAAAATATGGAGTCATTTCATTAAGATCTTTGGAAAATGGGTGTTCTAATAATTGTTAAAGAAGATTTTCAAGGATCGGGGCAGGTCCAATGCACGGGGGACGTGGAAAGAAAGGAACAAAAGAATTTTCGATTTTCGATAATCAGGAAATCCTGGTTGGAATTCTTATTGATAACATTACCTTCTTTATTTTTTAGTGCACTCTCAACAGAACAACATTTCGTAAGACTTGTTTTTTGCTTTATCTAATGCATGGGGGCAGTTGTGGATAGGGAGTACGCAAAGAAAATGAATCAATTGAAGTGGGAAGGCATCCTGAAGATTGGTATATGCTCAACTCCAACAGATCATTGGCAAGCAACCTGGGCACTGTTAGGAATACAGGCTATGTTAGAAATGATGAGGATTCAAACCCCCTTACTAGGCCCAGATGGTTGGGGCAACTTGAGTATGGCAGATGCTACAGCTTTAAGAGAGGGGTTTCGCATTCTCTTTGGCTATGTGAATGAAAAGATTATAGTGGCTGGGTATTCCAACAATGTAGTTGGGCCTCTAATGACTTTCAACTATGGAGGCTTTCTTACATCTTTAATGAAATCAGGGGTCTCTCTTCAAGCTTGAATATCTCATTCAAACATGTTAGTGAGAAGCCAATGATGTTGTTAATATGTTAGCAAAGGAAGGGGCGTCGAGGTCCATCTGTGTTTAGGAGAGAGTATGCCCCTGATATAACTCTGGTCTTCAGCCTGTTGCTCTTTTCCCCTTAGAGAAATTTTGTAATTCATTAGAAAAAAAGGTGTAAAATCCAAATAAAGGTGATTCCCAGATTCTCCTTGCCTTCACCTAGAAATACAAGAAGACAGTGGGACTCATAATCAAGACAATCGACATGATGAGTCCTGCGCCAAGGTGTTCCGTATCCGTTACGTTACGGCCGTAAAGGCCGATACGTATAGGTAACAGCCATGACGTTACGCGATATGGGGCCGAAAAAGTGTAACTGGTTTTCTGAGACCGTATCGGCCGTTATGAGGGCCGTATAGGTCGTTACGGGGCATAACACCGTTACCCCCGTAACGGTCGAAAAACGGCCATCTTTTATTCTATTTAAATTCAACTTTCTCCTCATTTTTCCACTTTTCTTATTCCAAAAACTTTCCTATATTATTTTACAATATATTTCGACCACTTTTACTATATTTTTTAGGATTAAACTATAGATTGAAGCGATTTGGATGAATAAAAACTTCGATGGCCATTTTTTCAAAAAATAAAAGGTGGTATTTATGACTTTTTTTAATTTCTAGTTCTAATGCTCGATTGTGATGTGTAAATATTAGAGACATAATCATGTTCACAAATTCACCAAAGAACCAGATACAACACTCTCACCAAATAGTGGGCCGTTACGCTATCATAAACATGTTCAAAACAAAAAATCAATACATATTTGGAATATTTACATTATTATAGATTTTCTAAATATTTTTTCAGAACTTTTTGAGCAAATTTTCTTTTCAACCGTTACAAGGGTCGTAACGGTCGTTACACCACCATATCGGCCGTTACGAGCATGCCCGTATCGGTAACAACGGTGACCGTTACGGCCACCGTTACCAATACGGAATACCTTCTCCTGCGTGGATGGACACATCCCTAGAATTTCCATGCGGAGAAATCTTAACCCTTCAATTCAGTTGCCGGTGGATACATGGTCAAGAAAGAATTCAACCATGGCAAACATTCAATTGAATGGAAGCCAAAATATGTCTAGGGTCCTCCAATCTGGGTGGACTATTGTACATGTGCCATCCATGGTGGTGCCCCTTAGATTAATCAATGGTTTGGATCATCACAACATGAGCCCTACTTATAAAGAATGAGGATCATATGATCCCTCTAGAAAGAAGTAGGAGCAGATCATATTTCTTCAGAAAGAACTGCAAGGAATGAATTAGAAAGAAATTTGGTCCATCCAACAATATCCACCAGGATGAATAAGTAATTCCTCAAGGCAAGGACATATACAAATAGCATAATACACACCTAATATGCAATAGGACACATTTTGCAAAGGAGAAAAGCAGGCTACTCATGAGGAATCCCCACATGCCCAACTTCCAATATGGCATGCTTGTGAGATCTAGGTTGTTCATTAGGTGAGCTCTATTGTATCCATTGTGGTCCAAAATTCAGGCCAGACTGATCAGCAGGTAAACCACATGTATAAAAACTGCACTGCTAAAAAGAATTGACCAATCTTTTGCATTCAATGAACATATTATAGCCGCTCAGATCAAGAACCTGGGAAGAGAAGGATCCCAGATCCTATTCTTCAAAGTAGCCTAAGCGGTATGCTTTGCAAAGCAGACCCACTTACATCCTAGGAAGCTCACTTCAAGATTTGACATGAGAAGCTCTCTCACTTGCAATGAGCATGGAGACTCCTCTATTCAGAAACACCTGCCAAAATAGGCTCCCATAGGCATCATGTACATACTCAAGATTGTTGGGAAGCTCATAGATGGAAAGTTGAGAATGAAAGGAGGAACCAAAAAGATTGCCTATGCAAGCCATAACAGAACTCTCTATCATACAAGGTGGATGGTTCATTTGACTGTTCGACCCTCTAGCACAATGAAACTCTATGCAATGAGGATGGAGACTCCTATGCACAAACACTTGCCAAATAGGCTCCCATAGGCATTATGTACATACTCAAGAGTGTTGGAAAGCTCAGTATAGATGGAAAGTTGATAATGAAAGGAGGAACCAAAAAGATTGCATATGCAAGCCACAAGAGAACTCTCCATCATACAAGGTCGATGGTTCATTTGAGTGCTTGAGCTCCTAGCACAATGGAACTCTGGTTCAAGGTCATAGTTGATCGAGTTTAGGGGCCAAGGTTTTAAAGTTGCGAGGATGCATTGTTGCTGCAATAATGAAGGACACAGTGCTCAATGTTGCTTTAGTCCGGAAAAAAAAATCCTTAACAATGTTGTGGCACAAGTGCAAGACCATGACCATGCTCAAGGTTCTTTTAGAGCATTTGCATGGTGGAATGGCAAATCTAAGCTCAAGACTGAAGTGTATAGAATTAAAACATGCATGATAGCAAACAAATAAGAACCCTGCTATGGCTTCTTGTGAGGGCAGGCTGGGCAGCCCATCTGAATCTTAGTCAACACACATGCATATGCGTGCAGGATTCAATCACTCATTTGGTAGGGTGTGGGGGTATGTTCCATGGCCCAAACATGAGCCGTCAGGTGGGTAGACTCATATCACTGGTCACTTTTTGGATAACCACCCATTGTGTCATAGATGTGGCCTACATGATGACCAGAAACCCATTTTGGGACTAATGGGACCAACCAGATGAACAACCCAGATCTCATGCACATACCACTTTGGCATGTTTAGGCATGTGTAGGATTTGGGTGGTTTTGCATTTCCCAAAAAAATGAAACAATTCAGCATAAAATAAAGGTCCAAGTATGTTAGAACATAATGCATGCAAATGGGATAAGAGAAAGAAGCACCTTTAGTATTTGGAGATCTTTCTTTATCTCGGGGGTGATGGTTGGGGCAGGCATTTCAAACCTATGCAACAGAAACTGTTATAAAACTTAGAAGCATTGAAGTGAATTGCTAAAACAAAGTTCCGCATCCACTTACCAACTTTTACCAGTTGTATCTTTTACTTGTTTCTTTAGCAATTTATTCAGCTTCCTCGGGTCTGTTGGTTGAACGAACAGTCCATCCACAAGCTTATTCTCTTGTTTCCACACCGTATCTTGTGGTGGGCATTGTAATTTCTCTGAGCTGGTTTTTGTTCCACTGGATATTAGAGGCACTTTTGGTGCCCATGAAAGGCCAATTGTTGGCTTGTTCTCTGACATTTGATTGGAAAGAAGTTTAGTATGACCTGCATAAAAGACCACAAAGAAACAAGTAAAAAACCACTCAGTATGTATATGATAAAAGCTTTTGAAGGTACATTTAAAAGGCACAGATACAAGTCACGCCTTTAAATTTAATCCACGCCACATGTTCCACGACAGCCACAAACTAGACTACTAGACACTGATGTAATAGTGATTACAAGTAACTTGCAGCACGCTGTGAAAAAACAAGCAATTGTAGATTTTCATAGTGATGTCAAAGGTTTTCACTTAGGAAGATAGGTAACTAATAGTTCCTCTTTATGACAACTGAAAGTGGGCCAAAATCAAACTTAAAATATATTCCAAAAAATATATATATATCTCAATACTTGTCCATCTTTCCTTTCAATTTTTTTGCTACAACAATGGCAAACCAGACATGAAACTCTGCCCCTCATTTCAAAGTTGCTAGAAGCCCACTCCCACAACCTTTTTGACTCAAAGAGGATAACATCCTGAAAAACATTGATTTTGGGACAAAAAGCTCTTTTAGTAATGGTTTAGAACATCATCAGACACAACTCCATTTCATTCAACTTGTGTTGGATTCAGTCGAGACCAAGATGAGTCGCCAAACTAGAATAGGGATTGAAATGGCCAAAGCGGGATGCACTCCAAAAAGCTATTTAAAACCATGCCGTCAATCTATCTGAAATGACCTGAGGAACAAAAGGGAGGCAATTTTTCTTTTTCGTTCATTCTTCTTATTTATTTATTTTCCTTTTTTGTTGTTGTTGCAAAATCATTCTTATTCCTCCTTATAGAAAAGGGGGCAACATATCCTCTTCATCAATTCCTTGAAAGGTTTAAGCCTAAATTTAGCCCATAACAATCTCTAGCCCAACTTTGGTCATGACAACCTGATATCTCCTATTTCCAAGGTTATGAAAAGAATCAAATGCTTGACTATGTGCTCGGAGATTACCTCCCAGGAATTTTCTAGCACTAATAGGTCTTACTTGAACAATTGGAGCTTGGTCATCCAAGATATAAAGTAATCTTTGGTGAAAACCTAAGCATGGACACCGCCACCTCCAAGTCTAATGTAGGGGCATTTTCACACCAAGCTCGAGTGGGGTCGCCTGTGAGATACAGGGGCACACTCGGGGTGGGCGGGGCCCATGGGAGAGGTCTCGTGTTCGAGACTCCTCACCGAGGGTGATTAATGCGCACTTCACACCGAGCTCGAGTGGGGTAGCCTGTGGGATGCAGGGACACACTCGGGGTGGGCGGCCCGTGTGAGGTAGTACCCATTTAATTTGGGGCCCACGAGGGGGGTTCGGCTGAGGTCTTAACCCATGAAATGTGAGGCCTGGGCTATGAGATAAAGGGATTAATTCGTCACACTCTAACAGCTCGAGCTTTTAGAACAACCGGTTAATTGTCCTGCATCAAATTGATATCAGAGCGGGAGGTCTCGTATTTGAGACTCCTCACCGAGGGTGATTAATGCGGGGGCATTTTTACACCGGGCTTGAGTGGGGTCGCCTGTGGGATACAGGGGCACACTCGGGTGGGCGGGGCCCACGGGGGAGGTCTCGTGTTCGAGACTCCTCACCGGGGGTGATTAATGCACATTTCACACCGGGCTCGAGTGGGGTAGCCTGTGGGATGTGGGGACACACTCGGGGTGGGCGGCCCGTGTGAAGCGGTATCCATGTGATTTGAGGCCCACGAGGGGGGTTCGACTGAGGTCCTAACCCATGAGATGTGGAGCCTGGGCTATGAGATAAAGGGATTAATTCGCCATACTCTAACAATTCGAGCTTTTAGAGCAACTGGTTAATTGTCCTGCATCGAAGTCAAAGCTAAATGTGGACAAGAGCTCAAGGGGTAGTACTAGTACTGGTACTGGAGAGATGGTTAGGGATGACAAAGATGCCACTTCTTATGCCTTTTTCTCTAGCCATATTGGTAGAAAGGGTTCCACTTATGCCAAGGTCATGGAAATCAAAGTTGGGCTTAACCTCTTCTTTTGTTATTCTTTTTGGGGGCCCCTTATAATTGGAGGGGACTGGAAGATACCATGACTTAGGGCTTGTAGAGTTCGAAGACAAAACCCTTGTTTAACAGCTTGTTTAGATCAAACCTGAATCTCCAGCTTGGGACCCCCCTGATGTTTTAGGCGATAAATCTTCGTTTCACCAAAAACCTATCCAATTTGCTTTTGGTGAAACGACGATTGCAGATACCCTCCCACAGTCTACAAACGACCTTACGTCCAAACGGTCCCTTAGGTGGTTGGTAAAAAGCCACGTAGAAGTGTAGTTCCTTGTTTATGAGATTAGGACCAAGATTGATTTATTATCAGTTTAAGTTAGGCATGTAACCAAGGAGACTAACTCTTAGGTATATGCTCTTGCAAAAGGTGTATCTAGACAGATACTTTGTACTGGAACCATCAATCCCCTTCCTTAATGGATATTGGTTCTTTTTCCCCTTCCATTTGCTAATCAAATTTTGGTTGTCAATAAAAATTAAAAATACTATCCCTTGCTCATAAACTAATGTAGGTGGAAGGATTTTTGTACAAAAAAAAAAGAAGAAGAAGAAGAAGAAGAAGAAGAAGAAGAAAGATGGATATATATGTCACATCTGCATGCATGTTTGGACCTTGGGGTTAGAATTTTCACCCTCTGCAATTGCAAGACAAGAAATTATCTAAAAGAATATTATAATTGTTTTCATTCCCAAATACCATCTCCATACATCATTTACAAAGAGAGAAAAATATGATCCCTCTTCTATGCTCCATGTATGTAACTAAATAATCCCCAAATACATATGGACCTTTCTCTCTCTTATATTTATCTTTCTAATCTGACATACCCTATTAAAGAACTCGCTGATTGTACTCAACCTATGTAATAGGCTATTAGATAGCGCTTGATTGTAATCAACTCATGTAGTAGTCTTTTACATTGAGCATGTGGGAGTTTCGTGCTCTCATTGCCAGTCCTTAGCCCAAATAAAGGAGGAAGGTTGAGTCAGGTTGGCTGCCGGTGACAAACCTATGCCATAACGTTCATCATGAATCCAACATGATATTCCAAACTCATGTTAGGCTGTTCCTTTTAAGCGACATCATACATTGGAACCCAAGTGTAGTGAAATATGGGCAAGGATTGGCTAAGGCGTCTCCCAAAAGCGATCCACACAACGCCTACTGTGAGAAGTAGGCCAAGGTACTATGACATTCTAGATGCGCGCAGGTAAAGAAGCTAGTTAGGAGAATAGGATTCGTCTTGCCACATGGAATACAGGAACATTGACAAGTAAGAGTATGTAGTAGATATGATGAAACAAAGGAAAGTTAACATAACTTGTGTTTAGGAGACCAAGTGGAAAAGGCCAAGACTAGTGAAATTGATGTATGTAAACTTTGGTCTGTAAGAAAAGGCAATAATAGAAATGGGGTAGGGACAGTGATAGATAAAGATTTAAAGGATAAAGTTGTAAATGTTACAGAGTAAGTGATGTGATTTTATTATAAAACGTGTTAGAGGAAATAATCAATGTTATTACTTATTAGTGCACACGCATGCAAGTACGGTTAGAGGATAAAATCAAGAGACAATTTTGGAATGATGTGGATGGACTAATGTAAGAAATTCCAAATGGAGTGAGGATATTTGTAGGAGGAAACTTAAATGGTCATGTAGGAAAAGAAAGTAGAAGATATGGGAACATACATGGAGGATATGGTTTTGGGAGAAGAAATGAGACAGAGGATGCTATACTAGATTTCGCTATGGCATGCAATCCACCTCTAGCAAACACATACTTTAAAAAGATATATGAACATTTAATAACTTTAAAAAGTGAATCACACATAATCCAAATAGATTTATTTCTACTTAGGAAAACATAACAATTAATATCTAAGGATTGCAAGATTATACCAGGAGAGAGTCTTGACTGCGCAACATAGGTTGACAATTATGAACGTTTACGTTAAAAGATGAAAGGGAGGGAGTGAAATTAATAGGTGTATAGAAACAGGGTGTTGGAATTTAAAAGGAGAGACAATGTTATTCATAAATACATTAATGGAAGAAAGAAAGTGGAATGTCAAAGAAGTAAATACTAAATACTGCACAGAATGAGATGGTTGAGTGCATTAGCAAAGTGCTATATGATGTTTTAGGAGTATCTAGAGGGAAATGGCAATCATATAGGGAAACTTGGTGGTGAATTGATGATGTACAAAAAGCTATTCACAAGAAACATTCATGTTTCAGAGCCTGGCAGGAGACTAGAAACAATGAAAATTTTGAACAATATAAGTTTTTTGAGAGATAATTTTGAACAATATAATATATAAATGCTAAAAAGATTGCTGAGAAAGTAGTAATTAAGGCTAAACTTAAGGCTTATGATCTTTACAATAGATTGGGGGACGAGAGAATAAGGACAATGGTCTAACTGAAGGACCCTTGATAGAGTGGGATGGCGGAACAAAGATTCATGTAGCCAACTCCAATTAATTGGGATGAGGCTTAGGTGTCGAGGAGGAGGAAAGGTGGGGACCTAGATCATGTTAGATGCACCAAGAGTGATAACCAGAGAATATTAAAGGACAATGAAATCAACGAAAGGTGGAAAAGCTATTTTAGAACTCGTTAAATAACAACCACTCTTAGAGCATATGGATAGAAGGAACCATAAACTCAAATGATGTTAAGACCATAGATACTTCCATATGATTAGGATATTTGAAGCGAAAGAAGTTTTGAGAAAGATGAAAACAAGAAAGGCCATAAGAAGAGATGGTATATGGATAGAGGTTTGGGAGTATATGAAAGATACTGGGTTATTTCGGTTGACAAAGTCGTTCAATAAGATTGTAAGATTGTAGAAAATGCCAGACAAATGGAGGAAAAGTACCACGGTACCTATTTATAAAAATAAAAGAGATACAAAGTTGCACTAATTAACGTGGGATTAAGCTTATGAGCCATACTATGAAACTTTTGGGACAACAAGGCACGAGAAGAATGTATCAGACAATCAATTTGGTTTCATGCCTAGGAGGTCTACAACTAAACCCATTTTCCTACTTAGACAATTGATGGAAGTATCTCCATATCGTCTTTAATGACTTTGCGGAAGCAAATGATAGGGTCCCTAGAGAGTTTATCTGGTGGTTGTTGGGAAAGAAAGGAGTTTCAGGAGGATATATTGTCATCATTTAGGATATGTATGAAGGAGCAGTGACAAATGTGAGACCACTATTGGAGAGATAAGTGGTGGGTTCCCAATAATTATAACTTGCACCAAGGGTCGGCATTAAGTTTGTACCTTTTCACATTGGTTGTGGATGAGTTAACGAGGCATTTGCATGAAGAAATCTCAGGGTGTATGTTGTTTGCAAATGACATAGTTTTAATTGACATATGAGGGAGGGCGTCAACACAGCTAGATTTATGGAAGGGTGCTTTAGAATCTAAATGATTTAAAATTAGTTGGACTAAAATAAAGTTTATGGAGTGAAATTTTAGTAACAATAGCAGTGAAATGAGGAAGTAATTAAGAGTGTTGACCAAGAAGTTTACCAAATGACCACTTTCGATACCTTGGGTCAATAATTCATGAGAGTGGAGAGATTGAGAAGGATGTTCAAGTTAGATGGAAGAAATGAAGATGTCCCTTTGGGGTTTTATGTGATCATCATGTAGCACTCAAACAAAAAGGGAATATTTTATAAGATAGCTATAAGACTACCCATGCCTTATGGGACATAATGTTTGGCAGTTAAGGAAAAACATGTTCGTATGAGAGAAGCTAACATGAGAATGGTGAGGTAAATGAGTGGCAAGATGATGAAAGATAGAATCATAAATGAATGCATTTGACCTTAGGAGCAGCAATGTAGCACTAATAGGTAATAAGATGGGATCACGTGATCCCACGGACAAATCTCACGCGTGCGTTTGGGATGTAGCTTTATGCGGAACCGCCATATCCCATGAATAAAAGTGGGTTTTCTCTGTCGAGCCTGGGATAAGAACTGCGTCCCATCCCTCTTCCTCGAGCTTATCCTTGCATTAAGAGGAGGGATTTGAGGTGATTTTTAAATCCCGTCGAATCCCATCCTACTGTCTTCGCTATCCGTACCTGATGAAGACGACCAGCGTCCGGTCCCGTCGTCTACAGGCCCTCCATCAAAGCATAAGGACTGAAAAATGGCCGACGATCGCCTATATAGAGCTAGCATCGTCTCCTTCTTCCAAGTGTGTTTTTGTACTGTGTGGAGAGTAGGAAATGGGGTCATGGCAGATTCAGAGAGATTGGCAAGGAAGGGTATGTGCGTTGTAATTTCGTTCTTCGATTCAATGATTTTTGTTCAATTTCTGAGATCTTCCTATAGTTATATATCTCCCTATGACGGTGAACGAAACCCCGGTGTCGGGTCCCTGGAGATTCATGGGACTTTGACAACATGCGTATTTGAGCATTAGGCTAGCTTAATCGTAAAATCAAAACAGGGGTTCTCGTCCTCATACCCCTATTTATCATGATCCATCGATGATGACAACCGTCAGGTTAATCGTCTCTCTGTCTGAGGACCATCAAAGTTTTGGATCGAGATGATCTTTGTTTTTTCCCTTTATCTAGGTCAGTAAGACCTAATCAATGGATTGGATGTCAAATAAATAGTATAGTGGGCCTTAGGAGGATTTTAATGGTGGATATCCAATCTCTATTGTTTTCCTCTAGTGTGGTCCACCTGAGATTTATATACCTCTCATTTTTGGTTTCATACCCTAAAATGATCTGTTAACATGTATGAACGGCATGGATGAAACACATACATCATGGTGGGGCCCACAGAGCACCGACCACCAGCCACTGGACTAGTGGCAGGGGGAGTAGCCAGTCCATTCACGTTTTGTTATACGAATTTCTATTCCACAAACCCGCAAACCATTCACTACATCACGAGCCAAACGTGGGTTGCCTGAATTCCATGGGATTCTTTCATATACTATGCAATCCAAACACAAATGCCGGTATTACCAAAGATGTCAGGTGGAACATTAGTGCATCCAAACGCCATTGGTGATTTTGGTCGTTTACACCACTCCCAGACAATTCTCTGACAGTCCGCATTAAATGCGGAAGCTGTAATCCCATCCCTTGAATTCCCATGGGATTTGACGGGCCAAACACGCCCTTAGACTTCAGACCAATACCACACAGACATAATGGTAAGTTGATTTTTTTATTTTTTTGGTTTGAACGCTAATGGTAACTTGAATTTGTAAACAAATTTCTGACATCTTTACTGAACAAAGATTCCGGTGGTGCCTTTCAAAAAAAGCCAAAAAAGGATTCTATATCTACAACACTAGGCCCCCACTATAATCAACGGTGGGCATTTCCTCTCAACATGTTCCCTGTTCTATGGCCCACGTGAGTTTTTTTATTGGACGGAGTTTTGGGGGATGGGGTTTTTGGAGGTGGCACATCTGATGGATGGGTTGGATCCATGAACGCATCGTGGGACCCACATCTGGCCGGTACCACTAGAGCGTGCTGCTTTATCTATACAAGGGTGTGTGACACGTGCGATGCACGTGGAGAGAAAGGAAAAGACATACTTAAGAAAAAAAAACTTACCAATGTTCTTCCTCTTCTTCTGCTTCTACTTCTTCTCCCCCTTCTTCTTCTTCTTCTTCTTCACCAAAAAGAAAGCGATAGAAATCTGTTGAATTAGACGAGCAAAACAGAGATTCAAATATTCGAAGAGAGGGATCGGTAGCGAAATGGGTGGAGCCTTCAGAAATTCAAGGACAGATGGTGGAGGGATGGGCGGGAGCTTCAGCGACAGAGATAGAGAGACTAGGGCTTGTCTGACGTTAAAGAGGGAGCGGATTCGGCGTTACCCGGGTAACGCGTTAGTGTGCGTTTCCCTGGCTGTCGGGCCCACGTTTATGTATATGTTGTATATCCACACCGTCCATAAGTTTTTTCATCTCATTTTACTGCATGATTCCAAAAATGAAGCAGACCCAAATCTCAAGTGAACCCCATTATATGAAACCGTGATCATTGAACGTCCACCAATAAAAAATTCACAGGGCCCACCATAACATTTATTTGTCATCCAACCGGTTAATAAGGTCACACAAACCTAGATGAAGGAAAACATAAATATAAGCTTGATCAAGAAACTTTGCAGCCATAAAAAGTTTTTAACGGTGGTCATTCAATAACCAATATTTCCTCTTGTATAAGTATAATCCACTCTAGATTTTTATTTGCTACATTTTTTGGAATATGTTATAAAATGAGCCGGGAAAACGGATGGATTACATGGATACACAACACATATTTCAAGATGGGCCAGACCATCAGGGAAGACCCCATTAAGGCGGTATGGGTAACACTTAATCCTCTCCTATAATCCCAATGCAATGGTGCGGGTAAAATCATGTCCGTCAATTGAGAAGCATCCACTGCCAACTTTGGACTCCAACGCAAGTGGTGTTAAATATATAGAAGAGATGTGAATATTTATAAACGATCGCCTTGTTGGCAAACTTTTTTGATAGCACACAAGTTCCTATTGTCAATCTTAATGTTGATTCATTCATTCCTACTACTGGGAGCCGGCCATGGTGCAAAAATCATGTCAATTGGGTGATCCCGGCGATTCAAATGGAGCCAACTTGTTACACTCGTCCATTATTTACGGGTTATAAATCCCATGGATAGAATCATCTGATCAGAGTGTTACTTTAAAATTATAAGAAATATAAAGTAGGATAATAGATATTTCAAAATGATGATTAGACCTATTTTGTTTCTCCAATAAATCTTAATAGTTCATTTTCATACTATTTTATCCCAAACTTAAAGATCGCCCAATTAATGTGATTTTTTTAAACACCATGGCTTGCTCCGGTTGTATAAATGAATGAACAGTTTAAATTGACAATAGGTTACATTGTGTTCCACTTAAAAAGTGAGTATAAACATTAGCAAAATTCATTTATAAGTAATATTAATTTAATTAATCAAGTAAATATTTGTAAGCGTCCAAGTCAATTTGACTAAGTTAGACATTTAGTTAAGTTTATTAATCAGCGCTAATTGTTGGCACTCGATTTGTTTCATCTCACGTGTAATGTACGCAAGCTTACTAGAATTGATAAAGTGGCTTGATCCAAACCGATCAACTTCGACCCCAAGCACCGATATAAGCAGATATGTTCAATATAAACGTATATGATCAGATTCTAAGAAGATCGGTCACTTATCGAGCTACTTGCAGAATTTTATAATGAACATGCAATAATTAGAGAAAGGGGGGGGGGGGGGGGTGTTCTTCATTCGAAGATAAGTTATTCTTTGCCTTCCACGATAAATGACTTTTCAAAATATCAGTGCAATCAAATAAAAAGAAAAACTCACAATCGATCATTAGATTTACTACAAGAATGCGTCTCTTAAAAGAACCACATAATATTAGATAGAAAACAAATCCAACATATAAGCATATATTTAAATTACAACTAAAAGACTATAACTAATAATTACCACTATTGGATTATCATTATTCCTAGGATAAGCTAAGATATAGTAAATTGATAATTTGTTTGGTTCGATTAGTGTGAGATTGTGTCTTGCTTTGTAGATTTCATCTCCTGTTTATAAATTTCTCTTACAGCTTGTTCTTCTAGATACTTTTCCATTACTGCAACGGTTATAGTAGTCAAAAAAACAATTCTCTAGATCATTCTTTTTAATTTCATTTTCATTTTGTGATTATTCTCTTATGTCGACTAAATTATGTTTTATTTCTCGGTCACCTTCTGTACCTTGAACTGCTTGATTGTGTCTCTCTCTTTGCTTGTAAAACTTTTGAATAACTTGGCCGCATTATTTCGTCGACCAACCACTGATGTGTAAAACTGGATTTACGCTAGTTATGATTCCGTAAAAAGTGATGCAAGTATCTTGAAGATCTTTTTTAATCACATCATATTTCTTGTGCAATGCCATATGTCGCCCTCCTATTGTTTTTTGCAAAATGGCCAAAATTAGGGGTACAACATTGCTCCCCACATTGCTTCACCTTTAGAAAAAAAGTGAAAGCAACGTTGTTTCGTTGCCCAATGCAATTGGTCGTTGTTCCACGTATTGTCTCCCCACTGACTCTACCTAACTAAGGCCATACCGAAAGATATAATTTACCACTTCTCTCTAGGCCGTCCATGTGACACGTCGCATATAACTGTATCGTACGAGAAGTCATAATTATCCTTTCATTAATACGCACGTATCATAGCCGATACATAAACACAACTCTAAATGGGTGCTTCCCTTTTATTCACCATTTGCTTCTTCTCACTTGTGTTGAAACTCCCTTTTGCAGTCTTCCTCCCCTCGATTATCATAGTTGCATCTTCCTCTTCTTCCGTTCTAGTCTTCCACCTAGAATCGTTCATCAAATATCTAGATGTTATATATCTTCAGGAGTGGTCAATGACCTCATTTTCAATACTCCCATCGTACCGAACAAGGCATTATTAACACTTGATCCAACTTTTCACCCTATCATTACTCATAAACAGCTTCGTGAGTCAAGTCATGTTTTCCAAAGTGTCATAATGTACTTGTGCAATCTGATCATTTCCTAAATCATTCCAATGCATTTAAACGTTTGAGATTATGGCCAAAATTGATGAATGGTTTGGCAGAATGGTTTACTCATGTTAAAGCACATCATAGTGAGACATGGAGACATGCTGGGATTTATGAATGCATCAAACTTTCCTTGCACGAATATCCAGTCAATACCTTCCTTCATATAGCAGTTTCAACTTGTTGGAGTCAGTCAACCAATACATTTCACTTTGGACGCGGCTCCATTGGTCCAATAATCACGAATATTTATGCCTTCACCCACCTTTTACCCTTCGGCGAGCTTGTTTATCCAGGCTTTATTTCGAAGAATCGATATTTCTTCACTATTCCGGACAAGACCAACAAGGCGTATTCCAATTTCATAGTTTAAAACGCAAATCTCATGATGAAGTTGATAAACAAAACACACGGCTTTCCTTTTGATGTGGATTTGCCAATTTATACTATGTAAATGCCCTTCAAATCATCAAGGTCGAGGTGCTCAGTCAAGGACGTCAGCTTGCTCTTGCCCCTTTTGTGCTCAACCTCCTTTACCATAGCATGTTTGAAGCAACCATTAATGGGTTCCACTCTAGTGAGGCTTATCTAGCTTGTTCATATGTGGTTCTATGAATATTTTGGAGTAAAATTCATCAAAATTCGCTCCAACATATGTAGAATTCACTTCATTCGGCCATCGCAATATCCTTTGCCCTAAAATTAACTATTCATTCGCTGAGTATGTGAGTTTCTTTCCTCAATAAGTCCAACCATTCCTTCTATCCATTTAAAGGCAAATAGTTCGGCCCGACTTGGTTCACTGAGGACTATGGGTCGACCGATACCGAGATGGCAAGCCTCAGAGATGCAACTTGGAAAAGTTATTTAATATGCAGAGACCTACCATATGGCGGCACAATAGATATGGGTATTAATGTCAAGGTTGGAATTTAACAATACTACTCTAATCTTCTTACTCGTCAATTTAGTTTGGCCAAAGGCATCCATTTTACATTTATTCACTGAACTTACAACCAACCTCCAACTTATCGACTAGTTGCAGACTTAGTCGTCACTTGTCACCTTTCAGACTCTCCACAAAGGGTTTGATTTTATAAGATCTTCTTTTATGCTTCCTCTCTTTACCAACTATCCTCAGCAGCTAGAGTCAGTTCACTCCTGGTGGAAATTTTATTATGAAACTTTGATTAGTGGATCCCATGAATTGATCATTGACCGACTTTTTCATTCCTCCAAAATGGAGAAACCTATGGCTGAGAAGAAGAAGACAACCAAAGAAGACACCAAAAAGTCGACAACACCTCAATCGGTTGTGTCTCATGTCCAAAAGAAGACACAATCAAGGAAGACGACTTCAGTTGCATCGACCGTCCCATCTCCAACACCATTAAAGACAGTCGAACCCTCTTTCACATTAATAAGAATAGTCAAGCCAGCTCAACCTGAACTGAAGCGTCAGAAGACCACAATTGCAAGTTCAACTAAGGTGGTTCCAGCAACTATTTCAATCCCAGCACCTACATCTCCCCCAACTATTTTGAAGACTTTTTAGCTCGGGCCTCTCTCAGATCATCACCCTACATTTCCTGCAACTTCTAGTTGATTCACTCTAGGTATTTCTTATTTGGCCAAAGTTATCACAACCTTTGAAAATTATTACAAAAGCAAATTATAGTTGGGTATTCCACCTTCATAATATTCTTGGAAGATGGAAGAGGCATATAAGAGACACAAAGATTCTCCCTTCAATAGGGCTTTTAATAAATGACATAGTGAAAAATAAGTATTAAACGATCACAATCTTCCTTTTGATCGATTTCTCAAGCCATGTCATCCTAATCCTCCCCCTTTTTCTCATTCTAACCGAGCTTTGGCTTTGGTCGTCGATCCCACCAAAATCTCACCAATGGTTGACCGATTTACTACTGTTGTTATTCAATCATATTTAGGTTTATTTCAATGTTTTGTTCTTTTTCTTTTTATTATTTTGTAATCCTCCTGTCTTACTTTCTTCATTCTTTTTCACTGTAACCATAGAGCTCTCAACCTCTGAAAAGATGCTCTTTGTACTATCTTCTCAACCTGAGATACCTATTCTAGACACTTCGGTCGATACTGCTCGGTCTTCTGCATAAAGACTTGAAGTT
The DNA here is from genome assembly GCA_030180095.1 of Magnolia changhungtana. Classification (NCBI taxonomy): domain Eukaryota; kingdom Viridiplantae; phylum Streptophyta; class Magnoliopsida; order Magnoliales; family Magnoliaceae; genus Magnolia; species Magnolia changhungtana. Next base: position 2,943,715 of record JASAUF010000198.1, on the reverse strand, counting down.
TCTAACTTGAAAGAGACTATGAACGATATTCATCAATTAGAAAAATTAAAGAGAATGTTAAACTCGAGAGGAGGTAATAATATATCAGCCTATTAAGTTCTTCAGTCTCCTTTTACAATCTATAACTTTATCACTCACACCTAATTAGGATCAAGGAGTTGTGAAATCGGTCGCATCGACAACCTTACATTCCATTAAGCCTACTTCATCCGTCAAACCAATCGATTAAGTAGTCCTTATCCCGGTTGATGAACAGAGGATGATTTATTTGGATGAAATAAAATTATTAGAAGAGGAAACCTCTCGGCCAATTGAAGTCTCTCCTGGTTGAGCTATAGAGATTGCTACGGTCAACATTTCGCCATCTCTAATTCCATTGGCCGATATTTCCCGTGCTCTATCTTATTTTGTTGAGGAGCTACTTCTCGTTGAAGACATCTTATTCTCCTTTAATCGGGCCTTCCCTTGCAATATTCTCGTGGCCAAATCCCTTACACCTTCATTAAATATCCAACAGCTTTAGGAAGAATTACAAGTTTTCATTCACTTTGGTGCCACTAACATCATTACGTCGGGATCGATCGAGAGACTCAACTTTCTCATTCGTCGATACCAAACTCTCACTCAATCTGATGAGTCTCTATCGGCCAAACTACCCACACTCCGTGAATTTATGAGTTTGATTCACGAGCATCAAGATATAGTTATTGCGGTCAATAGACTTCAAGTTGAGCATTCAATTATCTCCCCAAGAATGACTGAAATTGCAATGTTAGAGAACAACTTGTTGTTGTATATAGTAATCTAAAGGAGCGAATGTAATCTTGATTGACCTGAAAGCTCAAATATTGTCCATAGACAATAGACTGAAAGTTTTGAAAGAAGGAGATAAATCTTTCACCAAGCACAAACATGGTCAGAAGGCTGAAATCAATTAACTTGGCACATATATATAAGAGCACACTCCACCGATCGGCCAAATAGTACACTAAAATTAGAGATGCTCTTCATTGGTAGGAAGTTAAGCAGTCAAAGCTTTATGAAGCAATTGCCTCTTTTTCGTCCTTTGAATTTTGATTGCTTTCTACTTGTCTGTTGTCAGTATGTACTTTTTTAAAAATCTTTAATACAATCGGCCAAATATTTTCTTTTCACCTGTCCTAATTATCTCAAGTACTTAGCTTTTTCTCTACGTGCATGGCGTAACTGTATTACTGACATGGAACATTCATGAGAAGTCGTGTGCATGTTCATTCTCTCTTCATAGGGTTTTATGTCATTAATTGGGCAGTTCAACCATCATGACACCTCATTTTCGGATGTGACTATCCATTATGAGCACTTATATAAAGGAGTCATATGTGCTTTTTCTCATACGCACTCAAATTCTTTTACTTTCCAATCTTCAAAAGCCCTTACTCTCTCTTTTTAATGGTTGTTGCACCCATGTCTCCTATTGATTTGGTTAAGAATTTTCCAAGGGAAATCCTTTCCCTGGACATCAATGCCTTCACTCACTCCACCATTTAGTACGACATATATCTATTCGTTCACAACTTCCAAATGACTGCAAAGAGTGATGTTCCTTTAATTAAACTGTCAAATGTTTTGACCAAACTTTAGAGTATCGACAATGCATACTTCATTGCCGAGAAAGAATTGGAAAAGCTTGATACTCATATAAATGAGTGTGTTGTCGTTAACAGGAAAATGAATATACTCTCCGATCGATACACTTGGGCCTGACATAACCGCATGCACAGGACTCAGTAGAATCATTTTAACAGAGTGATATTGAGAACTTTACAGGTTCAAAGCAAAAATAATAATAATTTGATGACGACCTCCAGGAGACCGAGCTCATCTACCCTGGAAGGTGCTTGAATTACTCTTAGACTCTTTTGAACTTTATCAATTCTCAGATTGATCTTTATCAAGCTCCGTCATGCGAGAGCAGCGAACATAATAGAGAGGCAAAACACAAAGCCAATGTCATTGGTCACCCATCACCAAGTCTTGCGCCTCCTTGACCGTGTTCTAGAGAGCGGAGAGTCCCGAAAGGCTTTAAGGCAAACGACTGAATTCATTAAAGAACTTGTTGCCAATGAATTTGATGAGAAGAAGGCTGCTTACGCCTAAGTCACATTTCGGCCGAGCCCTTCCTTTTCTCTCTTCTTTTCTTTTCTTTTTCTTTTTTACATAAATAAATATATATAATTGGCTCTTAGGCCACATTTTGCAACCAGTATTGGCCTTTATATATATATATATATATATATATTTCTGTTTACTTTTATCTTTCAACCGATTTCGGTCTTTGCACATCATTTATGGTTATTCTAACCATCGCTTGGCCTGATCTTTCCATACCTCCCATTAGCGGTGCACACGGGTTGGTTTGGTTTGGTTCTAGGGTGAAACCGAAACCGAACCGTTCCTAACGATTCTAGGATATTCGAAATCGGAATTGAACCGTTGGCACCCTAGAACCGAACCGGAACCGAACTGTTAAAACCTGTTCGGTTCCGGATCGGTTCCACGGTTTTGGGCTTTTTATAATTCAGCCCAATTGTATGTTTAATTTTGTTATCTAGCCCATGTCCATCCATGTTGTGGTCCATTTGATGAATGGTTTAGATATTGTACAAGGTGTGCAGAATTACATTTATGAAAATAATTAAATGGTGCAATATAAACCATAAATCATGAGTCAAATATGGAAACAATCAAAGGGTTCTTGGTTCGGTTCCAAGTTTGGTTCCAAGTTCGGTTCCACAGTTCGGTTCTATGGATCGGATCCACAGTTTGGTTCTACGGATCAGTTCACGGTTCGGTTCGGTTCTACATACCCCCAAACCGAGAACTGAATCGATGTAACCGGTTCTTTGATTTTTGGAACCGGAACCGGAACCGATGCACTCTAGAATCGGACCAAACCGGACCGTTTGGTCGATTCCGGTCCGGTTCCATGGTTCTACCGGTTAAATGTGCACCCCTACCTCCCATAGACTAAGATGACATGCTTTTAAAAATTGACCGTTTATCGAAATTTTCACTATCTTTCCATCAATATCACAAAGGATATAAGCTCATCCATAAAGAACCTTTGTCACTATGAATGGTCCATCCCATGTAGGTGACCATTTACGAGACTCGGCATCCTTCATTCCTGTATGCAATATCACTTTCCAAACCATATCGCATTCTTTAAAAGCCTTATTTTTCACTTTCTTATTATAATTATATGCTCGAGTAACTCTAACATTGTTTGTCATAATGGAATTTAAGGCCTTTAGTCGTATTTCGTCTAAGTCCTATAGTTCAACTAACATAGCCTATGTGAACTCGGACGAGGTCTAGCCTGATAGGCTACCCGTAATGATGGCATAGTCACCTCCAACAATAAAACAACATCATGTCCACTTGCAAGTATGAATGGACTTATACATATGCTTGTTCAAAATGAGTTACGATAAGCCCAAAGAGCTTTTGACAACTAAACATGCCATTATTTGAGATTCCCATTAATCATTTTTCAGAAAATATTCTTGATGACCTTGTTACTAGCTTCAGTTTGGCCATTGACCTGAGCATAGTAAGGTGATGAATACAACAACTTGATTTTATATTGATCGACCATTGCCTTGACCTGCTTGCATGAAAATATTGTTCCTCAATCCATAGTGATTGATTCAGGAACTCCAAACTAATGAATTATATGTGTCTCAATGAACTCAATAATTTCTCGATGATCTATCCCCACATAGGTTTTACTTTCACCCATTTGGTGAAATAATCAGTCGCTACAATAATAAAACTATGCCATTTAGATGAAGGGGGTAAAATTTTCCTATCAAATCAATATCCATCCTCGAAATGGCCAAGAATTGACAATAGGATGTAAATCAATCGCGGGCACATGTTGTATTAGCTTGTGTTTTTTACATGCTTCACACCCTTTAACATATTAGTTATAATCGGTTGGAGGTATACATGAGTCGATCCGAGTCGAGCTGGGCACAACTCGACTCGACTCGACCACTAGCTGACCTCAGCTCGAACTCGGCTCGGCTCGGTCCTCGAGCCTAACTGGCCATCTCGGCTTAGTTCGGTGAGCAACATGGGCCAGTTTGAGCCGAGTTCGAACAAAGATTAAGCCGAGTTCGCCTGTGCAGCATTTTCACAAACACATGGACTACACCTTCAAATTCTCACTGTATGTTAAACAACAACAATGATTTTACATGTATTTCATCAAACACCTTATATGCAACATCAGAATCAAGAAAACATGGTATTTGTTTGATGAAACATACCTTCCTTACATCGGCCGACACTTCATTGAGGCATTTCATCAAACACTTGGTGAGCAACATTAATATCAAAGTAACCGAGTCATCGAACTGGTTCGATTCGAGTCGAGTCGAGCTCAAGAAAGCTCGAACTCGGTTCAAATTTTTTTCGAGCTTAAAAAATCAGCTTGAACTCAGTTTTGAACATAGTAGAATCGAGCTTTTTCGAGTCGAGTCGAGCGAGCTAACCGAGCTAACTCTGTTTGTGTACAACCCTATAATCAGTTGGCATTCTCAGCCAGAAATACCCACAACATCGAAGTGTGATCCTCATTTTCTTAGTGCACCAATTTGTGCATCTTGTTTGTTAATCACGTGAGTCCACGTGTCAAGTAGTCGGTTGATCCCTTGGAAGCTGAAGACTAAAGACATAAGAGGACATGAGTATCAATGAGTAAAGAATAAGTAAATAATGTGCCTTGATAAACCTAACTATAACACCCCAAATTTTCTCTGTTTTGGATAGTCAAAAATCCATTATTATTATTATTTTTTAATAACTAGCTACGTCATTACTTACGGATCATTGACGCTCGAGGTGAGCTTACATGCGACTGGTACCGATAAAGAACCGTACAAATAAGATTGATCAACCGTAGAAAACTAATGAACCCAACCGATCACTTAAACATCAAGTTTATCACCATGATATGTTCACATAGGGCTCAAATCTAACCGACCTACCACTGAATAATCAAGACAATCGTAACTAAATTAAAAGATCTACCCGAAGCCGAGTCAGATAAGGCCCAGATCTTGACTAATGGACCAAATCAACCCAGTTACTCTTTTAGCCTAAAACTGAATGTTTATGGTGATTATGACCGAATCGCCATTTTCACTAATTTCGAATAGGCCATACTATGAACTTAGTTAATTCATACCTCAACAACTGCGCCCAAGAAATCCCCTTGCCCAATTTATTTCATAAATGCCCTAATTACCTAAACAAACTCTAGACTGCTCGTTAGTAGGCCGCTAGTTCCGAACTTGCAGAGTAATGTCCATCTCACTGGGCTTGTGGTCCATCGCGAACGACAGGCTCAAACGACGCCCAAAAATAGATGATTCACACTGTCAAGTCAGCACTTATAAAGTGCAACTCACCCTAGCATTGCCCAAAAGTTTGAAGTTTAAAACAAATGGCCCCACCACTTAGGACAATAATTTAGGACATCTCAGCCGTCGGATTCCACCCAAATTTGCACCATAGGTTGAAGATATCTTTCGGCACTCGTCCACCAAATCCGACCCCCGATCGAGAAACGATGACTGTTGATTGCAAATTGGACCATTGCGACAAAGCCCCACATCCGTTTGCCATCAAACTTTATCCAACCTTTCATCAGGCTATGGGGCACCTATCCCATAAATTAGATGGGCCAAAGGGCCATCATGGTAGCTCCAATAACCAGAATGGGCCCCATAGGGCCATTAGAGACAATTACCAAAGTGCAGGGCCAACTGAAATAAATTTCTGGATATCAATATCCAACCCTCTCTCTCACTCCCATAAACTTCAGCAGCTGAGAGAGCGAGCGAGAGAGAGAGAGAGAGAGAGAGAGAGAGAGCAAGGGAGGAGAGAGAAGGGCCTCCTTTAGTGGTGCATGTGAGCTTGGACCTTGGGATATTGAAATCCCGGCAATTTCACCTCTCCACGCCGACTCCAATCGTTCTTGGAGTGGGATTCCAATCCATCTAAGGTAAGATGGGGTTCCAAATTATATCTTCCTTGATGTTTGTAACATGCATGTGTCTTATTCTTTGTTCTATGCAATGTAGGGCCCCGACACCTCGAGCTTGTGGACCCGGCGGTGCTAAGACAATCTCAGCAACCTCCGGCTAAGAATAGGTGCGGACCATTACCTTTAAGTGACCGATTATCATGCATATAGTAGGTTTAATGAATGTGATTAGTGAATTGTTAGTGCAAGTAGTTGAATTTATGTTTGGATTGCATAAATAGGATAAGGGACTAGAAATTACTAAAATTATGAAAAGGGTTGAAACCCTAATATCCCAATCATATGACTTAATGATTTGCATGTCATGTAGGATGCAAATATTTGATTTTCTCCAAATTGTTGCTGATTTACTGTTGATTCCCTGATTTGGAGTTAAATTGCTTGGAAAGAGGACATGAGTTGCTGTTTGATGTTTGATTCCCTGATTCCCTGAATTTATGATTGAATATGCTTGAGTGTTGTAATGATGAGGATTGGCTGATTGGGTCGAGTCACTTGTCTGGATTTTCATTGCATGGTTGAATTATGTGATGTATGTTGACCTGTGGAAGATTTATTTTAGTGCATTGCTATATGGCTGTCCACATAATTGTATTGGCTAGAATATGTTATGTAGAACCTGTAAATTTGAGTAGAACTTTGTGTGTGGCTATCCATATACTGATTATACAGAAATTGTGCCTACCATATATGAATTACATCGAAGGAATCCATGTTTTGTTGTAAATTATTGCATTTTTCCCTATGGATCGGCCGATTATCTGGAATTCCTTGGGCAATCCTTATTGGACCTGTCAATGAGTGAATCTGGCCCGAATAGTTGAACCATAGGTTGTTGGCCGTAGTTGAACTACACGAGGCAGTGTTCTCATGCCGATTAGTTACGATTCAGCCCGTTGGGGCACATTAACTACTAGTCCACCATCTTTGTACGTTAACCATGTTTGATCACGCCTGTATGAACCCGAAGTACCCTAAGACTATTGCGTCCATTATTAATTGTAATTTATGGCTACAAAGTCTCATGAGCCGAGGATGGTGGTATGGGACACTATGCTCATGCTGTCGGCCTACGCTGGGGTGACAAGCATCCCCATAGTGTCCATTGAGTACTTAGACTCGTGAGTCGGGGATGGTGGTATGGGACACTGTACCCGTGCTGTCAGCCCATGCTAGGGTGACGACCTCCCCACAGTAACTGCGAGTAGGACATTTAAGTCTCAAATTATTTTTGTCTGTGCTTATAGTTCTTTTCGGGATTGACGACCCCATACAGGGCTAAGGGTCGCGAGAGTCACATGACCACGACCCTTGAGCTGTGATCGGGTTAGGGCAATAACTCCATTAAGGTATTCCAATTTCCCCAACCTACTGAATGAATGAACTTAACTAATCAACCTGGGTAACATGTTCTACGACATTGTATTTATTATTGTTGGCGATTATGCAGTCGAGGTTGCTTTCGAGGGAGTATTGGTTCATTGCGAACGTAGGATGTCGTCGCTTGAGGGAGTGTTGGTTTGTGAGGAGCATGCATCATATCATAACCATGCATTTGCATTAACAACAGTGTTTTGGATTCTATGTTGTTTGTTGTTCATTAAATGTATTCTATGCATGATAAATTGTGTGCCTGTTGCTAATGACACACTGAGTTAACTACTCATTCCTACTCTGGGACGGTGTTCTAAAATACCAACCAGAATCTGGTATAGATGCAGGTACCTTGGAGCGGGATGCGCTGGACGATGTCGGTGTAAACGACGACGAGGAGCGAACGCACTCCCAGACTTCGGCGATTTCTTCTAGTTTATGGTTGGATGGTCGCGGGACATGGGCTAGGGCCCTAGTCATCGTAGGATATTTATTTGGGTGGGTCAAGTTCCCGGTTAGATTTTCTTGGTACTGTATTTTGGATATCTTATATGTTTAGCGGCCTGTATTTGTATTTTATGATATTCTCATGCTTATGGTTTGCTAAACCCGTTATTGCTTATAAATAAACTCAAATGCGTTGAAATCTGGAGCTTGTTAGGGCATATGTGACACCTGGGAATTTGGGAGCCGAGTTCTTACTCGACCCCTGAAATTCAGGGCGTTACAGATGGTATCAAAGCATGGATCGGGTTAAGCTGGGCTTGGGTAATGGGTCTATCATAACACTTTGTCGACTTAGGAGGGAGCAATCGAACTTAGCAACATTAAAGGACCCTAGGACCGAGCCATCCAACTAATTTGAACACTAGAGTCTTAACCTAGGGTTTATGTATAAAAGGGACTTAGGCCATTTCTACTTTATTTCTACCCCATTTCTACTCTTTCCTACTCTCTTCACTCTCAAATCATCACTTTATTCTCTTCCCAAGCTCTTAAAACTCAATCTCTAAGTCTCAATTCCCCCTTCCAACTCATCTCCTTCAAAAATCTCACCTTCCACCACTTTATTCTTTAAATCTTTCTAAGTACTTTTATATTAGACACAAATCCTAAAGTTTAAAGGATGAAGAGCTATAATTAAACTCAAATTTACTATAAATAGTAAAAATATAAATAAAATAAACTTTAAACCATTATACTTATGTAATTTCATAAAATAACTAGGTTATTTGTATAAAGCAGCTTCTCCTACCCCAAATTTATATATGACACGTCGAGTAACTCATTTTAGATTGAGAGATACACTTGTTCCAAATATCGAGTGACAAAACCACCATCAGGACCACCAGGCGGCACTGCCAAATCGGCGGCATACCGCCGCTGGCTCCAGAGAGTGGCGGCACCACCGCCAAAGAGGTGGCGTGCTGCCGCTGGCACCAGTCCGCTGGATTTTTTGAAATTTTCTGTCTTTTTAGGCTAACTTCAAAAAGTCATATCTCCCTCAATATAACTCCGATTAGGGTGATTCAAAAGCCGGATTGAATCTTATTAAGTCTAGTTCTATATAAAAATAAATAAAAAATAAAATAAAATAAAAATTTTAATATAGTTAAATTTAGGGTAATTGACAACTATCTAGAAATCGTCAATTTCAAACAATGGTTACTTCTAGAATTTTAATAATTTATCTACAACTCCAAATGGGATGAAATTTTGTAAGATGAATTTAAAATTAGTGATAAATCATTATAAATTTTTTAAAAATAATTCAAGTAATAAAAGTATAAGAAACGTTATAAGAAATAGAGACATTCCACAATCATATAAAAAATTGTTAGTTCCAGACAACTGCCACTTCTAAAATTTTAATAATTCTTATATAACTCAAAATGAGATAAAATTTTATAATATGAGAATAAAATTATTGATAACTTACTATAAAATTTTAGAAAATAATTTAGTTACTTTAAGTATGAAAAAAAAAAGTTACAAGAAGTAGGGTATTTTAGAAACAAATGAAAATTCGTTGGCTTTGGACAACTAATACTTCCTGAATTTTTATCATTTTTATGGAACTTCGAATGAAATGAAATTTTATGAAATAAAAGTAAGCTTAATAATGGATTTCTATAACTCCATTACGGTATTCTGGTTTCCCCAACCTACTGAATGAATGAACTTAACTAATCAACCTGGGTAACATGTTCCATGACATTGCATTTATTATTGTTGGCGATTATGCAGTCGAGGTCGCTTTTGAGGGAGTGTTGGTTCATTGTGATCGTGGGATGTTGTCGCTTTAGGAAGTGTTGGTTTGTGAGGAGAATGCATGATATCATAACCATGCATTTGCATTAACAACGATATTTAGGATTCTATGCTGTTTGTTGTTCATTAAATGTATCCTATGCATGATAAATTGTGTGCCTAATGGTACCACTGAGTTAGCTACTCACTCCCACTCTTGGATGGTGTTCTAAAATACCAACCAGAATACGGTATAGATGTAGGTACCTTAGAGCGGGATGCGCTGGACGATGTCGGTGTAGACGACGACGAGGAGCGGACACACTCCCAGACTTCGGCGGCTTATTCTAGTTTATGGTTGGATGGTCCGAGACATGGGTCAAGGCCCTAGTTATTGTGAGATATTTATTTGGGTGGGTCTAGTTCCTAGTTGAATTTTCTTGGTACTATATTTTAGATATCTTGCCTGTTTAGCGGCCCGTATTTGTATTTTATGATATTCTCATGCTTATGGTTTGCTAAACCCGTCATTACTTATAAATAAACCCAAATGCATTGAAATCTGGAGTCCATTAGGGCATACGTGGCACCCAGGAATTCAGGGAGTTTCACTAACCTTTGACCCAAAACAATTGCTTGAACCTCTAGATGATCCTTAGCCTTATAGGTAAACCTTACCGATCATCCCTTAGCTGTAGAAACTTAATTAGAACATGATAAATAAGGCTATAAGAGGTGTCAAGTTATGAAATCGTATGCCCAAAATAGTAGACTTTTAAGTCATACTTGATCTCATCAAGCAGTCCTCAAGGGGTCTTTGATGCCTTCGATGACATTAAAGATCACTCGATGGAATCGAGTATGTAACTCAGATATGTCCGGCAAAATATGATTTTTATCTGAGTTTCTTGATAAAATTAAGGAACCTTCGATGATATCGAATGGTGGCTTCAATGTCATTGAATACCACTCGATGGCATCGGGTAATAATGTGTAAATTGTCCAACAATAATTCAACTGAAAACCTAATTTCTCGATGCCATTGAAGTCACGTTTGATGCCATCTACAGAGTCGTTATCTGCTTACTTTTTAGAGCTTGAACTACATATATATGGCATTCGGTTATTGGGCATTTGGATGAGTTTTTAGTGCAATAGAAGCTTAGGTGATTATATAATCATATCCCTCATCCCAAGCCTCTTAATCCATGAGATCTAAGTTATCTTCCTCATGATTTATCACTTGAAAGATGATTATAGCCTCAATGATGAAGGAGAACTTAATCTCAGTTAAATCATTGTCTAAACCCTCTAGAACATCCACATAAGTGAATCTTCTAGACATTACAATTTTCTATTAATTATAAGAGATTTTACACAACCTCCTATAACCTTGGTCACCTCTAAGGAGCATCACTGCAAGATGGTTAATCTTGTAGCTAAAGCATTGGCAATGCATTGGTATCATCATTGGGAGAATAAATGATAGCTGATTGAAGTATGGTAGAGCATTGATCAAGCAACTGAAGACAACACATCAAAGGGGCTCAATTTGACAAGTGTCATTGAGTGAATCTATATACTCTTTCCTTATGTAGGATTGAGGGTAAGAGTTTATGACCTAAAGTCGATAAGTTCTTATGTAGGACCTAGGCTCTTGTGTAAGGTCGAATTACCAGACACAGGTGTGTGCCTTAACTCTCCATGGGAGCCTCCGATAATAGTAAACATAGGTTATTAGAATACGACCAAGGTTGTTGGTTAATCGATAGAAAACCAACTCAAGTCTCTTACAAGAGCCCCAGGCGAGAGTATGCCTATAGGTTCTTGTATAGGATTAATGTTCGTGACGAGCTTATAGAAAACCACATAAAGTCTTTCGCGGGAGCCGGTCCTTATATATGATTATAAATGTTGGAGTGAACCTGATTTAAAACCTTTGATAGTGAAATTTATTACAATCATAGGTTGAGTGCGTCCACCGGAAGTGGATTGGGAAAATCGGACTATTATACATACTTGTGTTTGAGATTGTCTTTGAACACTTGTTTGAATATGTTTAGGTGATTGAATGTTTAATTATATGCATGCATGATTAGATGAATGTTAGAAGTTGATATGTAACACATTCCACACACACATGTACGCTATCATATATAGACTAGTTGCTTCACTAGCATATCATTTGTAGTCTATGTGATTGGACCCTTCATTGGCCTAGAAGCCTTAGAGTTAATTGTGTTCATGAACCCATAGTTCAGGGTTGCGAAGTAGTAATTTCTCAGTGAGACCGAGATCGAATCCACAGGGAATAAGAAACACAACCTAGAACTAATATAAGTCTAATGTGTTGGTTTGGTTTTTTTAATCCAGTGAATGGGTTAAAAATACAAATAAATAAATAAAAGACCAAGGATCAAAGAATCCACTTATAACAATCTCAATATTCAAGTTACTGATTCAATGGATAACTCAATCGTAATTGAAGTCTTATCCTATCCAATCGGAAGATGATTCAGTTAAATCATTTATAAATAATATTAAGAATATGATTTCAATTGCTTGATTCTCTCATGAAGCATTCAGATCTCAATCGTAGGGATTTGAAAGCATCTAAAGCACCCATAGGCGACATTAGATCAATTAATTACACTAATTGAATCATTCTTTAATTCAGGCTAAACACTTGTTAAATCAAAACATTCATTGTACCCGGAGTGTACAACAAATCTATACATGAACAACTCAAACACTTAAGGTAAATTTAAAACCAAATTAATCTAATATCATCATTCAAAATAATGTTATTGACTCCAATAAACTAAATACTGAAATTAACTATAAGCTTCATCCCTTTGCCTTAGCTAAGAGATTAGTCAACCATTAATATGGTAGAACTAAAAGTAAAACAGAAAAACATAAAAACCAACTTAGAACGAAAGGATTAAAGAGGAGGGAGGACTCCTTGAAACTCCACAACTCTTTGCTCTACTCCTACCCCAATTTGTACATAGAAACTCTTAAAATATCCCTTTAAATAGGCTTTGATTAGATTGACTTCAATTTACGCAGCTATCGCAACTTTGATGGCATCAAAGTCCCATAAAAGATTCCGAGTGAAATTGTGAAACTGTCCAGTAACCGACTTTTAAATCTATGTATTTTCTCGATGTCATTGATCCTCATTCGATGGCATCGAACTTGGCTTCAATGGCATCGAAGAATGTTCCAATATGTCTAGTAAGGAAATTGAAATTTTTTAATTTTTGCGATGGGATCGAGTAACTTCGATGTCATTGAACACTTACTTCGATGGCATCGAATGTGTTATAGATGGCATCGAGCAGTCGATTTCGGCACTTTCAAATTTATGCACTTTGTAACTTCAATTTTCTTCCTTCTTTACTTGGTTTTCTTAGATCTTGGACTCTTCAATTCTTCAATCTTGACCTCCATAGATTTATTCCTCATCTTGGTAATCCTTTGAGCATCAAATCATCATTTTAAGTGTCATTTTCTCTTTAGCTCTTAAAATCACCTCATAAGAGAAAACATGTGTAATTAAATAATTAAGTGTATCCATGTTTACAAAACTATAACAAGAGAGAAATATGCAATATTTCACACTTAACACACACCTTAACCAGTATTTTGCTAGTACCAGGCAAAACATGTAAATAAAATTGCATCGTGAATTATTTTGTACGATTCTTATTTTAGAACTACCATTGGCTACTGTGATGGATTGTAATATCATTTGTTATAATCATTATGAATGGTTTAGTGTAGACCTATCTTAGTAAGCTATGTTTAACTATTGTGATAGTTTGGTGAATCTTGAGGGGTATACCTCGCTGGGATAACCATTGACACTATCGAACCATATTCAGTTATTGCAGGAGACATAGATGAGATGCAGGTTGGTGTTCATGTGGTGCATGAAGAGCTGGATGATCTTGCAATTCTAGATTCTAGTTTCCTTTCATTATTTAGTTGTTCGAAATTTTAATCTTAAGACATTAGTTTGTATAAGCCTTCGAGAAGCCACTTCAATATATATATATATATATATATATATATATATTTACGGATTTTCTTTTATGTTTGATTTGTTCCTCTTCCACTATTGTGTTCATTAATAAAAGAAAAAAAAATTATAATTTAAAATGTATCTATCATTAAAGGTTAACACTTGGAATTTTGGAAAATAAGTATTAAACTCAGGTTACGAAATCTGGGGTGTTACACATATGCACCCGTGTCGTTGGCTCTCTTGGAAAATTAAAAGGTTTTCTATAGGCTAAGCAAGAATTGATGGTATCTTTCACAAGGACCTACCTATACTCATGTTGTAGATAGTCCTACATAAGAACCTATTTGAGTTTAAGTTTCAAACTTGATGGACTCTTATTAAACTCTTACAAGTTTTGGATGAGCCTCATTGATAACACCTTCTTGAGATGCATGATTAATCCTGATGCAACTTCTCTTTTGCTCATCCGATCTTGATGTGGATCTTCTTCAACTCCAACGATTGACTACCTTACAATGATGTACGTATGAGGATGCCAAGGTAATAGGATAGCGGTGGAATCTCATATAATTAATGGATTGTTAGTTCCAATTAGGGATTCATCTACATGGGCATTCTAGAGGATAATAGACAATGGTTTACCTATGAGATTAATGTCTAATATGTAGAGAATGCAAGATACCATGTTCATCCTTAAATGAAGTTTGGATGCTCATTAGAGTAGTGAATCACAATGAAGATGACATGAATCTCTTTGAGATAGATCTTATGAGTAATGAGAAGGAGTGGGATACACTAAGGTTTCTAAATAAGCAAAAACCATAATCTTTACAAAAGTCTGAATGTCACTTTTATAGAGAAAAAGCACCACTGGATCTATAACGGCTAGTTTAATTGAATTGATCAAACTTTCAATTCAATTAAACGTCAACTAAAATTATCAATTTGCTCGTTGGACAGTTTTCGCCATTCTCATTTGGACCGTCAATCGGGATCGATAGATCTCAATTCAATCGTCTCGAATTGATAGACTATTGGTCTAGGGCTAATTTCACCAAGGCACCTCAAGTTTACATGTGTCTTCAAGCCTTGATATTTCAAGTCTTCAAGTCTTATGTCTTCCAATATCTTCTAATGAGGGCTCAACTGACTCAAGACACACTAGTACATGTTATTGACAAATCAAGGCACTCATACATTGATCATGTGCATGTGTTTTTCCGAAACAAATGGTATCAAAGCCAGAGGTTGTGAAACCTTTTAGCACAAGATAGATGTTGAAGATTGTTTTGAAATTGTGTTTCAGATGGATGGATTGAGTTTTACATATTTAAGGCACTAAAGTTCGACGGATCCAATTTTGCATTGTGCAAACTTAAGATGAACGCGGTGTTAGTGAAGGAAGGATATGCAATTACAATTCAAGAAAAAGAAAGAAGCTTGTAGAGATAAAAGACAAGGTATTTGAGGAGAAAAAACAATTAGCCACGGTGGACCTTTTTGCGTTGGATGATTTGGTTTTGTTCAACATGTTCGATCGAAATACCGCAAAAGGTTTGTGTAACAAATTGTGAAACCTATATGAAGGGAAATAAATGTCAAACAAGATATTTCTCCAACGACAATTGTACAAGTTGAAGATAAAGGAAAGATCGTCTTTGCAAGAATGCCTTAATGGGTTTAACACCATGATTAGTAGATTGGTGATTGGTGATGTGAAGATTGATGATGAAGAAAAGATCGCACTTATGCTCCGTTTGATGTTAGATTTATAAGATGATTTGATTATGAATCTTAGAAATGGTCACAATCTCATTATGGAGTCAACTGTGTCTACACTTACTAAAGAGTCTCGTATAAAAATCATGGAGAATCTGTTGATGGTGCTAGGATAATCAGAGGAAGATTTATTGAGAAGGGTACAAATGGGAGAGATCGGATGATATCCAAGTCAAAAGGGGTCAAAATAGGTAGGTGTTGAAATTGTAAAAAGAATGGTCACTTACACAAAAAATGTAGCCTCAAGAAAGCAAATCGATCGGGATAATTACAAACCTGATTTGCATGATTAAGCATCAAATTTAAGGAGTTCTTAAGAAAGTTTAGTTAAAAAAAGACAATTCATCCGATGATGGGGAAGTGTTGTCTGCACTAATTCCATGAGAGAATATGAGCCATCAATAAATCTTAGATTCAGATGCTTCATTTCATATGACTCCACATAGAAATTGTTTCTATACATATCAGTCATATGATGGTGACCCAGTTTACATGAGTAATGATTGCACGTTTAAAATTGTGGATATTGAAGATGTTAGAATAATTATATTTGATGGCCTCACATGTACAGTTTTTGGTGTGTAGCACATATCGAACCTGCAGAAGAGTCTTCTGTCATTAAGAAAGTTCGATGAAGATGACTATAAAATTTTTGATGAAAAGAGTTTATTGAAAATTGTAAAGGAGCGATGGTGGTGACAAAAAGAGAGTTAATAGGTAGTTATATCATTTGATCAGAGATACCGTGGTTGCTGATATTATTATTGCTAATGCCGTGACAGACTCCGCTACAATCTAATGCACGTAGTTGGGCTACATTAGCAAGAAAGGATTAAATGTATTTATTGATCGAAATTTACTTGGTTTAAAGTCCATTAATTTAGATTTTGTGAGGATTGCTTGTTTGGAAAGCTCCATATATCTCGTTTTCCCTTATCCATTACCAGAATAAAAGATGTTTTAAGTTTAATTCATTGTAATACTTTGGAAGCCTCAATCGAATCACTGGGAAGTTTGGAGTACTTTGTTTTTTTTTATTTTCGATTTCTCCATAAATGTATGGGTTTAAGTGTTAAAAAGGAAGAGTGATACTTTTACGTATTTTATCAAGTTCAAAGCATTAGTTGAAAATCAAAAGGAAATGAAAATTAAGTGTTTGAGAACTAGTAATAGAGGAGAATACTCCTTAAAGGAATTTAAGAATTTTTGTAATAAGCATGACATTCAAAGGCATTACACGGTCCCCGGTATTGCAAAATGGAATGGATTTGCAAAACTATGAACCGTACGCGTATGGATTGTGTTGGGAGCATATTGAGTTCGACTAAGATCGAGTAGTGTTTTTGGGAGTAAGCTGTTAATACGACTTATTACTTGATAAATTGTTCTCCTACGACTAGACTTAATTACAATATCTGTAAAGAGAAATGATTTGAAAAACCTATTAATTATTCGTTTATTCATAGTTTTGGTTGTGATGCTTGTATATGGATTCCCAAAGAACACATGATTAGGTTGAATGCGATGTCCAAAAAATATATTTTTGTTAGTTATACAGATAGAATAAAATGGTACAAATTGTGGGACCATATTGCCCACAAGTTAGTGATTAATAAAAATGTGATTTTTAATAAAGAAATTTATATAACTTAACCTAAAGGCTTTATTGAAGAAAACATGAAGAATCTAGTTTGTCGGCTGAACAGATCACTTTACGGTTTAAAGTAGGCGTCAAGGTGTTGGTGCAAGCGGTTTGATTCATTCATTGTTAGCTCATACTATTGTGTTTATGTTCGTAGTTATGGTAATGGTAGCTTTATTATCTTGTTATTGCATGTGAATGACATGCTGGTTGTATGTACTAGTAGAGATATTATATATAGAAACATTAAAAACTCATTTAGCTAGGGAATTTGATGTGAAGGATTTGAATGTCGTTAATCAAATTCCTTGAATGACCATACTTAAAGACAGAAAGAACATGAAAGTCTAGATAACCCAAAAGGGTTGTATTAAAAGAGTTATGCACCACTTCGACATACATAATTCTAATCCAATTAATACTTAATTCTCTGTTGGTTATAAGCTGTCTTAAGATCAATGTCCTAGCACAGAAGCAGAGAAGGAAAATATCTCTCAAGTATTATTCATGGGCGATAAGGAGCCTTATGTTTGTTATGGTGTGCACTACACCAGACATTACGCAAGCAGTGGGAGCAGTTAATAAATACATGGTAACATTGAGGAGAGATAATTGGATTGCTGTTAAGTGTATCATTCGTTACTTGAAGGGTATTTATGAGGCAACTATTTTTTATAACGACCAAAATTTAGAGTTGGTTGGATATGTGAGTGCAGATTATGCAGGAGATTGTGATAAAGAAGATCCACCATAAGTTATATTTTCTCTTTGGTCGGCGGTGCGGTTAGTTGGATATGAAGATTGCAGTCAGTGGTGACATTGTGTACTACAAAAGTATAGTGATCAACTACACAAGTATGCAAAGAAAACATTTGGTTGAAGATATTATTAAAACAATTGAAATTTAAACAGAAAGTGGTGGTGATTCGCTGTGATAGTCAGAGTGTATTACACTTGACTAAAAATCAAGTATTTCATACTTGGACCAAGCACATCGATATTCAATATTACTTTGTTTGTGACATAACGGAAGATGGTCATATATCATTGTAAAAAATTCACACCGACAACAACGTAGAAGACATGTCGATGAAGCCTATTGCAAGGGAAAAGTTTGTTGTAACAGCCCATTTTTTTTTTTTATCGATGGGAACTAAGTCCCACTCTTTCTTTCGGTGTGGCCCACTTGAGCCTTAAATCTATCTCATTACTTGACCCATGCCCCAACATCATCCAATAAGATAAATGGATGGAATGAATTTTTCTTGAACATATCAATGAGGCTCATTATTAATAAAATAAAAAAAAGAAAAAGAAAAAAATCCTTTTACAGTGACGTGCAAAAGCAAGTCACCTCTCCCTACTCCTATTGGACTCTCTCTCCCTTCTCCTTCGGCAGACGTGGTGGGTCCTGCACCCACCTCGATCCAAACGGCCCACTTCTTTTTTCTTCGTTCTCATGTTACCACGAGTTGATGATCCTTCCATCCAAGCCATTCAAAACTCATTCGGATTATCTTCAACACCCTAAAATACTCCAAGAAGATCACGTCAATAACGTGTGACATGCGGATCTTTTAAACCAAGAACCCACAGACAAAAACCCATTGGACCTCCATTTTCATGGACTTATAAGCTTTTATACACCAATCTACATCGTCCATCAACCTCGGAACGAAGGAAAACTCACTGGTTGCAAATTCGCCATTGACAACCCTTGTCTTCTTTATCATAGAATCTCAACCATTGTTTCTTACGCTCACTGATTCAAGATCTAATATGATCGTTATGAGGTCTACCTAATGTTGTGAAATCACCTTTCATTAATACGAACCTATCCCAACCACGTTACAACAATGTATAAGTACGTCACCAACCACTCAAAGATTCCTTGTGCATTCCAACTCGAGGGCTTTACATTCTCCATAAGAGCCTTTACGGTACTAGAAATCAGTCATTCCATCAACAAGATAAAGAAGATCAAGATAATACCATTGAGAGAGATCAGAAAAGATAAGAGAAGAGAAGCGAAGAGTTATAAAAGGAAGAAAAGAGAAAGATAGAAGGAAGAAAGATAAGAAGAAGGCAGTTTCATCGATTTGACTTGGTGAGTCAACCCGATGACCCATTGGTCCGATCATCAAAGTTGATTCCATATTTATGAGCTAAGTTTCTAGTCTCCGTCCTTTGACCTCATAGTTAGAGTAGCCTTGATTCGAGTCGACTCACTAAGTCAACTTAGTGATTTAACGTGTTATTTTCTTATATTTTAATATTAGAGAATTAGAAACCTTAGTGTAGGTTTTAATAAATCAGCATGTATGATTTGTGCTACTAGTCTAAGTGTGTTGAATTGAGTTTATGCGAAATTGAACCCAGACCATCTACCTGTAGAATTCATCATCACATCAAATCCATCACTCTAATAGCAGGTATGTGATTTTCCCGATTAAAAAGACTACATTAGTATATACTTTGATTTCATTGATTATTTAGTTTGTATTGCTGATTTAAGTTATTTGATTTTGGTTTTACATGATGTAAAATTCATTTATTTGATTTCTAATATATAGAATAAATTCATTTGATTATTGTTAACTGCTTTTAATTATATTATGAGTGCTTTGCCCTAAAATAATCATTATATTATTTTAATATGGGTGCTCTGCTCAAGGTCATTCTTAAAAGGATTGACACGATATGAGTGCTTTGCCCGGGGTCATTCTTGAAAGGATCAACACAATATGGGTGCTTTGCTCGGGGTCATTCCTGAAAGGATTAGCAAGGGTGTTCTGCCCTGAGTGATTCCCTAATAGATATGCACACACAGGTGCTCTGCCCTGGGTATTGACCCTAAAAGTCTATTTATCAGATGTTATGCCTAGGGTTATTCCCTAAAAGGATTGACACCGGTGCTCTGTCGAGGGTCATTCCCTAAAAAAATCAACACACACGGGTGCTTTGCCCTGGAATGAATAAAAAGGGATTTTAGATGATTGTATTATTTTATTTTGTTATTATGAATAACAAATTGTTATTGTTGTCATGTAAAATGCCGATTCAATACTCGTAATTGATCATATTTATTTTATCGATTTATATTGGTGTTATCGTAGAATTTTCATTTTTGGGAATGATGTGACCTACGAGCCGTCACGCTCACACCCGTATATATTATTTTGCAGGGTTGTATATAAAAAAATAGTTGAGCAAGATTGAAGACTTTTCCTCTTATTTATTTAGAAATTAATTAAAATTTAATGTATTTTTTTATTATTTATTTTTGAATATCAATGTAATTAAATATTCAAGGATTGATTGGTGGATGTTATTTAATGACCATTATTTTGACCTTTTTTTTTGTTACTCTGATTGCCTTGAAAATCATGAAAATAATATGAGTTGCGGTGTATATTTTGTTTAAAGTCAACTCACAGTTTGAGAATTCAGATTCGGGCCTAACCAACTTGGATACCGAATTTTGGGGCGTAACATTTGTTTAGTATAGAACTTCTCTTGGACTTGTTGTTACCTAGTGATCGGTGACATTTGGGCAATTGTATTTGGTGTGTTTTTCGCGTTATTAGAGAAACTAGTTTTCAAGTGGGAGAATGTTGTGGTGGTAAAGTGGAGACGTTTCCTACTAGTAAATAATCTATCTCCATTGTCTTATGTTTTGTGTTAGTAAATCATAGTTCCTATCGGTGTTCAAATTATCGGCGATGTTATCGAAATATCGCCAATAATATCGGTGTTGCTGCATTGGCGACACCGAAACCCCATTATTTCGTTTCTTGACAGAATATCAGCAAAAATTTCGGCAGGAACCTATTTTTCGGCGATATCATCGATAAAAACGGGTTCTCGTCGAGAATATCGGCATGGTGTGGTTGAAATAAAGGAAAAAAAAAAACTTCAATTTCATGATTTTTGTACCTGATCGGAATTCAGAAGAACAAAATCTCTTTGGCCTCGATCGACAGCCCTGGTAGGTAAGAAAAACCTACAAAATTTTTCCTTTTTTCCGATTGGAATATCGATGTCTCAATTTCAGCAAAAAATATGAAATTTTGTCGGATTTCCCCTCGATTTGGGTCTGATTTAGAGTTTCGAAACCCTCGGTCAAAAACCCCTCAGCGAGAAATCCTCTCGCTCTGATATTTTCGTGTTTTTCTTTTTTTTTTTGAAAAAAAAAACTTCGAGCTTGGGAAGATGACGCGGTTGCGTACCGAGGAAGCAGATTGGCTGGTGTACCACACACCAGCTATATAGCTGCTGTAGGTATGTGTCGTGCGAAGACGAGCACTGACGCTCCTCGAGCTCCGAGTTGTACGAATGGTTCAAGGAGATCAAAGTTACATGGGCCCCACAATGATATATTCATTATATCTACACCGTTCATCTATTTTTAGATATCATTTTAGAGCATTATGCAAAATATGAATCATATCTAAAGATCATCTGTACCACACCATAAATAGCAGTGGAGATAATGATTTTCACCGTTAAACAATTTTTAAGGCCCACCATAATGTTTATTTTACATCCAATCTGCTCATAAGGTAAAAAATACCTGAATGAAGAGGTAAAACAAATTTCATATTGATCCAAAACTTCTGTGACCCCAAAAAGGGTTTTAATGGTAGACGTTCAATCCCCCACTGGTTTTTGTTGTGTGGTCCACTTGATAGTTAGATCTGTCTTATTTTTTGTCCCAAGCCTTAAGACGATCTCGCCAAATGGATGGACGGTTTGGATATAATACATATATCATGGTGGGCCCAAGGAACATTGACCAGTAGCACCTCTTTACTGGCAGCGTCAATAAGCAATATACATCCCCGCGAATTGTCAAAGGGAAGCGAATTGGGTACAGCCCCGACAACACCTAGCTATGGGGCCCACCATGATGTATAATTTTTATCCACGCTGTCCATCCATTTTGACAAATCATTTTATGTGATGAGACCAAAAATGGGACAGATTGAATGCCCACGTGAACCACACCATAGGAAACAGTGGGGACCGATTGCCCAGTGCTGAAAACCTCTCAGGGGCCACAAAAGTTTTGGATCAAGCTCACGTGTATGTTTTTCTCACAGTGTGGTCCACCTGAGATTTGGATCTACTTCATTATTGGGCGTGCGCTCGAATGAGTTGGCAAAAAGGATGGACCGTGTAGATATACAACACATACATTGAGGTGGGCCCATGGTCAGGGTCCCACCCACATCCCTATCCTTAGAAAACTTGCTAGGTCCATTGTAATGTTTTGTTAACCCTTCAAACCGTCAATAAGGTGTCATAAACTCAGAGGAACAAAAAAAAAAAAAAAATCAGTTTGAACCAAAACTTATGTGACCCACCATAAGTTTTCAATGGTCAATCACCACTGTTTCCTATGGTATGGTCCACATAAGATTGGGATCAACTTCATTTGTGGGATTGTGCATTAAAATGATGCAGAAAAATGGATCGACGGACATGGATATACAACACATTAAAATGGGCTCCATTAAATGAAAACTTATTATGTAATGTATTCATTTTGTAATTTTTTAATTCCTAAATATGCAAATATGTGTATTTAGGCATGTCTTGGAGTTTCACTGAAAAATTCCACTATTTTCTCTATGTTTCCCCTACGTTTTCCGGCATTTCTGGTTATCAACGATATTATCGGTGATAACGATATAATATCTTTATCTCAAGCTAGCGAAACTTATAGCGATACCGACAACTCGAACACTGGTTCCTATAAGATTTTGCCACCTACTCTTTCCTCGTGTGTTTTTTAGATAAGAAAACTGTGTGTAGAGAAATGTATGTTATTCCATTAATTTATCTTTTAGGGTATTTCTTGTATAGGTGGGAGAGATGTGAGTCATATATTTTTGTTTCTCTTGTTTCTAGTAAAGAAGAAATTTCGGTGTTATTGCCTTGTAAGTAGGTATATTACCGAACTACATAAATCATTGTGCCTCTTATTTTTTGTTTTGGTTTGGTCTATTTAGCTTTTGTTTGACCCACTTCTCTTGCGTTTTGGCCTTTCTTACATTGATCACTTGCGTGCATTTTTCTGCAACAAATATTGTTCAACTTAAAATTGCGCAGTTATCTAACACGATACCATGAAGTGGAAGCTTAGAATTATGACTAAATCCTAGGGGAGGGTGAATAGGACCATTTAAAATTATTAACTAATTTATACAAATTCAACCATAAGGTGAATTAGGTCTAAGATTATAAACTATAAAAGATGTAACTATATGTGCAACGTAGTCTATGATGTGAGATAGAAATATTAATTGTGTGTGCGCACTAAATTAAACTCCTAGCAAACAATCTATTTTTGCATTCATATAAAATAAACAAATCAAATCACAAGCATAAATAAAATTGCATACACAATATCAATAATCGCAAACACAACGATATATAGTGGTTCGATTAAATTTATACTCCACTCCCGAATGATGAACTCAAACTTGAGTTTTCTATATTTCACTATTTCATATAGTTATACATTTGTTTCCTATTAACCTTTACAATCTTACTCACTTGAGGATCCACGTATACACTCGTTGGTGGCTCACATAGAGTTGTTGGTGGCTCACAAAGAGACTACACGTACACAATCGTTGGTGGCTCATACAGAGACTTAATCGAGTTCGGTTTCAAACTTATACTCAAATCTACACAAGAACTAAATATACACTGTAGTCTTAAATAAAACTCTTACTAGTTTGGATGAACCCCTTAGATAGTGTAAGTCTTAAGATGCTTAATCAATTTTCATGTGGCTTCTCTTTAGCTCCCCTGATCTTCAAAGTGGATCTTCCTCAGCTCCAGTGATCTCCTTGTTATAATCTTTCTATTAGGATGCCAATGTGATGGGAGAGTGGGTTGGTCGAATTTCTTACAACTAATGGGATAGTTGGTTCTAATTAGGGATTTACTTAAATGGGCATTCTAGAGGATGATAGACAAATTATTTATTTATAGGATTAGTATCTAACCTCTAGAGAAAGCAAGAGAACGTGTACATATTCAAGGTGAGCTTGGAATTCTCATATAGAGTGATGAATCAGAAGGAAGATGACATCAACTTAATGGATTAGAGTATAAGAGTAATGGTTGTGAGTTGTATGCATAGAGGTTTCAATACCATAAAAAACCACATTTATTTTGCAAAGGTCCAAATGCTTATTTTATAAGAAAAATGCTCCAATGGATACATAACGGCTAACTATCAATTGGATTGATTCGAATCGACATTGTTGATTTGATCGACAATTATCAGATTTTACTAATTTACTTGCTGGGCGGTTTTAGGTACTTTCAAATCGATCAACATGATTTCGTTGATTCGATCGATAGAGCTCTGATTTTACTAATTTACATATTTAACTACCTGAAGCTTTGAACCTCTAAAAAGCCCAGCAAAACTTGTTCATATTTGAGTTTTTAGGCTTGGGATGATAAGACAAATGTTTACCAATTAAAGAAAATCATCTCGAGGTGGGTTGTTGGAACTAAAGAAGTCTAGGGCTAGATTCACCAAGATACATCAATTTACATGTGTCTTTATGCCTTGATACTGTAAGTCTTCAAATCTTCAATTGACCTCATCTTCCAATGAGGCCCAACCAACTCAAGACATACAAGACATGTTATTGATAAACTAAGACACTTACACAACTAGGCCTGTCATATATCCTTTGACTGAAGATAGGGCTTGCGCCGCTTCTTCTATCTCCACATCTGCATGTAGGGGAGAGTAATGGCCAGATCCTTTAGCTTTGGGGGCCAATTCGAGAAGTGGTTGAAGAAGCAGATCTGCACAAAAAATTCAGAAAATTAGTCTTGAAGGCCAACCATAAATAGAAAAGGGCAAAGGAGAAGCAGCTAATACCTCCAACATTGGGTATCACCCAATAATAGAATGTGACTAGCAGTGGACGACCTCATTTAGGCCATCATAAATGTGGGACAAGATTGGCAGCCCCCAATTGTAGCGAAGATCCACTCACTTGTTCCCTTGGTAGAAGATAGTGGCTTCCAGGTGGTAGAAAATGCAAGCCCATACCTTTCACCGAATATCCTCCATAAATGATGATCAACTCCTCAAAAATGTGCAATGGAGCCATTTCAGATCCAAACCACGTGAGATCAAAATCATATATTAGGTCCATCCCATGGCAAAGTTGCCAGACACAAAAATCCAGCCATTTGTAAATTTAAGTTATTTGCCTGCGTTGACATGCACACAGAAGTTATTAACATGCTTGGAACTTATTCAATTGTTGTGAGGTGCACATTGTTGTATATATGTCATACAACCTGACCATCAAGTGAGCCCCACCATACTGACTAGCGTTATAAGTCATTGGGCGGTCAGAAGGTTGCTATGAGTAAGTCAGTTTAGGAGATCAAAGACAATTCTCTGTGGACCAGACATGCACGTAGCTTACTAATTTTCTTCGGAAGTCTTCAGAATGCAAAATGAAAGGGCTAATGGATATTCTCAATTTAGAATCTTCTCCCATCGTAAAGAGTTTTTAACTTGCAAAAGCTTTTGAGGTGCTCGTCTTTATGGGATTTTCATTTTTTGTCTGGAGGACCCCCAAAAAAAAGGTCTATATAATCATTAGGCAGTCCAAATGATAAAAAATAATGGACATCCACCCCAAAACTTCAAAATTCATGTGGTGGCTTAGGTGATGATTGGATCTACTTATTATTGAGCCATCCTAATTTCTTTGTGGCATGACCTTTTTGGACGAGTTGGATTCCATACATAAACCATAGTGGCTGTTGGGTGTAAAAATAATTAAGTAGGATAGATCGACTTATGGAATGGACCAACTCTACAAAACAGTACGGGCCCTTGAAATCCGAGCCAACAGGGGCTTCTATGTCTAAGAACAGACCGACCTTCAAGGAGGTCGGTGTGACTGTAAGGACCCTCTAAGAGAGTGCGACTGCAAACTCACTCATATGATCAATTGCCGATCAAGCCCATAGGTCGGCAATAGCTGATTCCAAAATACGACTTTTAATCCGCAACATAGCTCGGTGATGGCTCAGCTATAGCTCGATAATAGCTCGGCTATAAATCGGTGAAATAGTTGCCCACTACAGTCTATCCATGGATCAAGCAGTCTGGTAAAATCTTCAACAGACCGAAGATCTCTCCCAAGATCTTCGGAAGATAAGATCAAATCCCAAGAGCTTGAGGATTGAGATAAAATCTCTATATACATCCCGGATCTGAGCTGATTCACTTCCAAATTATTAGGAAAGATTCCTCACGACACCTACATTCCATTCCTATAAATAAAGGTATCCTCATATCAATCCTTGACTGGTGACTCTTTTTCAAGGGATTATCTCCTTCCAAAGACCTAGAGTCTTGACTCAAGCGTTGCATTAGCCAATGTCTCCTTTATTATTCCTTTTCTCCTGTGCAGGTCCAAGAGGGTCCATCGAGGGAGGTCATTTGGAAAATTGCATCAACTGTGGCTGCATAAAAATTCATAGAGAGGTATCTTTTACAAACATTGTAAAGGATCTGGCCTCGAATTTTGTTGGCCATTCCTCTATATTTCGAGTATCCTAGCCCATCTGAATAATGCAACTAGCTGATTATCAGGCAAGCTTGCCTACATGGTCAGATCCACCTTATGGACGGCTTGATCTTGCTCTAGTATATCATCCTGACACATGAATTGACTTGTAAATGGGATCCATGGGTCCTGAATGGACA
The DNA here is from genome assembly GCA_030180095.1 of Magnolia changhungtana. Classification (NCBI taxonomy): domain Eukaryota; kingdom Viridiplantae; phylum Streptophyta; class Magnoliopsida; order Magnoliales; family Magnoliaceae; genus Magnolia; species Magnolia changhungtana. The sequence continues at coordinate 2,916,771 of JASAUF010000198.1, read as the reverse complement.
TGGCCTGCTTTATGGCTCATCCATGGCTTACAAATAATATTAGTCGGTGGTGTTTTGTGTTGTTACCATACACTTGAGAAATATCCTTCTCTTATCTGTTATCTTTTCAGGTGCGAAAGTTTAATGCCATATAAGAATGAGCCGGGTGGCCCATTGGGCTTGGGCTAGAATACTGGGTTCAATGTCTGGGCTCGAGATAGACCCTTATAGGATTTCAAGGGCATTTTTGGTCATATATCATGAATGATGAGACATGCTTACTGAACAACCCAGATCTTGCAAAATAGTAGGCGGCCAGGTTCAGGGTTAGGTAATGCATAATCATCATGAGGTGGGCTTGGGCCTATTTATTCTTTATTGTCTCCGGCCAGCTCAGGCTCAGGCCTAAGTTTTACTCGTGAGACGGACAGACCTTGTTCTTACCAAGCCCGGCCCATTAACAATCCTATTGACAAGTGTTTGGTAGATCTTTTACTTCATACACGAGAGGCTAGATCTTGAAAAACTCTTTATCATGTTTATTTTATTAAAAATGATCAAAATATTTAAAAGAAATGAGAGATCCGTAGAAAATCTTAACAAATATATATGAATCCATGACAACTGTATATACTTATTCTATGTAAAATACTCTAACAAAATCCTCTCTCATATATATATATATGTGTGTGTGTGTGTGTGTGTGTGAATATTCACAGGGCTAGTAATCCTGAGATATTCCTTTATAATGGCTTTGGAAAATATTTTGAACAAAAACAAGCCCATTTCCCTTAGATCTTTGATGGGAACACTTTTTTTTTTTTTTTTTTAATTTTTTAATTTTTTTTTACACACGCACACACACTCCCACACACTCACCCCACACGCACACACACACACACCGTGGGATTTCACCACTGTGGGTACTCGAACCCTTGACCCAGTGTTGAAACTCCAGGGAGTCTACCACCCGGTGTTGATGGGAACACTTTAAGAGGTGAAAACATGTGAACATTAGTGCTACATGCACTCTTATATTTACATCGGAGATTGATTTTTGAAGGGCCCACTGTGATGTGTTCGTGAAATCCATTCCTACCAATACCTACACCATCCCATGTTATGCCCAGGAAAAAAATTGACCCATGATTCAGATGGGTCCCACCATTTTTCATGGAGTTTTAACAAGGTCCACATAAATAATTATGTGAAACCTATTCAAACCATTATATGTCATTCTAAAATTCACACGTGACTTAAAATTAGGTTCATTTGTGAGTCAGGTGAGCACACCAAGGTAAAAAATTTGGAGGGTGTGCATCACCTTGTACACGATTTTCAATAACGTGGTCCACATGAATCATGGATGTGACTAGTTTTTGTGCTCTAAGATTAAAGTTAGGTCACGCAATTAATGGTACAAATGGATTTCAGAAAAAAAAAATCCTGTTGGGGCCTACTGCCAGCATACCCTTTCCTACCTAAGCATGGATAAAGGATTGTGTGGTGAGGGAGGGTGGTGTGGATTCTCTTTAAGGGCCCACCGTGATCTGTGTGTTTTATCCATACTTTACTCTCATTTTTTCTAGCTCATTTTAGTGCAAGAGCCCAAAATTGAAGCATATACAAAGATCAAGTGAATCATGCCATAAAAAAAACAGTGGAAATTGAACACCTACCATTGAAAACTTTTTGAGGGCCACAAGTTTTGGATCAAGCAAATATTTGTGTTTTCCCTTCATCATAAATAAGTTGGATGACAAATAAACATCACTATGGGCCCTACGAAGGTTCAATGGCGGAAATCATTAACTCCACAGTTTTCTGTCATGAGGTCCACTTGGACATCAGATATGCTTCAATTTTAGCCAAATGCCCTAAAATGAGTTGGAAAACAAATAGACAGTGTGGATATAATACATACATCACGGTGGGCATTGCAGAGAATCCACACCAAGCTATAGCAGGGTGAGCTCCTCACTACACCATCCAGATGTAAATTGGTTTATCCCAAAGGAGTTGTCCGGATTGGGTGGCTCCACCATCATATATTTTTGAATTTTCTGTCCATTATGTGTGTGACCCGATTTTAGATTTTAGATGTAGGGTTAAAAAATCAGCCTAATCTATGGTTTACGTGAGCCACATGATTGAAAATATATAATGAATGGGTTAAACTCATCTTTTAAACTGTTTTTATTAGTGTGGCCCCTAATCAGGGATGGGGGTGAGGCCCATGCCTAAATTTTAATTTAGCATAGCAAATTTCACATAATCATTATGGTGGGCCTTGTTAAAAATCAACTGTGAACATTTCTTTCCTAACCATTCACTTCAGTGGCTCACCAGAATCACAGGGCAGCTTCTTCTTCTTCTTCTCCCACCCCTAACATTGGGAGTGGATTAGATGTTACTTTGGTAACACTTTAGTGGGTGTTACTCTTACCATGTGGGGGCCTATTTTAATGAATGTGTTGTATATAGGCACCACCTATCCGTTTTCTTAGCTCATTTTAAGAGGTTATCCTAAAACTTTAGATTCAAATTCCCGGTGAACTGCAGCACTAGAAAAGTGATGAATGACTGTTAAAAACTTTTCATAGGCTACAAAAAAAGTGATGAATGACTATTAAAAACTTTTCATAGGCTACAAAAGTTTGTATTTTCTATTCAACCAGGTGATCTGTTTCGCCTTACCGACGGATTGGATAGGAAATAAATATTATGGATCTACCTACGGTGGCCACGGGAAAGTTTTAATGGTGGGCATTCAATCACCATTGTTTCTTGAGGTATGGTCCACCTAATATTTGGATCTGCTTAATTTTTTGGATCATGTCCTAAAATGGGTTAGAAAAATGGATGGGCGACATGGATATACAACACATCATCAAGGTGAGCCCTAAGGTGAGGGTAACATGTAACGCCTAATCTACAATCCGGGCATGACACATGTAATGGTTGGAGTGGATTTCAGGGACCTATCCATGTGGGCCCATAAAAAAAAAAGCTTCAATTTAGATATAAGAGTGTATTTACCTCTCCTGAAAACAAAAGTTAATTTTTTACTTAACCAATCTTTGGACACTAACTTAAAATTTGAAGTTATTATATTAATAATGCATAATCTGATTATTTTATCCTCTACCATCTCCTAGTAAATGGTTAAAGTTCATCAAATCAAAACCAATCTTTTCATAGTAATCCACAATCAAAGGTGGGCCCACATTGTGGGCAGTAAAAACTAGTGATTGGTCAAATTTGGAGATGAATAGTCTGATTAGACTGATATTCAAGATCAACGGTATGATTGAGCTGATAACAAAGATCATCGTTAAATGAACCGATATTAGAGATGAATGGTCTGATTGGGCCAATATTAATGATCAATTGTGAGATTGGTCATATTAAAGATGAACAGTCTGATTGAGTCAATAAGGAAGATGAATAGCCTGATCTCAAATTTGAACATTTTGATTCAAATGATATTGATGATTAACGGTCTAATTAAGCTAATATTAAAGATGTATGGTCCAATTAGACTAATATCAAAGAGCACCTGTCTGACTGATACTGATGATCAATGGTCCAGTTGGGCTGCTAACGAAGATGAACGGTTCATTCGATTTGCCTAATACATATCGATACCAATACCGGCATTGCCGATGAACGGCCGGACAGTCGATGCCGATACCAATACCGATACCGATACCGATACATGTCATCCATATATTTGGTCGGCACACGTGCATTCCACTTGCAAAGCCCATGTCTGGCTGTGCATGTTGTTTTCAAAATGGCTGTCCAACCCAATAAAAAAAACTAAACCCATTGACTATTTTCTAACCTTATCCAAGCATACGCCCACCACAAGCTCAAAAAAGTGAGCCAGTGGATGATGTCAAACAGGTATTTTATTTATTTAGGTATGGAGATACTGGTGGAACATGACATTATGGCCCACCAGGAATTTGCATGGCTCACGTCATTCTCATCTCAATGGCCCACCAGGAATTTTCATGGTTCACGTCATTCTCATCTCAATGGCCCACCAAATGCATCCCTCAACATAAAAAGAACCCTTCTACATGTGCAAGTAACAAATTAGACAAAGGAACTGTTTAACTATAACCTTTTGTATGCTAACTTGTCATGCAGCTCCATTTCTCCAGCCAACATGCTGTTAGCCCAGGAATGTTTACATGCCATCCAACCTGCTGATAAGGTCACACAAATATCAGATTGATCCAAAACTGTTGTGGCTCATGAAAAGTTTTTAACGGTTGATTACCATTGTTTCCTATATTATGGTTCACTCGATATTTGGATCTTCTCCATTTTTGGGATTATACCCTACAATGAGTCTTCAAAACGGATGGACGGCGTGGATATAAGGTACATACATCACGGTAGGCCCCACGTCAGGGATCCCACCCAAATCGGAAACGGATTGGCTACTCCCCTGCTATCAGACCGGTGGCTGATGGTCGGTGCTCTGTGGACCCCACCATGATTATGTGTTTCATCCATTCCGTTAATCCATTTTTACAGATCATTTTAGGGCTTGAACCAAAATATTAGAGGGATATAAATCTCAGGTGGACCACACCATAGGAAAACAATAGTGATTGGATATCCACATTAAAATCCTCTTAAGGCCTAATGTATTGTTTATTTGACGTCCAATCTGTTGATTAGGTCATACAGGCCCAGATGAAGGGAAAAAACAAAAATCATCTTGATACAAAACTTTTATAGCCCCCCAAAAGGTTTTTAATGATCAACACTCATTCAACACTGTTTCCTGTAATGTGGTCCAATTTAGATTTGGATATATCTCAATTTTTGTCTCATACCATAAAAAGATCTGGAAAACTAGATGGACGGCATGGATGAAACACATACATCATGGTGGGGCCCACAGATCACCGACCAAGTAGCCAATCCGTTTCCCAAAAAATCAGGCCAGTCCTACACAAGTGGTTTGTCAGCGGAAAATATGGGGTTGAATGACAAAGTTAGCATACATCGTAGGTGAATTGGGCCACCTAATTTTGTCCTTAGGTTGTCCATTTCTTGATAACCACCTTTTTTTAAAATACTCCTAATCTATGTAGATTGATACCTGGGCCTGAATTTCATGATATTATATTCATATGAACTTTTTAAAGGTGGGATGTGACTCAAAAACCAGGGGCACTAATTTAATTAATTTAATCACGATTAGTATTTTAATTATGTTGCCCATGTGTAGCATAGAGAGATTAAACAGGCAATCTCTGTCCTACGTGTCATTCTAATCCTTTGATTACCTACAGGTGCCTGCACCACAAATTTTCATGCATACCATCTTTCCTGCTAACATTTCACTCTTTTAAGACATCCATACCATGCAAATGGTAGGCCCATCCATAGAGATCATCCTTGTAGGAAATTACGCTGACCCACTTTCTAGGTGGGTCACACTGTATGTTGAATCAGACCTTTGGTTGTTAATTGTTTTGATTGGTGTGGGCCAAATGATTGACATATTACTCTGATATTTAGTATGAAAGATTTTTATGATGGGACCTACCATTTTCAAGGTACCGATCTTCTATAAAATTTCTATGTTGTAAGTAAAAGTGGTATGGAATGATAAGTTACCTCTCTCTCTCTCTGTTGCCTCTCTTTCTCTCTGTTTTTTAAAACCACTTTTTATGTGGCTAAGATTGCTAGTGCGGCTAAGTGAGTTGATGAGTCTTAATTGGGTTGGTCTGAGGTGGTACCTATCCCAACCCTCTCTTTGAAAACCAATTTTTATGTGGCTAATATCATTAGTGCGGCTAAGTCAGTTGGTGGGCCGTTTTTGGGTTGGGCTGAGGTGAACCCTATCCCAAACCTCTCTTTGAAAACCAATTTTTATGTGGCTGATATTGTTAGTGTGTCTAAGTCAGTTGGTGGGCTATATTTGGGTTGGGCTGTTGTGGGCCCTATCCCAACCCTCTCTTTGAAAACCAATTTTTATGTGGCTGATATTGTTAGTGTTGCTAATTCAGTTGGTGGGCCGTATTTGGGTTGGGTTGAGGCGAGCCCTATTTAAACTCCCCTCTTTGAAAACCAATTTTTATGTGGCTGATATCGTTAGTGCGGCTAAGTCAGTTGGTGGGCCACATTTGGGTTGTGCTGAGGTGCGCCCTATCCCGACCCTTTATTTATGTGGCCCAAGTTAGAAATGATCCAGTCCATAGGACATAGGTTGGGCCTCATGTTGGGCTCCACAGTCATAAATGGACACAAAAATTCAGTTTGTTTCATAAAAAAACTAAACCTTGTCTGGTATATGTATCTTTGTCCTGGACCTAATGAGCCTTATTCTCACACCAGCTTAGTTGGCATACTTAAATCACCCTGGGCCTTTAAGATGGGCTAGGCCGGCCCATTATTATTTTAGACCTATCATTTTATTTGGAATTCTTGCAACCAGCATATTCAAATCATAGAGACTGAGAATTCGACCCAATTTCAATCAAAATGAGGATTGAATATTCACCGTACATTTCAAATAATTACAAGTGAACGCGCCATGAAATGATCAGTGGGCCACACCTGTCCCACCACTGCTGAACATGAAAACATAGCATCGAACACCAACATTTTATCTGATCATAGTAAAATTCAACTTGTTAATGAAACTATAGAAGGATCTCAATGCAGGTTCGCGGTCAGGTCCATCTTGTCAATCTTGTCTTAAGCAATGGATGGCTGCAATTTGGTTCTAAAGACACGCCATTTCATCAACATGACTGGGTGCGGGGGTGGTATGGGCTGGGCCCAGGCACTATAAGGCCCAATGCGTGAACATGGCCAAGTCCGGAATGGGCCAATATAGCAGCCCAAGCCCAAATACTAATTGGCCTTGGTCCCACCGAGCGCAACCTGAAAATTGGTCAAGTCCTCTTTCCAATCCATCTATTGTTGGTTTGGTAGTAGTTCGATGAGGCTAAAATGACCTAGCCCAAGCTTGGCTAAAAAATTAGGGCATACATGCCTGGTCTAATAGGTAAGGTATTCAATAACAGTAATGATGGCAATAACCGCCTACTTTATAGTTGTTGCCATTGTAGCCGGTAATGGTAAAAACAAAAATAAAGGAAGAAAATATATTAATCCTATGTCACTTTGTATATGTCTCATTTGCACTTTTTTTTTATTATTTTAATTTATTTATTTACAATCTTTCTTTATCTTTTTTTATTTAATTATTTATTTAAAATAGAGATTAAAAGTTTTATAATCTTTGTACATAATTTAGTGGTTAAATACATTTATAATAAGAGACAAGTAAATGAATTTGTAATCCATACGATGAAATTGCAATAGAAGGAAGTAGATTTCATGACCATCTGGTGTGTTGATGTCACCAAATTTTATAATCCCCACCATAATGTATGTATTATATTACTCTGTTGAACCTTTTTACAAGATTATTTTAAGTTGTAGGATGGAAACTAAAGTATATCCAAAGCTCAAGTGGACCACACCACAAAAAACATTGTGGACAAGTACACCCACCAATGAAACCTTTCTATGGTATACTATGATGCTTATTTGCCATCCAACCTCTTCACAAGGTCGCACAGGCTCGGGTGAAAGAAAACTAGATTCAAAACTTTCATGCCTCTCAAGAAGTTTTCAATGGTAAGTGTCCAATTCCCATTGCTTTATATGGTGGGGCCCACTTGAGCTTTAGATCTACTTTATTTTGGGCCATGCACTAAAATAATCTTATAAAGTAGATGTACGAAATGGATATAACACATGCATTATGATGGGATTCACATTACTTGGTGACATCGAAATTACGGTGGGATTCCCATAACTTGGTGACATCAACGCACCATCAAAGTTGGCGATCCACCTCTTACATAAACATACATATCAGCCTATTTTTCATATTACAATAATGTAAAAGTATTATTATTAATTTTACCACACGTATGAAAATACTGTTGTTGAAAGTAACTTTTTTTTCTTTCTTTCTTTTTTGAAATGTAATTATGATAATTGCACTTTTACAATATATTATTATATTATTATTATTATGTAATTCAATCCAAACACTCCCAATCGGTACGGTAACATCAAAAAGAGTTTTTTAATGCCGTCCTAATAAGTCCTGGCCCAATCAAAAGCTGGGCATAATCAGTAACATTGTAATTATATTTTATTAAGGGAGTTGATCCAGTGCTCTCAAGAGTACTACAAGTTATAGTGCTCCTACTTGTACCAGGATACTTTGGAGACTTCATTCATTCATCCGAACCATCCACTAGATTCAGCATACATTTCATTGGCAAAGGCCTGAAAATCACAGTGATCAAATGATCAAATTCATCCATAGGTTGGTTTTCCTTCTTTCATACCCATATGTTTTCGAAAAATGTAATAAGCAATCTTTGATGGGCCACTATCATGGGCCTACCATACATGATCATGGCCATTAATTTAATAGTTATTGATTGGACGGTTATGCAACCATGAGCACTGTATCTTATCAGAAAAGTTAAGGGCTTTTTTTTTTTTGAAATTTAAATTCTACATGGGAATTGCATAGTAATCTTGGGTTCATATTGTGGATAAGTGATGCAGATGCGTACTAATCCAAACCGTTGATCTGATGGGCCCAGTGGATAGACCGTGTGAAATCTCTTAAAACGGAAGATCCTAGCCATCCAAACTTTGGCAATTTTCATTATAATGCCGGCCTTTGCTGCATTTCCTTAGCTGTCTGTGGGGTTTGGATCATTGATTGAGAAGATTATCGGGGAATCGTCCATCCACTGGTGGACCATTGATATCAGAGATCTGAAGCATCCAACTGTGGGCCCCACTTGTACACTATGTTCTCTGATGGAGGGTCTTCGTTAATCCGCTTCATGTGATATGATTTTCCAATAAACTAACAAACACATTATAAAAATGGTTGACTTGATAAAAGTTACAACCATCGCTTAGTGGGCTTAGATTTCTGTGATAGTTCACCACCATTTTTAGAAGGGTGAGGGAATGGAGGGGCTAGATTCCATGCTATTTACATATAAAAAGCACCTAGGTCCCACATATGGTGCTCTTCTATGGCTATCCGAACCACCCAAATTGAAGGATCAGCGGTCCTTATCATTTGGATACCAAATAGATTGTTAAAATAAAATAGCGAAATCAATGGTAACTATCAAGTTTTTATGTAATTCTTTTTAGCTTTATGAGCCAACCGTAAGTGGATCAGTGATTCCAACGGACTGGATTGTCGTGCAACTGTGCCAGATAAACGGTTAAAAAGTCACCACAAATTTTAAAATGATGGTAAACATCCACGGTAGTCTCTCTCCCTACCCCACTCACTGTAATTAATAAGAGGTGATCAAAATCAGGGGAAAAAAAAAAAAAACTTTGGCACGCTGGAACAGTATGACCATCTACACGCACAAACACAACTACTGTACATGTGCCACACGTGTGCCAATCCAAACAGTCCAAACATTAGGGTTCCATAGCAGATTGCTCGTAACAAAAAAATCACATTAAACTATCATCGTACACATCTGATTGGTAGCCAACAAATGGATGGGTTGGATTGTGATACGCTGTCCAACCGATAATATTTGCTGCCAAAGGCTTTTCCGGTAAATCCTCGTCCGGAAATGGCCAAGCGAAAGCAATAGGCCGCTTCAAAGCGGTCCTTTTACAGGAACACGGGGCCAATTAAGTCCTGCCACGTTGGGTCACCTCCGACTTCAGCAGTGGCCAAGTTGACCACGCAATCTGCGCAGATCCCCGTAGCCTTATTTGATACGCTGCCATAGGGCCGCCGCTTGGTGGATCCCCAGATCCACCCGGGTGGGATCCAACCTTATGTACGTTCCATATATCACTATCGTCTGTTGTGGTCAGATTTTCTTCAACAGATGCATTCAATGTGGAAGGACTTTTACGAACCCTTTCTGATAAGGGAGATGTAGGTGGCTGACTATGGACCCATTCTGATAAAAAACAATGAGGGTTAGGGTTTTCGTATACTTGGCTCTCTCATTTGTGGTATATATATATATATATATATATATATATATATATATATATATATATATAATAGGAAAAGGTATTATGCGCTCGAGCTCACGATAAGCTTATCATGAGGTCGAGCTGTGTGGGCCCCACCATGATGCATGTCGACCATCAACACCGTGCATTTGATGGGTCCCCTTTAAATTATGGGATATCCCAAAAATCAGCTGTATACGGAACTCAGGGGGGCCATACCATCTAAAATCATGTGAAGACATGCCAAAAACATATAAAAGCACTTGGTGGGGCCCACCTGAAGTTTGCATGCATCTGAAACTTGGTCTGAACCCTCATCCAAGTGGGACACACATAATGGATGGGCTGGATTTGCAAACCACATCTCGGTGGGCCCAAAAAATGATTATGAATGTTTTAATGGTGCACGGCCCCTCTCAACTTCTGTATATGGTGTGGCCCACACAAGTAACGTATTGACTTGATTTTTGAGACCTAGGCCCACGATGGAATGGTGCATCTGACTGATGGGGTAGATGTTCGAAACGCATCACGGTGGGGCCCACACAGCTCGACCTCATGGGACATTCCCATCAACTTGAGCGCATAGTACCTTTTCCACACACACACACACACACACACACACACACACACACACACATATATATATATATATATATATATATATATATATATATATATATATATATCCGAATGCTCAGCTGTGCACCAATTCTCAACTTGTGCCGACTTTTTGGAGAACTCATTATACATGATGTGACTCTAAAATTTGAACGGTCCACATGAAGCAGCACCTCATGAAACCCCTCCGGCCCAATTGTTTACTTTGATCCAAAGCTTTGGTGGACCATGAAAAATGAAAACAGTTTCCTCCCTTGATTTGCATTTTTCTCTACTATGGCCCACCATAATTTTAGATCAGAGTGAAAATTTATCCATTGGAGTTTCATGGGATTCCGCATCACATGAACTGTTCAGATTAGACACACATGACACGTGTGCAAATGCAAGTGTTCAGGTGAGCATCTCTCACACATGCACATGCACATACATACACACACACACACACACACACACACACACACACACACACACACACACATATATATATATATATATATATATATATATATATATATATATGGGAAAAGGTTCTATGCGGTGAGGTCACGGGAACTTCCCATGAGGTCAAGTTGTGTGGGCCCCACTGTGAGGTGTGTCGAACATATATATGTATATATATATATATATATATATATATATATATATATATATATATATATATATATATATATATATATAGTGGTGGTCTCCTGCGACACCGTCCTGCAGGAGACTTTCGTACGCACCAAGGCAGGCTTGCTTACACGCTGGGCTGGGGTCAGGTCCCATTGTGATGCATTTATGAAATCCATTCTGATGATTAAGTTTGTAATGAAAATTTAGCCAAAAAGTTGATAAACTATGCAGGTTCATGATTTAAGTGGGCCATACTGAGGAAAAGTGAGAGAGTATGCATATCATTGGATTTTTACAAGGCCTACCTGAGAATTGGATCTTACTCAAGTTTGGTCTGATACCCTTAAATGATATCGAAAAATGGATGGACAATCTAGATCACGCATGTATCATAGTGGGCCCACATGGCAGTTTCAACACAGTCCAGTATAGGTTGCCACTTGCAAGAATCATGTCAACATGCATGAGACGGGTGGGAAAACCAAGGTGGGAGGCACGGAGATGGCCCAATCGTGATGTGTATGCGAAATCAACTCCGATCATATGGTGCATGAGGAAAACATAGCCATAGGGATCAAACATAAGACATTCATAATTTATGCTGGACCACATATGCACAAACAATGTAAGGGATGCCTACCATCCAAACTGTTTAACTTGGTGTAGCTCATATAAATCACTTATGGGCATAAAATTTGGTCCCCATACATGAATTTTCATAAGGTAGATAATGTTTAGAGTGAATTCCAGATAAACATCACGGTGGACCTTGTACAATGTCAACAGTAGCCGTCCCCCTCTCCCACTGTTTCCCTTCATGTAGCCCACATGAATCAAGTATTAACTTGATGTTGGAATCTCACAGCTTAATTTCTCTCACAGACTTAATGGTCGGGGTGGATTTCACGAATACATCACAATGGGCCCACCCCAGTCCACCTGTCTAAGAAAGCTTACGTTGGTGCGTACGAAAGTCTCCTGCGGGACGGTGCGCAGGAGACCACCACTCAATATATATATACACACGAAAATGGTACTATGAGGTCAACCTCGTGGGAAGTTCCCATAAGGTCTAGTTGTATGGGCTCCATCGTGATGTTTGTCGAACATCTACCCCATTCGATGGTCGGCCACTGGCTTAAAAATCAAGTCAATTTATCACTTGGGTGGGCCACACCGCATGCAACAGTTGAGAGGGTTAACCTCCCATTAAAACATTCATAATCATTTATTGGGCCCACTGGGATGTGGTTCACAAATTCAACCCATCCATTGTGTGTCCCAATTGGATTAGGAGTCAGACTAAGTTTCATCCGCATCCAAACTCAGGTGAGCCCAACCAAGTGCTTTTATATATTTTACTCATGTCTTCACATGGTTTTAACCCTTTTTTTTTTTTTTACACACGCACACACACCCCACGCACTCATGCTGGTGGAATTTCACCACCTATGGGTACTCGAACCCTTGACCGGGAGTTGAAACTCCTGAGAGTCTACCACATCGTTTTAACCTGAATTCCATATATAGCTGATTTTTGGGATATCCTATAATCTAAAGGGGACCCATCAAATACACAGTGTTGATGTTTTACACACATTACAGTGGGGCCCACGTAGCTCAACCTCATGGGAAGTGACGACTTTATAGTACATCTCCCTATATATCTACACACACACATGAGTAAATTCTCATGAAAACTTTTTGAGAATTTATTTTTGGGAATAGGAGCCCAAAATTTGAACCATCCACCTGATGCAGCATCCTATGAAATCCTAAATGCCCAACTTTTACCTTAATCCAAAGCTCTGATGGGTCATAGAAAAATGAAATAGATTCCTCCCTTGATTTGCCTCTGTCTTTCATTATGGCCCACCAAAGTTTTGGATTAGGGTAAAAGTTGGGCCATAGGAGTTTGATAGGATGCTTCATCATGTGGACAATTCAGATTTTAAGCTCATGTTATCAAAGGAAATGAGTTCTCAAAAAGTTTTCACAAAAAAACGTATGCTGAGCATGATGGGATTTTTTTCCCTGTCTTCGACTGGTCTTGAGCCCCGCTCGACCGGTCGTGGGAGGCGCTCGACCGATCTTAGGTTCGAGCCCTGACACGACTTAAAGTCCAGCGAGTTCGTGCTGTTTTTTTCTCGGAGGCTAAGACCAGTCCTGAAATTCCAGGACCAGTCGAAGGTGGGCTTCGACCGGTCGTGGACAGGCTTTGACTAGTCGAAGGTTACGCAGTTTGTTCCGCGATTTTGCGCGAAACTGCGAATTTGAGTCCTTTCGCAACCGGGATGCAAAAGGGAAGTTTCCTAAACTATAAAAGGGGTTGCCTAAGGTTTTCTAGGTATCACAAGAGAATGCAAAAGGGTTTCCTAAAGCTTTACAAGGGATTTGCTAAAGGGTTTAAGGCTATCAAAAGGTGAGAGAGAGAGAGAGAGAGGAAGAGAGAGAGGAAGCTTATAGAAAGGAGGTTCTGCTCGTGGAGGTTATCTACTGTGCAATCTATATATCAGCGCTTCTATATCCTCGTAATCGGTTAGATCTCTCCGTTTTCTCTATTTCTCTTATTGTTTATCTATTCCTGCGTGAGTGAAGAAGGTTGTAACGTTCTACTTCATAGTGGATTGTTGATCTGGACGAGGTCCCGTGGTTTTTACCTCTTTGAGGTTTTTCCACGTAAAAATCTCTTGTGTGATGTGTGATTGATGCATTGATTGTTTTTATTGCTTTATTATCCATAATTCTGGTTTGTTCTGGAGGGCTAGATCCTAAAGTTTTATGCAAGGCCCCCAACAGAGCATTCCTCTCCCTCTATGTATAAGAAAAGGCACTGGGAACTCTTGGCTTCAATACTTGCACTTTTATAAAAGAATGACTCGGTTCGAGTAATCCTGAGTTGGGCTGAGTTGTGTGGGTTGTCAAGTTAACTCAACAAGTGACACCGAGTTAGCCAGAGTCATTCGAACATTCTAGTTTCATGGTGATTCTGCTCAAAATGTATTCAAATCGAGTTGACTCGGCTGAGTTTTAAGTTGGCTCGCTGAGTTTTAGAACTATGCTTAAAACCATGCATAGATGCCACGTGTCAGCATATGTACCGACATAGTAAACTTATCCTTGGACCATCCAATAGGCATGGTCCAATTTTTTGGAACCTAGGGGTCTTATATATCTATAAAAATAGTACGGAATCTTTTATTATTATTATTATTGTTATTATTATAATAAGAAAATAATATAAATTGAAAAACAGGTCATGGGTGGCGCAATAAAGTAGAAAACCTACGTAACTTCGCATTAATCACTCGTGTAAATATTTAAATAATCCCAAAACAATAAAAGATTAGAGAGAAGGGTCTCTTTTTCCGCGTCCTTACATTCACCCACATGTTGCCCATAAAACCACACCTCCATCCTTCATCTTATAAGCAATTCAACTCAAAGGCTCACCATCTATCCCTCTCTTTCTGTTTCTTCTCCTCCTTCATTTCCATCTTCATTTTCTGAGTGAAGAGTTTTAGTAGGAAACATATGTCTAGGATATATCCCACAGAGTCTGGATGGCCCACCAAGCGGCCCAGTTTGACAGACGGCCCGACTTTACTAACGGTCTGGAAGAAGTCTAGCATGGCATTCCAGGGGACCGACGGGTTCTCGGTTTTCGACGGCAAGGGGAGGTTGGTGTACCGAGTCGACAACTACTCGAGGAAGAATCGGTACACGTCAGGTGGGCTTGTTCTCATGGATGGAACTGGGCGGGCTCTATTGACTCTCAGGCCTCAGGTGAGTTTGAGCAGAGTTCATATCTCTCACCTACAGATGTTCTTTCTGGTTAAAATTACACATGTTATACTACCCAAATGGGGCCCACCTAATGAATGGCCTGGATGATTACGCGCATGCCTCGTCTGCACAATATATGGTTTGTGGACCGTCCATTGTGGAGTTTGGGCTGGTTCTTCACCTTTCTTTTTTAAGCTATGTAGGGGTGAGGTCCAATTGATAAACATATCTGGTGTGGGCCCAGTTTGATGGACGTTTGACCTGAGGATCAGCCCAAGGAGCAGGTCCTTGTCCAGTTAGGAATGGAATGGGTGGAGCCTTGGACTGACTTTAAGTGATCAGGCATGCACTGGTCCAGTCCAATACCACCATATAATTTCCAACCCATCCATCAGGTGGGTCCAGCCATGTGGATGTTCTCACCCCAAAAATCTGGCTTGTCTAATCCTTAGGTGGGCCACCATGTTAGAAATGTTTTTGATATATATATATATATATATATATATATATATATATATCAAAAACATTTCATCTGATAATGGGTTTAAAAAGCTCCTCCATAGGACTATATATATAAAGAAACACCATGATCAAACATTAATTTGTAAGTAATTCCTCTATTAATTGACTAATGTTCATGCAGATTTTGAGCATGACCCACCGATGGAATGGCTTTGGAGGCGACAATAGCTTGAAAACTAGGCCCGTGATGCCCATTTTCTCAATGAGAAGGCGATCGATACTCCAGAACAGCGATGAAGCTGAAGTTTTCTTGAGTGGCTCCAAGAACCATGTCCCAATACCGGATTTTACGATGGACGGCTGCTTTAGGAGGCGGCATTGCAAGATCAGGAGTGCCACCGGCGAGCTGGCTGCTGAAATATCTAGGAAGAAAGTAAACACCACAGTTTTGCTTAGCGACGATGTATTTAGCCTGGTTGTTCAACCAGGCTACGATTGTGAATTGATCATGGCTTTTGTTATTGTAATGGACCGTATCTGTGGGAAACCATACGCCCCTGCCTTTTGTTCTTGATGGCCAGGTTGTAACATCACCAACGAGATTTCCTGTACTAAATTGTATTGAGATGGCTTTGATTTTGTAAATAAAAATCATACTTGTTTGCATGAGAATGTGAAAATCAGTATTAAGATTTCTCATCGGAAAACTAACCTACCAAGGGTTGATTAATCCGGACAAAACCATATTGAAAATTATGAAGTTAGTTGTTGTTTGAGAATGTTCAAAAGTCACAAAAGAAGCATCTCGTTTAATCGACCATTAACCTTTTAACATCTCTATGAAAAATTGCACTTCAAATGATTTAGCTTCTTATTTTGTAGGGATTTCATGTCCTCATTTTGGTTTCTCTATCCAAACATCCCTTGGGAATTGTCAGAACATGATATATAGGTTACAATGCCTAATGTCCAAGTTATGTTATAAGAGTTATTAGATAAAAGTTCTACATAAATTTGTAATATCTTGTTTGATTGAAAAGCAAGAAGGATAATTACTTTTTCTTTACTAGGTACATAATTATATAAGTTAGTAGATAGAAATAACTTTTAACCAAATTCTATCATTTTTAATATTAAAGTCAACACCACATCATGTGTTCCAGCTACAAAAAAGAATGACCTATGGAAAGGACAATCTGGACCAGAGTGAAAGCTGCGACATCGTGGGAAAGGCTACCTGGACAATTAAAGCACAGCTGCCAAGTGAAATGGGCCATCTGAAAAAAGTAGAGTGCAACCACCAAGTGGAATGAGCTTTCTAGAAAAACTATAGTGCAGCCGCCATGCCTTGAAAATGGCTACCAAGAAAAGAGGTGAGAGCGAGTGCAACGACGGAGTGGGCCGCTGCAAACGTCAACTGTGGAGCATGGTGAAATGTTACGATCCCAATGGTTTAAAGAGCTTAGCTTGACATCATGGTCATCAGTCTTAGGGCTTTTGGCATATGAGTTAGGTTCTTAACAACATCACAACACAAAGTGTCCTGATGCACATCTGTTTCGAGGACCAGAACTGTCTATTATCAGGGCCTTGAAAGGCTTTCAGACCAGAAGATACTAGCCATCTATTTGTAGGCCTTAGATCAAAGTTCAAAGATACTTCCAATTTGGGAGAATTTAGGGCTCCGCCATCCATGGCAGGTCCCATCCTACTAACCATCTAGATCACCAAATCATAAGCCAGGCCAGTATATACTTGCATATTAGCATACTTGTGATGCCTGAGGACCAAGGTCTTAAAGATACCAACATTTTCAATATAAAAAAACAGTCCTTATTTTCCTGTGGGTTCACTATTTTCCATTTCTCCATTTGTCTAATTTCTGTTTCATGACAGTCCTTAGTTATACAGTGACGAATATTGTGAAAATCATATAACATGAAATGCGGGGGACAATTTTACCCTCACAATCTGTTTTTGTGGGGGTGGAGAGCTTTGAATATTTCAAGAGCATGGGAAGACAATTTACATAAAGCCAGGAGCATTCGTTCAAGATGTGGTTCATATTTCACTCACAAAAAGCCTCTAAATGGCTTAGATTTACCCAAAGCTAGCATTTGACCAATTTCACCCCTGCAATGGTAAGCTTTCTCGAGGGCAATATTTTTAATCCTTTCAATTCCATCTTGCGAGTAGGCTGCACGAAACATGCTACAAGGGAGCATGTGTTGCTTCTGTTGAGGTGTGGAGCCAACACACCAAATTAAGTCCGTTGAAAAATGGAGGCCTTTCAGCGCGCTGCTCGACCAGTCGAGTAGACTGCTCGACTGGTCGAGTGGGCCGCTCGACTCAAAGTCCAGCAAGCTAATGTTTTGAAATTCCGCAGTGCTCAGTCGAGGCCCTTGCTCAACTAGTCGAGGCTATGCAGATCCTAGTTTGGATTTGGTGCGGACTGCGTAAATTTGAGGCAGTTTTGCAAGCGTGCGGAAGGGAAGTTGCCTAAACTATAAATAGGAGTTCCTAGGGCTATTCTAGGGTATTCTAAGGTGTATGCAAAGGATTTTTTATATACATCCAAAGTGAAAAGGACTATCTCCGTGCATGGGAGCATTGAGAAGGTTAGTATATTGCTTGTAACTTCGTTTCTTCATAGTGAAGCTTTGCACCTGTGTTTTTTTTTTTTTTTTTTTTTTTTTTTTTTTTTTTTTTTTTTTTTTTTTTATACCTTTGTCGGGGTTTTTTCACGTATATTCTATCTTGTGGTTTGTTGGTATGCTTTTATTCTACTTCTAGATTATATTTCTTCTTATTTATCGTTTGTGGGTGAGACCGGAGATTGGATCTCGGTTCACTTGCATTGTTGGCGTGCTGCGTAACAACCGGTATCAAATCTTTTGGTTTAGTTCAAGTGAGAGCGATGATGGAAAAAGGAAAGAGTAGGATCAAGAAGTTTGATGGTTCAAACTTTGCCTTCTGGAAGATGCAGACGGAGGATTATCTGTATCAGAAGGACCTCTACATTCCTCTAGGAGGAAAAGAGAAGAAACCAGAAAAGATGACAGATGATGAATAGTCTTTATTGGATCGGAAAGCTTTAGGAACGATCCGACTCTCTTTGTCTAAGAGCATCGCTTTCAATATATTCAAGGTGAAGACCACAAAAGAATTAATGCAAACTCTAGCTACGATGTATGAGAAACCCTCAGCGTCCAACAAGGTTCATCTTATGAAATGGCTATTCAACATGAAGATGTCAGATGGTGGGAGCGTGGCTGAACATCTAAATGAGTTCAATACAGTCATGAGCCAATTGGAATTCGTTGGCATCACTTTTAAGGACGAGGTCAGGGCGTTATTGATCTTGTCCAGTATGTTAGACAGTTGGGATGGTTTGATGATTGCCGTGAGCAATTCTTCAGGGTTGATAAAACTGAAATTCAATGATGTGGCTGACCTAATTCTCAGCGAAGAATCTAGAAAAAAGACATCGGGAGTTTCAGGGGATTCAGGGAATGCTCTAAATGTTGAAGGAAGAGGAAGATCGCTGAACAATGAGGCAATAAACGTTGACGTTCTAAGTCGAGGAAGAAGTCCAAGAGACCGAAAGACAAAGACGGGTGTTGGCATTGCGGAAAGAAGAGGCACATGAAACGTGATTGCAAGGCGCTTAAGAAATAAGAAGGAAGCTCTCAAGGCGGGAAAGATTCAGTAAATCTATCTGAGGAGAGTGACACAGAGGCGTTGATTTTATCTCTTGATGCGAAGAATAAGTCTTGAGTCATAGACTCGGGTGTTTTGTTTCATGCCACTTCGTTTATGAAAGTTTTGCGTGATTATGTGTCAGGTGACTTCGGGAGAGTCTACCTGAGTGATGATGAGCCGTGCAATATTGTTGGAAAGGGAGACGCTCATATAAGTCAGAAAGATGGAACGGTTTTGAAATTGAAGGATGTCAAGCATGTACCGAATTTAAAACGGAACTTGATCTCAGTGGGGCAGTTGACCGATACCGGATATGTGACGACATTCACTAGTGATTCCTAGAAGATCACAAAAGGTGCATTGGTGATATCTCAAGGAAAGAAGGGAGATACTTTGTACGTGACTTCTGGAACATATAGTTCGCTCATAGTCGCATCAACTGGAGTGAATGAACATTATGCCATCAAAGGTTGGGACATATGAGTGAGAAATGGATGAAAGTGCTATTGTCAAATGGGAAGCTACCCAGGCTGAAGTCTATTGACTTGGAATTCTGCGAGGACTGCATGTATGACAAGCGGAAGAAGGTAAATTTCAAGAAAACAGGACGCGCACCAAAGACACATCTGTTAGAGCTTGTACACACTGATGTGTGGGGACCGAAATAGGTATCATCTCTCGGTGGCTCACGTTATTTTGTTTCTTTTATTGATAATGCTAGTAGAAAACTATGGGTCTATTTCTTAAAGTATAAATTTGATGTATTTAAGAAGTGGAAAGTAATGGTAGAAAATGAGATAGGTAAAATAGTAAAATGTCTCAGATCAGATAATGGGGGAGAATACTATGATAAGAGGTTTGAGGAGTATTGTGCAGCAAATGGAATCAAACATTAGAAAACGATTCCAGGGACACCGCAGCAGAACGGTGTGGCTGAGTACATTAACAGGACCATCCTTGAGCGTGTTAGGAGCATGAGGATACATGCAGGGTTGCCTAAGACATTTTGGGCAGATGCTGTGAATATTACCGCATATCTTATAAATAGAAGTCCCTCAGCACCATTGGATGGTGGGCTACCAGAAGAAACGTGGACTGGGAAAGAAGTGAATCTTGCACATCTCAAAGTGTTCGGTAGCACTTCATATGTTCACATTGATGCAGAACATAGAAACAAGCTGGATGCGAAGTTTAGGAAGTACACGTTCATGATTTTGGTTACCATTTTTAGGATACAGAGAACCGAAAAATCATCAGAAGCAAGGACGTAGTCTTCAATGAAAAAGTGATGTATAAGGACCGTGCAGCAAAATAGAGACGTAGTCTTCATGATTTTGGTTACCATTTTTAGGATACAGAGAACCGAAAAATCATCAGAAGCAAAGATGTAGTCTTCAATGAAAAAGTGATGTATAAGGACTGTGCAGCAAAATAGAGATAAGGCTGATGAGAAAGAATTCGTAAAATTAGAAGAGTTATTGGACACGAGTGTTATAGTGCCACAGGATGAGCATGCGCAGGAACATAATGAAGTATAGCTGCAGACACCGGTTGTGAGGAGGTCTACTCAGGAGAGGAGACCCAAGGTCCGATACTCACCCTCCTTACATTATATACTGCTAACAGATAATAGTGAACCAGAGTGTTTTGAAGAGGCATTATAGTTAGATACATGGGTTAAGTGGGAGCAGGCCATGGATGATGAGATGGACTCTCTTGAGTCTAATCGTACGTGGGAGCTAGTCACTCTACCTAAGGGAAAAAAAGCTCTTCATAATAAGTGAGTTTACAGATTGAAGGAGTACGATGGTTCGAAATGGTACAAGGCCAGATTGGTTGTGAAAGGGTTCCAACAAAAGGCAGGTATCGACTTCACTAAAAATATTTTCACCAGTAGTGAAAATGTCTACGATTCGCATAGTCTTGAGTATAGTGGCTATAGAGGATTTGCATCTAGAGCAGTTAGATGTTAAGACAACATTTCTTCATGGGGACCTTGAAGAAGAAATATACATGCATCAACCTACAAGATATGTGGCACCAGGAAAGGAGAACAAGGTGTGTAGACTGAAGAAGAGTCTATGTGGCCTGGAGCAGGCTCCGAGGCAGTGGTACAAAAAGTTCGATAGTTTCATGTTAGGAAACAGTTTTAGGAGATGTCATGCAGACCACTGTTGCTATTTGAAGAAGTTTGATACGTTGTACATCATCCTTCTTCTGTACGTTGATGATATGCTTGTGGCCGAATCAAGTATAAAAGACATCTCATATATCAAAAGACAATTGTCTAGAGAATTTTCTATGAAAGATTTAGGAGTTGCAAAACAAATCCTAGGCAAAGCGTGACAAGGAAAACAAGAAATTAGTTTTGTCACAGGCAGAATACATAGCCAAGATACTTGATCGATTCAGTATGAGAGGTGCTAAGCCGGTTAGCACTCCATTAGCCAACCACTTCAAGCTTACTAAGGAGCAAGGTACGAAGACGCAGGAGGAACATGACTACATGGCTAAAGTCACATACGCGTCAGCTATTGGGAGTCTCATGTATGCTATGGTGAGCACGATGACAGATATTGTTCAAGCAATGAGAGTTGTTAGCAGGTTCATGAACAACCCCGGGAAGAAATATTGGGAAGCTGTGAAGTGGATTCTTAGATACGTGGTAGGTACTGTGAATGTAGGGCTGTGTTATGGAGTATCGGAAATCAAGCTACAAGGCTATGTAGATTCAGATTTGGAAGGAGATATCGACAACAGAAGAAGCACTACAGAATATGTCTTTACTCTGGGTAGTGCTGCAGTCAGTTGGGTCTCTCAATTACAGAAGATAGTATTTATCAGTACAACGGAAGCAGAATATGTTGCAGCTACAGAAGCGTACAAAGAGATGGTGTGGATGCAAGGTTTTATGGAAGAGTTGGGAAAAAAGCAAGTAGATTGCAAATTGTATAGTGACAGTCAGAGTGCAATATACTTGGCCAAGAATTCAGCCTTTCATTCAAGGACCAAGTACATTGACATCAGATATCACTTCATACGTTCATTACTGGAAGATGGATCGATTGCTCTAGAGAAGATCCATACAAGTGAAAATCCTGCAGATATGCTGACCAAAGCGGTCACATAGGAGAAGCTGAAGCTCTATTCAGCTTTTATTGTTCTTCAAGCTTGAAGACGGGGAGATGATGCACTTTGGATGTAGAAGATGAAAGTTTATGGTAATGTGTCTCCAAGTGAGAGGTTGTTGAGGTGTGGAGCCAGTACACCAAATTACGTTCGTTGAAAAATGGAGGCCTTTCACCGCGTTACTCAATTGGTCGAGTGGGTCGCTCGACCGGTTGAGCGGTGCTTGACTCAAAGTCCAGCAAGCTAATGTTTTGGAATTCCGCGGTGCTCGACCAGTCGAGGCCCTTGCTCGACTAATCGAGGCTATGCAGATCCTAGTCCAGATTTGGTGAGTACTGCGTAAATTTGAGGTGGTTTTGCAAGAGTGCGGAAGAGAAGTTGCCTAAACTATAAATAGGAGTTCCTAGGGCTATTCTAGGGTATTCTAAGGTGTATGCAAATGGTTTTTTATATATATCCAAAGAGAAAAGAGTTATCTCTGTACATGGGAGCATTGAGAAGGTTAGTATATTGCTCGTAACTTCGTTTTCTTCATAGTGAAACTTTGCACCCGTGGTTTTTACCCTTGCTGGGGTTTTTCCACATATATTCTATCTTGTGGTTTATTGGTATGCTTTGATTCTACTTCTAGATTATATTTCTTCTTGTTTATCATTTGTGGGTGAGACCGGAGATTGGATCTCGGTTCACTTGCATTATTGGCATGCTATGCAATAGCTTCTCTCTACATGTGTTGCCTATGGCATACACCATAGTAATAGCAACGGCTACGATCTAACATGCAATCTTTCAATGCATGAAATAATGGATAGTGACCGTTTCCATTAAAATGGCAATATAATGAATTTTGTGACGTTTTTTGTAAACCTTGCTTAGAACCCAATAATTCTGTCCTAAAAGTTATAAATTTTTTTTCCCCTCGTCTACTGAAACCGAATACAAGTTTAGAAACCATGAGTGATGCTGATGAATTTTCTCCTTATAGGAATAAATTTCATCTGCATCCAATAAAAAATTGCTGGTTGACCAAATCAAAATACATATTGGAGTGAATTGACAATATACCACACCTATGCACCACGATAGAAATATCTATGCGAATAGCTTTCGAAGTTCATCTGCTTCTTGAGCCATCTCCTCAAAGCTTCTTTCTTTCCTTTCCTTGTCCAGGTCTAGCTTCTCTTTCAGTTCCTTCTCCTTTACATTCACCTGTATAAGATCAAAGAATGTTATTAGAAAGTGTATGAAACCCACCTGAATGGGAATGGACTTCAAGGTGCATTTGGTTGCTCAATTGAAAAGAACCAAAATAACTCAACCAATGACGAGGAAATGAATGTGGGGCCCAGCCACACTACATTCATGGCAAGGGACCAGGCCCCATCTTACCATCATTTCAAGCCAACTCAAAAACATATGGAATCGCAATTAGGTTTGGTCATCACTATGAGTTTAAAAATGGCGCCAACCCCGCTTTGGTCATTTTCTTTGTATTGAATTGATACATTGCAAATCAGTTCAACTGAACATCCAAACACACCTTTTGCTATGGAGTACATACAACAGAATAGGGATGAAATAAGCTTATTTTAGGACTGGAAGCCTCCTGGGAATCATGAGATTCTTAAGTGAGGGTGGTGGAAAGAGGCTGCTAGTCACAGCCGTCAACAAGCTGGGCCTGGGTTGGTACTCTGCAAACCTGGTATTAATCATGCCGGGCCTGTTGGGCCGAGCCTATTCAAAATTTTGATCTAGGTAGGCAACGGCCCTAGCCATTGATTGGGCCAATGCTACTGCTACACACACACACACAAAAAACCACTTACAGCATTGTAGATCTCATCATTGTTCTCGAAATCGCCACTTTTCCTTGGGAGGATATGGATGTGAACATGAGGTACAGTCTGTCCTGCCTGTGGCCCATCCTAAGGGATGATGAGAAAAAAGAAGGTACTTCAAATCTTTGATACTAAGGACAATCTCAATGATGAAAAGGATCAAGATCCCTGCATTTTGGTTAACCATTAATACCACAGTTCAAAAACTCGAAAACTCGACTTAAATGTCCAGCTGGGTCAGATGGACTTGACACAACTCAATGTTTTACGATAAATATTTTAAATAGTTATGTAGAGTATTAACATATAAAACTTGAAGAAAAAGAAAGCAAGCATTGGTTGGCTTACTGGTTTGAGAGGTCAGTATCTCCACTAGAAGGTCTTGGGTTTAAAACCTGACTAAAACTTTATACAAAGGCTGCTTTTTTAGAGAGTGACTCGGTTCAAGTTATCTCGAGTTGGGTCAAGTTGAATTAGTTGTCAAGTCAACTCAAGGAGTCACACGGATTCGAGACCACGTCATCCTAACATTAGAGTTTCATAGTGATTTGGCTTGAAATCTCATCAAGTTAAGGTGACTCGGACAAGTTTTAAGTCGACACACTGAGTTGAAGAACTATGATTTATTCAAGAATCAATCATGTCAATATCCAGGAAAGGAAAAAGAGCAAGGCCCTAAACGCAATTGAAGTTTTTGAATTGGGATCTTAGGATAATGCACCTAAAGCAAGCGAGCACACAAGGATCAAACTTAATCTAATCATACCCATGAGTGTGTATGGTCATGATCAAAGAATTTTTAAGTTGTCTCAAATCCAGGGTTTCTTGAGTGTTCTAAGAGATGGGTCATTGAGAATCTTGCTCTTAGAAATAGAAATTGACTAATTGACATTTAAACATAAAAAATGAAGATTGTCGTTCCTACCAATTACATAAAACAGGTCCATGTCCCAATACATGGTTAACTAACCACCACGTGGCAATATAGGTTCGCATCCTACTTCAAGTTAAATAATCACCACCTGGCAATTTAGGGCTGTCAACATGCTGGGCCCAAGCATGGGCTAGACCAGGTTAGGCAGAGGCGGGACTGTTTCTTCTTCAGGCCCGGATTTTAGGCTCACGTCTTGCCATGGCATTCATAAACAGGCCAAGATTCGAGCCTCAATACAAAATATTGTAAACCTAGGACCAAACCCTAACATTAGTTTGTGGGGCCAAAACATGAGGCCAAGACCAGCCAGTGGACCTAAAACTTAAAAGCCAAGCATGTCCAGTAGCTTTGGTATGCTGGACCCCGGAGCCCGGCGGGCCATGTGAGATGACCAACAGTACTACAGGCATTTGTTATCCATCAGAACATTCAAATCAACAATGGAACTCACCTATTACCTATCTCAAAGATTTGATCGAAATTTAAGGAACTGTGAAGTTACTGTGTCATGCTAACCACTATTGAGCTTCAGGTGAATAGCCCTTGATCTATGGAACATGGACTCCATTTTTTAGGGACTGTTTGATTTGCCGAAATTCCTGGGAAATTAAAGGAATTGTGTCAACATTGAGATTTTACCACAGCCAAATCAAACATAGGAATGGTCGGTCAAATGCATATGTATTTAGGAGACAAGGAATTTGTAATCAGTGCACTTGTTCATGTAATTACTATGAAAATCTTAAATCAAACAATAACATCGGTGCATTTTGGTGATGATTTGGCATTAAAGTATTGTAAAAATGTCATCATTATGGTTTTATTGCAGAGAAACCAAACGTGGAAATCAATGGTCAAATGTAGCTAATGTCAGTAGATAAGTAATTTGTAATTATTACACATTTCCTTCAATTTACCACTTTTGGCAAATCAAAGAAGCCCTCAGAAAAATTGCATGCCAAGCCCACTTATCATTTGTGCGTTGAGCGCACATAAAAAAGTTATTAAGAAAATTACCTCATTTCTGTGAAATTGTAAATTATTAGAAAACATTAGATACAAGTTCCCTTCAATTTTGTTCAAAAGAAAAACTGTTTTCCATTATAAGTAAAACCTTCTCAATGCTTTCAATTATCTCATGTAGTTGTATTGAAGTAGGTATTGAATCTCATGTAGCAATACCTTTAATCATGTAGTAACATGTATTGAGAGAGACCATTGATTTTGTGGGCTTCGCTTTGGATGGGGGATGCCCCAAAGCTATAGTTGCATGTTGCGTGAAGCGAAGTCCTGATAGGTTTAGGGGAAGGACCAGGGAAGCGTCTTTTTCAAAATGCTTTCATGTATAAAACGGGAGCCTATATCTAAGTGTGATTTGATGTGAGAGTGGCACCTATTAAGAAGGATCAGCAACTTGCGGAGAAACACTTAGTCCTACATGTACTATATAGTGATTCTTCTTGTGCAGATGACCATAATGGTCTCCTTTTATTAATATCAACAGTGTGGTGCTGTAAGGCGGAGAGTAGAAGAGAAGCACAAGTTTCACCTTATAAAATGGGATGAGGTGTGCAAGGCATTTGATGGGTGGGGGAGCAGGTTTAAGTTTGAGGTCATGAATTCCGCTCTCTTAGGAAAATGGATATGGAGATTTGGCATGGAGGATGGTTTGATGTGGAGAGAGGTAATGGCAAGAAAATATGGAGTTCAGGAAAGGGATTGGTGGACAAGAGATTCATCTCTATATAGGGCATCAAATGTATGTAAGCATGTGGTTGGATTGAGGCAGAAGGTCATCTAGGGGATGGGGTTTTCTTTGGGTGATGGCGAAAGGATACAGTTTTGGCAGGATGTGTAGCTAGGCAAAAGACTGCTGCATGGAGTTTTCCCTACATTAGCTTCAATCTCGCAAAAGGCGAACATTATGGTGGTGCGATGTTTCTCCCCCCATTGTAGGAATTGAACAGACAGAGCGAAAAAGATTTTGTAAGGCTCCTAGAGGTGCTTCATCTTGCGAGCCCTTCTTTGGGTGAGAGCAATGCTACTGTGTGGACTAAAGTCTGGTCGGTTCTCTATTAGATATTTGCATGTAATAATTTCTGGGTCTTTATTGGGAAATCAAACGCGTCATACTGAAGGTATGCTGCATTGGATTTGGTGGGCATATCGGTGCCTACCAAAGCCAATATGTGTAACGGCCATAACTGTCTTTTATTTTCTTGATAAAAAAACCTGAAAAATGTGGGAAAATCCCAAATATATAGAGAATTCTAAATATGTATTTTTTAAATTATTTTGGCCACATTTATGATGGTGTAACAGTCCACTCCTGGGTGAGAATGTCGTCTCAGGTTGTCTGATGATTTCATGAACCTGAGATGCTTTAAACTGACCCTAGATTGGCCCAAAATTCTAGCAAGCTATGGCACTCATCCCACTGATGCACATAATTCGAGCTAGACTTGAAGACCGGAGGAGTTGGCTTGACACACCCTTACTATCATCAACGGGCAATGGACATTGGAAAGGGAAAGGAAAAAAGAAGAAAAGATCAACTTGTTCAAAGGACCCTATCCAATAAAAGAAAATGAAATTTAAAGAAACAGAGGATACATCAACTCATGTTGGGCTTACTTGGATTGAAAATGTAAGTGAAGATGCATTATAATGATGCTCAATCCGACTGCCAACATTCTGCGCCGTAAGCCATAAATCACTAGTCTCTTCAACAGTGAGGTCAACAAAGCGCTTCACTTCGCGCCTTGGGCAAACGAGCACATGTAAATAATGTCAAGTCAATCAAATAGTATGGCTGAAGCACTACGTGCTAACAGTGAAGGCTGCCAAAGGCATGCTAACATACCCAGGCATTGAGTAGGCATGTATGATGTGTGTATTTGCATGTGCTTGCTCACATGAGCATATAACTTGAGCTAAAGCATGAAAGCACACATGCATGATACATTCATCAGTGAAGGCATATAAGCATCTCTACACCTTATCCCAGCTAAAGGCATTCTTACATGCTGCAGACATTCAGCAGGCCCGCAGGCATATTTATATATGCTGCATGTGCACTACAAATATGTGCCTATGAGGATATTTCTACAGCTCATGTAAGCAGATTATGATTGCATGTATTTATGTGAATCTACAGATAAGTGCCCTAATTCAAAACTCTGCCTGCAAGCAATGTGCTAAGCAGTCCCAGGGGTTAAAAGGAATAGGGTTGACTTCAGGTGGGTCCGTCATATAACTTCTGCAAAGTGATCAAGAGAATATATACCTGTTTTGTATATGATTGGCAAAACATGATTAATAAACCCGATCCCCACTAGCTGGGACGAGGTTATGATCATGATGATGATTGTAGATAAGTGCCCATAAGGACATTACTGGAATCAGTGTTCCAATTATTGGAGATATTATCTGATGATATCGCCAATAATATTGGCATCGCCAGTTCACCAATACAGAAACCCCAAGAAATAGAAAATTTCTAGATATCGCTAATGTTTCCGGGTGATAATAACGATATTGCCAATCTTTTTTGTTTGAGACTAGTATATATTTTCCTTGGTATTGGTGATACCCGCGATATTATTGGTGACACCAACAATATTATCACTGATACCAGGGAAACACCTGGAAATTCGCGAGAAAGTTCCCAAAAATTCCCATAAATAGAATTTTTTTTTCGTTTTTGTAGAATTTTTGGGGAATTTGTTCTTTAGGTGATTTTGACCACTCCTTTTCATTTATGTTTTATTACTCACATTTGTATGGTATTTGAATGATATAAATTCGTTTTGACTATAATGTATGGGTTTTTTCTAACAACACATGGTTTAGGGTCCCTAGTAAATGGAAACTTATTATATATAGGTTTTTTTTTTTTTTTTTTTTTTTTTTTTTTTTTTTTTTAATACTTTGATTCCTAAATGTGTAAACACAAACATGTGTTTTTTTAACATCTCCTAAAGTTTTACTGATAAATTCCACCTTTTTCCAATGTTTCCCTGAATCAGTGATATTTTTTCTGGGTATTGGCGATAATATCAACGATATAGATACATGTTTCTGCATAGTCAGTTTTCGATACACATAATGATACTGATACTCTGAACACTGACTGGAATACATGTAGGAATTTATTAAGTACTTAGTGTGGATAAGGGATTAAAGATTTTGAGTATATTAGCATTGTGTATGGATTTTAAATGTATAAATGCAGGCACATAAGCATACCTACATCTTATCCCAGCTAAAGGTATGCTTAGATGCCATGGACATTCAACAGGCATGCAGACACATTTAAGCAGCATGAGCATTTATAAATAGCCACCCATGCAGGCATTGCTAGAGCCCGCATAAGCAGATATACACGTGCATGTATTTATGTGGATTCATGTATATGTGCCCACACAATTCTTATGGGATCACATGTTGGCATCTGTAAGCATGCATATATGCTTCTGTATTTAAAAAGGTGTGCCAATATGCACATTAAAGATTATTAGAGCTACGGACTAATAATCATCAGTCATACGCAACTAAGCAGTCACTTCACTTTATCATGTCGATGGCCATGTTTGGAAACCACAGATTCCATGCTAAACAGTGGAAAAGGAAAACACTTGTTTAGAGCAAAGAAAAGGGTGGATTCCATCAACTAATCATTACAGCTTCCCAGAATTTGGATTCTTGGCACTTGAAAGTAAGTTGATTATTGTGAAAGGAAAACGAGGATTCCACCTACTATCCAAACAAGAACTCAAACTTAGAATCCATGTTTCAATAGTTCTCATGGAAATCATCATTGGATAATATTGTTTTCTCCTTTCTTTTGTCTTGGATTCCACATATCCAAAAATGCCCTATATTTTGGGAGAAAAATAAACAGTCCAAGACCATGCACATAAAATGGCCACATTGAATCCATAAGACGGCTAATTGTAGATAAAAGGATATGACCTGCAAAAGTAAATGAAAATTTTTTTTATCAGAAAAGAGTGAAGAGAGGTAAGGAAGAACATGACTAAGAGAGATGCCTACGAATGCATAAAATGTCATAGAAAGAGCAAGTTATAACATGCATATAAAAGATATTTGTAAATTCACAGATATTGATAATCATAAGATCCCCTTAAAAGAGAGAGATCTACTTGTTGTCTATTGGCTGTCAGCTTGTTCTTTCTTTGTTTTGTTTCTTAGCTTTTAATAAATCTAATTATTTCTCAAAAAAAAAATCCCCGTAAGCAAAAACCTATTGGAAATTTAGCTTGTCGTAATAAAGATTTTTTTTATTTTTTTTTGAGCGAGACAACAACAATTTATTCAAGAAGTGCGCCAAGCGCACAAAAGGGTATAACTACACTTCATCAAGAAGGACAAAATATTTACAAAATTTGCTTCTTTAACATAAGGAACCCAACTCGCCAAGTTCCACTTGATTTCCTTTATAACCTCTTGAACTGTAGAGCTTTTCTGGAAACACCTTCATCACGGTTCCCCCAAATAACCCAAAAGACCCCCAAAATGAGCAGCCTCCAAATCGCTTTGTCAGCCTTCCCAACTCCTCCTTCGTGCCAAGCCCAAAGGAACTCCACAACCGATCTCAATATCACCCAAGCAATGTGGAAGACCTCCAGAAAATGATCCCAAACCATACGAGCAAAAGAGCAATGGATGTAAAGGTGATCCATTGACTCTGCCACTTCCATACTTCAAACAAATATTGGGGAGAATAAGAGATCACCTTTGCAGATTTTTAATGGTAAGCACCCTTTTCTTACCCCTTACCATCCGAAAGCCACCGCCCGAGGAGCACCGTAAAACCAACAATGGAAAGGGAAGGAATGATTGCAAGGCACACCACAAATGAGACAGTATAAAGATCTAACTGAGAAACTGCCCGAGTTATGGGCATGCCAAACCAAATAATCTTTATCCTGAGTAGCAGGAATCATGTCCTTCAAAATACCAAGCAACTCCACCATATTCGCAATCCCATCATTTGCCAAATTTCACCTACAGGGAGGAGACCAAACCATCAAACCGCCACATATCGAATAGCAATCCTTCACCATAATGTTTCTATCCAAAGCAATACGAGTTAGGCCCGGGAAGGATAGCATGGGGGCCCAATCCCCACACCAAAAGCCCGACAAAAAATGGATCCAACTTCTGTCTCCTAAGGAGAAGATACCTTTGTGAAACCAATGTTCAACTGAAGCCACAACCTTCCAAATACCCGACGCTCGATATAAGGATGATTGCTTCACCCTCCAACCGTCCGAGCAAATCCCATATTTGCTCACAACAATTTCCCACCATAATCTTCCCTTCTCAGTTCCACAAGCTTTAATAGCCATTTCTCGCTAAGAGCCAAGTTGGACGTCTCTAAATCTTTAATACCCACTCCACCCTCCGTTATCGGCTTGCAAAACATCTATCCACCTAATAAGATGGAGCTTCTTTTTGTGTTGTGAGCCTTGCCATAGAAATTCCCGTCTCAACTTTTCCTACCTCTGAAGCACTGACTTAGGACATTTGAACAACGACATGAAGTAAACTGGCATATTTGAAAAGGCGGCCTTGATAAGTGTTAACCTGGCTCCCAACTAGTGTTTTAAATAGCATGTAGTGTATAACGTGGAGCCTTCTATAGCGTGTAGTGTACAGTGTAAGCTACATGATACTTAATATTTTAAAATAAAATAATAGAAAAATATGATAAAATTTACAAAATGCATAATTTCTATGAGTTTTTTTTTTTTACTATGAATATGGATCGTCAACCACATATTTCCATGCAAAATCTCTCTATCTCTTTGCCTTCAGACATCTCTAAGTGTGACCTCTTTTTATTTATTTATTGAAACATCACAAATTCACAACATGGACTACAATTTGGATGGTTTAGATTGATCTAAGTGCTCTATCCACGATATGGACCACAATTTAGATGGTCCAGATTGATCTAATGTAGTGCCACATGTGATGGGGATGAGTCACCACCATTTAAAAATAGGTGTTGAACTAGCAGAGAAGCAAAACTAAAAAAAAAAAGGGAGGAGATTTTAGGTAGCATATTGATGCAGGACGGATGCATGAACCAAGTAACATGTGAGATCAAGTAGTAGAATTAAGACAAAAAAACAAAAAAAACAAAACACAAGCATTACCATAATCATCACAAATCCCATGAAAACCAAAAGAATATCATGCATAATCCTAGCCTAAGTTACCAACATCGTCATACAAGATCATTAAATGAAAAAGAAACTAGGATCTAATGGATGTAGGGACATCCAATTAGTATAGGGTATAGTCTATTTCAAAGTAGAATACCTAATACAACCTATGATAAAAATTAGGATTTGGGTAATTTAGGAAAGTAGGAAAGTTAGGGATTTTGGATTTAGGGTTGGGGTGTTTCGGGAATGGAAGAAAAAGATTTTGATATAAGGATGATGGAAACCAAGATGTGGCATGGAAACCAAAAGAGGCAAGATGTGGCCGTACGGCCAACCCGAAGGATTCACACGTGTGGTCGTACGATCACACGTGTGGTCGTACAATCACACGTGTGGCGTGGGATGGATGGGTTTAGGTCAGTTAAGGTTTGGGATTGTAGATAGGTAAAGGAAAGACGACTTTAGGAGAAGGTGAGGGCTTAGGATGGGAAAATCGAAGAACTTGAAGAAAATACCTTGATTGAGGGAAAAAAATGATGGCGTGGGGATAGATGGAGACCTCGCAACTAAGTTAATGAAGATCAATCTCACACCAATTTCCCTTCAAAATCGCATGGAAGTATCTTCAAATCGCATGAAGATGGGAGAAGAAGAAAGTAAGAGCTCTCTCTCTCTCTCATCACAAAATCCAAGGAGCGAGAGGTTCACACGCCTACCCTCTTTTATAGCTTCAAGCCTACAACAAAGTCCAAAAATTACAATAAACACCCTATTTTGTGAATTTTGATGAAAATAACCATAATCTAACTAAAATCAACTAAAAACAATCATAATGGTGTCTAAACATAACATAAACAAAACTAAATCTTATAAGTTGATAAAATCTAAGAAAAACTAGTGTGTATGATCCACGATCAATGACCTGATCATGTGATCCAATGGCCCGATCGTCACGTCCATCCAATCCAACAGTCTGGATCACTCCATAAAGCAGCCCATGTGCATCTTCCCAGTATGGGGTCTTCCAGGTGCTTGTACATGCACATGGCGTCTTCAACATGATCACGGGTATCACCTAGCCACAGGGAAATCGGTGTAGCCCTCTTCCTCTGATAGGTACGTAAATGTGTACGTTTAGTGATGTCCTCATCACATATGCTACATGCCCGATCGCTTACGATACGTGCCCCGTAGCTTACGCTACCTGCATACGCTACGAGCGCTACCAAAAACACTGCTCCCAAAGATAAATACCGCCTCTTCCAGCTTGACAACTTTCTTTCAATCCTCTCAATCACCTTATCCCACAGGTGCTTGGCTGGTTTCCTAAAATGACAGAATAAGCGCTATAGTTTGCTTACTTCCACCTAGACTAAAAATTGCATATTGACATTGATAGTGCAGCCAAACTCCATCTCAATCTCTTATCAAATGCTCCATGCCTCGTTCTTCTTAGATATTCGCATATTGAAAGCAAAAATCCAATTCATTGTGGAATGCTATCTACTTGGGCCCAATTTCTCATCATTTGCAAAATCATACTGATATCTTAAAAGCAGCTGGATCTATCACCTCAACAATCTCACAATTATGCCATACTAATACAGGACACTTGATCCTTTAAATTGGATCTACAATGTACTCCACTGCCTAATTACATATCAGATAATGATTAATGGCCTGACTGGACTGTGGGACCTACAGATCCAATCAGATGGCAATCTAATGGTTTGAATTACCTGTGGGGTCCACAGGGTAAGTTGGACAGCTCTTTGCATCAATCGGTTGGGACTTTGGTGTTCACATTTCCAACTGGATTCTATTTATGGACATTATATCAACCAGTTAGTGTCTACTGGACTTCTAACCTTCTGTACAAACCTATGAATGTGTATACTAGTCCAGATGATTGGTATATACGGAATTTAATAATATTTGAACTCTTTCATTCCTTATGTTGGTTGTTCACTCTTTTTGCAAGTAGAGATAATTTGGGCAAGTCTTTTTTTTTTTTTTTTTTCTTTTCTGAGTAAATTT
This sequence comes from Magnolia changhungtana, assembly GCA_030180095.1. Lineage (NCBI taxonomy): Eukaryota > Viridiplantae > Streptophyta > Magnoliopsida > Magnoliales > Magnoliaceae > Magnolia > Magnolia changhungtana. Next base: position 2,882,386 of record JASAUF010000198.1, on the reverse strand, counting down.
AGGCATTAGAAATGAATGCGTTCAAGGGAACTTAGGAGTAGAACCAATTGGTAATATGATGAGGGAAAATAGACATAGATGGTTTGGTCATGTTCAATGGAGACCAAGAATCGCACCGGTTAGAAAGAGTGGGTACAAGTTGAAGGCTCTAAAAGGGCAAGGGAAATGCCCAAAAGGACGTGGATGGAGGTAGTAAGAAAAGACTTGAACTAACTAAAGGTCCAGCCTTTGATAGAGTGGAACGGCAGAACATGACTCATGTAGACAGACCAATTAATTGGGATGAGGCTTAGATGATGAGTGATGACAATGATGAGTAAATTTAGGCAGGTTTCTGATGTAGGGCAATTAGCCACTTGCTCTAAAAGCTCGAACTGATAGAGAGTGGCGAATCAATCTCTTTATCTCATAGCATAGGCCCCACGTCCCATGGGTTAGGACATCGGTCAAACCCTCCTCGTGGGTCCACCTCACATAGGCCGCCCACCCCGAGTGTGTCCCCGCATCCCATAGGCTACCCCACTCGAGCCCGTTGTGAAAATGCCCCCGCATTAATCACCCCTGATGAGGAGTCTCGAACACGATACCTCCCACTCTGATACCACTTTGATGCAGGATAATTAACCACTTGCTCTAAAAGCTCGAACTGATAGAGAGTGGTGAATCAATCCATTTATCTCATAACCCAGGCCCAACATCCCATGGGTTAGGACATTGTTCGAACCCTTCTCGTGGGCCCCACTTCACACGGGCCCGCCCACCCCGAGTATATCCCTGCATCCCACAGGCTACTCCACTTGAGCTCGGTGTGAAAATGCCACATGCATTAATCAATTTGATGCAGGACAATTAGCCACTCGCTCTAAAAGTTTAAACTAATAGAGAGTGGCAAATCAATCCCTTTATCGCATTGCCCAGGCCCCATATCACATGGGTTAGGATCTCGACCGAACCTCCTAGCGGGTCACCCACCCTGAGTGTGTCCCCGCATCTCATAGGCTACCCCACTCGAGCTCGGTGTGAAAATGCCCCCTGTATTAATCACCCCCGGTGAGAAGTCTTGAACATGAGACCTCTCGCTCTGATACCAATTTGATGCAAGACAATTAACCACTTGCTCTAAAAGCTATAACTGATAGAGAGTGGCGAATTAATCCCTTTATCTCATAGCCCAGTCCCCACATCGCATGTGTTAGGACTTCGGCCAAACCTCCTCGTGGCCCCCACTTCACATGGGTTCCGCTTCACATGGGCCACCCACCCTGAGTGTGTCCCCACATCCCACAAGCTACCCCACTCGAGTATGGTGTGAAAATGCGCCAACATTAGTTTCTTATTTGGACCAATAGCTTTTTAGCCTTGGTTTCTTTAAGTAGGGTTCTTAAGAAGGCATATACAACCACATGAATGGATGGAATATCTAAGATATGAATTATTCGATTGACACTTTGCTGGCTCATTTTATGTTTCTTGTGATTGGAAACTTGTTCTCTAGAAACCCTAGGGGAGAGATTCCCTTAGGTTTGTGTGGTGAGCCTCTATAATTGGATCAATTGAACCGTAAAATACAATAATAATTTGATCGATGGAGAAATGTTGGAGCATATAGAGGTGGGAATCAATCAACCATTGGGTACATAATCAAATATCAACATTTAAGGTTCAATTCCATCTTCTTGCACCATCACAAAGAATTGAAATTAGCCTATATACCACCTACTTCATACAAGTACAATATTTACAAAAGGTCAAAATCCAAATATTGGTCTAGGAAAACAAGAGACAAGTACCATTACTAATGTACCATGCATATCCCCTATTTTACTACTACACAAAGAAGTTTTTTTTTTTTCCCTTCTTTTTTGGAGGATACCTTCACAAAGAAGATACCATGGTGTGGATTATTGAGCACTAAACAAGTTCGAAGTCAAGAATAAATTTCCATTACTAGTTGGGGACGAACTTTTAAACGAATTACAGAGCTGTTTTTTTTTTTTTTTTTTGAAAACTTAACCTCCTCATAAGGTATCAAGAAATGTGGACTAAATAATCGAAAATGCCTTCCACACAGATGAAGATCATTGTGTATTTATATTCTTGCCCTTTTGACTCACTGAACAAAAAACATTTGAATGAATGATAAATGTTGAAGTCCTCCCTTCTAAAAATTTATATATGATATCTTTGTTGACATCTTGTTTAAAATAAGTAGGATGGGCATTTACTCATTTATCAATTACCATGAGAACTATTGGCAAATATAGCAATTTTATGCCAAACGCTAAGGGCCCATTTGGATGTCACCCAATAAGTAACTTTTTAACTTTAGTTAATAAGCTACTGTTTCAACTTAAGTTAGTTTGGTTATTAAACTTAAATAAGAAACTTATAACACTAACTTATTTTGGTAAGTTTTTTTTTTTGCTTTTCAACTTACAAAATGTAACTCATACTGGGGTGACTGCTCACAGTGCGCATGCGCTGGAGCCCGATGAATGGATGTGCCATGTTGGGAAATACATCCTGTGATGTTTTTGAGAAATCTACCTCGTCAACCATTTTATTCATATCATTTTCGGGGGTGGGCCTAAATATGAAGTAGATCCAACACTCGAGTGCGCTGCACAACTTGCAACAATGGTAATGAATACCCATTGTTGAAACTGCACCCATTGTCGTGTGGCCTACCATGATGTTTATGAGAAATCCACTATGTTCACAAGTGTTTCCAGCTCATTGTAATTGGTGTGTCCAAATATAATGAACATCCAAAACTTAGGTGGGCCACACAACTTGAAAAAGTATTACTACACCCTACCTTAGAACGAAGGAGCTCAAAAAAATGAAGCGTCCCGTCATAATGTTTTGAGAAATCCACCTATCCAGAATTTGCATTGGCTCATTTTAGGCTGTAGGCATTAATATGAGGCGGATCCAACACTCATGTGGGCCACACTACTTGAAACAATGATGGCCCACATTTATATTTTTGAAATATCCGCCTGTCCACCTATTTCTTCATATGATCTTATGGGGTAGGAATGACCTTATGACTGGTTTGGATGGCCTATAATCATCACAATGGGCCTAAAAAAGATTTCAATGGTGGTCGTTCAATCTCCATTGTTTCCTTCAATGCGGCCCACTAAAGCTTTGGATCTACCTCTTTTTGGGCCCACCTCCAATATATTTGGTAAAATGGATGGATAGGGTGGATTTCTAAGAAACATCACGGTGGGCCCTAGGCACGTGAAGTTGGGTTACCCAACACTCCATGTCCAGCAAGGTCAACATAAGCGTGTTCAGTCAAGTGATGATGGTGGATCCACTTTGATGTATGTGTTGTATATCCATGCCGTCCATCCGTTTTACCAGCTCATTTTAGGGCATGAGCTCAAAAATGAAGCGGGTCCAAATCTCAAGTGGACCACACCATAGGAAACATGATGATGGAATGTCTGCTGTTAAAAACTTCTTAGGGGCCACAAAATTTTTGCATCAAGTTGATATTTGTGTTTTCCCTTCATCCCTGTCTACATGACCTTATCAATGGGTTGGATGGAAAATAAACATTACGGTGGGCCTTAGGAAGTTTTTAATGGTGGGCATTCAGTGACCACTGTTTACTATGGTGTGGTCCACCTGAGATTTGAATCTAGCCCACTTTTCAGCCAATACCCTAAAATGAGCTGGCAAAACGGATGGATGGAGTAGATATATAATACATACATTAAGGTGGGCGTGGGCCCCGCTATCACAACATTATCGGATTGGGTATTTCAATAACCCCATGTGTTTTTGGACAATGTGTTTTGAAAAACATACTTACCAAACATGATTATTTGCTAATTACGTAGAAACCAAGACAAGCTACTTGAGGCATAGGTAACTTATCATCCAAACGCGCCCTAAAAGTGCTCATTCATGCAACACGATAATTTAGTACATAGATTCTGGTGTTTTAAAATGAGATTCTGGTGTTTTAAAATGAATAAGGGAGGCCATGAAGATTTCAAGAGCATTGATCTGGCCATGTCTAAAAGCCTTAAAACAATATTCAGGGCCTCTTATATTCCACTAGCGTCAAGCCATTTGGATTTTAACGTTCACAAGCTACTGAGCCCTTGGCTCCACATTAGATTTTGGCTTGTTGGGGGGAATATTGCAAATCAAGGTATTCCGTATTAGTAATTGTTTGGACAAGAGCTGGCAGCGCCAGATTCGACGATGTAGATGCAACCAGTGTTCCTACGGTCGGCGAAAAATCAATATTATCGCCGATAATTTCGGTATTGCTGGACTTGCGATACTGAAAACCCAAAAAATTGTTTCTCTTCCAAATATCGGCGATATATCGTCGATAATGTTGATGACAATGAAAATATCGACAATTCGACGATTATATCTACTCTGTATATAGCCTTAAATTCAAAAAAGAAAAAGAAAAAAAAGAAAAGCGAGAGATATTAGATTAGATAGAGGTAATTGAACAGAACCATACCTATGGAAGGAGAATCGAATGAAGCTACTTGCGTTGCAGCGGCCGCTGCGAAGGGAACGTGCGTCGACTTTTAGGGTTTTAAAGGAGGGGTCGAATCTCTTTTGCCTTTAACTTTGTTTTTTAAATTTTCTAAAATGTGCTTTTAATTTTCTAAAATGTGCTTTTTTCACCGTTTAAAAGCATGGGTCACCACTGTTTTGAATGGAAATAAAACTAATAGTTTAAGTTACTTTTAGAGTGTGAGTTTCACATCATGTAATAAAAGTGGTTCACCACCACTTTACGAACAAAAAATGCAATTAATAAAAAAAAAACTAAAAAATAAAATAGAATGGGATGGTTAGGGCAGCCGATTAGGTGCGCTCGAGCCTAGGCCTCACCTAAGATGGTGAGGCCCTTATTGTGGGGCCCACCATGATCTATGTATTCCATATCCACGTTGTCCATCTATTTTGCCAAAACGTTTTATGGCATGAGCCCAAAAATGTAGATCCAAATTTCGTGGACCATACAAGAACAATGATTGAATGCCATACCATTAAAAACTTCCTAGGGCCCACCTTAATCTTTCCATAATGTTTATTTGCCATCCAACCTGTTGCTAAGGTCACATAAACATGAATGAAGGGAAAAAGGAAATATCAACTTGATCCAAAACTTTTGTGGCCCATTTATGGTCAATCACCATTGTTTCCTATGATAAGGTCCACTTGAGAATTGGATCCACTTCATTTTTAGGTTCATGCCCTAAAAGGATCTTGTAAAAGAGATAGATATAGAATACATAAATCAAGGTGGGGGCCAGTGTTTTAAATATTGACGATATCGGCCGAGATATCCTTCAATATGTCTTGTATCCCACCTGTGCGATACGAAACACACATGTAGTAGGATATATCCCACATGTTTGATCCAGTGAGCATTTTTTTTTATATATATCTGTAAATCATGTTTAATAAGTGTCAAATTGTTACAAATCTATGATTTTTCATGTTTTGCATGGCATGAAAAATCATGGATTGGGAACTTTGATTTCGAGATTTGGAGAAGGACCGAGTTGCGGAAAATTGGAAAAAAAATAAAAATTCAAATCAAACATGTGTAACCTAATCTAGTGATTCTTCTTTTGCTTTTGAATGTATTGCTTGTGTTTTCACACGTCTTCTTACATTTATAAATTATATGAATAGACTTTGAATATACTGGCATCAATTCAGTTAGACAATGCATAGATTAGGACCCCATAAAAGAAAACCTATTATGTGCACTTGTTTTTTTGTAATGTTTTGATTTGTGTGTATTGATGTCTTTTTTAACAATCATTGAAATTTCGTTGAAAGTTTAGACCAATTTCCAATCTTTACCCATGATTCTAACAACAAAGATACATTATGCGATACAATCGATATAGCCCATGCGATAACCGATACGTATCTGTATACCAAGGGTGAGATATGTAACGCGATACCGATATTTCGAACATTGGAGGGGGCTACCCTCTTAGGTGAGGCCGAGGCTGCACCTCATCCACTCCCGATGGTTAAATGGTTGGATGCATGGATGGGATGGGATGGTTGGATGGATGGGTTGGTTGGATGGATGTATGGATGTTTGAAGATTGGCTAGGATGCGTGGATGGTTGGGTGGGATGGATGATTGGATGGTTGGATGGATGGATGTTTGGATGATTTGATGCGATGGATGTTCGGATGGGATGGTTGGATGGACAAATGGGATGGATGGATGGGATGGTTGGATTATTGAATAGATGGGATGGATGGATAAATGTTTGGATTATTGGATGATTTGATGGGATGGTTGGATGGATGGGATGGATGGTTGGATTATCGTGCATATGTATTTTGTTTAATTTATATGCTTATTTATGCATGGTTGTAAAATGTATGAAAGTATTATGCTTGTTGATTGGTTTAATGAGATTTGAGTGATTGTTGTGCTACTATTGGACTGATTTCTTATGACAGCACATGCTTTTAGGCCCTAATTAAATAGAAACTTATTATGTATGCATTCTTTTTACAATTTTTTGATTCCTAAACATGTAAATATGTGCATTTAGGCATCTCTTGAAGTTTCATTGAAAAATTACATCATTTCCCCATGTTTTCCCCTCATTTCCAGTTATCGGCGATAATGTCTTCAAAAAAAAAAAAAAAAAGGATATTATATCTTTATCTCCAGCTAGCGAAACTTGTAGCGATACCGACAACTTGAACATTGGTTACTATAAATCAAAGAATTTACAGTATCGAATCACAATCCACAACCTTTTAAGATGTTTTTGTACACTTCCACTAATGTGATCAATATATCTACTCTCTCGTGCTGTGTGAAGCGTCACCTGAGCCTTTACGGCCAACACCAGCTTTGAAACCTTAGCTTGTAGCCTGACTCTAGTAGCTCTGAGCTTCTTATTTACGTCATCAACTCCGGCCTTCAGATCGAGCGACAACTGACAGATGGTGAGGGCCTCGAGTGTACCCTGTAAAAATAAAGAGGATAAGTTACGTGCATGAAAAAGGAGAAGTTTGGGTCTCGCTACAACAACCAAAGACTCACCTTAATATGCGAGGCTGCCATGGCCAAGAGGTTAGGGCGTAGAGGCAACATTGAGTCCACCTCCTCCTCGGGTACAAATCCTCATCCCCAATTTGCCAACATAGCCATGTGCCTCAGGAGGGAGGAAGATAAAGCCCCTCCTGTTGCTACGCCCTCGGGAGCTAGGCTCTGATGCTCAGACGCACCTTCAGGAGCTCTAACTGCCTTTGCTCGAGTCTCCTCAATGCGTGTGGGAGACGCATCAAGATCTACTACCTCCCTTGAGTAAGTGTTTGGAGGAAAAAGGGAGGCTGGCACAGTCGTCACCTGAGTTATCACTTGGCACTCCATGAGAGCGGCAATAGTCTCAACCTCCTCCTGGGCAGGTGGTGGAGGAATCTCGGGAGCAACCCCCGTTGTCGCCCTCTCTGCAGCATGAGTGACAAACCTACCCATGGAAGCGCCAGCCACAGAAGGCCGAGTTGGAGCTGCTGGGGCTATTCTCCTAATAGCGGCCTTTAGCCGCTCCATCTCGGCAGCGGAGGGCATCTTCCTTTTCTTTGACCGTGGACAATCCCACATCTCTGCAAAGAACAAAAGTCAAAGCAAGCTAGAATTGTGGCGTTCATAATCCTGCTAGAGAAAGGCCGAACTGCTACAGGAGGCAGGAGCTGTGGAGTGATTAAGCTCCTATAACCTCATTAAGCCGCGGGTGGCTCTCTAGCAATTCTGATCCGGCATAAGGAGGAAAAAAGACTAGGCTGAGACCTTGGGAAAGTTTCAAAAAGAAGAAAGGGAAAAGGTATGTTAGATATCTACAAAAAAACAATATTACAAGAACTGAGTATAGTGGCTCAGCATATGTTCCAACCTGGGAGGGCAAAAGAGGTAGGGACTTGAGCTCGTAATCCATCATGGGGGCCTCCCACTCTCCATTCACAAAGAACCATCTGTCGTTCTAGCCCTTGTTGGAGGACGGGTTATTGGTGATAATGGGCTAACCCTTGCCCGGCCATGAAGAAAAATAGTACCAATCTCAAGAACCAGGGCTGCTCTTGGCTTGGTACAAGTAAAAGAGCCCATCCACAGACAGCTCGGAATTACCGACCTGCTGCCACAGAATGTAGCAACCAAAGATGACTCTCCACACGTTGGGATTTAGCTGTCCTGGAGCGACCCTAAGACGGTGGAGCATTTCTCTCACCACTGGATGAAAGGGTAAACGAAGACCATGAGAAAAGAAAATCGGGTGTAAGGCAACCTCTCCCGCAAGAGGTTGGCCTGGAAGTTCTCCTGCCTGAGAGAACCGGAGCCCCACCGAGCTACGAATCGAATACTCTGATCGGAAGGGCTGTAGGTCACCCGTCCTTGACCTAGACACAAAAATATTGGTTCTAAGGGCCACATCCCTAACGGATGAGGAGGTTGATGTGAGGAGTCCTCCACTATTCGAAGTTCCATCTCTGTTGATGGCTCCTTTCTAGGAGGGGTGGGCCCCTAAGACCCTGACCCCGAAGACAGGACAGACTGGGAATCTGAACTTCTACTCACCGACTCTCCATGGAAGGCACCGGAGATGGTGGCAGTTCCGGAGTTCTCCCCAGAAGATATATATATATATATATATATAGAGAGAGAGAGAGAGAGAGAGAGAGAGAGAGAGAGAGAGATGGGGGATAGAAGAATCTCTAGGCGTACCCAGTGTTCATATTATCGGCGAAAAATCGATAATATCGCCGATATTATCGGTGTCGCCGGAGTTGCGATACCGAAACTCACTTTTTTCGTTTCTCTTCCAAATATCGGCGAATATTCGGCGATTTTATCGATTTTTAATGTAAAATACAGTTGTCGACCAAAAATCGTGGCCCTGTCAAGGGATAACTGTAGCCGACAACTCCTATTCGACGATAAAAGGGACGATAAAATCGGGAGCTGCATAAATACCAAAAAAAAAAAAAAATCAAGAAAAAAAGGGGAAAAAAGAAACTTTTGGAAGTATGTACCTGTAGAATAGGATTGTTGATCGGAATTAATGGGCAAATCTCGGCGAAGAGCAAAATCAGAGATTTTTCGAGATTTTAGGTTCCCTTCTGGAACCTCTTCTATCGGCGGCTTTTTCTGCGATTTTTTTGGGGTTTCCGGTTTTGAAACCCTTTTACGAATTGGATTGCGTACTGTGTAGCTTTTATCGTGCTGAGTAAACTCAGTTGGGCCTATTATGAATGTGTGTGGGTTATCCACACTGTCCATACGTGTTTCCAGCTCATTTCAGTGGTTGAGCCAAAAATTGAAGAATTCCCAAAACTCAAGTGGACCACACCACAGGAAATAGTGGGAATAATGACTTCCACCGTTGAAACCTTGTTAGGGCCCACAGTGATGTTTATTTGTCATCCAACCTGTTCATTAGATCACACAGACATGGATGAAGGGAAAACACAAATAAAAGATTCATCCAAAAGTTCTGTGGCCCCAAGAAATTTTGGACGGTAGAATTTCAATTCACACTGTTTCCTGTGGTGAGGTCCACTTGAGATTTGGATGCACTTGGTTTTTCGTTTGGAGCCCTAAAATTATTTGTTAAAAAGGATGGACGGAGTGGATAAAATATGTAAATCATGGTAGACCCCACAGACTTTACTCAGTACGCTTAACGTGCTGAGTTACTAAGTACGCAATCCGCGTCCCCATTGTGTCCTACCCCCGCTCAGAAGGTAATCCGTTCGAGCAGGGCTCTGTGGGGCCCACCGTGATGTAAGTATTTTATCCACACCATTCATCGCTTTTGTTAGATCGTTTTAAGATGTAATTACAAAAATGAAGCAGGTCCACAGCTCCAGTGGATCACACCAAAGGAAGATACAGTGATAATGACACCCACCGTTGAAACCTTCCTAAGGGCCACCGTGATGGTTTTTTAGCATCCAACCTATTCATAAGGTCATGTAGACATTGATGAAGTGAAAAAACAAATATCAACTTAATCCAAAACTTCTCCAGCTTCCAAGAAGGTTTTAATGGTGGACGTTCAATCCCCAGTTTATGGTCCACTTAAGCCTTATCCATTCTCATTTTTTGGCTCGTAAGTTAAAATGATCTTAGAAAAATGATGAACGGAATGGATAAAACACTTACATCATGGTGGGCCCCGCAGATCCCTACCTGGACGGTAATCTGTCTGGCCAGGGGTAGGATGCAATCAATGTCCCTTTTGCCAGGAGTGACAGTGGGTGGGCGTGCCGACCTTGGTGGCTTGGATGTCACCAAGTTCCGTAGACCCCACCATGATGTATGTGTTATATCCACACCTTCCATCCATTTGGCGAGATCAATTTAGGTCATGAACCCAAAAATTAGACAGATCCAAAGCTTGGGTGGACCACACCATAGAAAGCAGTGGGGACAATGATTCCTATTGTTGAAAACTTCCTAGGGCCCACAATGATGTTTATTTGTCATCCAAGCTGTTCATAAGATCACATAGTCACCGATGAAGGTAAAAAACAAAAATTACACGGATCCAAAACTTCTATGGCCCCTAAGAAATTTTCAATGATAGACATTCAAATTCACACTATTTACTGTGGTGTGGTCCACTTGATCATTGGATATGCTTGTCTTTGGAATCAACCCCTATAATTATATGGTAAAGTGGATGGATGGAGTGGATAAAAGTATATAAATCAGTGAGCCCCATAGAGTTGACTCAGTCCGCATAAAGAATTATATGAACCCATTTTGATTACAATTGGAGCGATTTTGATTACAGTGGGCCCCATAAAGTATTATATGAACTCATTTTGATACAATTGGAGCGATTTTGATTATAGTGGGCCCCATAAAGTATTATATGAACTCATTTTGATTATGATTAAGGCGATTTCTTATGGCAGCGTATGCTTTTTGGGCCCCATTAAATGAAAACTTATTATTTAGTGTATTGTTTTGTAATTTTTTTTTTTTTAATTTCTAAATATGCAAATATGTGTATTTAGGCATGCCCTAAAGTTTTACCAAAAAATTCCATCATTTTCCCCATTATTCGCCATTTTTCTTCGCATTTCCAGTTATCGGCGATATTATCGGCGATAATGATATTATATCTTTATCTCCAGTCAGCGAAACTTGTAGCGATACCGACAACTTGAACACTGGGCGCACCAGAAGAAAGCTTCAGCGCAAAGGTCTCCAGTTGAAGGACGCTAAAGAAAAAAGGACTTGGAAGCTGGAGGCAGAAGGAAAATGCTGGTCGACAGAGCTCGGGCTTTGCAGAAACGGATTGACGAGCAAAAAGGGAGAGGAGGCAATATTTATACAATCCTTGCGGCAACAAATTTATTCCTAACTAAAGCCACGTGGACTCGAGGAGACGCTTCGACTAACGCACCTCTCCACGTAGTAGCATAGGGTTAGCCCGGGTGAAGTAATGATGACTCGGGCGACAACTGTCCGTTTGTGATTCGCCTGAGGTAAAGCGGTGCTTGGCAATTAATGGCGCCCCCTCGTATCTCACAAACACCATCATGTGTTTCTCAAATCTAGCGTCGGGCGCCGTCTTTCCTGCTTCCACCCTCATCATTAAAAGACAATTCTGGGTTCGACTAGAAATTTTAAAACGAAAAAGAAAAAAGATCAGGTTACTCGCAATTTAAAATTCAGTTCCTGTGCTTCCATACCAGTTTAGGCTTCTACTTCCCAAGCTTATGCATGACGAGCTCGGAAGGAGCAACTGCTGTGGGGAAAACTGAACTGGTATGCTGTGTGGAAATGGCAACTGACCATAAGAAGAGCACCAAAGCGAATTCTCCAAAATGACAAAGCATAAAGCTCGAAGAACATTATTAGTGATCCTCTCGATAGAGAGATCGACCTCCAGCCGAGCTCCTCAAAGACAAGGCTTAGGTGCAAAAAGCCCTTCCTCGAGCTGAGCAGGTTGACCGCCATCAAGGTGGCGTGAGGATCTCAGAGAATATCTTGCCCTGAATCAAGGAATCATATCCGACATAGCTGAAGATCACGCCGACTGAGGCGAGCTCGGCGATAAATTCGTAAGAAGATCCATATCCAAGATAAGATCTCAACATATCCTTAGGTAATGTAACCTTATGAAATTCCACGAGATATGCAAACACAATCCTATGAACCCTATAAATGTTGGAACGTCCAAACCAAACCAACCTTCTGGATGGTCCAGATTCATCCAGTTCCATCCATTCTTCCTATAATTTTTCAGATTCGTCCAAATTCATCCAGATGTATTTCTTGGTAGCTAAGAATAGAGGTTGTTGGTTTTCCAATGATTTGGAAATAGGTTCATTTAATATTAATTTTTGTTTTTGGTAAAAAGTAGTTAATGTAAATGACATTATCTCACATACTCCTCTAGAATGAGGGCATTTTAGTCTTTTTACATGGTAGTAAATCTCTTTATAAAGGGTTGTGGTGTAGCATATTGAAAGCAAGCAAGTAGTTAGACAATTCAATACGGATAGTTTTTAGTATTCCATTTCTCTGTGGTGTGTGTACAATCCTAAAGCTTAGTAAAGCTAATCTTCTGATCAACAAACTGGTATCAGAGCCAAGTTCATTAAAAGATGGCCACCACAATCTAGCCACAAATTCCAAAGTTGTTTAAGAACAATTACGAAAATTGGTGCATCCAGATGAAGGCTTTGTTCAGGTCACGAGATCTATGGGAGATCGTCACTGACGGGTACATAGAGCCCACTACGGAGCAAGAAGCTGTCTACTCCGTCGAGCAAAAGGCTGCCCTAAAAGATTAAGGGAAGAATGACAAGAAAGCTATGTTTCTTGTCTATCAAGGGTTAGATGATTCAACCTTTAAGCGGATCGCCGAAACAACATCAAGCAAGCAAGTATGGGAGATCCTAAACACCATATTCAAAGGCATTAATTGTGTAAAGAGGGTTCGACTACAAACACTTAGAATTGAGTTCAAGGTTGCACACATGAAAGAAGGCGAGACCATTTCTGATTATTTTTCAAGATTGTTTGTAATTATTAATAATATGAAAAGAAATGGTGAAAAAATTGATAACATTCGTGTCATTGAAAAAATGTTTCGATCCCTCACAACCAAATTCAAGCATGTAGTTGTGGCCATCGAAGAATCAAAAGACTTGAAAGAACTCTCCATTGAGGAGTTGATGGGATTGTTGCAAGTTCATGAGCAACGATTGCAAAAGAATGCCAGATTTATGATGCTAGAACAAGCCTTAGAGTCTAAGATAACTCTAAATGAACAAAAGAATGACCATACACAACGTGGGGGCCGTGACACTCGTGCAAGAGGTAGAGGGCATGGATATTATTCAAGCCATCCACAAAATCAACAAAAGTTCACCAATTTCTGTGGAAGAGGAAATGGTACAGGCCGGTCCATGCGTGGTCGTGGAAACACAAAGAACGTTCAATGCCACAATTGCAAGAAATTCGGCCACTATGCATCCAAGTGTTGGAGCAAAGTAGATCAAGATGAACAATCCAACTATGCCGAAGCATCACATCATGAAAATGAAGACTCTACACTTTTCCTTGCACAAGAAAAGGCATGTGAACAACCTGACGTATGGTTGTTCGCTGTTGTTTTCTCGACATGGGTGTGTAATGTGCAGGTGTGCCAGAATTGGATTTATGGTTCCAATTCAAACCAAACAACGATGACCCCAAGCGTTAAGATAGGCAAACACAGTGTATGACCGAGGTATGAGGAAATCGGTCACCTATTCAGCCACTCGTTCACTGTTCAAAGGGATCAGGCAATATTTAGAGGATGGGGATTCGTCCTCTGAGAGTGAGTTTCTTCCTTGCCTTCCGTACGAAAGGGCTTTTCGGTACAAATAATACAAAAACGAGAAGAGAGCTCTTACAATCGGTCGCTTCTTACTTGCACTTCTTTAGCAGAAAAGGCTGCTCCCCAATCTGTAGTAATGGACTCTGGCACCCCGAATCGATGGATAATATTGGTTTCGATGAAACCAGTGATTTCTTCATGACCGACTTTCCTCATGGGCTTTGCTTCCACCCACTTGGTAAAATAATCGGTCGCTACTATGAGAAACGTGTCCATTCGGGTCGAAGGTGGATGAATTTGTCCGATTAGATCGATTGCCCAACCTCTGAATGGCCACGACTTTACTATGGGATGTAATTCGGTCGCAGGTACATTCTGGATTGGACCATTCTTTTAACAAGCTTTACAGCCTTTAGCGTTCCGAACGCAGTCGGTCATCATTTCTGGCCAGAAATAGCCATAACATCTTAGCGTAAGCCTCATCTTTCTTCCTGCTTGATGAGCCCTACACATCCTTCATGTACCCCTTCCATGACTGTCATGGCTTCATTTTTAGATAGACAACGAAGCAACACTCCATCCGCCCTTTTTCGGTACAATTCGTTGTCGACCATTACATAATTGGCGGCCGATCTTCGTATACCCTTGTCAGTTTTATCTCGTGGATTCAACAAGTACCTCACGAGTGGAGTTCTCCAATCCTCTTCTTCTAAATCTACTTGGCGGACTTCCATAACGCCTTCTCTTTGAAAAACAAAAGGTAGGGACCTTTTCTGGACAATAATCGACCGACTGGTCGATCCTTTCCATGCCTCTAGACTTGCAGCTAGCTGTGCCATTTCATTGGCATCAGCGCTATAATCTCTAGTGACATGCATCAGTTCGACTTCCTCAAACTGATTAAGAATCTAAATTGCTAGAGCATAGTATGGTAACAACGATGGACTAGTGCATTTGAAGGTTCCTGTCATTTGGTTTATCACCAACCGTGAGTCTCCGATTATCATCACATTCTTTACCTGTAATTCCAATAACAATTCTAAGCCGATTATCATAGCCTTGCATTCGGCTTGATTGTTGGTACGTTCAAATTCTACTTGGAATGCAAACTCTTGTGATTTCCATTAAGAGCAATTAATACGATCCCTGCCCCAGACATCTCATGTGTTCTCGACCCATTGAAAATCAACTTCCATGGTGTGAGTTGCACACAATGTAAGTCCAAGACATCTTGGGGAATTTGTTCCTCAAGATCTGAAGGATGATAGGCCAAAAATTCAGCTATGGCTCGCCCTTTGACTGCCTTTTGTGGTACATAGCGTAAATCGAATTCAGACAATGCCATCACCCATTTACCAATTTGGCCGTTAAGGATTGGTCAGTTTAACATATACTTTACTAGATCAGTCATAGCTATTACATTTACTATTTCGGCCAACAAGTAATGCCTTAATTTAATGGCCGCAAAGTACAATGATAAACATAGCTATTCTATTGCTGATTACCTTCTCTCCGTGTCCAATAACATTCTACTCAAGTAATAAACTGCTCTTTACTTTTGCATATTGTCATCTTGCGCCGAGAGAGCTCCAACCGACTCTGTTGAAGCTGCAATATATAATTTGAGCAGTTGATTTTTGATGGGCGATATCAGCACAGGTGGATTCATTAAATATTCCTTAATCTTGTCAAAAGCCAGCTGGTGCTCCTTTTCCCACACAAATTCAATCCCCTGCTTCAATTTTAGTAAAGGAGAAAAGACATTAATTTTTCCTGCGCATTTAGATATAAATCGTCTCAGAAAATTAACATGACCTAGGAATCTTTGGAGTTCAACTTTATTTGTTGGAGGCTGTGTATTTATCACGGCCTGGGCCTTATTTTGATCAACCTCAATTCCTCTTTGGTGTATTGGAAAACCTAGAAAATTGCCGGCCGATACCCCAAAAGCGCATTTCAATGGGTTCATTTTTAGTTTATGAAATCTCATTCGTTTCAAAGATTTGTGTAGGTGAATTAAGTGTTCATTGACATTGGTCGAGTTGACTAAAACATCATCTACATAAACTTTCATAAAGTGACCGATCATGTCATGAAAGATAGCATTCATTGCCCTTTGGTACGTGGCACCTGCATTCTTCAATCCAAAAGGCATCACCACCCAGCAATATGTTTCCAAAGGTCCTGGACATCTGAATGTTATCTTTGGGACATCCAGAGCTATATAAATTTGATTATATCCTGAATGTCCATCTAAGAAAGACACAATTCCATGTCCTGCAGCCTGATCAATAAGCTGATCGGCCACTGACATATGATATTCATCTTTAGGTGTGGCCAAATTTAATTTTCTGAAATCCATGCACACCCTTAGCTTACCACTTTTCTTCATCACAGGGACCACATTCGACATCCACTCTGCGTCTTTAATCAGTCGAATGAATCCAGCCTTCAGAAGTCGCTTGATTTCTTCTTTAATTTTAATTGTGACTTCGCCCGTCATCCGCCTTGGTAGCTGCTTATACGGCCTGTATCCTTCTTTCGTGGGCAACCTATGCTCGACTAGGGACCTATCAAGGCCTGGCATGTCGTGGTAATCCCATGCAAAGCAATCGGCAAACTCTGAGAGTAAACTTATCAACCTTTCTTTTTTAGGCGGGTGCAATAAATTGCTTATGAACGTCGGCTTTGGGTCATGATCTGTCATCAAGTTGATTTCAACCAATGGGTCTTGAACTTGCGGTCAACTGTCTTCCTGTTCTTCAGAAAGGTCTTTCAGCTCCAAATCGTCTTCTTCGCCCGGTTCATTTAGGTCAACTAAATTTACAAACAAACTTTCATTAGATTCTATTAGGCTTTCTTCAAGCCTTTTTATTCTGGCCATGAAATCGGCCCCAACCTTTTTCTTTCTTGATGTTCCCATCATGGAATTTCCTCAATGACACAACGGGAAGCCGGCCGATAAAGGACAATGTCCTTCGGCTGGGTATCATCAGTATGAGTTATCTCTGGGATAGCTTGTACGATACTATCCAAATTCTTTTTTACCGTAATTCCAGTGGGACGATCGAGTTTGTTTCTCCACGTAAATCTGATAGGTCCTACTTCACCGTAGTAATAAGCATCATTGGCATTTAATGCAGTCAGAAAAGGTTTATTATCGGCCAAAACCAGTTCGACTTTGTTTTGATTCTAAAAGATGACAAATTGATGCAGGGAAGGCGGGATATAACCAAAGGAATGGATCCAATCCCATCCTAGCAATCCATTGTAACTACCTTCTCTAAGGCGCCATCGGCCGTGACAGTGACTGTGTTAATTGGTAGCGTTTTATTCTCACTGACTTCACTTGTCTCTTCCCCTTCGAATGAGAAAGAGGCGTGATGAATGATTACTAGAGGGGAATATTCTCTACGTCCCCAGGCATTGTGTTTGGTTGTGTAGGCCATACCTGGAAACCAGTTGGCAGTGTGAAAACCATGTTTCAATAGAAAGTCACCGAATACAGTGAGCCAAACACAATCTCACCACTTAAACCTTCCCCCCTAGTGTTTTAGATCTGACTTCCTCGATCTGACTAGGGTGCTCTTCAACTATTGGTTCAGTTGGGGGATTGGTAATAAGGGAGCTCCCTTTTGCATCAGCGGCCGACGAGAGCTCATTCGCTAGCCATTCCTCTACTGGGAAACAATCTTCACCGAGGTCTTCTTCTTTGGAATCTTTTGATTGAGCCTTGATGTTGGGTGGGTTGATGTTCCATTGTACCTCCACTGGTATAACAGCTTCAATCGTATTTACGGCCGCTTGTCCTTCTAGTATAGGGACCTTCCAGAATGGACGGGGAAGTTTGGCACGCGGTTGCGGTTGAGGAAGTGCCTCTTCTTTCTCTTTTTCTCTTCTTGTTGCTGCTCTTTGCCTTTGCCACCGACGTTTCTGAGTTTTTGTCATGACCTCTGGTACTGCTGGAAACTTTGGATGGACAATTCGTTTCCAGACTCCTTCCCTGGTGTTAGGAGGTTTGACCATCCTTGTCGAAGGTGGTTGCCATCGTGAACAACAATCGTGAGTTGAATTTGTTGACCGTTGGTAATCACGATATCTATCACGGTAATCTCTTCCCCTTTCTGGAGGATTTCTTGACCGAGGCATGATCTCTCATGTACATCGGCCGCAAACTTGAGTGCTTTGGTGCTTATCCCTTATAGTAGTTGATTGGTTGCCTTAAGGATGGTGGATCCATTGGTGCTTCCTCCTATGTCGACCATTCCTCCCTTGCGAATTGCTTGGGTTAAGGTCGATCTTTGGCCTTGGATGATGCCTTGGATGATCCTTTAGGTCAGTTGTAACCACGTTCACCTCCATGTTGTTTGGGAATGGGACGATGTTGATCATCATTGCTTCCTTGTCTTTCTCAGGAAACTTTAGCAAACCGCGATCGATATGATCTTAGATGACATTCTTGAAAACAACACATTTATTAGTAGAATGTGATCTAGAACCATGCCATTTGCAATAGTCAACTTTCTGTAATTCATCGGCCGAGGGCACTTTATAGTTTATAAGAATTTTAATGAACTTCCCAGCTAACAAGATATCAAATATTTCTTCGGCTCGAGTGATATCAAAAATATATACTTTTTGGGCCTTTTGCGAGGTCTGGGTAGTTGATTCCGCCTTAACTAATGCTGAACATACTAATCGCTTTTTAGCCACTACCTCAGCAATCGCAATTTCATAGTTGGGATCATTGTAATACGATCCTAGTGATGAATTAGCACGTCTGGCCCCTTCTTGTAGGAGCTCCTTGTAATGGGAGACTTTTTTAGTTAAGTCATATAAATTTGTAAACTCCGTGCCAATGAACTTTTTGCGGAGTTTATATTCCAAGCCGTCCTGTGCAAGTTGCACGAACTCAGCCTCAGTCATGACTATCTTACAATGGCTTTTTGCTCTCTTGAACCGCATGATGTAACTTTCATGTGGCTCTTCAGGCAATTGACGGAATCGTGCTAAATCAACCATTATTATCTCCGTTTCTAGAGAAAAACTCGGCGTGAAATTTTTCTCTAGATTGGAATATCAGGTAAATGCCGTAGCGGTCAACACAACTGCAATTTATGGTAATCATTGTTGGCCAGTTCACTACATTGCATGGTGAATCGACTGACATGTTCAATGGTTGATTGACCGGGTTCACCCGAGAACAAAGCAAATCCGATCGATAATTCCTTGGCAATGGATGTTGTCGATTTATCTGGTCAGGATATGGCTTATGATATATGGGAATGGTATTATGGCCCAACACTTGGCTAGCAACCTCCTGAACCAATTGTACAATCTATTCTCGATCAACTCATTGAGGGTATGCGACCGGTGGCTGGTTTAGACCGAATCAATTGAGGTTATCATGGAACCTAAAGCCTTGCTGCGGATTGAGTCCAAGTGGCCGTCCATGGTTTCTATTTTCATGCACGAAATCTCTAGTTTCAGGTCACCTAACCTTTATGGGAGGTGGCACATTCCTGACCTCTGGAGCAAGAACCAAAGGTGGATTACATTGCAACGGTGGTATGGGTGGCACTGGAACTGCATTGCCAACCGAACTACCATTATGTTGAGACGTTGGCTGTGTTTGTTCTGTTATCACAGCCAATAATCGTTGCATGGCCTCAGTTTGACTAGCCATAAAGCGATTAATGTTTTCAGATTAGACGCGGAATTGTTCGGCTTGGGATCTTCCGAATTCCTGCACCATTAGGAGACTTATTTGAACGTCTCGAAGTACAACAGACACCTCGTCCGGGAGCACGGCTCGGGGCGCAAATGGTCCAGCCTGATTTCTGATCAGGTTAACATTCAAATTAGGTACCTCTGGAGGCACCATGACCTGCACATCCTCATTCGAAGGTGGCACGATCGGTGTTGTGGTTTTGGCACCAGAAGCACGAGTCATCCTTCTCATTTTTTACACTAATCAAACCACCAGTAGTTAATAAAGCGTCCCATAGGGCGTGCCAGAAAAATTGTTCGTTGTTGTTTTCTCGGCATGGGTGTATAATGTGCGAGCATGCCGGAATTGGATTTGTGGTTCCAATTCAAACTGAACAACGATGACCCCAAGCGCTAAGATAGGCAGACACAGAGTGTATGACCAAGGTCGAAGGAGGTTGGTCGCCTATTCAGCCACTCATTCACTGTTCAAAGGGATCAGGCGATATTCAGAGGGTGGGGTTCGTCCTTTGAGAGTGAGTTTCTTCCTTACCTTCCGTACAAAAGGACTTTTCGGTACAAATTATACAAAAACGAGAAGAGAGCTCTTACAATCGGTCGCTCACTGCGGCTGAGGAGCACCTTTCCGAAGTAATCTTTGATCGTGATCAAGCTTACCAACTACAGATTACACTATGGAATGTAAAAATAACAAGTGCAGAATGTAAATGTTATGCTAAGGAATGTAAATTGCTCAAAAGTTAAAGCGGCAGACAATTACACAATGAGATTAAATTGACAGGATAAATGAAAGGGATAATTGAAAGATAATGTTTGGTTTCGTACTTTTCCTACTTGCATCCTTCTTCTATTTATAGCCTTGATCTAGCGATTCTGGATCCTTCTCATGTATGGACGGTTACAACAACCGTTTCTCCATTATTCTGCTTCTAGATATTTCCCACGTTCTTGCTCCTTGGCTTCCTCCTTGTCACTTGTCCAACACTCGTGTGAACTTAATCGTTGGCCATTTGGACTCCGTCGCACACATATCGGCCACTTTAATGAAATTGATACGTTGTGGCTCCATTCCTCGAGATGTAACCGTACATATCTACAGGATATCCTACGACCGTTGCACATTCATCCGTACAGATCACATGTAACCGACCCTGATTGGCCGAAAACAGGACCGGTCGGATCGGGTACAAACAATGGTATCTCGATACTGGTGCAAGCAATCACATGTGTGGCAATAAAGAACTGTTTGTTGAACTCACGGAAGGAGTTCAAGGCAATGTACGCTTTGGTGATTCATCTAAAGTCCAAGTGAAAGGAAAAGGTAAAATTAAAATCTATCAAAAAAATGGTGTGCCAAATTATTTCTCTAATGTGTATTACGTGCCCAATATGAAAAGTAATATACTCAATATTGGACAACTCCTCGAAAAGAGGTACGTTATGCACATGGAGAACTATTCTCTTTATATAAAATATGCAAACGGGAGACTGATTGCTCAAGTCCAAATGGCGAAGAATCGGATTTTTCCGCTCCATATTATGGACCTATGAAGAATGATTCATGGAGATGGCATCTTCGCTTTAGGCATCTCCATTTCAATGACCTTAAACTATTGTCTTCATCAAGCATGATGCATGGCTTGCTTACTATTGAAGCTCCAAAATATGTCTGTAAGGTATGCACAGTTGGCAAGCAACAAAGAAACTCCTTTCCAAGTGGAGTGTCCCGAAGAGCAAAGGAACCATTGCAGTTGGTGCACATTGGTATTTGTGGCCCACTTGAGACACCCTCTTAGAGGTAATAAATACTTTATCACATTCATTGACGATTTTAGCAGAAACTGTCGGTGTATTGCATTAAAAAGAAATCGGCCGCCTTCAGTATTTTTAAAAGTTTCAAAGCTCATGTTGAAGTTGAAAGTTGCTACAAAATCAAAGTTCTCAGATCTGCAGAGGTGGGGAGTACACCTCAAATGCATTTCAAGACTATTGCAGGGAACAAGGCATCAAGCAGCAGCACATCGCAGCCTACACGCCACAACAGAATGAAATTAGGGAACGAAAAAATGGCACCATTCTCGACATGAAGAGGACCACGTTGAAAGAGAAAGGCCTACCAAAGAGTTTATGGGCAGAGGCAGTTGCACATACTGCTTACTTGCTCAATCGGTGCCTTACTAAGAGTGTCAGGTACACGACACCACAGGAGGCATGGAGCGGCTACAAACCGAGCGTGACGTACCTAAGAATCTTTGGGTGTGTCATCTACGCTCAAGTTCTACAGGCAAAAAGAAAAAAGCTCGATGATCGTGGTGAGAAATGTATCTTCATCGGATGCATTGAAGAATCCAAGGCCTACAAGCTCTACAATCTACTAACCAACAAAGTAGCGGTGAGTAGAGATGTAGTCTTCAGCGAGGAAGAAGCATGGAAATGGAATGAAGGAACAATGAAAGAAAATCAAATCAACGTAGAAGAACGTGAAGAAAAATATGAAAGCCAGGAGCAGATCGTTGCAACACCCACTCGAGCTGGTTCACCAGCAATGCGCAAAAGTCCAGGAGTACATTCCATCTCTCCTAGAAGTACTTCATCAATTCAAAATTCATCTAGTCCTTCTTCATCCAACTCTCCTTCACCCATGGCTCTTATCAAAATGAGGAGTCTAAGCGATATCTATGAGTAAACAAAAGAGGTCAATCTATTCTGCCTGTATGTAGACCATAAGCCTCTTACATTTCAAGAAGTTGTAAAAGAAGAATGTTAGAAAACTGCCATGGAAGAAGAGATTCATGCCATAAAAAAGAATCATACATAGGAGTTAACTACTCTTCCCAAAGGTCAAAGGAGTATTGGTGTCAAATGGGTGTACAAGATCAAACGTATAGCCGATGGTGAGATTTATTGCTACAAGGCAAGACTTGTAGCAAACGACTACAAACAAAAGTACATGGTGGACTATGAAGAAGTCTTCGCTCCCGTTGCTCGTCTTGATACTGTCAGAATGATAATCTCACTTGCTGCCCATCACAGTCAAATGATCTACCAACTGGATGTGAAATCCGCATTTCTAAATGAAGTACTCAAAGAAGTCTATTTTGACCAGCCTAAAGGTTTTGTTGTGTAAGGGGAGAAACACAAAGTGTACCAGCTGAAGAAAGCTCTCTATGGGTTGAAGCAAGCTCCACGTGCCTAGAATGCACGTATTAACAACTATCTTCAGGAAAATGGCTTCCCCCAATGCCCATATAAGCATGCAATCTACATCAAGAAGAATGCTCATGGAGATATGTTAATTGTATGCCTATATGTGGATGACATGATGTTTACAGGGAACAACTAGTCGATGTTTGATGAATACAAGATGGTCATGTTTAAAGAATTCGAAATGACCGATGGCGGACTTACGTCATTCTTTTTGGGCATTGAGGTGAAGCAACAATATGGCAGCATCCACATATCTCAAAAGAAGTATGCGAAACAACTTCTTGAAAAGTTCAAGATGGCTTATTGCAATGCTGTAAATACGCCTGTAGCAACGGGCCTGAAACTGACAAAAGAAGGAGAAGGAAGAAGCGTGGACTCGACTCTATTCAAGAGTTTGATTGGAAGTCTCAGATACCTCATAATCACTAGGCCAGATATCGTCTACAGTGTTGGGCTTCTAAGCAAGTACATGTAAGCACCACAAGAATCACACTAGCTCGCTGCAAAAAGAATCCTTAGATATGTTAAAGGAACTATGGAATTTGGTCTCTTTTATCCATATAATGATGACGCAATATTGTATGGATACTTAGACAGTGATTTGGGAGGTGATCGAGATAAAAGAAAAAGCACCACGGGATATGTATTGTATCTCGGGTCGACTGGCTTCATATGAAACTCAAAGAAGCAAAGCGTGGTCGCTTTGTTCACATGTGAGCAGAGTATGTGGTAGCATCGTCCATAGTCTGTGAAGTAATATGATTGAAAAACTTGCTAAAGGAGCTAAAACATCCGCATGAGGAATCCACAATTATATATGTGGATAACAAATCGGTAGCATGGAAGGAGCAAGCATATTGATACTAGGTATCACTTCCTAAGAGATCAAGTAGAAAACAGTGAAATTGGAGTACTGTCAAACTACTGAACAGGTGACAAATATTTTCACCAAGACACTATCGACAGATGTATTCAGATGACTAAGGTCAATGCTTGGAATGAAGCTAGTTTTGGTTTGAAGGGGAGTGTTGGAACGTCCAAACCAAACCGACCTTCTAGATGGTCCAGATTCATCCAGTTCCATCCATTCTCCCTGGTATTTTTCAAATTTGTCTAAATTCATCCTGATGCATTTCTTAACAACTAAGAATGGAGGTTATTGGTTTTCCAATGCTTTGGAAATAGGTTCATTTAATATTTAAATTTTTTTTTTTTTTTTTTGTAAAAAGTAGTTAATGTAAATGCCCTTGTCTCACATAGACTCCTCTAGTATGAGGACATTTTGGTCTTTTTACATGGTAGCAAATCTCTATATAAAGGGTTATGGTATTGCATGTTGAAAGTAAGCAAGTAGTTAGACAATTTAATACAGATAGTTTTTAGTATTCCCTTTCTCTTTGTGACATGTGTAAGGTCCTAAGGCTTAGTAAAGCTAATCTTCTGACCAATAATAAATACTCTTGCTGTGGATGAAGGGGCGTAAGTAACAAAAACCTTAGCTCGAGCCTGGCTTAAATATTTTAGTCTACCCGCCTTTCTTAGGCATCGAAGGGATCGGCACACCCTTTGTCCTCTATACATTGTCTGTGCAGGCATACTCGACAGGTCTGCTTATATAGGTGACTAAACCAGTCCATCCAGATTCAAGCAATAACAGTTATCAATTGAAATAAACATGTTTCATCATAATTTAAATGTCTACTAAATAAACAAGAGTAAAGCCCAATAACATTGTTCCAACATGTTATGTATGATGTGGGGCTCATGATCTAGGGTGGTGGTCCGATCATCGATCAGGACTGTTGGCCCAGTGGACCCCACCACCGACTGCCATCAACATGAAAGCCACTCCGAACAGACGATCCTAGCTGTCCAATCATCAATCCGGACCGTCAACCCAGTAAGCCCTACCGTCAATTGCCCTTTGCCATGAAAATCACCTGAAGAGGACGATCCTAGCCGTCCGAACGTAAAGATACAAAGCTCATTCAAAGGGATGGTCAAATCAGAATGATTTCTGGGCCATGGGCAGTTAAAGGTGGAGTCTACCAGGCAGACAGGCCAACACCATAAGTAAACCAGATGATGATTTCTTAGTAAAAAGAATGCAGGAGAGGGAATGAGAAATGAGTACCGGGAATAACAGGCTTCAGATTCACCAGGGCGTACGATAGCGCCGTAGAGTAAAATACTTCTTTTTGGTTTATTTTATACGGCCCGAACGTATAAAACTCGGATTCCATCTGTAAATACGTAGAAAAAGGAGTGGATAGACTGTATATATCTTCTTTTCTACAATACGATTTTCAGTATAATACATACATACCTTTGGGTTAATAGAACTCGACGAAGCGTATCTGCAAGAGAAATGGGAGGAGGGATTGCTAAAGAGCGCCTTGGGTGTAAAGACCCCCCTCGAGTGCAGCAGCTTTATCATTCGTTGGACTTCGATTCTCTTCCCTGCGACCCAGTCGTCTCTCTTTCTCTCTCCTAATTAAAATCTAGACTGAGAATGACCATTATGACCTTGTTTCTCCGCCGGACGAATACCCTACCAACTTAAAAGAGTCGGGGTATTTTTGTCATTTCATATCGGTTCCATCTCCGCCAGATTCACGAACATTTCTCGTGGGGAAGCAGGAAAAATACTTTTGGTAGTTCGAGGGAACACTTAAACTGGTGGTTACCTATCGATCCACGGGTGCGTGGATGGCCCACGCGTACAATAAAATGGACGGTTAGAAAGAAACGGCCAAATGTTAACAAATGATCAGATTATTAGAATCGTCGGATGATATTATCACCCGTTTCGAGGGCTGAGGATTATTGCAGTCTTACATGGGGGTGTCAATGGGCCGGATGCGGACTAGGGTACCACCACGTGTGGGAGCTCGGCAGAGGCAGGGCCTCTGAGGGGCCCACCGTGATGTATGAGTTTCATCCACACCGTCTATTCATTTTTTCATACCAATTTAGGGAATAGACCCAAAATGAGGCAGATCCAAGCCTCAAGTTGACCACCCTAGTGAGCAGTGGTGTTAATAATGCCCACCGTTGAAACCTTCCTAGGGCCCACTGAGATGTTTATTTTCCATCCAACCTGTTCATAAGGTCACATAGGCCTGGATGAAGTAAAAAAAAAAACAAATATATTTTTGATCCAAAACTTCTATGGTCCCCAAGAAGTTTGCAACGTTAAGAATTTAATCCCCACTGTGGTTCACTTGAGATTTGGATATGCCGTATATTTGTTATTATACCCTAAAAAGATACGGAAAAATGGATGGACGGTGTGGATAAAACCCATACATTATTGTGGGCCCTCCTAGCCCCAATCTGTGCCGACCTCCGGACGGGAGTACTCAATCCGCGTCCCAATGGGCCGGGTTCGGGCGGGCCAGAGTAGGACTGTCCGGCCTTCACTTGCATGCCCAGGCCCGAGGCAGGCCTGATCCTGCGTTGGCCTAGCCCAGAAAGTCCAACCCGAGCCCAAAAATTAGTTGGGTCCGTGACGGAATTTCCTATTTCCCACTTGAATGTATCTAATCCATCCATTGATCAAGTGAGCCACTAGACTTTTTAGTGGTAGGATACCAATGGTCTGCATTCAGGATAGATGGGTTACCTAATCAGGAATTGGAATGGCATTTTTACAGGATATATCAGGTGCATGTAACGTTTGATCGGGTGGGCCAGGTCGGGCTGGATGGGGATAAAATGACTTAAATCCAAGCCTGACCTGAAAATTGATTGGGCCATGTGAGAGGGACAGGACCACTTCACGGCCAAGCTTGTAGGTCAAGGCCCAGCCCGTAGCCAGCTTAGGCTGTAGGGCTTGTCGAGTCGAGCAGGCTACTCGGTCAATTGTCACAATGGCTCAATCATAGCAGGGACTGCTAGATGAACGGCTCAGATCTCATGAACCTATCACATCTACTATGTTAGAGTCATGTGTGAGAGGGGTGCACGACGTGCAGGTTTGATCCCGGCCCAGCTTGATAAAGCTTTTTTAGCCAGGTCAGCATGATCTGGACCATTCATCAGACAAGGTTCACCAGGAGCATTTCCTGCCCAAATAAACGCATTTACAAGTGTACAATGAATATGTAACATTGGTTTGTTTTATCGTAATTGTTGATGCAAGAATTTGGACGGTCCTCCTCATGCCTCCGAGCACCTGCACAAGAGAAAAATAAAGGAGACCTTGGCTAGAGCAAGGGACCATTCGATGCCAAAGTCAGGCTAGGAATCTGGGTCTGGTCCTGTAGAAAAGTTTAGGGTGAGAGATTCTGCATACCTTTTCATGTAGATGGGCCCCTTATTTATAGTATTCGTAGGATGGGGTAGTCCGTAATTTTAGGCACGATCTTAGCCGTTAGGTGAGATGTACGCGGTAGATGATTACACGCAAGTGACAGACGTCAGCGGTTACCCTGGAGTCGTGCATAGTTGAGGAAGATTATTTGCCCAGCCGAGGAGATAGGTTGGCACGGTACTAGTTGGGGTATCTTAGGTCGGCACGGTATGGATCCCTTATTTTGGTAGAGGTGAATCCGTATATGAACGATCTAAGGAGGCTATTAGGGCTCACGAAGAAGTTAAAGGCTACAGAAATTGGACATCACAAATATTCGAACTGAGCCTTTGTTTACTTGTGTCGGAACCGAGTTGGACCGACTGATTGACCGGATAAAACCGACCTGAACTGAGTTAAGTTGATCCCATTGATCAACCGGCCCGGAGTTGCTATGAGGAGCTCGAAAGTTTTGCATTGGTTGTCTGGTCTTTTTTATTTTGCCGAGCTGAGGGTTGGACCTATCTTTACATTGGTCCCATCTATTCTCAACGAGCTCTTCCTCAACTTCACCGAGCCAATCAATCCCTTGGGCTTGTCCTAGCAGAGGACCTTAGGACAATTCTTGTGAGGCCGTGGAGGACTAAGCTCGGGGGTGCGAAGTCTTCCTTCTTTGGATGAGGTGGTGAAGGAGTGTATGCTCGTCAGCCCGAGCTGATCCTAAGGACGGTTGGACTATATTTCCCCATAACAGAAGCCCCCTACTTCTTGAGTTTACAATGTGAGCTCGGGAAGTAAGTCGGTGGAACAAGATCGGGCGGATGAGCTGTTACACATTAACTGCTGGTAAGCGGGACAACAAGATCAAGGAAAATCCGTAATGATGGCCTGCTATACTTGAGGTGTCGTACACTATTGGGACAGCTTTTCGACCGCGGACCCATGAGGTGCGGACGCGTGGCACAAGCCGAGAACGCGGGCGGATTAGCACAGCAAATGAGAGATCGCCGTGTGTAAAGTGATGGACAAGGAGATGGATCTTCGTATGCGATATTTAATGCTGCTCATTAAAGACATGGCACAGCTCAGGGATCCAGATCGGCAGAGCTAATGGGGTACGGACGTGTGTAAGGCGGTGGTCGGGGAGACGCTCTTCGCCTATGGCATTTAATGCTGGTCATTAATACGCGCGGTTGAGAGAGTCTACAAAAGCAATGACCTCGTCATTAGCTCGGCTATTTGCTTTTCAAGTATCCTCACTGCTGCTAAACTCCCGGAGCAGGCGATTTCTAGTGAGTTCGTCATCTTTTCCAATCGTCCTGCTTTGCATTTGCTTGCCTTTCTCTTTCCCTTTTTCCGTTAACTACTTGATATGTCGGACGATTCAGACAAACAACACGAGGTCTATGCCTTTGAGGGCCATTCCGACCAAGGAAGTGTGGACTCCCGGTCTAGGGCCCCATCGAAACCAACTTCTTCGGTTCCGTTGGGGTCTAGCAGGGTGGCCACTCAGCCATCGGCTAAGCAGCCTTCTGAGGTCGGTCTTGGGGGGTCGATTCTGAAGGAGGCTATTATAGCTGAGATCTATTCGGAATACCAGATTCCGGACTTTGTACACATCCAAGCACCGGCCCCTTGTGATATTCCCGGGGATCCAGCTGAAGGGGAGGTAGACATTCATCTTCGCCCTCCAGTGCGGACTTCGGCTTTCACTACACTTGTTTGTGAGGGCCATGACAGCGCGACTGAGATTGGCTCCGGGTCAGCTTATCCTGAACGCTTGGAGGGCGCTACTGGGGACGTACATTATCTGGTTTCAGCTTAAGAACAAAGAGCTGACGCCAGATGAATTCATTTATTTGTACCAGACCAAGCACAATCTTGTGCAGCCGTGTTGGTACTACTTCTCAGCATGAGCAAATCGAGGCCAAAGCCTTGTCGCCAAACTTCTGACCTCCAACAAGGATTGGAAGAACAAATAATTCTGCGCGTCGGGAGAGTGGGAGGTGCCTATTGCTGAACTAGCTCATCTTCGGGTCAGAGTACCCACCAAATCTGCCACCCCAGGTCGGACATCACCGTGATATTTAAATCTCCTTTTCCTGCTTTTGAGCTTTATGCTGACCTGATTTTTCTTTTGTACATCTACAGCTTTTCCCAAGGGTCCGCTTGAGCTGTTTGCCTTCCACCGCGGCTAAGTGGACAAGGCGAAGGTGTTGAAGGAGAACTTCCGCCATTGGAACAAACTCATCACTCTTGACCTTCTACACCGATCTGGGCTCTGCAGATTGGTTCCTTATCTTTCTTCTCTAAGTGAATAGTTGTCCATTAGTTAAGATTCTTTTGCATTTTTGCGCTGGTGCTCGACTGACTTGAGTTGTGTTGTGCAAGTATAGTCAAGCCCCACAAGTTTGGAAGAGGAAGAACTCCCCATTAAGGAGATGATTTGGACGAAGATGGTCGTCCGGAAGAAGGTGACTCCTTCCATCGCCCAGATACTCTCCTCCGCTGTGGAGGTGAGGTCAGAGGTCAGGGCTGACCCGCCCTTGGCAGACCAACCGGCCCCAACTGAGGCGAGAGGAGGAGAGGCTCCCTTGCCGGTCGCCCCTTCACAGCTGAGCGTGGTGGAGGTGGTTGACCTAGACGTGGAGGAGATATCTCTAGTCCTTGAGCTGAAGGGGCCGATGCCGATCTTACGGCCGAGGAGGTTGAGTATCTCATCTCAGACGAGGTCGTTCGAACAGCTGAGGGGGTCGGCCCTTTGATGGTCAAGTTTGATCCACTGGCCCCCAGTGACGTTGAGGGGGCCGCTTCTCCGAGCCCCCAGGCTCCTGAGGAGGCCAGAGCATACTCGTCGGGTCACCATATGTCCCGCTTGTCCAGTTGGGCGGTGAAAATGTTCCTGAGGAGGATATTGCCGACCTGATGGGCTCTCGCCTGGAGTCCTTTCTTACCGACATGGCCGTACTTTGCTATAAGGTACACTCTTTTCTTTTGCCGTTAAGCTTCCTTTGCATCTTCTAATTTTCTCGCTTGTCTTTTGTGCTTAGATCGTCCCTACATTACTATCCACTCAGGATTAGGGTTGAAAGTTGGGCGGGCTCAACCCGACCAACCCATGACCGACCTGACATTGGGTTGGGCTCGGGCAGGATGTATCGAATCCGATCTTGGACTTGGGCTATACAAACACTAACCCGATAAAACTTGGGTTGGGCTCGGGTTGAGGTCTTGGGTTGCCCAACCCAACCCGAACCCGATCAATATATAAGTTACTAATTAATTATAATTGAGTGTGGATCATTTGTGTCGAAGGCTGAGGAAATTCCAGTGTTGTTGGGTCTCATTGGTCCACATCATTTCCGATGACTCAAGCTAATAAGATATGTCTGATTTTTCTCTCCTAAATAGATTGCGTGCTAAACAAAATGACTTTTAAAGAATAGTTGTCCTATATTTTAGCTCTTGTTTAGAAAAAAAATGAAGCTCTTTACTGTAAATAACTAGATATGTAATTAATAAAACTATAGATATAAAAAATAAGATGTGTATTAAAATACAACAGACTAATGTAATAATGAAAATATTATCATGTATCCAACCGGCCAACCTGACCAACCCGACCGAGCCCGCTTGGGTTGGGCTTAGGTTGAGAATTCCCAACCCAAGGTTGGGTTGGGTTGGGTTAGGGTTGAGGTACAGGAACCTTGGGTTGGGCTAGGGTTGAGCACCAACCCGACCCAACCCACCCGACTTTCAGCCCTACTCAGGATAGGATAATGCAGGTAGTTGACGAGCATGAAGTGGCCGAGGCTGCCCTTAAAGAAAAGACCGCTGAGGTCCAGGCCTTGAACAAGGTCCTCGATGAAAGGGCGGCAGAAGTTGGGGCCCTTGGTGAGGGCCTTCAGGAGAAGGTGGCTAAGGTTGAGGCCTTGAAGGATGCACTGAAGTCTGTAGGGGAGGAGCGAGATGTTCTGAAGATCCTGTTGGCAGAAGCCCAGGAGAAGGAGAGCTTGGTGATGGCTGAGCTTGACGGGATGAAGTCCCATCTCATCTCTACCAAGGCCAAGCTGGGGAGATTGCGGGCGCATATTTTCTCTGTTGAGCCGGATGCAGTAGGACTGAGGGCAGAGCTGGGGAGGGTGATGACCAGCTCGGTGGCCAAGTTGGCAGAGGTCGAAAAGACCTTAGCTGTCTAACTGGCCGAGTCTGAGGCATTGACCATGGCCGCGTCTGTAGAAGAATACAAGGCCTCGAAGGAAAGATTTAATGAGGCTGATGTTATCTACAACCGCGGTTATGATACCAGCATTGAAGATGTGAAGCGGCTGTATCTCGATCTGAATTTGGATGTCATCCTTAGCGATGAAGCCTCAGAGGGTGTTGAGGGTCAAATATCGCATATTATCCCCCATTTATATCTTGGTTTTATGAACATGATAATGCTTAATATTATATTTTACTCATGTTTGTGTTGCAAGATGAATTTAAGAGCTTGGATTGAAAAGGGTGCTAAAAGCATGGATTTGATGCTCAAGAATCACTAAGGCAATGGATGGATCTTAGGAGACCAAGATTGAAGAATTCAGATGCTAAAGATCCAAGAAAACCAAGTGAGGAATAAAGAGAATCAAATATTTGAAGTGAAAAAAAGGAATCCCTAAATTGTCCTGCAAATAAACATATTCTTGAAAGTATCCTGAATAAGCATATTCTGAAACTCTGGGTGATTCTGTGAAATTGCGTGGAGTGAAGTCTATTTTGGAAAACTATGTAAATTTGAGGCGATTTCTAGAGTTTTCCAACTAGGTGCGAAAGTTGAAGTTCCACGACTATAAATAGGACTCCCTATGATGTTCCTAGGCATCTTCTAGGGTTTGAGGAGTAGAGCAAAAGAGTGGAGAAGCCATTGCCAAGAGTTTCTTCCTCTTTTTTAGTTGTTTTAATGCTTTCTTAAGAGATTTTAGTTCAATCATGTCTATTGTTGGCTAAACCTCTTAGCTAGGGCTAAGAGGTGAAGCTTATAGCGTGATGAGATATTTTCTATTGCTTTGATTTATGTTTAAATTGAACTATCTTTAATTCTAATTTGATATTTAAGAAATACATTTAGTTTTTAATGGTTTATTATGACTCAAATTACAATAGATCTGCGATAGCTTTGAGTATGTTCTTTTCTTGTATTGAGATTGTGAAATTAGGAAATTTCGTTGTTCATCATCGTCCTTTGGTCATGGTTGGATGATGGAATCCTTCCTGACTTTCACACTTCTCTCATGTTGGTTGTGAGATTGGTAAATCTTGTTGTTTGCCTTGTCTCCTGGGCATGGTTTTATGATGGGATCACTTACAATTCTCACACCTCTCATCCATTGAGAATTAAGTCAAAGGAAGTTTAGATTTGGTTTTACTGTTGTGTCCTTGAATCAACCATAGATCTCCCTGATCTCTACAAGTAGATCCTTGGAAACCCTAGTTCCCACCTTTGAATTTATTAAGTTTTTCATTAAATCTCTCACAATTACTCTCTATACTTCCATATTTAGGTTTAGATCTTTTTCTAGTTCTTCTTCTAGTTGTTTTTAGAATTACTCATGATATTAGTCCCTGTGGATTCGACCTCGGTCTCACCGAGATTATTACTACATCACCAGTTTTTGGCGCTGTTGCCGAGGATGGTCGATTGCATTTTCTGGATTTGATTAGTTTTGAAATTAGGTTAAGATTAAGATTTATTTACTTTCTATTTTTAGGTTAGGGTTATTTCTAATTTGTTTTTAGAAACTAACTTTTCTTTCTATTTTTAGATTTAGAAACTTTTATAATTTATTTTTAGAAACTAACTTAGCTTTCTATTTCTAGGTTTAGAAACTTTCCTTTTTCGCTTTTAGAAACTAGGTTGCTTTTTTAGAAACTTTTCTAATTTGTTTTTAGAAACTTTTCTTTTTCGTTTTTAGAAACTAGGTTGCTTTTTTCGGAAACTTTCCTTTTTTGTTTTTAGAAACTAGGTTGTTTTTTTAGAAACTTTCCTAATTTGTTTTTAGAAACTAGGTTATTTTTTTAAAAACTTTCCTTTTTAGTTTTAGACACTCACTCATCTTTCTATTTTTATTTTTAGAAACTTTCTTATTTCTTTTTTA
The DNA here is from genome assembly GCA_030180095.1 of Magnolia changhungtana. NCBI lineage: Eukaryota > Viridiplantae > Streptophyta > Magnoliopsida > Magnoliales > Magnoliaceae > Magnolia > Magnolia changhungtana. Next base: position 2,849,138 of record JASAUF010000198.1, on the reverse strand, counting down.
GAAACTAATTCACTTTCCTTTTTCTTTTGCAGGATCTTAACATAGAAACTTCTAATTTGGTAACTTCTTTCTATTTCTAGATTTCTATTTCCCTTTTTCTTTCTAGGTGTAGGTTAGATTCTGAAATTAAGGGCTGAGAGTGTTTCATGCCCAAGTGGGTCCGTGACAATACTCTGTCTCTTGAGTGAAGGAGGATTGGTTGAGGGGTTATCTATGTAAATGCTATTGCGTAAATCTGGCACCCGTTGTATTGTCAAATTTTGTTGTGCCAAACCATTTAGTATTTGTATCATGCTTTGAGTTGAAGTAATCAGGTTCGTACATTTCAAAGTTCTTTGGATCTTCATCGAACTTGCCTACATCTTCAAGTTGAAGTAAAGAGTTTTGAAGTTCATGGTTTCAAGCTAAAATTTCAAGAACTCAAGTTCAAGTTTGGAGTTCAACTGCTGTACGCTAAAGATTCAAGAACTCAAGCGTAATTCAAGCTCAAGTTTAAGAGATCGAACTCAAGCTCCAAGTATCGTAAGATATCAAGATTTGGAAGCGAATGATGTTTCATTTGTTCCAACTTACCAACAGGTTTGGATGACCCTAAATTGACCCTAGATAGTGTCATATTCATTGCATAATCTTTGTGGGTCATTTCAGATGTTTATAGGTCATTTTCTCAACTAGTCTTAGACCTCGTTCGACTAGTCCAAGTACTGGCTCGACCAGTTTAAGAGTTTTCTTGACCAATCCAAGGTTTATTGCTGATTTTTAGAATTTTCTGTTGGACTCTCGACCAGTCCTGGAGATCGCTCGACCAATCGATTGAACAGTACTCGACCGGTCATACAGGCTCGACTCAAAGTCCAACAAGCTTTTTTGGTCCCACTTGACCAGTTGAGCAAGCTACTCGACCAGTCGAGTAACAGTCTTATCTTATCGCGCCAGAAAATTTGAAATTTTGTTGGTCCTTCGACTAGTCGAACCGACCCTTAGACCAATCGAGTGAACAGTATTTTCACCTATAAATAGAGTACGAATTTCAGAGTTTATTCATTTATTAAAGCAAAATCAAGACACCACTCTGAGAGATAAGTTTGTGATATTTTTAAGCTATATTGTGCTCATTTAATATTATCTTTAATTAGCTTTTGTTATTTGATTTTGAGATCTTTATTCCAATCTTACTTTAAGAAGAGATTTGTGTTTTCCCCTTTCTTGAGATCAAAATCAAATCAAGCTAGCCTAAGTTGATTTAATTTAAAAATCATTTAGAAGTAGAACCTTTTCATTTGTGAGACTGGACAGTGAACATCTACGTTTACATCAGATCGGTTCTACCGGGCTTCTTCAAAGGAGACTTTCCAAATAAGTACATTTACATTTTGTACATTTCTTTTTGGTTTTTGAGGTTGTGTTAGAAAAATCTCTTTTTGGTCTAGTCTAAGGTGATCCACCAAATCTCAAAGTGTGGGGTTTTTGGAATTGTGTAAGCCCAATCAAAGACACAATTGTGAAGGTTTTAAGGTGAACATTAGAAAACTTTTTTCATAGTGAACGCTAATATCTCGAGGGAGTGGATATTAGGAGTGGAGTAGTTGTGTGGCTGTTTTCTAACAGTTGGTGTACACACAAGCGAACCACTATAATTTCTGGTGTTGTGGTCGATGGTTCAATGCGCCTATGTATGAATGTTGTAATTTTCTTTAAGTAATTGTGATGAATGGTGTAATTTATTTTATGCACTTATGAAAATGTTGTAATAACTTAGTTTATTTTATTTGGTATTTCATTTGCCTCTTTATTGGTTTAGGTTTTTGATATTTAGGTTTTGTAACAACTAAGTTTGTATCAACCTCTCAAGACTAGTATATTTGAGGTTGCTATTTCCTTGTGCTTATTTATTATTTGATTGTGCTATCATTTTTTAAATTCCGCATTTATTTTTTAATTTGGCATAGTCCTATTCACCCCCCCCTTCTAGGACATATAGCTCGGCCTTTTCAATCTATCCATCACAGGATTAGACACCACTTGAGATCCACAAAGTTAATCAAAGTTATGAGTGCAAATCAACTAGCCAATCAACCTCCAAATCCACCCCAACCTAGGGTGGAGGAAATCCACGATGAGAACGAGGTGCATCGAGCACCCCCCACCTTGTACTTTACGAGACTATTTACAATCGACGGGGGTGAGCACCCATTCCTATATGGTTTTTCCAGAAATTACAGGAAACATAAACATTAAGCCAGGAGTGATCCAACTCCTTTCAAAGTTCCTTGGACTTAAATATGAAAATCCATATTTACACTTAAAAGAGTTTGATAAGATTATAGTCACTTTATACTTTCCTAATGTGTTTGAGGACACAATCCAGCTGAAACTCTTCCCTTTCTCTCTGAAAGAAAAGGCTAAGATGTGGTTACATTCATTACGTCCACGATCTATTGGCAGATAGAATGACATGATAAGGGAGTTCATAAAGAAATTCTTCCTATATCATAAAACGAACACCATCAGAAAGTCGATCACGAACTTCGCCCAAAGGGAAGATGAAACATTCTTCTAATGTTAGGAGCGGTTCAAGGATCTTGTCAGTTCATGCCTACAACATGGTTTTGAAATGTGGCGCATAACAAATTTCTTCCATGAAGGACTGACATCTTCCATGTGCCAATTTGTCGAGACAATGTGCAATGGGGAATTCTTGAATAAAGATGCTGATGAAGTGTGGGATTACTTTGATAAACTTGCTGAAACCGCACAATCATAGGACATTTCCCCAAGAACGAGCATCATGTCTAAGCCTACTCAATTAAAGGAGAGAGGTGGAATATATCTTTTGAAAGAGGAAGATGATATCAATGCTAAAGTGGCCAGTCTCTCAACGAAACTCGAGACCATTGAACATAGGAAGGATAAGGACAAGGAAGTTGTTTACGGTATTTGTGCTTAACAATACCTACGTTTCAAGAAATATTGAATGAGCAATCAAATGTCGTAAACAACTACCAAAGGCCTTTCAAGGGACTCACTTTGAACACATACAACTCTAGCTGGAGAAATCATCTAAATTTCAGTTGGAGGAATAGACAATCTATTACACCTCAAGGAATCCCTAATCAATTCTTAAATCAAGGGAAACCTCAAGAGGAGTTGGTTCAAAATCCTCAAGAGCTCATCCAACAAAATACTCTTCAAGCCTTATAAGAACTCACAAAGGCTATTAAAAAGATAGACTCACGCGTTATGATTATGGAGAAAGGGATGCTTCCAGCCCAACCTATCCCCAATCCTAAACCACAATACGGAGTTAGTGAACCAAGCTCTTCAAATTCAATGGAGCAAGCTAAGTTTATCACCACTCTTAGGAGTGGGAAGATAGTTGCCAAATCTATTTTGGTAAGGGCTGAAAAGTCTAAGTACCCGGATGTAGATGAGAATGATAAACCAAGCGATGCTCTGCATGAGGTAGAACCGAAACTTCAAAGCAAACCAGACGCTCCATTCCCCCAATGGTTGATTGCACCAAAACCTCTCTCTAACTCTCAGGATATTTTAGAGGTGTTTAAGCAAGTGAAGGTTAACATTCCTCTACTGGATGCTGTAAAATAGATACCTTCATATGCCAAATTTCTAAAAGACTCATGGATGACCAAAAGACGACAAAATATATAAAAGAAAATATTTTTGACAGAGAAAGTGAGTGCCATCCTAAAGCAAGATGTGCCACAGAAATACAAAGATCCCGTTAGCCCAACCATTGCTTACGTAATTGGGAATTACCGGATTAAGTACGCACTTCTTGACTTAGGAGTGAGTGTAAATTTGATCCCTTACTTGGTCTATGAACAACTGGGTCTTGGTGAATTAAAACCCACTTGGACTACATTACAACTTGCTGATCGTTCAGTTCATGTACCGAGAGGAATAATTGAGGATGTGTTGGTCCAGGTTGACAAATTCTACTACCTAGTAGATTTTATCGTCTTAGATACTCAACCGTGGACATGAGCACTCAAATTCCCGTTATCCTTGGTCGCCTATTCCTTGCTACATTAAATGCACTCATCAATTGTAGGAATGGAATCATGAATTTTTCTTTTGGGAATATGACATTGGAGCTCAATATCTTTTTCAATATGAGTAAACAGGTAGAGGATGATGACGATTCCCACGATGTTAACTTGATTGATTCTTTCGTGGAAGATAGAACTCTGATGACCTTATCCTCTGACCCTCTAGAGATGTGCTTGGCCCACTCCCATAATTTAGATGATGATATGATTAGGGAGATGGGTGCCATGCTTGATACTGTGCCGGTACTTGAAGTTAACCAATGGAGGCCACAATTTGAAGAATTGTCCCAAACTAATGTAGTGCCTCTACCGTCTAACCTCAAGGCACCGAAGCTTGACCTAAAACCTTTACCATCTGATTTGAAATATGTCTATTTAGGTCAAGATGAGATATACCCGGTGGTGATTTCTTCCCACCTGGAGCAAGAACAGGAGAGTATGCTTATCTCTACTCTCATTGAGCTCAAAGGAGCCCTTGGATGGTCGATTGTAGACCTCAAGGGAATTGACCCTTTAATTTGTACTCACTGCATTTATCTAGAGAATAATGTGAAGACCTCTCGACAACCACAATGTAGAATAAATTCAAATATGAAGGAAGTGGTTAAGGCCGAGGTTCTTAAGCTATTAGATGTGGGTATCATATACCCAATATCTGATAGTTAATGGGTGAGTCCAACTCAGGTGGTTCTTAAAAAGTCAGGAATCACCATCGTAGCCAATGCCGACAATGAACTCATGCCAACTAGGATCACTATAGGTTGGAGAATGTTCATTGACTACAGGAAGTTGAATACCGTCACGAGGAAAGATCACTTTCCTTTACCCTTCATCGATCAAGTTTTAGAAAGGCAAGCTGGTCATTCTTATTACTATTTCCTTGACGGATATTCAGACTACAATCAGATCAAGATAGCCCTTAAAGATCAGGAAAAGACGACATTTATATGTCCTTACAGCACCTTTGCTTACGGAAGGATGCCATTTGGACTATGTAATGCTCCCGTCACTTTTTAACGATGTTGAGTTTTTTTTTTTTTTTTTTTCTGATATGGTGGGGCAATATTTTGAGGTCTTCATGGATGACTTGTCGATCTTTGGCCCATCCTTCAGCGAATGTTTGAAAATTTTGAAAAATGTGTTGAAGTGATGTAAGGAAAAGAATTTGGTACTTAATTGGGAGAAGTGCCACTTCATGGTTCGTAAGGGAATTGTCTTAGGACATATCATCTTTTCTAAAGGAATTGAGGTAGATAAGGCTAAGATTGATCTTATCTCTAACTTACCTCAACCTAAAAATATACGTGACGTACGATCCTTCTTAGGACATGTCGGATTTTACAGAAGATTCATAAAGGACTTTAGTCACCTCTCTTGTCCTTTATACAATCTACTTCAAAAGGATGTACCATACGAGTAGACTGAGCAATGCCATGAAGCTTTTTCTAAGCTTAAGGGCATGTTAACCACTGCACCTATCATACAACCACCCGATTGGAGCATCCCTTTTAAACTTATGTGCGATGCGTCTGACTATACTCTTGGGGCAGTATTAGGTCAGAGAAAAGATAAGAGGCCCTATGTTATACATTATGCAAGTATAACATTAAATTCTGCCCAAGTGAATTACACTATTACGGAAAAGGAACTCTTAGCCATAGTATTTGCTTTGGATAAATTTAGGTCCTATTTAATTGGATCTAAGATCATCATCTATACGGATCATGCGAGCTCAAGTATCTTCTTTCTAAGAATGATACTAAGCCCCGCTTGATAAGATGGATCCTTCTACTTCAGGAATTTGATTTAGAAATAAAAAGGGAGTAGCAAATGTAGTGGCTGACGACCTTTCCCGCCTTGATCTCCCTGATTTCCTTGAGACGACACATATAAATGACATGTTCCCTGATGACCAATTGTTTAAAGTCTCTTAATTACCTTGGTTCACGGATATTGCTAATTATCTTGCCATAGGTTCCACGCCAACACATTGGACTGTGCAAGATAAAAAGAAATTCTTTGCCGAGGTACGCAAATTCTTCTAAGACGATCCGTATTTATTTAAATATTGCCCAGACCAAATCTTAAGGAGATGTGTGCCAGATAATGAACACCAAAGTGTCATCTCCTTGTATAATTTTTAGGCCTATGGTGGTCACTTTTCTGCTAAAAAGACCATGACCAAAATTCTACAGTGCAGCTTTTACTGGCCCACTATGTTCAAGGATACTCATGAGTTTTGCAAAGCTTGTGAGCGTTGTCAGAAATTGGGAGCATTGTCCCGTCGAAATATGATGCCCTTGAATGCCATTCTGATCATTAAAGTATTTGATTGTTGGGGCATCGATTTCATGGGACCATTTCCCCAATCTTTTGGAAATTTATATATATTGCTCGCAGTAGACTATGTCACTAAATAGGTCGAAAAAATCCTGTGCCAGAAAGATGATCATCAAATGGTCATTAAATTCTTAAAAGGGAACATCCTTTCTCGGTTCGGAACGCCTCGAGCCATCATTAGTGATGGAGGTTCACATTTCTGTAACAGGCCATTTGCGAACTTAATGAAGAAACATGGCATCTCCCACAAAGTGAGCACTACATACCACCTACAAACAAGTGGGTAAGCTAAAATTTTCAATAGGAAAATTAAATATATTTTGGAAAAAACTGTTAACCCTGACCGTAAGGACTGGTCAATCCAATTGACCGATGCTTTATGGGCATATTGTACTGCATTTAAGACCCCTATTGGAATGTCTTCCTTTAGACTTGTCTATGAGAAAGCTTGCCACTTGCCTGTGGAGTTGGAACATAGGGCCTACTGGGCGATTAAAAATCTGAACTTCAATTTAGACAAGCTGGCTCGCTGCGCAAACTTCAGTTGAATGAACTGGAAGAAATCCAGAATGAAGCATATGAGAAATAGAGAATTTACAAGGACAAGATGAAGGCATTTCATGACCAACACATTCTTCAAAAATCATTCACACCAAGTCAGAAAGTCCTTTTGTATAATTCTTGGTTATACCTTTTTTCGGGTAAACTCCGATCTCATTGGACCGACCCTTTCACTATTACTAATGTTTATCCTCATGGGGCTGTCGAGATTCGAAATCCAAATAATGACAATGAATTCAAAGTAAATGGACATCGTTTAAAGCCATTGTTGAAAATTTTGATTCAGAGGACATATCAATACCTCTGATTGACCCTGTTTACCAGGATTGACCTCTTAGCTTGATGGAGGTATAGGTAGATTTATTTGCTTTCATATGATTTAGGATTAGGATAGTTTTTTTTCCGCTGTTTAGGATAGTTTGCTTTCCACTGTTTAGGATAGTTTGCTTTCCACTATTTAGGATAGTTTACTTTCTGTTGGTTTAATTCTTGTGCTAACCCATCTTCACATTGAGACCATTCAAAAAGCCTCAAAACTCCTTCTTTAGGTATCACCTTTCCATCACTTCTATTCTATTTTCATTGCCTCTTTTGCACTACATGCTTATTTCTTTTACATTGAGGACAATGCAGATTTTTCGGTTGGGGATGGGGGATTAGGTGAACTGACCAGTGTTTTCTTAGTTTTGAGCAAAAATTTTAAAAATTTTCAATGTTTTAAGTTGAAATCTATTTGGAAAGCGATGAATTGTGTACTTAAGAATGCGTTGGGTATGATAAAAATAGAGATTGAATTTTGGATTGTTGGAGTTTGATCAACTAAGTAATCTATCACCTAAGTTCTTGCGCTCAATTGATTATGAGATAATTTGAATATCATGTTAATCTAAATCACAAGATACATTCAATTTATCTTCTGTAAGACATGCTAGAAGTTCTGATTGTTAGTATGTGAATCATTGATAGATGGTGAGAATTGAGTCTGGAGAATTTTATCCACCTTAAAAGAAGAAGATAATCAGTTAAAAAAAAAAACGAGAGATCGACAAAGAGGCCATGAAAAAGAATAAAAAGAATGAAAAATATGGAAAAGAGTGCAAAAATAAAAAAAATGAATAAAAAATTGATCGTCGATATAAAATCAAAGACTAGAAAAAGAAGGAAAAGGGGATAAGTTTAGAGTTAGTACTTGAGTTTCAAACTGATCTTGAAGTGATGAGTATGGCTAACATGATGAACTAATAGTATTCGTAAAAGAAGTAAGTTGATTTTTATTGAGCGCATTGAAAAACTTGATATGCAAATTATGCTCAATTTAATGGACAAAGAATTTACTTAATTGGTTGCTTATGTGGTTCGGCTCTAAGTTTTCAAAACCCCACTTTCGTATCTTAATTCTACCCATTCATACTTGAGTGTACAAAAGATTGTTTTCCTAGAGAGGTTTTGAACATTAAGCATTGAGATTTATTTCACGCATACTTTGCTCGGGTCTAGCAAAATGCTAGTTGGGGATTATGTTAAGGGTCAAATATTGCATATTATCCCCCATTTATATCTTGGTTTTATGAACATGATAATGCTTAATGTTATATTTTACTCATGTTTGTGTTGCAAGGTGAATTTAAGAGCTTAGATTGAAAAGGGTGCTAAAAGCATGAATTTGATGCTCAAGAATCACCAAGGCAATGGATGGATCTTAGGAGACCAAGATTGAAGAATTCACATGCTAAAGATCTAAGAAAACCAAGTGAGGAATGAAGAGAATCAAATGTTTGAAGTGAAGAAAATGAATCCTGAAATTGTCCTGAAAACAAACATATTCCTGAAAGTGTCCTGAAGAAGCATATTTTGAAACTCTAGGTCATTCTGTAAAATTGAACAGAGTGAAGTCTATTTTGGGAAACTGCGTAAATTTGAGGCGGTTTCTAGAGTTTTCCAACTAGGTGCGAAAGTTGAAGTTCCACAACTAGAAATAGGACTCCCTAGGATGTTCCTAGGCATCTTATAGGGTTTGAAGAGTGGAGCAAAAGCGTGGAGAAGCTGTCACCAAGAGTTTTTCTTCCTTAGCCATTTTTATGCTTTTCTTAAGAGATTTTAGTTCAATCATGTCTATGATTGGCTAAACCTCTTAGCTAGGGCTAAGAGGTGAAGCTTAGAGTATGATAGAATATTTTCTATTGCTTTGATTCACGTTTAAGTGACACTATCTTTGATTCTAGTTTGATATTTAAGAAATACTTTAAGTTTTTAATGGTTTGTTGTGACTCAAATTACAATAAATCTGTGATAGCTTTGAGTATGTTCTTTTCTTGTATTGAGATTGTGAAATTAGAAAATCCTATTGTTCACCATCGTCCCTTGGGCATGGTTGGATGATGGAATCCTTCCTAACTTTCACACTTCTCCTAGGTTATTTGTGGGATTGGTAAATCCTGTTGTTTGCGTTGTCTCCTGGGCATGGTTTTGTGATAGGATCACTTCTAGTTCTCACACCTCTTATCCATTGAGAATTAGGCCGAAGGAAGTTCAGATTTGGTTTTACTGAGATATCTTCCAATTGGATAAGATGGAACCGATTCCAGTTGTGTCCTTGAATCAACTATAGATCTCCCTAATCTCTACAAGTGGATCCTTGGAAACCCTAGTTCCCACCTTTGAATTTATTAAGTTTTTCATTAAATCTCTCACAATTACTCTCTATACTTCCATATTTAGGTTTAGATCTTTTTCTAGTTCTTCTTCTAGTTGCTTTCAGAATTACTCACGATATTAGTCCCTGTGGATTCGACCTCGGTCTCACCGAGATTATTACTATCTCGCGACCCTACATGTAGGGTTGTGAACAGAGGGGCCCTTGCAGGTTGAAGCCGAGCAGTCTCCTCCATCCGAACAACCCCCTCCTCGAATAGATTAGATGTTTTTTTTGTTGTGAGAATTTTGTAGTCTGTTCTGCTTGAATGAATAGAAAGTTTTTTGCCCTACCTTGTTGTTTTTACGTTTCTATGTATTTGTCTGGTAAATACATAGGGCCGTGCACTTGTATGTAGTAGTAGTGCGGTTAGCCGCGCTGATTTATAAGTGTCGACTCGGCTTATTTGTTAACATGTGTGTAGTTGTAGTTAATGGACTGGCCACTTCTTTAAGGGTTAGGCCATCAGAGGAGTGTTTCTCCTTGCATTGAAGGAGGTCCTCGGTAGCATGAATAAGTAAATGTGAAGTTTAAATGAAAATCTTTCGTGCCGAGGAGTTTTTATTGCGAAACCCATAAGAATTTCCTGGCAATACAAGTAGTTTCTAACCTCGGTCGCTTTTTCTTCACAATTCAACTCACGAGTGGTAGATCTTCAAATGCTCGGCATTCCATTGATAAAGCAAAGATTGGTTATCTAGATCTTCAAGTCAATAGGAGCCGGGGTGAGCTTCACTTAATATCTGATAGGGTCTCTCCCTGGTCGGTCCTAGGGTTCTTGTTCCAGGTTTTGAAGTGTTATGGAATGTCTTACGGAGGACTAAGTCCCTTGGTCGGAACTTCCGAATTTTGACCCTAGAATTGTAAAATCGAGCAACTTGCTGTTGTCGAGCCCCAATTCTGAGCCTGGCCAGTTCCCTTGTTTCTTCAAGGAGATCGAGGCACATAGTTATATGCTCGACATTCTGGTCCTCGTCGTAAGACCGCACCCGTGCCATAGGGAGTCCCACTTTGATGGCCTCGGCTCCTAATAAGAGAGAGAACGGAGTCTCTCTGGTTGAAGACCAAGCTGTAGTCCTATAAGCCCAGAGCACGAAAGGGAGTTCCTCGGCCCAAACGCCTTTTGCCTTCCCGAGCTTGGTCTTGAGATGATATTTTATTATCTTGACCTGTCCGTTTGATTGAGGGTGCTGAGGTGACAAATAGGCATTTTGAATGTTGAACTTTTGACACATGTTGTGAAATTTGTTATTGTCGAATTACCTCACATTGTCCGAGATGATGGTGTGCGGGATACCGAACTGACAGATGATATTCTTCCACATGAAATCAGTGACTTTCTACTCGTTAATTCTGCCACGGGCTCGGCTTCCGCCCACTTTATGAAATAATCGACTGTTACAATCACATATCGAGTTTGCCTTTTACTTAGGGGTAATGGCCCTATGATGTCGATACCCCATTGAGCGAACGGCCAGGGTCCAGTCATGGGAGTCAGCTCTTCAGTGGGTCATCTGGGAACAGTTACGAATCTTTAGCACTTATCGCATTCCGAGCAAAGCGCCTGGCATCCTCTTGGAGGGTCGACCAGAAGTATTCTTGTTGGATGACCTTGTGGGCTAAGGCTTAACTGCCACATATTCCTTCGTAAATTTCCTTCAGGATGTAGTTAGATTCTTCTGGTTAGAGGCACCTGAGATAGGGCAGGGAAAATCCTTTTTTATACAGGACGTCCCTAATCATCGTGTATCGGGCCGATTTGAGTTTGAATCGTCGGGGAGCTTTACTTCTCTAAGGTACCCTATGATCAAGTCCATCCAACTTGGGGTTATATGCACGGGTAGAACGACATTCGACCTGAGCTGATTGATGCTCGGCTCGGCTAAAAACTCTATTGAGATAGTCCTTAGAATGTCCCCTTCAGTCGCAGATGCTAGATTTGCTAGCGCATCTGCTCATGAGTTTTCCACCATTGGGATTAAATTGACACTACACCTCTGGAATTTGCCCATCAATTCTCGAGCCTCACGCAGATATGTAATCATTCACGTCTCCTTTGCTTAGTACTCGTTAGAGATCTGGTTAATAACAAGTTGAGAATCGCAGCGGACTTCGAGGACCTGAGCCTCTATAGTCGTTGCTAACCTGAGTCCCGCTACCAGCGCTTCGTATTCAGCCACGTTGTTTGCAGCATGAAAACCAAACCTTAGAGCGTACTAGATTGATGTTAGGTCGAGGGCTAGGAGGATGATCTCGGCTCCGCCATGTTTAAAGTTGGACAATCCGTCCACATACAGCATCCAGATGATCTGGTCAGTTTCTGTCGTCTGAGCATTTTTTGTCAGTTGGCGGAGCCCTGTATCATTTGGTGTAGCGGTTGACCGACAGGCTTCGCTTTCTTAACCAGACCTGTTGGCTGGGTCGAGAGGTTCTTCCGGGCCATCCGAGGTAGCCTTATTTTCTTGACTAGTAAGCTTGACGATGAAGTCAGCCACTACCTGATCCTTGATGGCATTCCTTGGCTGGTATTTGATATTAAACTCACTGAGGTTGATCGTATACTTAGCGAGCCTTCCTGATACCTCAGGCCTCTGAAGTACTTGGCAGAGAGGTTGGTTAGTTAAGACTGTTATCGTGTGAGCTTGGAAGTATGGGCGAAGTCACTAAGATGATATTATCAGAGCTAGATCTAGTTTTTCCAGGTCTAGATATCATGCCTCGGCTGGAACCAAGGCTTTGCTAACGTAGTACAACAGACGTTGCTTTCGTCCGTTGCTTTCCTTCAGATTCTCGAATGAGGGCCGAGCTAATTACAGTCGTGGAGACTGCCAAGTATAGTAATAAGGATTCTCCATGCTAAGGCTTTGATAACAGCGGGGGTGATCCCAGGTACTATTTCAGTTGTTGGAATGCTTGCTCACAATCTAGGGTCCATTTTGCCTTCTTATTATCCTTCAGTTGCTGAAAGAAGGGGAAGCATTTGTCGGTTGCTTTGAACACAAAGCGATTGAGGGTGATGATTCTGTCGGTGAGGCACTGGTTCTCTTTCACCGTCCGAGGTGACTTCATGTCTAGTAGAGCCTTAATTTTATTGGTGTTTGCTTCGATTCCTCTTTGGCTAACCTGAAAACCGAGGAACTTACTCGAGCTAACTCTAAATGCACACTTGGTCATGTACAGCTTCATTTGGTATTGCCTCAAGATCGACAAAGTCTCGTCGAGGTCAGCCATCTGGTCGGCGGCCTTGATGCTCTTCGCTAACATGTCATCGACGTAGAACTCCATGGACCGCCTAATCTGCCGAGCAAATATCTTGTTCCCTAGCCGCTGATATATAGCTCAAGCATTCTTTAATCCAAAGGGCATGACTTCGTAACTATAAAGGCCTTTCTCAGTGATGAAGGTCATCTTCTACTTATCGTTTGGGTGCATGACTATCTAATTATAGCCTGAGTATGTGTCCATGAAGCTCAAGAGCTTTTGCCTGGCTATGCTATTAACTAGCTGGTCAATTCTGGGGAGAGAAAAATTGTCTTTGGGGCAGGCTTTGTTCAGGTCAGTATAGTTAACGCAAACTCGCCACTTCCCGTTGGACTTCTTCATTAGGACGACGTTGGCGATCCAGTTAGTAGTAGACCTCCTCAATAAACCCTGTGTCTAAGATTTTGTCGACCTCTTTTGTGATCATGACATATCACTCTAGTTCAAACGCTCTTCTTTTCTGTCTGAATGGTTTGCAATTTAGGTCTACATTCAATTTTGTGGACCATCACCTTGGAACTAATGCCCTACATATCCTGATGGGACCGGGCGAATACGTCGGCATTACGTCAGAGGAGATTCGTCATTTATTTTCGGGAGTTGGGAGCTATCAATGATCCGATCTGAACTGATAGGGTCGAGTCAGACTTGTCGGGGGGAATCGTTAAAAGATCTTGTATCAGGGATCCTCTTTCTGATGAATCTTCCCTAGAGTCAAGCGAGTTGACCACCAGGGCCTAGATGAGAGTTTCAGTCCTCAGAGCAGTCGAGTAACACTGCCGAGCCTCACACTAGTCTCCTTGGAGATAGTCAACCCCGTCGTCAGTAGGAAATTTCATCATGAGGTGGTATGTGGATACCATGGCTCTCATGAAGTTAAGGGATGGTCGTCCGAGAATGACGTTGTAGACTGAGGAGCAGTCCACCACTAAAAAGTCGACCATTCTGGTGATATGAATTTGTCCTTCCCCAGTAGTGACGGGGAGCAAGATAGAACCTTCAGAGATGACCTTATCCCCATGCGAAGCCATGAAATGAGATTTTAATGGGTTGAAGACGTGACCTATCAACCCCCTTCTTATTGAACACCTCGGCGAAGAGTATGTCGGCCGAACCACTTGTGTCTATGTGAATGCGGTATACCTTTCGATTTGCTATAGTCATGGCCACGACTAAAGCATCATCGTGCAGGTGTTGGATACCGTGAGTGTCCTCCTCAGAGAACGTCAAACTGCATGGGTGCATCTGCTGTTCTATGGACGGCTTGCTAGCAAGATGAATATAATGGTCTGGGTCGGTACTCTGAGCGTGGGCTTTCCAGTCTCGGTTCGAATCACCACCTCCCGCGGGCCCGTCGTAGATAGTACAAATTTTAAGATTACCATCGGTGGCTTTGCTGGGCTACTCGTCTTTCCGACTTGATCGTTCTCCTTTGACGTACTCTCATAGATGCCCATTACGTATGAGGGCCTCGATCTCTTCTTTAAGGTCAAAACAGTCACTGGTGGTGTGCCGTGGTCGTGGTGGAAGCAGTAGTATTTCTACTTATCTCGCTGGTTCGCACTAGTTTCATATAGTTCGGTCATTTCAGTAGTCGTTGATCCCGTACTTCCAGAAGGACTTACTCTGGTTCGACGTTGAGAGGGGTGTATGAACTGAACCGACTTTCAGGACGTCCACTCAGTCATTGACCTCTTGTCATACCCTCGTCCAGTCTATTTTTGTTGGAGGGCGCTCGGGATGGGGCCTCCTCTCTACAATTTTTGTCCTTCACCGAGCTCTCGGCGTTTCGAGTAACTTTCTGAGAACTAAAAAATTCCTCGACATTAGAGTACTTTTGTGCTCAGTTCATGGGCTCTCTCAGAGTCGCTGGGAGAAACCTTCCCTCTTTGAGATCAGCTATCATAGCGGTCAGGGTTATCTTATCTGAGTAATTGTCGACGTGCACTGCTTCTCCATTGAACCACACAATGTAGTCTTTCAGGGTTCACCTTCTCTTTGCTTGATGGTGAGCAAGTGAGTGGACGGTTTTTGTCGTTCTTTTCCGACAATAAATTGTGTCAGGAGCGCCTTACTTAGATCGGCGAAGGAACTGATCGACCTTGGCTTCAGTTGCCTGTACCAACTCCGCGTGACCCCTGTTAAAGTTAAGGAAAAGGCATGACACATGATTGGCTTGGACGCTGATTGGAGCTCCATCCAGGCTCTGAAGGATTTCAGATGCTCGATAGGGTCCCTGGAACCTAAGTATGGGGTGATGAGCGGCATAAGAAATCTCGAGGGTAGGGCAGAGCTCATGATGTCATCGGTGAATGGTGGCTCCATTTCTTCCATCATTGCATCTATTGAAGTCGGGGCTTGCTCTCGATAAGCTTGACGCATGTCACTGATTTGCCCTCATAGCTTGTCGAGCTGAGCTTCCCAAGGATCTTTGTTCTTGACGACAGCTTCGGGGGTCGGGTCTACCTCGAGTGCTTTCCTGCACCTTCTCTTTTCCAGTTCGTGACGTAGATTGGAGGGCGCGAGCATGGAGGTTTCTGAAACATGAGATGGTGCTTGGGCGGACATGTTACGAGACATATCTCTCCGAGAATTCGCTGGTGCAGAGTCCTCGACAGCTGCTCAAAGGACAACCTCCTGATTAGGGAGGGGAAGTTGTCTCTCCAGCATTTGCCTCATTTAGCCGAGCTCACTGGCCAGCGTTTCGACCTGATTCTGCAAAGAAAGATATCGACCTCCCCGGTTTCGAGGTCGTTGTGCCGGGCCAGTAGGGGCGGACTCGACCTGTAGTTGGGAAGACAAGTCTCCATGATTTGGCTGCTCTACTAGCTCGGCGCTGGCTGCGGCAACGGCGGGAGGAACTCTTTTTATTCCTTTTGCCATTGTGATTTTCTAGTAAAGTAGGAATGACTTTGATGTCGTTCCCACAGATGGGACCAAAATGTTAATGCAAGAATCTAGACTGCCCTCCTCCGACCTCCGAGCACCTGCATAAAGAGAAGAACAAAGGAGACCCTGGCTAGAGCAAGCGACCCTCCGATGCCAAAGTCAGGCTAGGAATCTGGGTCTGGTTGTGTAGAAGGGTTTAGGGTGAGAGATTCTAAGTACCTTTTCATGTAGATGGGCCCCTTATTTATAGTGTTCGTAGGATGGGATAGTCTGTAATTTTAGGCAGGATCTTAGCCGTTAGGCGAGATGTGTGCGAGTGGTGAATGTCAGCAATTACCCTCGAATCATGCGATGGACGATTGCGCACGAGTGACAAGTGTCAGCGGTTACCCTGGAGTCATGCATAGCCGAGGAAGATCATTCGCCCAACCGAGGAGATAGGTTGACTGGTTCTAGTCGTGGCATCATAGGTCGGCACGGTGTGGACCCCTTATTTTGTTCGAGGTGAATCTATATATGAACGATTCAAGGAGGCTATCAGGGTTCACGAAGAAGTTAAAGGCTATAGAAAATGACATCATAAAGATTCAAGCTGAGCCTTCATTTACTTGTGTCGGGATCGAGCTAGACCAACTGATTGACCGGATGAAGCCAACCTAAACTGAGCCAAGATGATCCCATCGATCATTCGGCCAGGGGTTGCTATGAGGAGCTTAGAAGTTTTGCATTGGTCATCTAGTCTTTTCGATTTTGTCGAGCTGAGGGTTGGAACTATCTTCACCTTAGTCCCATCTATTCTCGATGAGCTCTTCCTCAACTTCACTGAGCCGATCAATCCCTTGGGCCTGTCCTAGCAGAGGACCTCAGGACAATTCTTGTGAGGCACACAGGTATGAGCTCGGGAACATGCATCATGGAGGACTAAGCTTGGGGGTGTGAAGTCTTTCTTCTCTGGACGAGGTGGTGAAGGAGTGTATGCTCGTTAGCCCGAGCTGACCCTGAGGACGGTCGGACTATCTTTCCCCATAACAGGAATCATATTATCTCTATGCAGTATGCATAATGAGACAAATGAGTGATTTTTGGATGAGAGCATGTTCACGGTGAGGGCATCCTATTGAATGGTTAGGATCTCACAAACACGTACCGCACTTGCACATGTTCTGCAAAGAGCATGCCCCTTCACCTACTTGGATTGCTTGGTAGTACACCTCATTTCCATGGGAAATTTAGGCCTTTGGTATGAATATAAATTAATATTCATGGTCAATGGTCATCACTTTTTTGGGGGGGAAGATCAGCCAAAATATTATCACTTCCAAAAGAAGTAAAGGCCAAAAGAAGAAGGTGAGCAAAGCTTTTTAAAAAATTCCACAGGTGAGCTACCCACAACCCGAGCTAGAAGAGAAAAAAGAAAAAAGACCACTTCTTTACCAAGAGAAAAAACATAAAAAAAGATTGTATCTCAAGCCACGGGAAAAACAAAACAAGCCCATATCTCAAGCCAAGAAACAAACCTAAGAGTTTAATGCTCGGAGAAGGAGATGGGAAGGCATACATATTCTTTGAGTATCAAAGCAATCTCCATACTCGAGAAAAGCTGGACATAGAGGAGGGGGAAGAAAATAGATGAACTTAGACACTCAGCTGAGACAATAGCTACACCAGCATTGGCGTAGGAGACCATGCCATAAATAGATCTAGCGTAAATACACATGGTCCCAGAAGAGGAACATGGATCCATTATGTTATGGGTGAAAATGAGCTGGACAGATGCACAAGGTCGGCTCGGATGTCCATAATGGATCGCATGATCGACCAGTGCCAGCCATGACTAAGGAGCTCCTAAACGGCCAGAGAGCGACACTTGTGTTTCAATTGTATAACACAGAGCTCCCCCAAGACTGTGTCGGTGCCCAAGTTGACATTCGAATATTTTGAAAGAGCCTTTGAGGCAGGATCCCATGTGAGGCCAAGCACGCCCTGCTCGGAAGGCTTACGGAAGAGCCCCAACACCGAATGATAAAATGAAGAGGATGGTCATCCTATATTTTGTCTTATGTCCTACTAAAGGAGGGAGCTCGGTCGCGATGCTCGAAGGCAACACTCGAGGCCGGGTCGGTAGGTCGACAATATGCTTAAGACTAAGGGAAAGCTCGATCACAACCATCTCAATAGCACAGATCGATAAACTACTCCTTTAGCCAGACAAGCCACCTTGGCTGCTCGGCCTTAGCCTATCACTACATGTTTCTTCTGATTTCGGCTACTCAGATCATATCAGAGAGACCTTTTCGAGATCTCAACCAAAGATCTTGGAAGATATCCATGACACATTCGAGACACGAATCCCTCCACAATACACCCCTACTAAGTAAGGAGATCGTAATCTATGCCACCGCCCTCTCTCGACTATAAATAAAGCATCCCTAATGGTGAAAGGTACGCACAATCCTAAGCCTAAAAACCTTACTCTCTACCAGACCTAGATTTCCTACCTGACTTAGGCATCGAAGGGTCCCCTACTACAGCCAGGGTTTCCTTTGTCTTCTTTGTGTGTAGGTATTCGAAGGTTTAAGGAAGGTTAACCAAATTTCTACATCAACAGTTTGGCGCCGTTTATGGGAACGACATTGAAAGTCATTCTCATCATCTACAGTAACTCAACAATGGTGAAGGGGGAGAAAGAAAGCCCAAACCACTACCGCTGTGCCCAGTCCGGTGCTGCCAGAACAATCTGTAGACCATCGGGACTCATCTTCCCAACCTCAGGCTGATTATGCACCAGCAGGCCAGGTACAGCGGTCCCAGAACCGGGGATGCTAACTTGTCTCTCTGAAGCATCAAGTTAAAGCTCTAACCAGCAACATTGATCAGATAAGGCGAATCCTAAAGCAACAAAATTCTCCCCTCAACCAAGGGATGAGGAGGTTATTGCTCAGGCAACCACTAAAGTTTTAGCATCTATTGGCTCCCGAAGGAGCAAATTGGCCTGTGAAGTACCAAGACACGCGCTGTCCCATGCCTTGGGCACTGCCACGCTAGCCACCTCTAACCTGCGCCATGAGTTGGAGAATAAAAGGCGTGGCAAAGCCCTCAAGACAGTGGCCGAGAGAGAGGACCCCTGGGAGGCAGAGCTCAATGAACTACAAGGTCGGATCAGCGACATATGACATGCCTATCGCACGCACGCTCCAACCTTGATAGAAGCCATGTTGGAGGAAACTGAGCCACCGTTCATCGACGACATCATGCACGCTAAGCTCCCGTGCACATTTCGGATGCCACAAATCACTCCTTATTCCGAGAAAACTGACCCGGCCGAGCACCTGAAATCTTTTAGGGCGTGCATGGAGCTCATGGTGCATCGACCGCAGAGATGTGCCGAGCATTCTCCTTAACCCTATCAGGAGCAGCTCAGAAATGGTTTCGATAATTGAAACCATAGTCCATTAGCTCATTCACATATTACTAACTTCATCGAAGGAAAAGAAAGACTCAAACTGACAACTCACCTCCTCATCGTCATTTAGAAAGAAGATGAGCTATTGAAGGATTATATCAAATGCTTCAACCTGGAAGCAATGCAAGTGGAGGGCCATTCAGACAAGATCGCCATGGCCGCCATGATGGCCGGCCTAAGGGAAGGGAGATTTCTCTTCTCGCTTGGCAAAAATCCCCCGACGATGTTGGTGGATCTCCTCAACCAAGCCCAAAAATACTCTAACACCAAGGAGCTTTTTAGTTCGCAAAAGGCCACTCAGAACAGGGAAAACTCGACCAAGGAGAAATGACCTAAAGAAGAATAATCATCGGCTCCAAGCAATAAGCAAAGAAGAGACGATGATCCGACCAAAGGTTAATGGCCGAGTGGACGACCTGAGAGCATATTCAGTTCTTACACTCCCCCCAACGCAATGCCCAAGCAGGTCCTCACAGAAGTTCGGGGCAAACGTCTCCTCAAATGGCCAAATCGGATGAAGAACGATGCCGACATGCGAGATAAACAGAAGTAGTTGGCTTTGACTCTTCCTACGAGGTCCATATAAGGGTCAATAAAGTGGACGTAACATGGTATTCCATTAAGAGTCATTGGTTCTTATACAGTCCAACAAGGGATCCATTGGTTTGCCTAGGAACATGTTTATGGCTTTGATCTAGACATATCAAGGACTCATCAAGTGACTTTTCACTAAGCCCAACACTTTTGTTATTTTAATTGGCTTTTCAAATATTTTTAACCGTTAAGGTTTTTGTTTAATTGTTAAAACTGCTTTAATCATACTTGATGATAACTTGATGGTCCACTTTTGATTGGTATAGAATATGATCATTAGTAGATAACTATTATAACACCCTGGACTTTTCACCCGAGTATTGAAAGTTCTCGAGTGTCACCATGAAGTTTAACTTAGTATGTATATGTGTACGATACCAATTTAGCTATCCTAACCTTACATCTATTCTCCTACATGAATCTGATCGTTGAGAATAATCTTCATTCATAGATCAAGTCATCCGACCGTTGATTTTAAGACAAGATCATCATATGTCTAAGTATTCCTACTTGTCTATCATAACCAACCGTTCAATCGACTATCCACCGATAGGTAAAGATATATGATCGTCCACTTTAAGTTTAGACCACCCGATCATAGTAAACTAACTACTTGATATCTGTATCCGCTCGTACACATAGTAAATTGAGATTATGATTCGTTCATCTTGTTCACCACCTATGAATATGCTTCACCCACCATTAGAACTACAATCTGAGAAACTTACACATGTGAACAAGTCACTTGAATCTAATGTTATACATGTTCTACCTCTTGATCACTCCAAAACCCTACCTGTGTTCATCCATTTACAAAACCAACCGTATAACCACCTATATATATATAAAATCAAAGTACTAAATTTCAAGTTTTCCTATTTTTAACATGTCATCTGACCGTCTATCATATTTGAAGATCGTAAGGTATATGCTACAACTACTGGTTGACTTCTCTATTGGATATATGAAAGCATTGATTTAGACCTCAGGGCAGTATAGCCCATTAAAAAGGCATCTTGGTCATCTATAAGCGATCAAGGCTCAAAATGGAGCGATGGAAAGAGAATGAAAAATAAATAATATTTGTGAAATTTTAATGTATTCGGATGGTGTAGTTCGACATTATAGATGGTGGAAGTTGGGGAAATAAAAGATTACAAAATCGTAAATACTTAATGCCATTAACCTATACCCTTGAATTCTAGATCATATGGTTCCCATGATTTGTTTTATATAAAATTTTATACCATGCCTATTTATCATAAATTAACTATACACGTCAAATTTCAGTCTTTAGATCATTGTAAAAGTAGCCTAATTGACAAATCAGACCCTTAACTGTTGATTTTGGTGTTCATCGAGCGAAGAAAGCTCATGAGTAGTCGTAGTAGGATAGTTTCCTTCATATGAATGACTTGGATTTTTCATCATATAGACCAAGTATGAAATATGAGAACCCCAATTTGGTAGGCTTTTTCTTAGGCACAAAGTTATCCATTTTAGGCTTACCTAGAGCTTCCGATTGACCCACTTTACATCGTCAATTGTAACTTAAATTTAGACCACACTTTAGCCTCATATGACTACGATATCATACAAAATTTAAACTACAATTTATGATCTTACACCATTGAATGATGACTGCCTCGACTCCAATTCCTTCCTTTTGGTGCAAAAGGTGAAATTTTAGATTTAGGCCTTTTCCACCATTGATCAACCACCAACTTTTATCTAACCATTTGCCTATCTTGACTACACATTTCTCCCAAAATTGGTCCCTGATAATTAAGTGTGGTCCGTTAATTGAGATCAAGTTTGTTTTGACACTAGTTAGGAGAATTTTCAAGATAGGCCAACCTAAATTTCGGATCACCAAGAAAATTATATACCCCAACTCTATTCGATGACTCCGACACACTGGATGAATTAGATTTAAAGAAAGATCGCCAGAAAAGGTCAAATTGGAGAAACTCAATCTAAGCGGGATGTGAAACACACCCCTCTCACACGTCCACTCCTTTTACAAAAGGAGGGTGTATGTTCCCTTCTCCAGTTACACACCACCTCTCAAACATCCAAGGAGGAGAGAAAGAGAAGGAGAAGGAGAAGGAGAAAGAGAGAGAGAGATAGAGAGAGGAAGAGAAAGAAGAAGAGAGAGAAACAGAAAGAGAAAGAGAAGTCTAGACGCCCATTACAATTTTCATTCTCCACACGTGTGGTGTCTCCCTTTTACTTAAGGATGTCGTGATTCATGTAGAAGCTTTTCTACATGGATATCTATCTAAGGTTTAGATCTAAGGATAAGGTGAGGGATTCCTTTAAAGCTTACACTAATTTGAGTTGATATGATTTATCTTATTTTTGCATACTTTCATATTACTGTGATTTTTCATGTAATTGATTGATTTACCATTATCAATTATTTATCATTTTAAAAATTATGGTTAAGGTATGATTTTAATTATGCGTGATTTAATGAATTTATGTAGGGTGATGGATACAAGCCTTGCCCTTTGCCAACTTTAAGAGCGACGTGTGCTTCCACTCTATATTGAGTTAACCTTTTTCTCCTCTCCCCTTATTCTTGTTGAGTTAGCTTATTTACTACTCTTTTATTTTATTGTGATAGCTTAATGCTACTTTTCTCATTTATTAGGTTAGCCTTGTGCTACCTCCCTTTATGACTTGGGCATGTGTCTTGGAATTTCAAAACTCTCATGGTTTAATTTATTTTTCCTTTTGTGCAAGTGATGTGTTAGAGGTCTCACAACTAGTTATTTAAATATTTTATCGTGGATGTAATACTGTCTGGGTAGTGACCCTCTTGTTCGACATGTAATTCCATAGATTTTGGGTAGTGGTGCACAAATCGATATAAGTAATTCACAATGCGTGTTACATCACTTTCGGGATTGGATGTCACAAATAGTCGCTCCATGAACAAATCGTGCCACGTAATTCATCCGATCCATGTGTTGTGCCGTCTTGAGGTGTTCATGTAAATCCGCGGTAGCGTTGGACAAGCTGATGAATTTTCGTAGTTATGGGATGTGGGGTGACCCGGGTTTTCTATGAATTATATTCCACATTACAATTATCACTACATATGATGAGCCACACACACTTTGCTAGGCATGTATTCATATATTGGTTGCGCATACCGACATCACTCGTAGTGGTAAAGTACGAGATGTATCGGAACCCTTACATTACTCTTATGAATCTCTTAAATTATTGTTAATCTTAAAGGATAACCATTACTATGAGTAGGACATTGACCCTATCCAACCGTACAGATGATACAGGTGATGAAGACACGGTGATAATCCCCCTATAGAAGATTATCTGAATAAATGAAGAGATAAATTTATGTTTAGTTTTATTTATTTTCGCTGTAAACTTTGATAATGTAATAAGCTCCCATTAAGAGGGCATTTGATAATTTGTTGAATTTTTTTAATCTAATGGAATAATAAATACAGTTGATTTTAGTCTCATGATTGGTTACCTTCGTGAATGTAACCAAATGTGATCTGAATGGAAAGAAAATCAAGGTAATATTTGGAAGAATCCAAATCTTAACATTATTAACACTCGAAACTCTCAGGCATGAGTATGTACTGGAGCTGCGAAAATTTGGGATGTTACAACTATGGTGGTGGAGGGATTAGACATGAGTATATGTAAAGATGAGGTGGATCGACACACTTTTCTCATAATATATTACAAAGTTATGCATAGGGTGGTAGAGTACCATACCGGTATTTCCCTAAAGCTTTAACATCCTCCTTATATATTTGATCCCATCCCAAATGAGAGGATACAAGAAGCCTTAGACACCTTTCTCTAGTGGGCATATGAATCGAAGAAAAGGAGGGAAAGAGAGTGTAGAGAGAGTAAAGGAAGGAGATCTCCATCCTCATTCCACATATTCTCCATGAAGGAGATCTTCATCCTCATTCCACATATCCTCCATCTTTGTGTAGTCCATCCTTGTGAATTGTTGTGGAATTTCTTGGCACCTATCAGAGAAAATTTCTTGGGCTATCTAGATCTCTCCGGTATTGTGATAGATCGGGGAGAGACCTCCTATGTTAGAGGATCATCATCTACATTGAATTAACATACATCGTCGAATTTTAGATATGATCTAACTTTCTTAAGTTAGTTCTTTGATTTTAAAATTTGTATATGACCGTATTTGAGAGATCTTAGTATTAAGATTTTATTTTTAAATTAGGAGAAAAATACATTTCAATGTGCATCTCTGATGAAATCCTATCCCTTAGATCATAAATAGCTCTATTTCTAAAGCGATTTAAAAGGGGGTCATTGTCAACTTAGGTATTAAACCAAAAGCTAGTATTTTTCCCATTGCTAATAAGGCATCTAAATGCAGCTTAGCAAGGAGGCAAACACTAAAAATGCTTCTCCAGGCCTAGGGGTGTTGGAATCCACTTTAAGATTCTTGATGGATTCACTAAGAACATACTTCGCCTATACCGAAAGACTTCAAAGACTAGAAGAGTCTTTAATAATGATTTTTTAAAGTTGCTTTATGAGACAAACTTGGTTAGAGATACGGAGAGAAATAATACTAAGCCTGCCTTCAATATTGGGCTTACAAATCTACTCCCAACAAATAAAGTGGATCTTATAATTACCTGTAAAGGATGCTCTACTGTGCTTATCAATAATAACCACGCATCCCTTTATGAGCAGGAAACATTAGACTAAAAGAGATAAAGGCTAGAAAGGGTGGATCTAATCAATTCCAGATGCCCAATGAATGAAGAAGCAACGTACTCCATACTCTAAGCTTACTATTCACATTATCAATTAAGGCATCACAATCATGCACGTGGATCCTTTCATAGTAAAGGAGCCCCAACATTTTAATGGAAGCTGCCCTTCTTTGATATTAAGGATAAAGTTGATAACATCTTTCGATTGACAAAACCCGAGAAAGATTATGACTCTTGCTAAAATTTATATTAAGACCAAAATTTATGCTAAAATTTATATTAAGATCAAAATTTATACTAAAATTAAAAAACTAGGCATTTAATATTCCTACCGTCAAATGGATTAGCATGCACAAAGACAATAAGATTATCTGTAAAAAGAAGATGTGAGACAACAACTCCATCCCTAGAGAAGTACTGCACCAACCCGTTATCATGACATTTCGAGACCAAGGTGGAGAGCATTTCATGACAATAGAAAAGAGGTAAGGAGAAAAGGGATCACCTTAGTGAAGCCCTTTATTGTTGTGGAAGAATCCACAAACTTCCCTATTTACAATGATTTACAATGATAGAAAAATAAGGATTTGAGATGCAAGCTTTAATCCACCCTATCCATCGGTCAGGGAAAGTTCATGTGTGCTATAACAACAAAAGGAAACTCTCAATTGACACTATCAAATGCCTTCTTACGATTAACTTTAACATAGATTCAAAGAGAACCAACATTCCTATGAATGCCTCTCACAAGATCATGGTTGAGGAGAATATTGTTTGAGCCGTCCCTTCTCAAAATGAAAGCAGATTGAGAATTACTAATAAGATTTGGCATGATATTCATCATCCTAGTAATAAGAATCTAAGCAATGATCTTATAGAGCTCATTCATTAGAAAGATGGGTCGGAGGTCATTAAGGGTAACGACCTTCTCAGTCTTAGGGATGAGAGTGATAAATGTGCTTTTAACTTGCTTGAGCAAGATCAAAGTATTAAAAAAAAATGATGATTGCCTTTGTAACATCAACACCAATGATGGGCCAACTGTTATGCCCCGAAAATCGGGGGTCGAGCAAAGGCTCAACTCTCGAGATCGTCGCATTACTTATGTAACATAGATAATGATGATTAAATGTTGTCCGTATTAGTGTATTAAACATGAATGGGATTACACTAAATCAGTATATCATACTCCAGAGATGATTAAATTAAGCAAGCGGAAGACTGTGATAGATAGATAAAGTATATAAGTGGTTATAAACCCCCAGAGTATGATCATGTCACCAAGCTGAATATATACATGTTTGTTTCAAAACATACAAAATGACAAAGTGTAATGTCCAACTAATTCGTATCTCTGTAATCCCATCGATCAGTACATAGTATACATAGACCCGCCTGATAGCTGCATATAGGAGAACTCATCGTCGTAGAAGTCAGGCTCTGTTTCGTAAGCCTCGCCATCATCTGTAGCTAAAACAAAGTCTGGTTGGTGTTTTAAAACATCGTCCCAGAGTGGGAGTGAGTGATCAACTCAGTGGTACTATAAGGCAAAGGTTAACATGTTATCAATTCAGTCAAGCTGTAATGATAAACCAATACAACAAACATTCCCTAGCTACTCTGGTTAATGCAAGGTGATATGTGGTAATGATGTATGCCCTCGCTTGCACTCCCTCAGCGACACCATCTCACGGTCGCACATGCTAATCCCACTGTACCTTCATCACCTAAGCACATGCAGTGCGGTGTATGATCATGTTAGCCAAGTAATTATTTAGGCGTATTCATACAATAGATTCAGGAAGCTAAGGTACCTCCCTTTATATCATATACCCAAACAATGATCCATCTAGGGTCGTCAATCCCAGTTAATCACATACGATAGGTAAGTTATAGGGCAACATCACCCTTGATTGAAAAGCAGTGGATAGGCAAGTTCAGGTCGCTACGGAGAGGCTCGTCACCTCAGCGTAGGCCTAGTTTATACTCGAGGTCACTATGGAAAGGCTCGTTACCTTAACGTAGGCCGATAGCTCGAATATAGTGTCCTATACCACCGTATTCGTCTCACGAGTTTGGGTTGCTCACTGGCCACTACGGGGAGGCTCGTCATCCCAGCGTAGACCGATAGCTTGACTACGGTGTTCCATACCACCATGCTTGGCTCATGAGTCTTAGCGGATCGTGGTACCAAGGTTAAATGGGCTTTACATTGGTAAGTGGTACCTTAAATTCAAATAGTAGTATCCATACATGGGAAACACACATTAGGCCAATCAGGTTACTTGAAAAGTTTGATTGGTACGAGCGCACGCTAAATTAATCAACATGTAGTGCATACGCACTCCTCGTGGCCTAACCACTGCCGATAATCACCGTACGACTCAGATTCATTAAACGTATCTGTTGTGGCGAAACTAGTTCAGCCACTTGATTGGAAACCGTTATCGATTGCCTGGACTACGTATTAGTCCCAATCATACTCGAATATAATAGGCATTCATATATGATATTCAAAATAATATTTAACAACCAATTCAAATATAAATCTCATTTGAGCATTTTAGCAAACACATAGTGAATATATTATCATACATATGTATTTCGTACATAAATCACATAGTTGAATTTAAATTACATGAATGAATCCATTCATATAGCTAAGGTAGTTGAGAATCTTATCTCAACACTTTTATTAAATGCATTTCATCGATAATTACTCATTCAGACATTTTATCAAACACTTTGATTATACGTTTCAACATACATGAAATAATTTAGTTAAAACATATATTAGGGCAAATCCTTTCACAAAGGAATTATCATACATACAACAGTCACATATTCTAGATTAATAGTTATGGCAAACACAAGTCATAATTTTACTTGCATTCAAAATTTCAACAAACACATGGAATGCATTATATTTCAACATAGTTCATATATGTGTAAACGTGGAAAACATCGTATCTAAGTACATGTGGCAGCAATCAAGTCAGTCATAAATCATTAACTGATATTGAAAGCCTTGAAAACCATAAGCTAAACGTTTATAGTCCGTATCTTTTGTCGGTACGCTGGTAACGAACTCGGTTCGTACACCACGTCTGTGTGTACGGCACAATAGCTACCTAAACATTAAAATAGGTTAGCTATTTAACCGGTTCCTCTATTTGGATTCCTAAAACAGATTAGGGTTAGGATTTCTTACCCAAAAATGGAGTTGAAACGAGTTGAGTAGCTAGACCTAAAGGCGATTTGATGAGTGGAGTAACAGAACAAGAGTACTGCAGCAAACTCCAAAGGTTTCCCTTCGATCTCCACTCTTTTCTCCTATTTTCTCTCTTCTCTCTCCTAAGGTTAGAGAAAATTCGTATGGAATGAGAGAGAGGTGGGTTTAGGGCATTATATAGG
This sequence comes from Magnolia changhungtana, assembly GCA_030180095.1. NCBI lineage: Eukaryota > Viridiplantae > Streptophyta > Magnoliopsida > Magnoliales > Magnoliaceae > Magnolia > Magnolia changhungtana. Next base: position 2,821,109 of record JASAUF010000198.1, on the reverse strand, counting down.
CCCAGAAGTGATGTCAATGGCCCTAGGGCCATGGTATACTTAGGTTATAACTAAAATGCGTCTGTTTCGGGCCAACGGAGCTCATCTGGAGGTCCATTGCTCGCATATGGTCTGAAGAAAGTTCCTTGACAATGGATCTATGCTAGGTTAAGGTTTTGGTATGATCAAAGTAGTGGATGGATCGTGGAGGACTCGTTTCAGTTCAACGGTCATTGTCACTTGATCAAGGCTACAAGTATACCAATGGGTGTAGGGAAATTTCTCTGATCCAAGGGTGTAGTTGGGTCAGAATCTGATTGTCTGAAACCTTAAATTTGGCCTGCAAGCCAACGGCCCAATTCACTTAAGTTTGAGTTCATTTTCTAAAGATATTTGTGTTTCTCACACACTTTACTCAGGGCTCTAGTTGTGCATTTTTGGATACTATTCGAGCTCGATTTTCGCGATGGTTGTCAAGCCTAGTAAGGTGGTCATAACTTTATAGTTTCATGGTAATCGGACTTTCGACACGCAGTCCATGTTCGATACGGAGTTTCAATATGCTCCCGAGAGCAACTGGGTTTTGAGATTGCTCCTAGGTTTTTAGGAAATGTTAAGTTAGTGATTCTAATAGTTTTGGGTCTGTAGTTCATATAGAAAGTGGTTCAAGCTAATCCACTGATTAATTTAGTTTAGTACTTAATTAATTTTCATCTAATTTCCACAGAATTCGTTCCTTAGTGATTTCTACTTGACGTGATACTCAGGTCTTTGTACGGATTTTTCTGAGACGTTACACCAACATTCCATATAAAGATCCTAATGGATGTACATCTTAATAATAAATGAAAAAACCTAATATAATAAATTACCCTAATTTACTTTAATACTTAATAATCAATATTTTCACATGTAACTTACCATGCATGGGATGATCTTAACCCTGTGGCATGGTGAGCGTTTACTCAAAATTAAGCAAAGGAAAAAAAATTCATCAGTAATATGGTGATAAAACAACGAGTATGACGAGGTGAGATGGTACTTTCAGGGACTTCTAAGACATGAACCATTGACTCTTCCAATGACTAACGAATGGTCTAGTGACACTTTTAGTAGTTAAAATTTCGACCATTCTCTTTTGGTAGATACACACTTTTGGTGGTTGAAAATTCAACTATTACTTTTTTGATGGCTCTAAATGTTCTGACAACAAAGAATAATAGGTCCCTTTATAAGGTAGATGGGGTAATGAGGTCCAATTCAAAAGTCAATAACAAGTCTAGTCAATATTCCCAACATAATAACTAATCTAGTCCTTAACGCCTGATACAAACAAAAAGAACATCTTGTCAAAAGTGAAATTGCATGGAATTAATTAAACTAAGCAAGACAATTTAATACTAAGACTTCCAAGCTAATAGTGGGTCCAACTACAATAGATGCAACATGCTAAATGTACATGTGTGTGTGGGATGTGCTAACTATCAACTCCTAACTTTCATATAATCATGCGTACATATAATTTAACTAAACGATGATATAAGAATAATTTAAAAAGTGCTCAAATAACAATTCCAAATATAAGCATGTATAGTGGTTCGGTTTCCCTGCTCCACTCTTGACGAACACACTCTCCTTAGGTATACCGGATTTCACTATCAGAGGTTTTAAATAGGGTTCACCTCTAACTTTTACAAGCCTACACAAAGGTCATGGTTCTACACAAGAAGCTAGCGTACACTCCCACTAAAGGCTCCCACAAGAGACTTTAGTTGATTTTCTATTAGTTAACCAACAACCTTGGTCATAATCCAAGGACCTACATTTACTCTCGCTGGAAGCTCCCACGAAGACTAACTTGTACGCACCCAGAAGCTCCCACGGGGGGGTGATGAGGACCAATAAAATTTTTACCACTTAAAACTCAATTGCTTAGTTAAACTTATATACCAGTTAAACTAAGCAAGACAATTTAACACTAAGACTTCCAAGCTAATAGTGGGTCCAATTACATAGACTACAATAGACGCAACATGCTAAACACTAGTCTAAACAAGAAAGTGTACATGCGTGTGTGGGATGTGCTAACTATCAACTCCTAACTTTTATCTAATCATGCATACATATAATTCAACTAAATGATGATATAAGAATAATTTTAAAAGTGCTCAAATAACAATTCCAAACATAAGCATATATAGTGGTTCGGTTTCCTTGCTCCACTCCCGACGAACGCACTCTCCTTTAGTGTACCGGATTTCACTATTAGAGGTTTTAAATAAGGTTCACCTCTAACTTTTACAAGCCTACACAAAGGTCATGGTCCTACACAAGAACCTAACATACACTCCCACTAAGGCTCCCGCAAGAGACTTTAGTTAATTTTCTATTGGCTAACTAACAACCTCGGTCATAATCTAAGGACTCACATTTACTCCCGCTAGAAGCTTCCACGGAGACTAACTTATACACACCCGTGTCCGGTGAATTTGGCCCTACACAAAAGCTTAAATCCTACAAAACAACCTATCAAGTTTGGATAACAAACTCCTATCCTCAATCTTACACAAGGAAAGAGAATATAGACATATATATGATACTTATTAAATTGAGCCCCATTAATATGCCGTTCTTGAGTTGCTTCTTTAAATCTCTCCCGTGCTTGAATCTGCTCCTCAAATGCTCCCTCAATAATTGATGTCAATGCTTGCCAGGGCTTCAACTCCAAGATCAAACACCTTACATGTAATGCTCCATTGAGGTGATGACGATGAGAGGTTGTGTGAATCTCCTACAACACATGGGACTGTTGTAATTCCTAGGGGATTCGTCTAGATAAGTATTCTAAAGAATTTAGAAACAGATTTTACTATAGGTTCAAGTCTAACCTCTATAACAAAGTAGAGATCAAGTTCATTTTCTTCATTGATGTCAGAATGCTTTTTTAAGTGATAAATCATAAGGAAGATGACTTAAATTTTATGGATTTAGAGGCTAGGAATATGAGATATGAGTGAGGAATCTCCTAAGCTTTTATTGCACTAAAAACCCTTCTAAACGCCTAAATACTGAATGCCTCATACATAGGAACCAAGTTCCAATGGTAAAAAAAAGGGCATAAATTGGCTGATCTGATTGATTGATATGATCGGTCAATCGATCAAACTCCCCTTCAACCATCGTTCAATGCATTGATCGATTGTTGTAAATCTAGTATTTTATGAATTTGTTGTTAGATGATTTGGGCCATATTTGATCTCTCGAAACCGATCAGGGATCGATCCATCAGAGATCAATCAATGACACTTATGAGTCTGCTTTTTTTGGTAGTTTGGCTTAACATCAACTCATGACCTTTATAACCTATCTAAATATGTTCAATTGAGGCTCCTAAGGGTAATGGATAATCAATTAAATGTTTACCTATTAGGCAATAGGGTTGAAAGTTGAGCGGGTTAGGTCGGGTTGGTGCTCAACCTTAACCCAACCCAAGGTTCTTATACCTCAACCTTAACCCAACCCAACCTCGGGTTAGGAATTCTCAACCTAAGCCCAACCCAAGTGGGCTTGGTCGGGTTGGTAAGGTGAATACATGCTAATATTTTCATTATTACATTAGTCTATTATATTTTCAATACATGTCTTATTTTTTGTACTTATGATTTTATTATTTATATATGTAGTAATTTATCGTAAAAAACTTCATTTTTTTCTAAATAAACAAGTTAAAATATAGGATAATTACTACTTTAAAAGTAGTGTTGTGTAGCACACAATCAATTTGGGAGAGAGAAATCCAACGTATCTTATTAGCTTAAGTCATTGAAAATGACGTGGGCCAATGTAACTTGACGACACTGGAATTTCCTGTACCTTCAACACAAACGATCCACACTTAATTATAATTTATAAGCAACTTATATATCGATCAGGTTCAAGTTGGGTCGGGCAACCCGAGACCTCAACCCAAGCCTGACCCAAGTTTTGTCGAGTTAGTGTTTATATAGCCCAAGCTCGAGACTGAACTTGATACATCCTGCCCAAGCCTAACCCAATGTCAGGTCAATCAGGTTGAACACGCCTAACTTTCAGCTCTATTAGGTAATGATCATCTAAAGGGGTTGTTTTAGGTCAAGGTTATGGTCACTAAGGCACCTCATATACCTGTTCTTCACTTCCTTAATGCTCTAGTCTTCATGTGTCTTTGGTCTTCAACTTCTAAGGGCTCAACTGACTCCCTTACACACAAATGTACGTGATTGACAAATAAGGTGCACAAATAAGTGTAGTAACAATCTCCCCATTTGTCAATTATGTGACAAAAACCTAACCTAGACATTGTTATGGTTCATAATAATGACATACCAAAACAACTCAAAATTATTACATGTCAAATAAATAGATTTATAACTCTATATAATAGGACATGTAACACTTCCATTGCTCCCCCATACTTACTCCTCCTATCTCAATCAATTCCCTATACAAAGTGATCCTACAAAACAAAATACACTTGTTTTAATGAGACTAGATCTTTTTCCTCCTTTTATATGTATTTAACAAAGAGTTAATTCCAATAATATACCAATAAAAATGTAATAAAGAAAAACTCTATAGGTAATACATATTACTATAAGTACATGCTAACAAGGGAATATGGTGCATATAAACATTTAAAACAAGGAGCATACTTATTATGGTCATTCAAAAAATATATCAATCGAAATGGGAACGACCAATAATAGTTTAAGCTAAAATATATCATGCCAAAATTAAACAATTTTAAAGATTAAACTATAAAAATAAATGAGTTATAATCCTCAAATTTTTACTATTTAAGCCTAGAGGGACCTTCTAAGGTTACATATCTAAGGTGTTATAGTTTCCTAATTCTCTAGGGAGGGAAAATGTGGTGGAGGCCCTTAAGACGTGTAAGTTATTAAGGTCATCATCACTATAGGAGTCTTATGAATCGAATTTTAAATCCTTCAAATCATCGCATATTGCCACCATAGCCTTACCTTTGGACCTTACTTTTTTAGCACAATCGATAACAATATATCCATAACCCTCACAGTTGTAACATTGGACTTGCTTAGGTTGTTTAACAAATTTATCTTTACGATTCTCAACTGTCTTATTCCTCTTATCACAACTCTTCCCTCAATTCAATTTGATGAATTTCTTAAATTTTCTTTCAAAATCTTCATCCTTATTCTTATCATCACTATCACTATCAAGTTTAACAATCTTAAACCTATGTGAATGCCTATGAGATGTTTTATGGATGACTAGTTTTTTTTTATTTTTTAATTTTTTAAGGAGCCTTAAATTGTAGTTCATAAGTTTATAGGGAACCTGAGAGTTCTACATTCTTCTCATCTCTATTCTTACACTCTTCTATCAAGGTTATCTTGGGAGTGAACCTATCTAGAAGGGATCTAAGTATTTTCCTACATATATGACCATTCGAGATCCTCTCTCCTAACCCTCACGTGGATTTGTAAATATCATTAAGTTTGTAATAAAATTTCATGAAAGTTTCAAACTCTTCTATTTTATATTTTCGAATCGGGTCATTAAAAGTTGAAGCTTCTATCTCTTTAATATGCTAGTTCCTTCGTGGGAGACTTTCAATATGTCCCATGCTTCCTTACCCATTTTGAATGTACAAATACATTTATTCATTGGGGAAAATCGTATGGTAAATAACATTAAGAGCTTTGACATCATAGGTATATCATACTCTTTCATTGGCGCTTCATTTAGATATATTTTTGGGAGCGTTAATGGTTCTACCATTAACCATAACTTGTTTTACAGCCATAGTCCATTCTTGTTCAACAATCACTCAAACCATAGAGTCAGTGGATCTTAGAAAGACCAGCATCCTAATCTTCCAATAGATGTAGTTAGACCTGTTAAAATATGGTGGTCGGGTGAAGGCACAACCCTCTTGGGTAGACATCATTCTTAAGTTCATTGGATCAATTGAAGGTGATTAAGCCATTCAAGAGCCACCCACTTTCATGACAATTGAAATTGTGTGGAATAGTCTACCATGACACGCGAAATCTTGACGGAGTTATAAAATGAACGTCTATGTCCTAAAGGGGAGGGGGTGATTAAAGCCAATAAAATTTTTACGAATTAAAACTCAATTGCTTACTTAAAATAATATGCCAATAAAACTATGAAAAACAACTTAAAACTAAGGCTTCCAATCCAGTAGTGGGTCCAATCACATAGACTACAATAGATGTAACATGTCAAGAACTAGTCTAAACAATATAGTGTACATGTGTGTTTGGGCTGTGCTAACTATCAACTTCTAGCATTCATTTAATCATGTATATATATAATTCAACTAAACAATCACATAAGTATAATTAAGAAGTGCTCAAATGACAATCTCAAACAAAAGTATGAATAGTGGTTTGGTTTCCCTACTCCACTCCGGCGGATGCACTCTTCTTGAGTGTACATGATTTCTCTATCGGAGGTTTTAAATCAGGTTCACGTCTAACCTTTACAGCCCTATACAAAGACCACAGTCCTACACAAAAACTAAGCATACACTCTTGCCAGAGGCTCCCACAAGATACTTTAGTTGGTTTTCTATTAGCTAATTAATAACCTCAGTCCTAGTTCAATAACCTATGTTTGCTCTCGCCAAAGGCTCCCATGAAAACTAACACGTACACACTCATGTCTAGTGAATTCGGCCCTACACAAGAGCCTAAGTCGTATACAAGAACCTATCAAGTCTGGATTATAAACTCTTACCCTCAATCCTGAACAAGGAAAGAGAGTATGGACTTATATATGATACTTGTTGAATTAAGCCCCGTTGATGCGTAGTTCTTGAGTCACTTCTTTAAAGCTCTCCTGTGCTTGAAGTAGCTCCTCAAATGCTCCCTCGATCATTGATATCAATACTTACCAGTGCTTCAGGTCCAAGATCAAACACTTTACATGTAATGCTCCATTTAGGTGATTGAGGTGATGAGAGGTTGGGTGAATCTTCTATAACACAAGGGACAATTATAATTCCTAAGAGATTCACCTAGATGATGTTCTAGAAGATTTAGAAACATATTTGACTACATGTTTAAGTTTAATATTTAGAACAAGGTGTAGATCAAGTTCATCTTCTTTATTGAGGTCGGAATCCTCTTTCAAGTGATAAATCATAAGGAAGATGACTTAGATCTCATGGATTTAGAGGCTAGGTGTTCACAACCCTAAGTGTAGGGTTGCGATGTAGTAATAATATCGGTGAGACCGAGGTCGAATCCACAGGGCCTAATCTTGTGTATTTATTTTGAGAGTAATTAGAGTCAAAACTAGGAGAAGATCTAACCTAAATCTGGAAGTGTAGAGAGTAATTGTGAGAAATTTAATAAAAAACTTAAGAATTTAAAGGTGAAAAACTAGGGTTTCCAAGGATCCACTTGTAGCTATTAGGATGTTTCCTTATTTGATTTAAGGCACTTAATTGGAATTGGAGTCTCATCCTATCTAATTGGCCTAATTCTCAACCTAATTCTCAATGGATGAAAGTTGTAAAGATTGGAAGTGATTTCATTACCTAACCATGCCTAGGAAACAATGGTAAACAACAGGGTATACCGATCCAACAACTAACATGAGAGAATTGTGAAGAATATAATGGATTCTGTCACCCATCCATGCCCATGGGATGATGGAGAACAACATAATTTCCTATTTTCACAAACTCCAAACAAAAAAAGAAAATACTTCAAGCTATTGCAGATCCATTGTAATTTCAGTCACAACGAACCATTAAACACTAAAAGTATTCCTTAAATATCAAACTAGAATCAAAAGAGTTCAACAATAACAAGAATCAAACAAGAAAAACATCTCAACCATGCTACAAGCTTCATCCCTTAGCCCTATCTACATGATTAGATTAAAAACCCTATAAGAAAGCATTAAAAACTAAGGAGAAAGGAAGAAGAACTCTTGGGAAGTGGCTCCACCCTTTTGCTCTACTTCTCCAAATCCTAGACACCCCAAAAAGACTTAGGAAACCCCTATTTATAAGCCAAGTTCCGCAAAATACAAAATTGGATCAAATTTTCGCAGTCAGCGTAAACAGTGCGTAATGCCTTAGATGTCATCGAACACCCTTCAATGACATCGAAGGATTTTGAATCCGGAAGTTGGGCCTTTTCTTCTTTCGTACTGCATAAGTCTATGTGTCATCGAACCATCTTTCGATGTCATCGAACAAAGCTTCGATCCATCAAACAGGTCTTCGAGTCATCGAGAATGTGTCCAAAACAGTCTAGCGAGTTACTTCGATTTCTTCAATAAATTCTATGTCATCGAGCAGTTTTCAATGTCATCGAGCACCTTTCTTCGAGTCTTCGAACATGTCTTCGATTGATCGAGAAAAGCACCCAATATGTCCAGCAACCAACTCGATTTTCTCTCATAAATTTGATGTCATCGACTAATGTTCGATGTCATCGAATAGTTCTTGATGACACAGTCTTTGTGATTTCTGCGCTTGTTCTATCGACTTCCTTCCTTTTTCACTTGGTTTTTTGGATCTTGGGGTCTTGAAATCTTCAATTTTGGTATCTAAAGATCCATTCTTTGCTTTGGTGACTTTCGAGCACTAAATTCATGCTTTTATCATTCATTTCAATCCAAGCCCTTAAATTTACCTTGCAACACAAATATATGTAAAATATACCATTAAGCCATATTATGTTTGTAAAACCAAGAGATAACTGGGGGATAATATGCAATATTTGACCCTCAACACAACTCCCAACCAGCATTTTCTAGTCCCGAACAAAATATGCGATAAATAATCTTTAATATCAAGTTTAAAATCATTTTTCAGAAAACAATCTTTTGTGCAATCAAGTATGAATGAGTAGAATTAAGTGAGATAGTGGGATCTTGAAAACTTAGGGCTAAATAAACTATGCAATTAATCAAGTAGGTTCTTTATCAATTAAATCAGAATGGAAGTTCAAGTATCAAGTTTTCTAATGTCCTCAGTGAAAATCAACTTACTTTCCGTACGAATACTATTGTTTCATAATATTAGCCATGCTCATCACTTCAAGATTGGTTTGAACTCAAGTACTAATTCCAAACTCATCCCCTTCTCCTTCTTTTTCCAGTTTTTAATTTTATATCGGTGATCAATTTTTATCCATTCTTTAGTTTTGCATTCTTTTCCAAAAGTTTCATTCTTTTTCATGACCTCTTTGTCGATCTCCTGTTTTTTAACTGGTTCTTTCTTCTTTTAAGGTGGATAAAAATCTCCAGACTCCATTCTCACCATCTATCAATGATTCACATATTAACAATCAAAACTTCTAGCATATCTTACAGAAGACAAATTGAATGTGTCCTGTGATCTAGATTAACATGATATTCAAACTACCTACTTAGGTGGTAATTCACTTAGATGATCAAACTCCATTAATTTAAAATCCAATCTCTCATCTCATCATACTTAAAGCATTCTTAATTACATAATTTCTTGCCTTCCAAACAAAGTTCAACTCAAAATATTAAAATTTTTTTTAAAATTTTGCTTAAAACTGAGGAAAACACTGATTAGGTTACCTAATCCCCCACACCCCCCACAAAAAATCTACATTGCCCTCAATATATAGGAAATAAGCATGTAATGCAAATGAGGCAATGAAAATAAAAGGGAATGGTGATGGAAAGATAGTACTTGAAGGAAGGAAATTTGAAGCTTTTCAATGGATCTGAGTATAAAAGGGGTTAACACACAACAAAACTCAATAGAGTATAAGCAAACTATAAGAAAGCGATAAATTTGACTACACCTCCATCAGACTAGGAGATCAATCTTGATACACAGGATCATTCAGAGGTATGGACATGTCCTCTGAGTCGAATTTCTCAACAAATGGCTTCAACCGATGTCCATTTACTTTAAAAGTATTGCCATTGTTCGGATTCTCTATCTCAATAGCCCTATGAGGATAGGCATTTGTAACTGTGAAAGGGCTGGACCAACGAGATCGGAGCTTTCCCAAAAAAATGTAACCGAGAATTGTACAAAAGGACTTGCTGGCCGGTCAAGAGTGATTTTCGAAGGATGTTCTTATCATGAAACACCTTCATCCTGTCCTTATAAATTCTCGAGTTCTCATATGCATCATTTCGGATCTCCTTTAGTTTGTTCAACTATAGCTTGCGCAGTGAGCCAGCGTTGTTTAAATCAAAATTTAGATTCTTAATAGCCTAGTAGGCTCTATGTTCCAACTCCATAGGTAAGTGACAAGCTTTCCCAATCAAGAAGGGCCTAAATTTGGGTGAGCACTACATGGTCTTTGTAAATGACGATCTTGGATCTGATCAAGTAGGGCCTAAATTTGTCCAAAACGAACACTATGGCTAAGAGTTCCTTTTCCGTAGTGGAGTAGTTCACTTGGGTAGGATTTAGAGTTCTACTTATGCTATGAATAATATAGGGCCTCTTTTCTTTTCTCTTGCCTAACACCGTCCCAAGAGCATAGTCAGATGCGTCGCACATAAGTTCAAAAGGAAGGCTCTAGTCGGGTGGTTGCATGATAGGTGTAGTGGTTAATATGCCATTGAGCTTAGTAAAAGATTCATGACATTGCTCAGTCCATTCGTATGGTACATCCTTTTGAAGTAAATTGCATAAAGAATGAGAGATATGGCTGAAGTCCTTTATGAATTTCTTATAAAACCCAGCGTGTCCTAAAAAGGATCGCACGTCTCATATGCTTTTGGGTGGAGGTAGGGTAGAGATAAGATCAATTTTTTCCTTTATCCACCTTAATTCCCTTGGATGAGATGATGTGTCCAAGAATGATGCCTTTACGAACTATGAAGTGACACTTCTCCCAATTGAGTACCAAATTTTTTTCTTCACATCTTTTCAACACACATTTAAGATTTTCTAAACAATCGTTGAAAGATGGACCAAAGACAGAGAAGTTATCCATAAAGACCTCTAGATATTGACCCACTATATTTGAAAAAATACTCATCATACATCGCTGAAAGGTGGCACGATATTACACAGTCCGAATGACATCTTTCGGTAAGCAAATGTTTCAAAAGGACATGTGAACGTGGTCTTTTCTTAGTCTCAAGCGATATCTCGATCTGATTGTTGCCTGAATATCCATTAAGGAAACAGTAATAAGAATGACCAGCTAGCCTTTCCAAAATTTGATCGATAAAGGGCAAAGGGAAGTGGTCCTTCCTTGTGACGGTATTCAACTTCCTGTAGTCAATGCACATTCTCTAACCAGTAGTGATTCTAGTTGGCATGAGTTCATTATTGGCATTGACTACAATGGTGATTCCGGACTTCTTAGGAACCACCTGAGTTGGACTTACCCATTGGCTATCAGATATAGGGTATATGATACCCACATCTAATAACTTAAGAACCTCGGCCTTAACCACTTCCTTCATGTTTGGATTTAATCTATGTTGTGGTTGCTAGGAGGTCTTCGCATTGTCCTCTAGATAAATGCGATGAGTACAAATCGAAGGGTTAATTCCCTTGAGGTCCGCAATTGACCATCCAATGGGCCACAACATATGGGCCGTAAATACATAACAGGTGGGCCCCATCACATGGGCCAGGTATACATCACTTTGGGCCTCAAACATGGGCCTCATGTACATCACAGTGGGCCGCATCAATGGGCCGCACCAATGGGCCCCTTGATACATTAAGAGGGCCGCAACATGGGCTACATATACATCACAGGTGGGCCTCAAATACCCAATAGGTGGGTCTCAAATATACATCACAGGTGGGCCTTGCACATGCAACAAGTGGGCCTACTCATCACAGCTGGGCCTACCAGCGGTCCATCCAAAGGATGGCCTGGATAACATACACATCACGGTGGATCCCACTATGATGTGGATCACCTGAAATCATTTCAATAGTTGCAGGTGCAACATGTATATCACTGTACACCATCATTTTATTGGGCGCACGGCGCACGGTGACGATCAGCACGGCCCAAACATTGCCCATGTAAATTAGCACTGTCCAAACATCGTCCATATAAATCTGCATCGTCCAAACATCGTCCAACACCACCCAGCACAATCCGAACGGTGTGTATGAAATAAATACATCACGGTGGTCCCATGCTGGTAAAACAGATGGACAACTTGAATATATCACATACATCCGAGGTGGGTCCCAGCAAAAACAGATGGACGACGGCGATATAAAACATTTACATAAAGGTGTGGCCACTGCACGGATGGTGCAGATACGACATGCATCATGGTGGGGCTGTACATGGCACCGTCCAGATGGACGGTGCAGATAAAACACATACATATAAGGTGGGTCCCACGGAACTTGCTGATGTCTCAAGTCAGCTGAATAGCTGGTGTGAGATGCACCAGCCAATTCACTTCTCTCAGTAGGTGGGTCCCACGTGGGTCCCACCAGATATATATATATATATTATATTATTTATTTATTATTATTATTATTATTATTATTATTATTATTATTTATTAAGAGGACAACAACGTCCAGGCCTTGGATGGCCTGGATATTGCATCATGGTGGGGTCCATGATCACGTCCGGATGGACGGACGACGTGAAATACAAAACATACATCTGATGTGGGTCCACACGTGTGGACCCACAAGCTTTAGAGAAAGATGATGTTTGTGTTTTACCTATGTCCAGCAGCGACTGCTACTTGACGGTGCGCATACAGTACATGTAAACGGTGGGGTCCACATCAATGGAGGGTTGGGATGCAACATATTGCATGATGGAGCCCACCACACTAGATGATGTCGATACAGCAGCTAGCACTGCTAGCTGTCCAGCAAATGGGCGGCCCTCAATCAAAACAGATACAAAGGTGGGTCCACATGCTGCATCAAGCTGATATTTATGTTTTCCTTCATCTGGGTCGTTCGGATGGACCGGCGGCAAGGTGGGCCTCACGATCGGACGGTCAAGATCATCTTATATCATGGTGGGTCACAAGACATCACAAGAGGGAGAGAGAAAGAGAAAAAGAGAGAGAGGGACGCCGGATGTTGGAGGAACCCCGCTACTATGGGCCCCTCTATACAATGCATACATCAAGATGGGTCCCACTACAAGTGGGCCCTCAAATCATCAAATCCAAGCAAAAACATATAAATCTAACCCTAAGAAAGCACCCACCTTTGATCTTCTTAGATTTTTCCTCATCTTTAGCTCCAAAGGAACAAGGTTTAAGGGTTGAGATGAAGCTTGGATGGTGGAGATGGGAGATAGGAAGTGGGCCACACAAAGCTCTGTCATAGAGCTTGAACGGTTGCTTGGGAGGAAATGAGAGAGAGAGAGGTGATGTAAGGAGAGAGAGGGGAGGTGAGTGATGGGTGTACTTGACTAGGTATGGGTTGTAAGAGAGAGTTGACTTTGGGGTTGCTCTTGTACTTAACATGATGGGATGTGGTGTGATTGATTGATGGGACATGTTCGCTTGGGTTTGGAAATGCATGACATTTTCCTCGAACTGAACGCGGGCCCACATCTCTTGGCCTGGGTATCACCTTGGCGCACGAGATGTGGCGTCGGAACCGCGGCGATGGCGCGGTCACTACGGTACAAGTCTCGAGTTGAGACGACTCCGAAATACGGGATACGATTCAGGATTATGCGCAAATGCCGATTACAGGTCGCGGGTTGCTGAAATTCTACAGAGAGGATAGCAAAAGTCTACGGAACTGTACGATCTAGGATACGGGCCTTACACCTTAGCCTTATCCTTCTTTAATTTCATTTTCTCGAGTTTTTTGGTGAGATTAACCACTTTAACATTGATATCATCATCCTCTTTCAGGAGATACATTCCGCCCTCTCCTTCGATTGAGTAGACCTAGAGGTGGTGCTTGATTTTTGGGGTGATGTCTCATGATTGTTTGTTTTCCACAAGCTTATCAAAGTAGTCTCACTTATCATTGACATTTTTATTCATGAATTCCCCATTACACATTGTCTCAACCAATTGGCACATGGAAGATGTTTCTTCATCATAGAAGAAGTTCATGATGTGTCACCTTTCAAAACCGTGTTGTGGGCATGAACTAAGAAGATCCTTGAACTACTCCCAACATTAGAAGAATGTTTTATCTTCCTTTTGGGCGAAGTTCATGATCGACTTTCTACGGGTGTTCGTCTTATGGTGTGGGAAAATTTTCTTTATGAACTCCCTTGTCATGTTATTCCATTTAACAATAGATTGAGGACGTAGTGAATGTAACCACATCTTAGCTTTCTCTTTCAAAGAAAAAGGAAAGAGTTTCAGCCTGATCGTGTCATCGGACACGTTTGGAAAGTATAGAGTGGCTATAATTTTGTCAAACTCTTTTAAGTGTTGATACAAATTTTCGGATTCAAGCCCATGAAATTTTGGAAGGAGTTGGATCACCCCTAGCTTGATATCCATGTGTCGTATATTTTCTGAAAAAATCATGCATGAGGGTGTACTCACCCCCGCCGATTGTAAATAGTTTCACAAAGTACGAGGTGAGGGTGCTTGTGCACCCCATTCTCATCCTAGACTTTCTTAACTTGAGGTTGAGGTTGTCCTCTCGGTTGATTGGGAACCATCACTTCAATTGACTTTGAGGATCTCGAGTGGTGTCTAATCCTGCAATGGATAGATAACCCCTCAACCAATCTTCCTTCACTCAAAAGACGATGAGTGTTGTCACGGACCCACTTGGGCATGAAATACTCTTAACCCTCAATTTCAGATTCCAACCAAAACCTGAAGAAAGAAGAAAGAAATAGAGATCTAGGAATAGAAAGGGAGAGAATTAGAAAGAAGTTACCAAATTAGAAGTTCCTAAATTAAGAACTTGTAGAACAAAACAAAACAAATTAGTTCCTAAAGCAAAAATTCTAAAATTAGAAGGTTTTTAAAAATAAAAATAGAAAGATGGGTTAGTTTCCAAAAAAATAAAATAAGAAAGCAACCTAATTTCTAAAAATAGAAAATAAAAAGTTTCTAAAAAGAAAAAAAGTTAGTTTCTAAAATCAAATTAGGAAAATTTCTAAACCTAGAATTAGAAAGTAGAAAAGAGGAAAGTTTCTAAAAACATAAAAGGTAAATTTCTAAACCTAGAATTAAAAAGCTAAGTTAGTTTTTAAAATACTTCAAAAAAACCCTAACCTAAAAATAGAAAGTAGAAAACCCTAATCTTAACCCACTTCTAAAACTAATCAATCTAAAAAATACACAGCCGTTAATCCCTGACAACAGTGCCAAAAACTTGTTCACAACCCCAAGTGCATGGTTGCGATGTAGTAATAATCTCGGTGAGACCGAGGTCGAATCCACAGGGACTAATCTTGTGTGTCCATTCTGAGAGTAATTAAAGTCAAAACTCGAAGAAGATCTAACCTAAATCTGGAAGTGTAGAGAGTAATTGTGAGATATTTAATGAAAAACTTAAGAATTTAAAGGTGGGAAACTAGGGTTTCCAGGGATCCACTTACCGCTATTAGGATCTTTCCTTATTTGATTGAAGGCACTCAATTGGAATTGGGGTTATATCTCATCCAATTGGAAGATATTCAATAAGATTAGATCTGAACCTCCATTGACCTAATTCTCAACGGATGAAAGTTGTGAAGATTGGAAGTGATTCCATCAGCTAACCATGCCCAGGAGACAATGGTAGACAACAGGGTATACCGATCCAACAACTAACATGGGACAATTGTGAAGAATAGAATGGATTCCGTCACCCATCCATGCTCAAGGGATGATGGAGAACAACAGGATTTCCTATTTTCACAAACTCCAAACAGAAAAAGAAAATACTTCAAGCTATTGCAGATCAATTGTAATTTCAGTCACAACAAACCATTAAACACTAAAAGTATTCTTTAAATATTAAACTAGAATAAAAGGAGTTCAATAATAACAAGAATGAAACAAGAAAAATATCTTAACCTTGCTACAAGCTTCACCCCTTAGCCCTAGCTAAGGGATCTAGCCAACCATAGACATGATTAGATTAAAAACTTTAGAACAAAGCATTAAAAACTAATGAGAAGGGAAGAAGAACTCTTGGGAAGCGGCACCGCCCTTTTACTCTGCTTCTCCAAATCCTAGATACCCTATAAAGACTTAGAAAACACCTATTTATAAGGCAAGTTCTGCAAAATCACAAAATCGGATCAAATTTACGCAATCCGCGTAAACATTACGTTAGCCTTCAATGTCATCGAACACCCTTTGATGACATCGAAGGGGTTTGAATCCAGAAGTTGCGCCTTTTCTTCTTTCGCACTGCGTAAGTCTATGTGTCATCAAACTGTCCTTCGATGTCATCGAGCAAAGCTTCGATCCATCGAATAGGTCTTTGAGTCATTGAGAATGTGTCCAAAACAGTCCAGCAAGTTGCTTCAATTTCTTTAATAAATTCGATGTCATCGGCAGTCTTCGATGTCATCGAGCACCTTTCTTCAAGTCGTCGAACATGTTTTCAATTGATCGAGAAAAACACCTAATATGTCCAGCAACTAACTCGATTTTCCCTCATAAATTTGATGTCATCGAATGGATCTTCGATGTCATTGAACGATTCTCGATGACATAGTCTTTATTTTTTTTCGCTTGTTTTTTCGACTTTCTTCCTTTTCCACTTGGTTTTCTTGGATCTTAGGGTCTTAAAATCTTCAATTTTGGTCTCCAAAGTTTCATTATTTTCTTTGGTGACTTTTGAGCACTAAATCCATGCTTTTATCATTCATTTCAAATCAAGTGGTTAAATTCACTTTGCAACACAGACACATGTAAAATATACCATTAAGCCATATTATGTTTGTAAAACCAAGAGATAACTGGGGGATAATATGCAATATTTGACCCTCAACACTAGGAATGTGGGATATTAGCGGGAAATCTACTAAGTTTCTATTGCGCTAAAAATCTCTTTAAATGGCCAAATACCGAATGCCATATATATATGAATCAAGTTCGACAATAAAAAAATAGGTAAAAATCGGCTAGTTCGATCAATCGAACTACCCTTCAATCGATCAATCAATTACTGTAAATCTAGTATTTTGTGAATTTGTTGGTAGACGATTTGGACCATGTTTGATTGCTTGAGACCTATCGAAGATCAATCGATAGTACTTATGAGTCTGCTATTTTTGGGTAATTTAGTGTAATAGTAGCTCGAGACCTCTATAGCCTATCTAAGCGTGTTCAATTGAAGCTCCTAAGGCTAATGGATGATCAATCAAAACTTTATCTATTAGGCCATGATCATTCAAAGGTTAAAGGGTTGATTTGGGTCAAGGTTAGGCTCACCAAGGCCCCTCATATACATGTTCTTCACTTCCTTGATGCTCTAGTTTTCATGTGTCTTTGGTCTTCAATTTTCAAGGGTTCAACTGAATCCCTGACACATAGACGCACATGATTAACAAACAAGGTGTACAAATAAGTGTACTAATAAAAAGGACTGGTATAAAGAAGATACATCATCAAAAGTATATTAAGTAAATAATCGATCGAGGTCCATGAGGCAAACCGTATAAAAAACAAATGTTATGAATGACGAGGATAGAGACATTGGATATCGATGATGAATGAACCCACTCTCCCATGGTCTCCAACAATAAATCTAGCAATTTGGTTGTTGTGATGGATGGAGAGGGGAAGAATCTTCATGTAAAAAAAGAGAGGGTAAAACATGAGTCAAATCTAGGATCTCATGATGGGCCGACACTACACACTTCTTGGTAGTAGTGATAGTTGCAATCAAGATGATGATGGAAGGTCAAACGGTTGCGATGATTAGAGTAGAAGATGAGATTCATATGGATCGTGCTGAAGCTAGTTAGCTTTGTTTTGGGTGTGTATTATGCCCGCTGAGAAGAAAATGATGATGATGTGCTGGGATGGGTGACAGGTTCAAGTTATACTAATAATGATTGTAAGGATGGAGTACATGGTGATTGATCAATCAAAAGGACGACACCCTAAGTGCAAGGCTGCGATGTAGTTTTAACGAATCCTCGTGGACTTGTATTTATATGTTCTCCAAAACACTTTATAACTAGAGTTAGAATTGGAGTAGAAGAAGTAATGATGTAAATTTGGTAATGTAAAAAGGAAAATCAATAAGAGAAAATACTAGAGTGCCAAGGATCCACTTCTAGTCATTCTCAATGTCTAATTCACTTGATTCAATTAGATAACTCAACTGAAATCAAAGTCATATCCTATCTAGCTAGATAATAGAGTGGTTAATTCATCATCCACAAACTTAAAAAATTTTGAACTTCGATTAACTTAGTTTCCACATGAAGCACCAAAGTATTGATCGTGGGAAATTTAAAGCATCTATTATGCCCTTAGTCTATGATAGAACAATAAATTTTATAGATCAATCCCTTGTAAAAGAGATAACCCTATAATCTTAGCCTTCTTAAGCATCCAAAAGTGCCTGGAGTCGACAATAGATCAAAGTAAACTAAAACTAAAGCTTCATTCAAACCAAATCCAATAAATTGTTCAACATTCAAACCAATACTTGAATCAAAGTAAACTAGGATATTAAAAATCACTACAAGCTTCACCTCTTAGCTTTAACTAAGATATTTAGCCAACCATTATCATATTTGAACTAAACTCAAACAAAAACATAAAAGAAGACTTTAAACTGAAAGATTGGTCAAGAAGAACGACTCCGTAGATACTCTGCAACTTCTCTCTCTCTCTCTCTCTCTCTCTCTCTCTCTCTCTCTCAAACCCTAAATTATACCTAAAAAAACTTGCATCGACTTCGAACTGACTTCAGATTTTTGCACTTTTGTTACGCTTCGGTCGCACTGACTGTAGCCTTCGATCACACAGAACATCACTTCGGTTGTACCAAATTTGTCTCTCAATTATAGCCGAATTTCCTCATTTTTTAAAAAGTTTTAGTCTTCTTTAGGTCGGACCAAACCTTCATTCGATCGCACTGAACCTTCA
Organism: Magnolia changhungtana; assembly: GCA_030180095.1. NCBI lineage: Eukaryota > Viridiplantae > Streptophyta > Magnoliopsida > Magnoliales > Magnoliaceae > Magnolia > Magnolia changhungtana. The sequence goes on along the minus strand of JASAUF010000198.1, from coordinate 2,802,086 downwards.
AAACGAATTAAGTTTAGTTGTAATTGAATTAGGTATAAAATTGGTATTTTTTGCTGGACTATTTCATGCAGTTTCGGTTAAACCGAACCAACCTCAAGTCGGATTGAACAATCTGTTATTTCTGTTAATATACTATGTGATTTTTCAAACTTTTCTCTCCTTAGCACTTGATTTTCTTAGATCTTTGGCACTCAAATTCTTTAATAATGACCTCCATAGATCCAATCCTTCACTTGGTTGTTCTTAGAGTATTAAATCCTTGCTTTAATTATCCTTTTCATCTTAGCTCTGTAAATCACCTTGCATAGCAAAACACGTGTAATTAGATCAGTTTAGCACACTTATGCGTATAAAACCAATGCACAATAATGGAGAAATATAAAATATTTCATACTCAACACACCCCCAACTAGCATTTTTCTAGTCCCAAGTAAAACATGTAAAAAACTAACTTCAAAACCCAAACTTTAAACCTCTCTTAGAAAAACAACATTCTGTGTAATCCAAGGCATATGTGAGTAAATTCAGAGATACAAGGACAAAATATTGTCAGTCTAAAACCCAATAAGATTAGTAAACCATTAAATTAAGTTTTTCATCAATTAATTGATAAAATATATTCAAACATCAAGTTCTTAGTGTGCTCGGTGAATTTCAACTTATAATCCTTAAATGTCAGCCTTATTTCCGTAATGTTAACTATGATAATTACTCAAAAGTGGTCAGATCAACGCAAGTCACTGATTCCGAACCCATATCCCTTTCCACTTATTTTCCTAGCTTTTAATTTTTTTTATCAACGACTTTCACACCATCGTCTTTTCTTCTATCTTTTTTCTTTCATTAAGCTCATCTAATAGGTAGCTCTTTTTTATTCCACTTTTTTTAGCCTGTCATTTTCTTTTTCTTTTTTATCAAGGTAGATAAGGATCTTCAGGATTGGTTTATAACACTTTTGAGTAATCATCGTTAAACACTAAGAGTTTAACCTTAAGGATTATGAGTCAGATGCGAATTGTGATATGGACTAAATTGATGTTTAAATCTTCCTATCAATCAATTCATTAAAAGAACTTATTCAAAAATTTACTAATCAACTAGACTCTAGACTTTTAAAAATTACTTTATATCTCATCATACAACACTTACACATGCTCAGGTACATAGTAAATTAAACTTAAAAAAGAGTTTTAAAATCTAAGAACCAATTTTTTTTTTTAAATTACTAAAAAATAAGTAAATACAGATGATTCCATCGAATCTCACCCCAACCTAAAATCTAAATTGTCCTCAATGTAAAAAGATATCCAATGCATCATAATATGAGACAACGAAAATAAAAGCGAAGTGAGTAGATAGAGTACCTGAAAAAGATCAAAGGAATTGCAAGAGTTCTCCATCATCTAAAGTGATTTCCAGGTCACTTGACAAAAATAAGCTAAAATAAAACTAAAATACTCTAACCTAATCTTAAGAAAGCAATAAATAGAGAGATGGACCTCCATCAGACTAGAAGGTCAGTCCTAGTAGACCTAATGTTTTAGAGGGATGGACATATCCTCTGAATCAAAGTTCTTAGCAAATGGCTTAAGGTGGTGACCGTTCACTTTAAAAATATTGTCATTCGTTGGATTCTCTATCTCAACAACCCCATGAGGATAAACCGTTTTGATCGTAAAGGGTCGATCCAATGAGATCATAGTTTTTTGAAAAAAAAAGGGATGAAGTCTCGAATTATACAAAAGGACTATCTGATATAGTTTATTTTTTTTTCAAAGGATGTTCTTATCAAAAAATACCATCATCCTGTCATTGTATATCCAAAAGTTCTCATAAGCCTCATTCCAAATTTCTTTAGGTTCATTTAATTGAAATTTGTGTAGTGAGCTAGCTTTGTCAAGATTGAAACTGAAAGTCTTTATATCCAAACACGCCTTATGTTCCTAATCTATAGACAAGTGACAAGCCTTCCCATAGACAAGTATATAGGGTGACATACCAATACGGGTTTTATAGGCTATATGGTAAGCCCACAACACATCGGTTAGTCAAAGTGACCAATCCTTATGATTTAGGTTAACCGTTTTCTCTAAAATCTATTTCATCTCCCTATTTGATATTTCAGCTTGGACGCTTATCTGGGTGATAGGGAATACTCACTTTGTGTGAAATACCATATTTCTTCATTAATTTTTCGAATGGTTTACTATAAAAGTGAGATCCTCCATCACTAATGATGACTTGAGGTGTTCCAAACTTAGATAAGATGTTTTCTTTCAGAAACTTAATGACCGTGTGATGGTCATGCTTCCGGCATAGAATTACCTCAACTCATTTGGAAACATATTCGATGATAAGGAGAATATATAGATTTCCAAACGATGGGGGAATGGTCCTATGAAATCGATGCCCCAACAATCAAATTCTTTGATGATTAAGATGGGATTCAATGACATCATATTTTGATGGGATATTCCACCCAATTTCTAACATCTCTTACACACATTACAAAATTCATTCGGGTCTTTAAACATAGTGGGCTAATAAAAGCAGCACTGTAAAATCTTCGCGATGGTCTTTTTAGCCGAGAAGTGGACACCACACACATATGAGTGACAAAAGGATGTGAGACTATGTTGTTCATGATCGGGAACACATCTTCTTATGATTTGATTTGGACAATATTTGAAAAAATAAGGATTATCCTATAAGAGCTTGCATAGCTCGATGAAGAATTTCTTTTTATTTTACGCAGTCTAGTGAGTATGAATTGTACATGTGACAAGATAATTGGAAATGTCATTGTAATAATGTAATTGAGAGACTTTAAAAAGTTATTCATCAAAAACATGTCATTAATATGTGTCATCTCCTTGGAATCTAGTAGAAGAAGCCGTAAGAGATGGTCTACCACAATGTTTTATACTCATTTTATATCTCAGATTTCTAAATCAAACTCTTGCAGTAAAAGGATCTATCTCAGCAAACGGGGCTTAATATCCTTCTTGGAAAGAAGATACTTTAACATCGCATGGTCAATAAAAATAATTATTTTAGATCCAATTAGGTAGGACCTAAACTTGTCTAAGGCGAACACTATGGATATGAGTTCATTTTTCGTAGTGGAGTAGTTCACCTGGGTGGGGTTTATAGTTCTACTTGCATAGTAAATAACATAGGGCTTCTTCTCTGGCCTAGCACCGCCCTAATTGTATAATCACTCGCATTGTACATGATTTCAAAAGGAATATTCCAATCAGGTGGTTGCATGATGGGGGCGCTTATCAACATGTCTTTAAGCTTTGTGAAGGCTTTTTCGCATTCTCCGCTCCACTCGAAGGGAGTTTCCTTTTAAAGAAGGTTGCATAAAGGACAAGAGATGAGGCTAAAGTCCTTTATGAACCTTTGATAGAATCTGGCGTGTCCTAAGTCAGAGTGTACATCACATATGCTCTTAGGTGGTGGTTGAAAGTACCATTGTTTGTCAATATACATGAATGATAAGTTTGTTTGTTAAGTGAGCCCCAAATTGAAGACCACAAGTTCAAGACTCATTAAGATGAAGATATATGTATGTGCTTAAAAGGTAAACTAAGCCTCATCTACCCAAACAAACCGTAATCAGGTATATGCCCCAAAATAAAAGAACTTAACTTACCCACAACTGCTTTTGGATACCCTTTGGTAAGCTTGGTTTTGTACTTTGAGTATTGGAGAAAAAAATGAGCTAATACAGGTAAACTCATGTCCTGACGATTGCATCGATATGCAATCAAGGACAATTTTGATGGTATCGAACATGGTTCGACTGCGTCGAAACCAAGGCTAAATAGTCTGACAACAAATTGAACATATGCTGGATATTGTCATTACATCGAATGAAGTTTGATGACATCAAAACTTATGTTTTGATGGCATCGGACAAACTTCGATTGAATTGACCTTGGGCTTATTCCCTCCATTTCTAAAAATACTCCAAGTGTTCCTCGATGTAATTGAACCTCCTTCGATAGCATTGAGAGTAAGTTATCGATGGCATTCAAGCTCGTTTGATTGCATCGATATAAAGACCAATTTGTCCAGCAAGCTTTTTAGGAAAATCTAATAATTTTGATTGCATCGAAGACAGTTTGATGACATCAAAATTCAAATTTTGATGGAATCGAAGTTCTGTTCAATTGCATCGAAAAGGGGACAAAGTTGTCTAACAACTAAAGAGATCCTTACAAAGAAAATCTCAATAGAATCGATGTATCAATGACATCGAAGACATCTTCGACAACATCCAAGTATGCTCGATGGCATTAGACAGAAACTGCCCCGCACCTATTTGAAAAATTTTGGTGCATATAGTTGATAGCATCAAAGATCTTTTGATGGTATCGACAAGAGTAGATTTCTACCCATTTTTTTACCATTGGGATACTGTAAGTGCTATGTTTCTTAGCTCTTATGGTTGTCAAATTTTGTAGTGCCAAAACCTCTTAGAATCTATGTCTTGTGCAACGCATCTACATATTCAAGACTGTGCTTCGCATATACAAGAACAAAGGTCATTACCTTAAGAACTTCTAGTGCAAGATTACATGTTCACGTCAAGTACAACATCAAGTGTGAATTCAATCTTTCAAGCTTCAATAGTTCAAGTAATATTCAAGCTCAAGACAGAGTCAAAATAAAGTTCTTTACTTTGAACCACAAGCTCAAGCTTCAATGTTACTCATATTCAAGCTTTAAATGTCTCAAGTTCAAGCTTCATCATATGTCAAGATCTCAAGCTTCGTAAACTTCAAAGAACGACTATCAACTGAAGTAAGAGAAGACTCAATGTTCATACATCACTAACAAGGTATGAATGACCCTATATTGACCATAGGGTAGGTCATTTTGAATACATAATTCAATTGGCTCATTTAATAAGTGCATAGTCTATTTTTCGACTAGTCCTATGCTATGTTCGACTAATCCTAGCACTGACTCGACCAGTCTAAGAAATCCTCGACCAGTCCAAGAAATCCTCGACCAGTCCTAAGTTTGTTACTTATTTTTGGAATTTTTTGTTAAAGCCTCGACCAGTCCTGGAGACTGCTTGACCGGTCATATGAACAGTGCTCGACCTGTGCTCGACCAGTCCTACAGGATCGACTCAAAGTCCAGCAACTAAATTGAGTCCCGCACGATCAGTCATGGACAGGACTCAACCGGTCATGGAGGCCGTTCGACCGGTCGAGCAGGTCCTTCGACCAGTCGTGGAACGATCTGATCTTATCTCGCTCAAAATTTCAAAAATCTATTGGTCCTACGACTAGTTGTGGCGACCTTAGGACCAGTCGAAGATGCGATTTCAGCACCTATAAATAGAACATGAATTTCAGAATTTGGTATTTAATTCAAGCAAAATCAATACACCGCTCTGAGAGGAAAGTTAGTAAAATTCTTAAGCTATTTAGTGCTCATTTTATATTCTCTTTAATTAGCTTTTTTACATTTGATTTTGTATTCAACATCCAATTTTATTTGAAAGAGGGATTAATATATTCCCATATCTTGGAATCAAAATCAAATCAAGCTAATACAAGGTGATTTAATTTAAAATCAATATAAAACTTAGAACCTTTTCTTATGTGAGTATGAACATTGAACATCTACGTTAATCTTCTACTCCAAATTGGTTCTTCTGGGCTGCTTCAAAAGGAGAATATCCAGATAAGTATTTTACAGTTTTGTAAAATTTATTCTTTTGGTTTAATTGAGATTATGCTAGAAAAATTTCTTTATTTTGGTTTGTCTGAGGTGATCCAGAAAACTCAGAGTGTGGGGTTTTTGAATTGTGTAAGCCCACTTGAAAGACACAATTGTGAGAGTTTTAGGTGAACCTTGAAAAACCTATTTTCATAGTGAATGCTAATATCTACTGTGTGAGGATATTAGGAGTGGAGTAGTTGTGTGGCTGTTTTTCTAAACAGTACGTACACACAATCGAACCACTATAATTTCTGGTCTTGTGGTGATTGATTAAATATTTCATTTTGTGGATGTTATAATTTTCCTTTTTGCATTTGTGGAGAATGTTGTAATTTCTTTTATGCAAGTGTGGAAATGTTGTAATAGCTTAGTTATTTCCTTTGCTATTCATTTATTTTTCATTTTGAGTTTTTGATACTCACCCACGTTCTAGTAAGGTTGTCCTGCCACAAACCTTTAGTTTTTGGTGTCAGGTTGTCCTTAGAACTAAGTTTGTATCAACCTCTCAATACTCAATTTTTTAGGTTGTTTTACATTTTCACATTGTAGATTGTTTAAGTGCTATCTTTATTAATATTTCTTTAATTTCGTAGTTTTTTTTTTTTTTTTTTTTTTTTAAAAAAAATTTGGCATAGTCCTATTCACTCCCCCCGCCCTCTAGGACTCTTTGCTCGGCCTTTTCAAGTGGTATCAGATCCTAATAGCTTATTTTAATTATTATTTCTTTTGGATTAATTTCCTGAGCTAATCGATCTGAGCTTTTTAAGATGTCAAATTTTGATAGCCTTTCAGTCACTAGGCCTCCACATTTGATGGCTCCAATTATGCCTATTGAAAAGCTAGGATGAGAATTTTCTTAAAATTCATAGATGAGAGCGTGTGGCAAGCCACAATAACTTATTGGACCCCTCCTACCACTAAAGTGACTGGTACCGATGGATCCAAAACTATGAAAGTCACTCCTTATTTTTCTTGGACCACTCTTCAGAAAAGTGAGAGTAGTGCCATTGCAAAAGCACTAAATGTAATCACTTGCGCACTATCACTAAATGAATTCAAAAGAATTATATCCTGTGATACTGCAAAGTAAGCCTGGGATATTTTAGGAATGACACACGAGGGAACAACAATCGTCAAAAAATTTAAAGTCCAAATCCTCACAACCAAATTTGAGGAAATACATATGAAAGAAAGTAAAACTTTCATAGACTTTTATACTAGATTGAATGACATTGTCAACTCTATGTGGGCTCTCGGTGATAAAATCCCAGAAAGTAAAGTTTGTTCAAATATACTACGCTCACTACCTGAACGGTTCAATTCAAAGGTGACTGCGATCCAGGAACTTTGTGATATGAATAATATGAGGGTAGAAGAATTAGTTGGCTCATTACAGACTTATGAGTTAACTTTTAAAGCTCCTAAAGGTAAATCAATCACCCTTAAATCTTCTAAATATTTTTCTCAAGAAAATAATAGTAATTCTGATTTAGAAAATTCTGAAGATGATATGACCCTTTTAGCTAAAAAGTTTTATAAGATTTTCAAAAGTAAAAAGAGGGTTGATTTTTAAAAATCTAATGATAAGAAAAGATCTAAATCTAAAACTTAGAAATCTTTAAAAGACAGTCAATGTTACAACTGCCATGAATATGGGCATCTAGCAAACAAGTGTCCTAAAAAGGACAAATCAAAAAAGAAAGGTATGCTGGCTAGTTAGGATGAATCTTCCTACTCTGAAGCCTCTTCAGAGTCAGAAGATTCTAAAACTAAGTCGGGTAATGAAGTTAAAGCCCTTATGACTCTAGCCAAGTTCACTTTTTCAGATAATGATGATTCAACAAGTGAAGAAAATCTGAATAGTGATCATGAAAATGAAGAAGATATTCAAGATGCTTATAATGCCCTTTACAAGGAAAGTTGTAAAATTGTGGTAAAATTAAAACTTTAGAAAGAAAAGTTTTCAAAACGTAAAGAAAATTTTGATAGTCTTGTTTTAGAAAAATCTTACATTTCAGATTGTTTTGAAAAATTAAGTGCGACTTAGATTTAAAAAATTTCCAAGTTAAAAACTTAAAATCTGAAAATAAAAAGCTAAAACTTGAAGTCTCTTCACTTTTGAGTTGAAAAGACACATGAAGGTATGCCCAAGGTGATCCTAAGTTAGAAAAACTCTTATCCAGATCCAGAAAATGTGGCAATCGATCTGGATTGGGCTACAACAAAAGTATTCCTCCTAAATATAAGAATACTCTACCCAGATTTGTGAAAGGGGAGTCTTCAAACTCAAAAGGAAAAAGCTTGAATCAAAATCATTTTAAAAATGCCAAGTCTTTTCAAACCTTAAAACCTAGAAGTAACCATATCAACTACAAAAATCAGAATCACAATCTTTTGGCTGAGAAAATCAGACTATTTTTATTCATTGCTTGCTTTAGAAAGTTCAAAATATATCAAATGGATGTAAAGAGTACATTTTTAAATGGCGATTTACATGAAGAAGTTTATGTTGAACAACCAACGGTTTGAAGACCTTAAGAATACTAATCATGTCTACCGTCTCAAAAAGGCACTCTATGGTTTGAAACAAGCTCCCAGGGCATGGTACAAAAAGTTGACTAAGTTTCTACTAAGTCATAACTTTATAATAGGAAATGTTGATAAGACATTGTTCGTAAAGAAACATAATGATCACATTTTAATAGTGCAAATTTATGTTGATGATATTATTTATGGATCTACCTGTGCTAACATGACTGTTGAATTTGCAGATCTTATGAAGTCTAAGTTTGAAATGAGCATGGTTAGGAAATTGAATTATTTCCTAGGGTTACAAGTACAACAACAACCTGATGGTTTCTTTATCTCTCAAACCAAATATGCTCTGAACTTAGTTAAAAAGTTCGGATTTAAAAATGGAAAAAATTTTGATACTCCTATGAGTACTTCCTTAAAACTCTCAAAGGACTTTACATGTAAGAGTGTAGATCCTAAATTGTATCGCAGTATGATAGGTAGTTTGCTTTAACTACAAGCCGACCCGATATTGCATTTAGTGTAGGAATTTGCACTAGATATCAATCTGACCCTAAAGAGTCACATTTAATTGCTGTTAAGCGGATTATGCGATATGTCACAAGTTCAACAAATCTAGGTCTTTGGTATCTATATTATACCAGTATGCAATTAGCTGGTTACACAGATGCTGATTGAGCTGGTAATATTGATGATAGAAAATCAACCAGTGGTGGTTGTTTCTATGTAGGGAACTGCTTAGTTTCTTGGTTAAGTAAAAAATAAAGTTCCGTATCGCTCTCAATTGCTGAGGCTGAATACATTGCAGCAGGTAATATATGTACTCAACTTGTTTGGATGAAAAAAAATGCTAAGCGATTACGAAATTGCGCAAGATACTATGGTTTTATATTGTGATAATTCAAGCGCAATTAATACTCTAAAAATCCAATCCAACATTCACGAACCAAACATATTGATATTAGAAATCACTACATTCATTAACTAGTGGAAGACAAAACAATTTCTTTGGAATATATTCCGACCGAGACTCAACTTGCTAACGTATTCACAAAACTTCTTGACAAAAACAGGTTTTCTAAATTAAAATTTGATCTTGGTATGTGTAATTTGAATTAATTATTCATGCATTTCTGTATCATAATGTATATATTTATTATTTTAAATATTTAAAATTTTAAATTTTATGAAAAAATGCATATTTTGGGCTATGCACGACCAGTCGAGTACATACCCAGTCGTGGCACAACCGGTCAAGCATGTACTCGACCAACCGTGTAGTGTAGGATTTGTGTTTTATTTGAGGGAAAAATCACTTTTTCCTCATTTTGGGCTTCTTCTCCAACGGCTCCTAGGTTGACTGGTCGAACCCATCTCCTATTTCTTCAAGGTTAGTGCTTTGGTTTCGTTTTCCTTATAGATTCAAGTTCGTAGCACTCCATTTTCATCATTTGTGGTGTTATTTCATGATTCATAGTTGTTTTTGGGGTTTTCTTCTTAAAAATCTGATCTAGTGAAAACCCTCTCTACTTCTTTTTTAATCTCTTGGTTCCTTATTATCTTTGATACAAATGGAAGGTAGAACAAAAAAGAAAGGATCTTGTTGTCCTTCTTCTTCTCGATCAACTCATATAACTGTGCGCCACCATCGGTCACCCGAAGATGATCCCTCATATGAACGAGATATTACGTTGTGCAATGTTATTATTGAACGACCTGTTAATGTTGATCATCTTGCTCTATTTGATATCTTTCCCCTCCTTCAGTCTGTAGGATGGGATAACATACTGCATTGGGGTGGGACAACATACCACTCCATTGCGCAAGCTATGTATGCTTGTATTACCAATTTTTCGACTGAAAATCTGACATTCACTATCTCTACTAAAGAAGGTCCAATTGAAGTGGATCATCATCTTATTTCGGGCCTAATGGATTTACCTGTCCATGTTAAAGGTATTCCCATTAGCATTCTAGTAGCTAAACCATCTGAAACTGAGAAACATATGCTTACTAGAGATTTGTGCAATATAGATGCGGAATGGAATACTAGTGGAAACGTACTTGCCTCAAAGTATTTGTTACCCAGATACAGAGTCCTTCATAGGATATTCATTTTGAATGTCTATCCTCGTTTTGATAACAAAACCGAGCTAACTACGTTTATGGTTTGCATTCTTCATTCCATCATCTCTGGTACATCTGTATGTCTTCCTTTCTTGATTTATCATTGCATCATTCAATTCCGTCTCCATCCAAGACACAGTGACATCCCTTTCGCCTATCTTATGACTGTGTTGGCCACCCATATTTTAATGGCAATGCTTATTGAGGAAGCTCCAATTCACCACCTACCATTCAACAACTCAAATATTAACAAGATGAATTTAAGGTTAGCACTAGGCCAAGTTAATGTGGGTGTCGGTGGAGCTGATGCCGCAGATGAAAATGAAGGTGATTTACCTCCTGATGACATTAATATGGATGACATTTTTTATGAGATCGAATCCGATTCAGCAGATGATCCTGACTATCAGCCATCTGACTTTGATGCACATTTGCGCTCACTAGAGGAGAAGGTAGAAAATATGAATGTGTCCCATGATATGCAATTCAAATATATGCCCAAGTATCTGAAGCGCATTAACAAGAGACTTCATCAGATTGACCCTTCCATACCTGCTCCTTCATCGAGTTTTGATTAGTCTTTGATTATGTTGTTTGTAATAACTCTTATGATACTTGATTTTTTTTTATTTTTTGGATTGAACTTGGTTGAACATGAATTTTGGTTATGTTCTAACTTGCTTATGACTTTTGTTAACTTGATTATCTAGATCATATATTTTCTTCTTCCTCAGTACTCTTCTTATTCTTCCTTATTGATCTACTTCCTGTTCCATTTATTGGTTCCTTCATTTATCATATCGTGACAAAAAGGGGGAGAATTTTATCATGCTTGTGATTTGTGGCATGTGGATTGTGGATTGTGGATAGGTAGGTAGCCTTCCATTTTTTTTTTGTAAGGGGGAATATTGTTGGGGGAGTTGATGCTAATTGTTGATGCGAATTGTTTTGACCTGTTTATAACTGGTGCATGATTCTTTGACCAGGTTGTAACTAGGTTTATATTGATATTTGGTGCATGATTCTAATTTGAGCATATTATACTTATTTTTAATAAAGTGTGTTTTGTCACTAATTTGACAAAGGGGGAGATTGTAAATGCTATGTTTCCTAGCTCCTATGATTGTTAAATTTTGTAGTGCCAAAACCTCTTGGAATCTGTGTCTTGTGTAGCGCATCTACATATTCAAGACTGTGCTTCTCATGTACAAGAACAAAGGTCATTACCTCAAGAACTTCTAATGCAAGATTACATGTTCATGTCAAGTATAACATGAAGTGTGAATTCAATCTTTTAAGCTTCAACAGTTCAAGTAATATTCAAGCTCAAGACAGAGTCGAGACAAAGTTCTTTACTTTTAACCACAAGCTCAAGCTTCAATGTTACTCATATTCAAGCTTCAAACATCTCAAGTTCAAGCTTCATGATATGTTAAGATCTCAAGTTTCGTGAACTTTAAAGAACGACTATCAACTGAAGTAAGAGAAGACTCAATGTTCATACATCACTAACAAGGTATGAATGACCCTAGATTGACCTTAGGGTAGGTCATTTTGAATACATAATTCAATTGGCTCATTTTATAAGTGCATAGTCTATTTTTCGACTAGTCCTAGGCTATGTTCGACTAGTCCTGACACTAGCTCCACCAGTCCAAGAAATCCTCGACCAGTCCTAAGTTTGTTATTTATTTTCAAAACTTTTTGTTAAAGCCTCGACTAGTCCTTGAGACTGATCGACCGGTCGTATGAACAATGTTCGACCCGTGCTTGACTAGTCCTACAGGCTCGACTCAAAGTCCAACAACTAAATTGAGTCCCACATGACCAGTCGGGGTCAGGACTCGACCGGTCGTGGAGGCCGCTCGACCGGTCGAGCAGGTCCTTCGACCAGTCGTGGAACGGTCTAATCTTATCATGCCCAAAATCTTAAAATTTTGTTGGTCCTACGACTAGTCGTGGCGACCTTAGGACCAATCGAAGATGCGATTTCAACACCTATAAATAGAACACGAATTTCAGAGTTTGGTATTCAATTCAAGCAAAATCAATACACCGCTCTAAGAGATAAGTTAGTGATATTCTTAAGCTATTTAGTGATCATTTTATATTCTCTTTAATCAGCTTTTTGCATTTGATTTTGTATTCTGCATTCCAATTTTATTTTTAAGAGGGATTGATATATTCCCAATTCTTGGAATCAAAATCAAATTAAGCTAGCCCAAGGTGATTTAATTTAAAATGAATTTAGAACTTAAAACCTTTTCATATGTAAGTATGAACATTGAACATCTACGTTGATCTTCTACTCCGAATTGGTTCTTCCGAGCTGCTTCAAAAGGAGAATATCCAGATAAGTATTTTACAGTTTTGTAAAATTTATTCTTTTGATTTTATTGAGATTGTGCCAAAAAAATCTTTTTATTTTAGTTTGTCTGAGGTGATCCAGAAAACTCAGAGTGTGGGGTTTTTGAATTGTGTAAGCCCACTTGAAAGACACAATTGTGAGGGTTTTAGGTGAACCTTGAAAAACCTATTTTCGTAGTGAACGCTAATATCCACTATGTGAGGATATTAGGAGTGGAGTAGTTGTGTGGCTATTTTTCTAAACAGTTGGTGTACACACAAGTGAACCACTATAATTTTTGGTCTTGTGGTGATTGATTAAATATTTCATTTTGTGGATGTTGTAATTTCCCTTTTTGCATTTGTGGAGAATATTGTAATTTCTTTTATGCAAGTGTGGGAATGTTGTAATAGCTTAGTTATTTCCTTTGCTATTTATTTCTTTTTCAGTTTGAGTTTTTGATACTCACCCACGCTCTAGTAAGGTTGTCCTGTCATAAACCTTTGGTTTTTGGTGTCAGGTTGTCCTTAAAACCAAGTTTGTATCAACCTCTCAATACTCGATTTTTTAGGTTGTTTTACATTTCCGCATTGTGGATTATTTAAGTACTATCTTTATTAATATATCTTTAATTCCACAGTTTTTTTTTTTTTAATTTGGCATAGTCCTATTACCCCCCCCCCCCCCTTTAGGATTCTTAGCTCGGCCTTTTCAGATTCCTCTTTATATAAACTCTTGGGTTGCTTCTTGTCAAGATAAGCAAGAATTGAAGAGAGCTTGAGAGAGTTATTGTAATAGTTAATACCCTCATCCTCAAGCCCTCTTTCCCATAAGAGTTCATCATTCAATCCATAACTCAAGCATTTATTCTCATCTTCATTGCTTGGATTGAATTATGAACTCTGACATTCATTAAGTTTCTAGCAACACCCATTAATGGTAAATCATTGTGCTGGAATACTTGGATGCTTAGCTCATGGAAATCTTCTCTAAATATTTAAAGATAAATAATTTATTATAGAAGATCAAGATCAAACCTTAAACCAACAACTTCAGAGCATTGATTGTAAAATCAACAGATGGTTGCAGTTCAAGGGAGTTGAAGACTCTTCAACAATAGGAAGATCTTCACCAACATGTGCTGACAAGGGGCTCACTCACTTACAAGTAAGTAATAGAGTCCATAGAGTTTGAAACCTCTTCCTTGTGTAGGATTTGATTTTAGAGTTTGTTTTTAAACTTGCTAAGACCTTTCGTAGGTCTCCGATGGGATAATACGTATAGTGTCCTTGTGTAGGGCCTATTGCCTTGTGTAGGCATGACTGTTTGCCTTGTGTGGGCGTAATAAGTTTTCTTTATGTAGGCATAATGAGTTGCCTTGTGTAGGCACCCAATGATGTCTTGTGTAGGCTTCTTAATTAACCTTGTGTAGGTTGCAAAAGGTTTATGGTTAACCTGATTTAAAACCATTGATAGTGAAATCCAGAACACTCTAAGGTGGAGTGCGTTAGCTAGGAGTGGAGTAGGCACGTAGCCGAACCACTATATATTGCTGCATTTGTGATGATTGCTCTTACTCATATGTATTGACTGTTGGAATATTTACATTATATACGATACATGTTTGATATAATGCAACACTTAGATTGCTCACCATCTTAGAAGTTGAATATGAATGACTTCTTGATAATCCTACTTAACTTGTTTTAAATTGGTAGAATTCATAGTTTAGTAGGATTAAAGTTTTAAAAGTCCTATTCACCCTCCTTTCGGACACTTAGACATATATCCATTCTTCAATAGTAGTGGTCCTACCGTAATTTTAGTGGTAAGTTAGAGATTAGGTTGATTTTGGCTTTATGCACCTCAATTCCATTGGACGATATGATATGTCCGAGGACTATTCCCTTCTGAACCATAAAGTGACATTTTTCCTAATTCAGTACATGGTTCTTTTCTTCGCATTTCTTCAACACTAATTTCAAGTGCTCAAAGCACTCGCTGAAGGAACAACCAAAGATAGAGAAATCATTCATGAAGACCTCTAAAAACTGCCCCACCATGTCAGAAAAATACTCAACAAATATCGCCGAAATGTGGAGGGGGCATTACACAATTCGAATGGCGTCCTTCGATAGGTGAAAGTGCTAAATGGACATTTAAATGTAGTCTTTTCCAGGTCCTCAAGGGCTATCTCTATCTGATTATAGCCTAAATATTCATCTAGGAAGCAATGTAGGAATGACTCGCTAACCTTTCCAAAATTTGATCAATAAATAGCAAAGGAAAGTGGTTCTTCCTTGTGACGGTATTCGACTTCTGGTAGTTAATGCACATTCTCTAACTAGTAGTGACTCTAGTTGGCATGAGTTCATTATCTAGATTGGCTACGATGGTAATTTTAGACCTCTTAAGCACCATCTGAGTTGGACTCACCCATTAGCTATTAGATATAGGGTAGATAATACCCGCATCTAATAGCTTCAATACCCCATCCTTAGCCACATTTTTCATGTTTGAATTTAGACGGTGTTGTCGTTGTCTAGATGTTTTTATGCATTATCTTTGAGGTGGATGCGGTGAGTACAAGTTAGGGGTCAATTCCCTTGAGGTCTGCAATAGTTCATCTAAGAGCTCCCTTATGCTCTTTGAGAGTAAAAATCAACTTATTATCTTGTTCCTTATCCAAGTCGGAAGAAATCACCATTGGATATGCCTCATCTTGACCTAAATAAGTATATTTAATATAAATAGGTAAATGTTTTAGGTCAAGCTTTAGTGCCTTGACACTAGACGGTTGAGGCTTTGAGTCAGTCAATGGTAATGATTCAAATTCAGGCCTCCATCAGTTAGTTTTAAGTACCGAAATTGCATCAATCAAGGCATCCATCTCCTAAATCATATCATTATCTAAATTAGTAGAGTGGGCCAATCACTAGGGGTGTACATCGAGTCGAACCGAGTCGAGCTGGCCTCAGCTTGACTTGGCTCGGCCACTAGCTGACCTCGGCTCGAACTCAGCTCAGCTTGGTCCTTGAGCTTGACTGACCAGCTCGGCTCGGTTTGGTCAGCATCTTGGGCCGAGTTTGAGTCAAGATCGACCCGAGTTTTTCATTGAGGCATTTTTACAAACACCTAGACTACACCTTCAAAATCTCACTGTATTTGAGATAACAACAATGGTTTTACAGGTATTTTATCAAACACCTTCTAAGCAACATGAAAATCAAGAAAAAAAGGGTATGGGTTTCATATACATACCTTCCTTGCCACCAACCACACTTCTTTAAGTCATTTCATCAAATACTTGGTGAGCAACATCAATATCAAAGTAACCGAGTCACCAAACTGGTTCAATCCGAGCTCGATTCGAGTTAGGTTCGATCCGAGTCGAGTCGAGCTAGGGCTAGCTTGAACTCGGCTCGAACTCATTTTCGAGCTAAAAAAATCAGCTCGACTCGGCTCAAACTTAGCTTCGAATCGAGCTTTTTTGAGTCAAGTTGAGTGAGCTAACCGAGCTAGCTCAGTTCGTGTACACCCCCACCAATCACGCCTCTAGAGTATCAAAGTAAAAAATTCAAAAGAGACATGTCTTCCACGAATGAGTCAATTAAGTTAATTTCATGGACATCATCACCATTCTCTTGTTGCTTGCACATATTGAACACATTTAACTCAAATGTTGTATTCCTAAAGGACAACTTCATGATCCCCTTCCTACAGTTAATTATGACATTTGATGTGGCTAGGAATGGATGGCCAATGATGACAGGAATTTGAATGTTAGCATCAACAACCGGCTATGTGTCTAAAATAATAAAGTCTACATGATAGTAGAATTTATGGACTTGGACAAGCATATCCTTTATCATCCATATTGGTATACAGATCGAATGATTGGTTAGTTGGAGTGTGCTCTTGGTGGGTTTTAATTAACCTAGACCAAGTTGTTAGTACACTGAGTAGGGAATCAAATTCACACTCACCCCCAAATCCAGTAAAGCATGCTTAATCCGGTGGTTCCCAATCACATATGAAATGGTTGGGCTACCGGGGTCTTTGTATTTTTCGAGCACATCCTGTTTGATAATGGCACTCACTTTTTTTATCAAGAATATTTTTTCCTAAACATTGTGCTGTCTCTTGACCGTATAAAGGTCCTTAAGGAATTTGGCATATGATGAGATTTATTTTATGATATTTAATAAGGGTATGTTAATTTTCACATGTTTGAGAACTTCTAAGATATCTTAAGTGTTGAATAAAAATTTAGGTGAGACCAATTGTTGTGGAAATGGAGCTACTAGCTTATACTTTTTTTTTTTTTTTTCAGTTCTTTCTCATACGTGGTGTTGCTAGTCTCATTATCACCCTTAGATTCTTCTAAGTTCTTAGTCTTTTTTAGCCCTCATCGATGTGCTTTTATCAATCGTTTTTCCACTTCTAAGAGTGGTGATGGACTTGGCTTACTCCACATGTTGAGTCGAAGAGATAGGGTCACTTATCTCACATTATAGTTTCGGGTTAGGTAGAGGTTGGGCTAGAAGAGTCCACTCCTCCCTAACAGTTAGTTGTGACTCCAATCTTTGAATGGATTATGCAAACATCCCTAAGGATGTTTTAATATCTTGGAATGTTTGCATAGCACTCTGATTGAATTTCTCTTGATTGTGCATGAATTTTAACTGGATCCTCTTGGTTCCATTTTTCTGTTAACAACAGGAAAATGATTGAATGAAGAGGCCCTTGAGGATTTTTATCGGCATTAGCTGTTGGTCCATTTTTCCACATGAGATTTAGGTAGTTTCACCAACTAAAATTGTACATATTTGAGATTGGAGCACTGAATGGCCTTTGATAATTATTCATGCAATTAGATTTCTTATGTAACAACTCTTGTAATGTAGGAATTATAGGACATTCCTACGTCAAGTGTATGTTACTTACGCAAATACTGTAAATAGTTTCAAGGGTCTCATTGAGTTTGACCGTTCCACTTCTTCAATTTCATGGCCTCGACTTTTCTTGTGAGGCTGACTACCCTAACATTGACGTCATCTTCTTCCCTTAAGACATACATTCCTCCCTTTTCCTTGGATTAAGTCGACTTAGGATGGGTCAACTTGGCTGAAGTATCCTAGAATTGCGCATTCTCAGTGAACATGTCAAAATAGTCCCATGCATCATCGGGATCCTTATTCATGAAATCCCCATTGCACATCATCTCTACAAATTGGTGAATGGGTGAAGTCAGTCTATCATAGAAAAAGCTTACGACTCATCAAATTTCGTAGTCATGATGTGGGCAAGTACTTACAAGATCCTTAAATCTCTCCCAAAATTGGAAGAATGTTTCTTCCTCTTTTTGTTAAAAGTTCATGATGACCCTTCTAAGAGTATTAGTCTTATGAACCGTGAAGAACTTTTTAAGGAACTCTCAAGTCATCTTGACCCATCCTAATTGATCTCGATCTTAAGGAGTGAAGCCATGACTTGGCCTTTTCCTTCAATGAAGAAAGGAACAATTTTAGTCTTAGGGTATCATTCAACACATTATTGAATTGTAGGGTGTCTATAATCTCATTAAACTCCTTGAGATGTAAATTTGAACTTTCAGAGTCTAGTTCGTAGAATTTTGGAAGTAGTTGGATCACTCCCAGTTTTAAGTCTACGTTTCCTACATTATGCAAAAATCATGTAAGAACGGGTGCTTGTCCTAGCTGGTTGTAAATAATCACGTAGGGTTCTAGCTGGGGGACCATTGTGCACATCATTCTCATCTTGTTATTATTTATAACTCCGATGGGGTTGATTCTCAGCCATGTTTTCGACCAATTTAGATGATCTTAGGTGTTGTTTAATATGACAATGGATAGACAATCCTTTAACTAGTCCTCCTTCACTTAAGCGACGAAGAGTGTTATCACAAACCCACTTGGGCATGGACCACTCAAAGCCTAATTCTAAACCTAAACCTACTTTTACAAAAATTAAAACTTCTACAATGAAATAAGAAATATAAAATAAACTAAAGCAAGAGGGTTAGAAGGATGGTACCCGATTGACAATTCTAGATTAAATTATGTGAAACAAATAAACAATGTTAGTATCCGAAATTCTAAAAAAAAAAAATCATAATCTAGAAACACAGAGAAAATTAATCTTAATCATACATAAATTCTAACTCTTAAGGTATTTTAGAAAAATGCAGCCGAAGTCCTCGACAACGGCTCAAAAAACTTGATCAATCTAAAAGGATAACAACCCCAAGTGCAGGGCTACGATGTAGTTATAACTCGATGAGACTGAGATCGAATCCGCAAGAATTTATATTTATGCGTTCTCTAAAACACTTTAAAACTAGAATTAAACTAACTATAAAATTGGAGTAGAATAAGTAATGATGTAAATTAGGTAATATAAAAAGAAAAATCAAGAGGAGAAAACACCAGAACGCTAAGGATCCACTTAGCCATTCTTAATGCATAATTCACTTGATACAATTATATAACTCAAGTGAAATTAAAGTCCTATCCTATCTAGTAGGATAATAGAGCGGTTAATTCATCAATCACAAACCAAAATAGATATTGAACTTCAATTGATTCAGTTCCCACATAAAGCACAAAAGTATTAATCGTAGGGAATTCAAAGCATTGATTTGCCCTCAGTCTACAATGGACCAATGAATTTTATATATCAATTCCTTGCAAAAGAGATAAGCCCATAATCTTAATCTTCTTAATCATCTAAAGTGCTCAAAGTCAACAATGGATAAAAGTAAACTAAAACTAAAGGTTTATTCAAACCAAATTCAATAAATGATTCAACATTTAAACCAATACTTAAATAAAAGTAAACTAAAACCATTAAAAATCATTACAAGATTCACCTCTTAGTCCTAGCTAAGAGATTTAGCCAACTATTATCATAGAACAGAAAGATTGGCGAAGAAGAACTACTCCGTGGACACTCCACAACTCCATCTCTCTCAAACCTTAAATCATACCTAGAAGAGCCTAAATCACCCATTTAAATAAGAAAAACTTACACCAACTTTGCACTGACTTTAGATTTTTACACTTTTATTACGCTTCGGTCACACTAAACATTACTTTGGTTACACCGAATTTATCTCTCACTTGTAGTCGAATTTTCTCAAAATTCTTCTAAAATCTGTCTTCCTTAGGTTGGGCCGAACGCTCCTTCAGTCACACTGAACCTTCAAACTGAATTAAGTTTGGTTACAACAAAATTAGATATGAAAATTACATTTTTCTTGTTGGACTTTTCGATGCACTTTCGGTCGGACCGAACCAATCTTAGGTGAGACCAAGAAAACTGTTAATTTTTTTTTAATGCATTATGTGATTTTCTAGGCATTTCTCTCTCCTTGGAACTTAGTTTCCATACATATTTGGCACTTGAATTCCTCAATAATGACCTCCCAATCTTTCACTTAGTCATTCTTCGAGCATTAAATCCTAGCTTTAATCATGCTTTTCATCATAGCTTTCTAAATCACCTCACATAGAATAACACATGTAATTAGATTAGTTTAACACACTTATACATATAAAACTAATATACAATATTTCACACTCAACAACGGCCCCAATAAAGATGCAAATATGAGACCGGTGTTAGTGCACTGATTCACGTACCTTGTTTGTCAATCACGTGAGTCCATATGTCATGTAGTCAGTTAAACCATTAGAAGCTGAAGACTGAAGACACAAGAGGACGTAGAGCATCAAGGAACAAAGAACATGTATATGAGGTTCCTTGGTGACCTTAACCTTGACCCAAAATAACTCTTAAACCTCTAGATGATCCTAACCTTAATAGGTAAACTTTGTCGATCATTCCTTAGCCATAGAAGCTTAATTGAAATATGATAAGTAAGGCTAGAAGAGGTACGAAGCTGCAGTGAAATCATATGCCCAAGATATCATTTTTCGAATCGTCTTCGATGCCATCGACAGGTTGTCAATGGAACTCGATCGAATCAAAGGACTACTCGATCTAATCAAAGAATCAGTCCAGCAACCCAACAGATAAATTCCTGAATTTTATCGATAAATTGACAAACTATTCAATCATATCGAAGGATATTCGATCACATTGAAGGGTTTTTTTCGATCAGATCAACAGAGCTGTTAACTAGTCGTTTTGTAGCCGTCATAAATCAATTTCTTATAAAAGGGCATTCAGTTTTTAGACAAATTGAGGAGTTTTTGGTGCAATAAAAAGCTAGGTGATTGCACATTAATATCCTACATCATATACCTCTAATCCCATGATTTGCAAGTCATCTTCCTTGATATTAACACTATAATAAGGATTCCAACCTCTACCTTGAAGATAAGCTTAAACTCTACCATTTTCTAGAGCTTAAACCCAACTTTATTGATATATCTTTTATCTACATCATCTAGAAAATCCATCTAACTGAATCCATTAGAATTACAATATTCTATTAGTTATAGCAGATTTCACCATTCTCCCATCACCTTAGTCACCTCAATAGAGCATTGTATACAAGGTATTTAATCTTGGAGCTAAAGCATTCGCAAGCGTCAACATCAATGATCGAGGGAGCACAATGGGAGCTAATTGAAGCACAAGAGAGCATCGATTAAGCAACCTGAGAAGGCACTACAAAAGGAACTTAATCTGATAAGTAAGTTATCATATTGTAAGAGTCCACACACTCATTATTTATGTATGATTGATTGTAGAGTTTGTAACCCAAACTCACGTAGGTTCTTGTGTAGGACCGTATCGCCACCAACACGGGTGAGTACACATATAAGTCCTTGTATAAGTCACTAATATGGGTGTGTACGTGGTAAGTCTTTGTCTAAGCCACTGATACGAGTGTGTACATGGTAAGTCCTTGTGTAAGCCACTGATACGAGTATGTACATGGTAAGTCCTTGTGTAGGCCACTAATATGGGTGTTTACGTGAGTAAGTCCTTGTGTGAGCCTCCAGCAGGAGTGTACGCTTGTAAAGTATTCACTTCCCAAGTGCAGGGTTGTGATGTAGTAATAAACTCGGTAAGACCGAGGTCGAATCCCAAGGGACTGAAACCTGTACGTTGTCTGAAACTAAGTAGAACTAGAATTAGGCTAAGATGAAATCTAAACTGAATGTAACTTGAGAAATAATGGTGAGAGATTAATCTAAAACTTAATAAATTCAGAGAAAAGGAAACTAGGGATTCAGAGGATCCACTTGTAGAGATCAGAGAGATCTTATGCCTGTATAAAAAATCATGGAAATTAACTGAACTGCCGTTACTATAGTTTTCAAGAGATGAGAGGTATATGAATTAGAATGGATTCCATCACCAAACCATGCCCAGGAGATAATAGTAAACAACAGAATTAAACTAATTACCAACCAATCAACATGTCATGAAGGTTAGGAAGGGTACCGTCATCCGACCATGCCCAGGAGACGATGGTGAACAACAGGGCTTCCTGACGTCATAAACATAAAGGAATAAGAACATGCTCAAAGCCATTGCAGACCCATTGTAATCTCAATCACAACAAACCATTAAAGACTAAAAACATTCCCTTAATAATCAAACTAAAATCAAACCCAGTTCATAATTAAAATTAATTAAAGGCATAAAATAGAGTCTCCCATCACGTTATAAGCTTCACCTCTTAGCCCTAGCTAAGAGGTTTAGCCACACATGAATGGGCTAGATCTCATAATAAAACAGAGAAAAGAAAAAATATAAACAAACCAAACTCTCTACTCCCTGTCTCTCTCTCTCTCTCTCTTGACGTCAAACTCCCAGCCGTAGTTCCCGAATACCCTTTCTCTCTGGCTCCTCTTTCTCTTTATAGCTGTGAATATCGTGGCCAGGTCGGTTTGGAGAATCCATGTTATTGCTAGAGTCGGCATGCGTAAAGAACTCCCGCAGCAACAGCCGCGCGCGTTGGTTGATTGGTGGAGCCCCTGATCGCATCCGGCATGAAATCCAATGCAACCATTGGAATTTTGTCGAAAAACCAATCGGAATTGACGTTGTCTGGCTCGAATTCGGTGTGGCCCACAGAACATTCATTTTACCGTCTGTCTTTTGTTTGAACGGTTGAAAACTGATATTCATTGTCATTTGAGATTCTGCCACCTAGGTTTTGATGAGAGGGAACGTGGACTCCTGATGGACGGTCCAGATCAGACCTTCGCTACACGGTGGTGGCCCACAAGATTTCTCCACAAACTCTGTTTACGAACAGAGCCAGGCACTGGTTCTTGCGCTGACGGTGGTGGGGCCCACTTCAGCTGACGTTTGAGAGATTTACGCTGTCCACCAGATTACCCTTGGAATTTCGGCTGGAACTATGTAGTTTTAGTCTTCTGTTGATGTAGCCCATAGGTTTTTCTTGAAACCGTCAATCTGCCATTTGGATAATATATTCTCGTGATTGCTTGCATGGGACCAAAAGGTCAGCGTGGTCGTGGTAGTGGCTATCCCCTGGAGCAGATTATCGGTTCAGATTGATCAGAAGGATCATGATGGTGGCCAACTAAAATTCTTTGTTCGGTCGCTGGCGGACAGCGTGCAAACAGAGTCTTGCGTTGTGGCTGGTGAACCCATCATTGATTCCATCTGTGAAATCCAGTCCGTCCATTCTATTTCCCACAAAAAACCAGTCGGCCATCATCGGTTTTGGATCAGCTTCATCGAGACTCACGTCATTTTTCTTGGCGCCATCCAATCCTGCGTCTAAACCTCCATGTTCATGCAACATTCAAGAAAAACAGGAAGTGAATCAAGGTACGGTCGGTTTGACCTCTTGAACTCATTGAACGGTGTGGATCTTCAAAACATGTGATGATGATGGCCCACCAGGAGTCGATAGAACTCCCTGTGCGTAAATTCAGATCGGGTCAGCGACCGCTGACCGTTTCCGTCGGTCTGGTGCACATCCTATTCACGTGTGCTGTGCACACTTTCATCATATAAAGTGGGTCCACCTCGATGTTTGAGAAATCCTCTCCGTCCATCTACTTTTTCATCTCATTTAATGGGTTGAGACCAAAAGTGAGGCATATCCAGATATCAGATGGGCCCCACGTCATGTTTTAAAGGGCTGATCCGTTCGTTGAGTCACTTTTAGAGGGATCCAATGGCTCAAATTTGATGTGTACTGGTAATTTATGTTCATCAGGCCATATATAAAGTTTCGAGCCGAACGGATGGTCGAAACCCTGTGATCTTGCATTCTAGACCAATTTCGGGCCACTTGAGCTTCAGTTTCTTGATTTTCTCGGATCTCTGGTGTGTAAATTTGTTGATCTTGGTCCCCTGGGGTCCATCCCTTGCCTTGGTGCATTCTGAGCGCTAAATCCATGCTTTTAGCGTCCTAATCCAGTCCAAGCTTGCAATTACACCTTGCAACATAAACACAATTAAATCAGGCCGTTAAACAGTACCATGTTCATAAATCCAGGTAATAACTGGGGTCTGATATGCAATATTTGACCCTCAACATAAAGGTTTGAAGTGAACCTGATTTAAAACCTCCGATAGTAAAATCCGGTACACTCAGGGATAGTATGTTCGCCAGGAGTGGAGTAGGAAAATCAAACCACTATACATGCTTGTGTTCGGAATTGTGAATTGCGTACATGTTTAATTCATTCTTACGTGTTTGATTAGGTAAATCATTTGAATGCTTCGATTGAATTGTATGCTAGGCACTTAACTTGTAAAGCACACATGAACACACTATTTTGATTATAGACTAGTTGCGTAATTGACATATCTTTAGTAATTAGACCCACTATTGGATTAAAAGCCTTAGTGTTAATTCCCTTGTTTAGTTTAAATTAACATATTAGTTTAAGCAATTGAGTTTTGATTGATTTTTTTTTAAAAAAAATTGGTCCTAATCACCTCTCTCTAGGACAATCATTCATTCCATAGCTCTGCTAAACTTTCGCATGCAATCATGATATCCTACCATGCAATGTCAACTGATAGTTTTCAAATTTATGGTAGTGTCTCCAATGGATAAAGGATGGAATGGGTTTGCAGACTTCTAATCGACTGCTATTTGGATAGAGAGGATTGCAGATCCAATGAGCGATTGTTACAAGGAGGTATGAGATGGGTTTTGATGATGATGATGATGGTGGTTGAGGTTCAATGACAATGCTATGGTAGAAATATAAACTATGATCTGTTGTGAGGTGGTTAATGACATGCGATGGCGATGGGTTCAGCCTGTAATGGTGAAGCCGAGTTTGATGAGTCTACAAAAGGGCTAGTGAACAGGGTTTGATAAAAATGGGAACAGTGAGGATCTGGATTTACGATACGGTGGGTTCATGATTTAGGTGTTAGGTTTGAGTTCAGGTCTTGGTGCCGGAGTTATTGGAGTTGGTGTGATGCAATCTGAAAAGCAGAGGGGCTATCGGGAAACGTCAGAACATAGTGGGTTGCCTCTATGAGCATTGGAATGTGGCAGGTTACCACTAAGATGCAGGTCTTGCATCACCATCGGAAGAAAAAAAGAAGGAAAAATGGGGAAAGAGAGAGACTCTACTAGAGTTTTAAAAATAGTAGCTCTAATACCATATTAAACTAGAAGAGACTATATTGTGGAATTGAAACTTGTTTATTTCACTTAGAATAAGGAAAAATATCTAGAAGATGTGAAAGATTTGTGAAAATTTTGTAGAGATCTTAATAGATATATATGTTAATAATGCAGAAAATATCATAATCTATTAAAATTATTCTAATCTACTCTAATGTTAGGATTGACTAATAAGGTTGACATGAGAAGGAGAAGCAAAATGAATTTTCCTCTCAAGTGAAGATATTATGTTTCTTAGGTTCTAAAATGGCATGTTACTTAGGTTTTAAAATGAAAATTGGAAATGGTCATTTTCATTGACATTTGAATAAATGGAAATTGATTTTTCATGTTTTTTTTTAAGTAAAAAAATAAATAACAAACATTTTATTTTCCTTTTTATGTTGGTGCATTTATAAATGGTATGTTATAGCTAAATAAAGAATTTTGTGCATATAATTCAGGTTTAGTGGAAGATATAGAGATGTGCGTCTAGAGTTTACGTGTTCATTGTGTAATTCTCAAATGGAAGAGAAATTTTAGAGGATAATTATAAGACCAACTATTATTTATGGGACAAAATATTGGGCAATTAAGAAACATATGTTCCTAAGATGAGTGTAGCTGAAATGAGAATGATAAGATTGATGAGTGGTAAGATGGGAAAGAATATAATTAAAAACGTATGCATTGGAAGGAACTTAGAAGTAACACCGATAGATTATAATAGGAGGGAAAGTAGACTTAGAAAGTTTGTTCATATGCAGCAAAGACAAAGAATTGTGTTAATAAGAAGCAAGTTGGGACAATTCAAAGGCTTTAACAAGAAAGAAATAGTCCGAAAAGGATGTGGATGGAGGTAGTAATAAAATCCTTAATAACCTTTTGTTTAACTAAAGGTGTGGCTCTTCATAGTAGAATGTCATATCGTGATTCATGTAGCCAACTCCAATTAATTAGGATAAAGCTTAGATGATGATGATACTTGTTGTGCTATAGTTAAATAATGACAATCGATTAACTAATGTTAACAACCAGTGATTAAAAACAATTTGCACTCACCTATCCATATAAAAATTGCCAATCATAAAAAGAAATATTATGCTAAAAGAAAGAGCTACAATCAATTATCAATATAAAAACTTCCCATCGTGAAAGAAAATAAATGCGTACAAAAATACAAAAATAATGAAGCAAACATTTCTATTTTTTTCCTATGAAAACATAGTTAACTAGACATGCCTATCGAACTTATTAAGGTTTTTTTTTTTGTGAAGAATAATTCCAAGTCACAAAGAGCTCCCCAATGTACATCCTTTGTAATCACAATAAAAAAAAAGTAGCACTTTACAATAACAATAATAATAATTATATATAAAAAACTTATACTTTATAATCACAATAAAAAAACCTTAAATTATGTTAAAAAAATTATTAGCCCGTTTGATTTTCCAATTTCATATGAAATGTAAGATAAATAAGCCATCATTATCATTTGCAAGTTCTTGTTTAAATAGAAATTATGGCTCACAAATTGAGAGCCAAATACGCTAGTAAAGAAAGGAGATAAAATAAAATGTGATCATTACAGTTTCACATTATAAAATCACTATTTTTATAGTAATTTCATGTTCAAACAAAATGTAACAAAATCATTATTACAATCAAATGCACATGATGTGACTACAAAATTACAATAATAAATAATTATGACCCATTTATAATCATTTACCATTATAATTGGAAGACCAAACAACTTTGTATGTTTCCTTTTTAATCACCATAAAAAAGCCTATACTCTCTTCACAAAAAAAAAAAAAAAAAAAAAAAAAAAAAAAAAAAAAAAAAAAAGAAATAGTCTTCATCTTACTCCTAAAAATGGTACACATGTTAGGAAGTCCTCATCCCAGATACACATATTAACAAATCCATGTAAGATATATCCTATAAATATACAATTATGATAAGTAAAACGAAAACAATAATATATAATATAGTCATTTAGTTGGGTCCTTACTCATGCCTGGGTGGTATACCTACAAGAGTTTCAACATGAGGTCACGGTTGCAGTACCCGTGGTGGTAAAATTCTACCGTGGTGTGAGTTCTTGGGTGTGGATGAAAAATTGATAAAATATCTATTTCCCATTTAAAGATACTCCTAATCTATCCGTTGATAAAGTGGGCTACACATGCATGAAGAAAAGAAATAGATAGTTTAGATGAATGAAACCAACGGTTAAAATGAATGGATTGCCTGACTGAGCATGGGGTTGGCATGGAGGATTGGAATGCATATTAATAGAATATAACAAATGCATATGTAGAATTGGGTCGGGCTAAAACGTCTTAACCCAAGCAAAGTAGGCCATGTGAGGCTCAAGCCCAGCCCACAGGCCAAGCAAGTAGATCCAAACCCAGCCCAAATCCAGGTGGGCAGGCTAACCGGCCCATTACTACCGGTCACATGCATGTGGGTCCCAGTTAAAGGAGACCACTCACGTAGCCATCACCATCAAATATATTGTAGGAGAACTTTAAGTGGTGAAATGATATGACGGGATTTGATTGGTGGAGCCTTATGAGTGTATAATGGACAGAAAAATCTTTAAAAAAAGCTCAGGCCCATCATGGGTTCTTGAGGCGTATAGACCGCAGGTTACAGCCAGCAAGTTTATTCGCTGCAACGAAACCTTAATTTGCAAACTAGACCTAGGATTGTACGGATGAACTTAAAAAGACCAAAATACCCCTCCTACAACTGCTTACCCTAACCATCTAAAGGTATTTTCGTAAAAATAGCAGCTGCCGAACCTTAAAAAGTCGCTTTTCCAATACTAACTTTCCACCCAGTGAAAATCCTAAAGGCGTCACACGGACTCGTCCTTTCGCCCTATTATTTCGCCCATCTATGATAGTTATGGCCCGCATTACCACCCAATCCTTAGTCGCTTGGCTTTGGCTCATCTAATTCTACATGGGACACACGTACATATATATGGAGAGATGATTTGAACACTCCATATTCTGGGTATTATTATTGAAGGGATATAGTTCATGAGTCATATGGAATGGACGGTTAATACTATTTTTTCAGTCGGGGCATGATTTGGTGGTACCGGTACTAGGTAGATGTGGGGTCCACATGATGCATGCATAAAATCCAATCCGTCCATCGTATGCCACACGCATATTAACCCCATGACATAAAGAAGGCAATGTCCATCCTTGATTTGGATGGATGGACCAACAGTGTTGTGTATATGAAATCTAAATAACTCAGTACTCTTCATTTGTTCTGGATGAAGGGTCAGGCTGAAAATCAAGCTGTTTTAAAATTCAGACTGCCCATAAAATCAAGGGTGGATGTCCCCTCTAACATTTCCCCATGACTTGTGGCCCACTTGAGTGTTGGATGAGGATGATTTTTTGGAACCCGTGGCAATATGAGGAGATTCATCTAATGGATGGCTTGGATGGTCTTCTCACATCATGTGGGCCCCACATCTGCTTGATTCACCGTAAGCTTACAGTGGTATTGGTACCACTCAAGCGCACCTCTTTTTAGGTATGGTCCAGAGACCATGGGGTCCACCAGATCAACCATTTATATCACTTGACCATGGGGCCAGCAACAAGGTAGGAGAACTAGTGCACCGTTCAAGTAGATGGTCCAAGCCCATCAAGAATGGCGCAGCTGGAAAACATAAATACTTCCTTTTCCCATTTCTCTTCCAGGAGCCTGAAATTGCAAAAGATATATACAATAAGTAGCTGTCCACTCAATGAATAACTTCCAACCTGTAATGGGCGTCCAACATCCACCTCGTCCAATAAGTAGGCCCCACCATCAGGACCACTTTTACCAAAAAAAAAAAAAAAAAAAAAAAAAAAAAAAAAAAAAAAAACAATGCTGATAAGATGGGCCGCAAGATAGAAAATAATGCATAGTCATTGATAAATAACAAAATATAAGTTTGGTATGCCGGATAAATACAAGTTTGGTATGTTCTGATAAATGGATTGGGTTTGGATGTTACCCAAATAATATCAAGTAATCTGACTATTTCAAACCTTTTATCTTTACACTTTTTCTTATAGGGCTGGCAGAGACGGATTAAGTACTGCGCCCACCAAGATCTAAGGAAGAGAGGGATGGTCGTAGCAGGGCCTCTTAAGCGCCACCATGATGTATTTTTTTAATCCATGCCGTCCATTCATTTAAAAAAAAATAAATCATATTAGGTAATGAGCCAAAAATTGAGGCAGATCGAAGGCTCAAAGAGGACCAGACCACAAAAAGAATTTGTTACAATGATGCCCATCGTTGAAACCTTCCTACGGCCCACCATGATGTTTATTTTCCATCCAACCTATTCATAAGGTCACATGGACCCGGATGAAGGGAAAACATAAATATCAGCTTGATCCAAAACTACCATGTCCTCCAAGAGGTTTTTAGCTATGCACATTCAGTCACCATTATTTCTTATGGTGTGGTCCACTTGAGCTTTTGGTCTCATCACCTAAAATGATTTTTTCAAAATGAATGGATGACGTGGATAAAACACATACATCACGGTGGGCCCAAAGAACCCCACCAGGGCCGTCATTTACTTTCACCCTAGACATGTTTGGATGTTATTCAAATTGCAATTGGTTTGAATATTTTGGTGATCAAACAGATGGTTATTAATTCTAACTCGTTGACAATACTTACTTATAATCAACTTATGTAATAGTTTAATACATTATGTCTATAAGAATTTTGTGCTTCCGTTAGTGATCCTAATTTGGATAAAAAAGAATTATAAGAATTACACAAAGTTGGCAACTGACATTTAACTTACGCCACAACTTTCTCCATAAATCCAAACAATACCACATCCCGGACTCATACTAAGGTATTCCTTGTAAGCCGCACACTCTTTTAATAGAGTAAAATGGCAGAAAAAGGATTAATGTAGCGAGTCCAAATTATTCGATATATGGCTTATATGATGATGATTCCCCATAAGTGATGTTCCCTTGAAAGAGTAATATGGTGGACCACAATTCATGTTGCGGGCCTCAATTATTTGAGATAAGGTTTTGATGACAATGACGGATGATTATTCATGCAACTGTGCATTTGTCATGGTTTGGTATGGAATATAATTTTTTCCTACTTTTCTGGCCCAAATCAATTTGATGTTGATATTGATTTGGTGTGAAAAAATAGGAAAATGAAATATCTTACCTAAATTTCCAACTCAGTTCTGTTGAAGTATTCCACCCACTTTCGATTTGGGTACATCCAAACGCCTTGCAAGATGTTTTCCGGATTTAAAAATTTCTCTATGTATAAAGAATTTTAGTACTTGGGTTTGGACATCATTCCCTTTTCTCAATTAATGGAAATGTCTCGTAAAGAGGTAACGAAAAAGCGCGATTAGGAAGAGTATGTGTCCCATACGCCATACGCATTTAATCTGGATAGGGTGGGCATGTTTGGATGGTTAGACCTGACCTGGCCCACACCTACTATTTTTCTAACATGGGTTGTCTACATACACATGATGATGTTATTCCATGGACATTGATGGGCACTTGAACACCACATGTTTGGCATGTGCCTGTCACCCAAAGAGATATTGACCACTCATTAGTGTGGTCCCGATGCAAGCATCAAGCATGCAAGTTGCATACATTGTCATCATGTTCGGGTCCCATGAAATGATAATTATAACATGTTTGGGCATGTTGAGAAGTTGGCGGAAGAAATACACCAGTCATTAGGCCAGGAAACATTAGTTGAAAGCCAGATGACCCAAATATCCTTAAGTCAGCTTAACCTACGATGCGGATGTGTGAGGCCCACTTTAATGTGTGTATGACGTGCAATCAGTTAATCATGTGCACCCTTTGAAGCTGGCCTTGTGCTCAAATGATGATGGGAAGGACATGATAAGGTCGATCACCATCTTCCTAAGGAATAACTACTTTGAATCTATGGAGTTCTATGTACTCCTTATAGAGCTGGCTTGAATTCACGAGAGATAAAATAGAAATAATTTTTAGTAAATTGGT
This sequence comes from Magnolia changhungtana, assembly GCA_030180095.1. Lineage (NCBI taxonomy): Eukaryota > Viridiplantae > Streptophyta > Magnoliopsida > Magnoliales > Magnoliaceae > Magnolia > Magnolia changhungtana. Next base: position 2,770,654 of record JASAUF010000198.1, on the reverse strand, counting down.
TGATGATTAATTAAAAAAACAAAAAAAAAAAATTACAATCTTTTAAATAATGAGCTCAAACATGAGAAGGAGTTTTAGACTCAAACTCTCTAAAAACACGACTCATAGACACCGCCATTCCTACTAGACTTTATGGTTTTTGACCAAAAATAGTAAGTCATTAAGCTAGGAAACATCGGTTGAAAGCCAAATGATCCAAATATCCTTAAGTCAGCTTAACCTATGACGCGGATGGGTGAGGCCCACCTTAATGTGTGTACGACGTGCAATCAGTTCATCATGTGCACCCTTTGAATCTTTCCTTGTGCCCAAATGATGAAGACATGATAAGGTCGATCATCATCTTCCTAAGCGAATAACTATTTTGAATCTAAGGAGCTCTCAGTACTCCTCACAGGGTTGGCTCGAATTCACAAGAGATAAAAATAGAAATAACTTCTAATAAATTTGAAATAAATTGATTGATGATAAATTAATTTTATTTTTTATTTTTATTTTTTTAACAATCTTTTAAATAATGAGCTCAAACATAAGAATGAGTTTTAGACTCAGACTCTCTGAAAACGTGACTCACAGACTATCACCATTCCTACTAAATTATATGGTTTTTTACCCAAAGTAGCAAGTGTCCAATTTAGCCTAACTACACTATTCTCCTAATTTTTCTAAGCCCTTTTCATGATGGATACAACTCCTACAACTCAAAGGAACAAAAGTTATATGCAAACAGAATTAAAATGGACTTTTTAACCATCAATATGATGAAATCTCACAAATCGAGCATAGGCACTAAAGCATATCTAGGTTGGTTGGCTAAAGTAGCTTTTCCTAATCAAAATTATATATAAAACTCAAAAAACTCACTCCAATTTACAAGATATGATTGTTTTAAGGTTACGACAGTCTGGATCATCTCTGCCTCAAGCCTTCTCTGGTCCAGCTTTGTCACGAAAGTATATGCGATCCGCTCTACATCACCTAACATTAGACGGATCCCAAACTCAAGTGAGCAGCACCACATAGAGCAATTTTGATAGTTACGCTAACCACTAAAAATCTTTCAAAATTTGTGTGGCCTACCATATTTTGTCTATGCGATGCAATCCATTAAAAAGATGCGCTCGTTCAGATAAATGACAACCAAAAAAATCCAGCAACTCCAAAAATAGAGTGGACCACACCACGTGATTTTACAGGTTTTAGGGTTGATTTTAACACTGTGCTGCCTGCCCATGTTTTGAATAGACCTGAATTTTGTTAGGTCCAAGGAAAAGATGCAAGGGCAGACGTGATGGATGAATGGGACGTCATACATGTTATTTGAGGTGAAAGAAGAGTTTTGCAAACCATTAATCAGATCTTGGACAGACACACCACAAATATGTATGGACACAAGATCTGAGGAGATTGAGATGGAATGGCCGAGATTTCATCACAGAAGCTTTTATACCATGTGATCTTTTTGTTGTAAGATGTATGAGAGGACATACACATGCTAAATATACAACACGTGGATTGGGGGTCCCACCCCTTTCAAAGAACATGCAAGGCACTAAAATCATCATGTTCTATAGGGTGTCTTGACATTTTCACTGTGGGTCCCACCCAATTCCCCTAGAACATGGAGAACGGATTGGCTACTTCCCCTGCCACTAGTGGTCGGTGCTCTTTGGGATCCACCATGATGTATGTGTTTCATCCATTCCGTTCATCCATTTTTACAGATCATCTTAGGGCTTGGTATTAGAAATGAGAGAAATACAAATCTCAGGTGGACTACACCACAGGAAAACAATAGTGATTGGATATCCACCATTAAAATCCTCCTAAGGACCAATGGACTGTTTATTTGACATCCAATCTGTTGATTAGGTCTTACAGACCAAGATGAAGGGAAAAAAAACAAAAATCAGATTGATCCAAAACTTTTATGACCACAAAAAGTTTTGAATGGTCGACGTTCATTCAATACTGTTTCCTTTAATATAGTCCATTTGAGATTGGGATATACCTAATTTTTGGTCTCATACCATAAAATGATCTATAAAAAAAGATGCACGGCATGGATGAAACACATACATCATGGTAGGCCCACAGAGAACCGACCACCAGCCATTGGCTGGTGGCTCGGGGAGTAGCCATCCCGTTTCCGAGAACATGGTAATGGACGGTGCGTCCTTTCAGTGGTAATGAAAAGGCGCCACGTACACATATTGGAATCGGACCTACGGTGAAAGCGAAGGCTACTGTAGATTGATCTCTATATCAATTCGAGCACTGAGAATGTACCGCCCTTGTCATGCCCATATGTTGCTTTTTCAACGGTAGCACTTAGGCCACGTCATATGTTAATCTTTCTAAGGTGGCTGTGAAAAACCCATGTGCCTTTTGTGAAACTAAAAAGCCATGACAATGCCCTACCATTCCAAGTGGATTCTGCGAACGCACGAAGTTAGGGCTCGTTTGGCCAACTGCATTAGGTGGGATTAAGGTAGATGGAATTGTAAAAGTAACAATAAATGCATGTGTAAGGTATTGTCCCAGTATTTAGTGTATCCCATGTTTTCCAATACCATGTTTGGAATATATGCAATTAAAAATAAATCTTGAGATTTCCTTTCAAATTACACTTGGTTAAAGGAAAAATTCATCATCCATGAGATTTGGAAATCCCATCTCACACTTTCTAATACAAGGCTCATTTTTCAAAGCCTATAAAATTAATTTTAATCTCATCTTACACTCTTTCCAAACACGCTATTCATAATCTTGAGGTGGGATTAGCAATGCAATCTAATTTAATACAACTTAATACCACTGGCCAAACAGGCCCTTAATGCGCTGGAAACCTAGGTGGGGCCTACCGTGATGTTTGTAAGAAATCTACCCCGTTCATCTATTTTGTTATCTTATTTTAGAACATGAGGCAAAAAATGAGCCTGTTCTAATACTTAAGTAGGCCGAAAATGTAAGGATTAAACGTTCACAGTTGAAATATTCATGGGGCCATGGAAGTTTTGAATCAAGGTAATATTTGTGTTTTCTGTCCATCCTAGTCGGAATGACGTTATAAATAGTATGGATGGCATGTAAACATCACAGTTGACTCCATGGAGATTTCAACGGTAGGAATTTCCCTACCCACCTTTTCCTTTAGTGCAGCCCACTTGAATCTTGGATCCTACTCACTTTTGGTCTTAAGTTCTAAAATGAGCTCACAAAACAAATGAACAGGGTAGATTTCTTAGTGAGTGAGCTAAAGAATTAGGCAGATCCAAAGTTCAAGTGGACCCCACCATAGAAAATAGTGGGATGGTGTCGGTCACCGTTGAAACCTTCCCAAGGCTGACCATGATGTTTATTGGAGATCTAACTTTTTTATAAGTTAAAAAAGACATTGAATAAGGTAAAGCATAAATATTAGCTTGATCAAAAGCTTCTATAGCCCAAAGAGATTTTAATAGTAAGCATTCAATCCCCATTGTTTTCTGCGGTGGGGTGGATGCAATACATATATCATGGTGGCGACCACGAAAAGTGGTGACGTCACTTCAGCAAGGGTAGCCGGTAAAAGAAATGACTTGAAAATGGCGTTTACTCTTGCATGGTCGAGTGTATGCACTGCTAAATGGAGAGAAACTTTTAACAGAGCTCTACTAGGAAGAGCATTAATTGTAAAGGCAGAGACTCTTTTCACTATTCAATCCGCTCCCTTGCTGATCGCTTTGGCCATAGTCCGCGACCATCGGAAACCGCTACTTAACCATGCTGTTGAGAGTCTGGCTATTGATGTGACATCACAGGTTCTTTGGGCCCCATCATGATATATGTGTTTATTCACCCCATTCATCCATTTGGAGAGATCATTTTAGAGAGTGAACCAAAGAATTAGACTCATCCAAAGTTCAAGTGGACCCCACCAAGGAAAAAAGTGGGACAGTGACCGCCACCATTTAAACCTTCCTAGGTCCAACCATGATGTTTATTTGAAATCTAACTTTTTTATAAGTTAAAAAAGACATAAAATAAGGTAAAGCATAAATATTAGCTTGATCAAAAGCTTCTATTCCCCAAAGAGGTTTTAATGGTAAGCGTTCAATCCCCATTCTTTTCTACAGTGGGGTGCACTTGAAATTTGGATCTTTCTCACTCTTTAAATCATGCCCTAAAATGATCTCGTGAAATGGATAGGCGGTAATGGATGGGCGGTGTGGATTCAATACATACATGCATGACACCTACGGAAAGTAGTGACCGGACGCGGATTTCCTGCTAAACCCTTTAGCACAAAGTTCCGCAGCAAGGATTCTAGGTAGGGCCCATTGTGATGTTTGTGAGACATCAAAGTCGTCCATCCATTTTTCGACCTCATTTTAAGACATTCTACCAAGAATAAGTAGGATCCAAAACTCAAGTGGTCTATAGGAGATGAAATAGTGGAGAAAAACATGCCTACTGTTGAAACCTTCTTAGGCTCTATCTTGCTGTTTATATGCCATCTAAACTGTTTATAAGGTCATTTTCACTTAAATAAAGTGAAAAACTAAAAAAATTATATCGTCAAAAACTTTTATGGATATATAAATATTTCAACAGTGATCACCAAATCTCCACTGTTTCCTCTCGTGTGGCCTATTTGAGTTTTTGATCCTCCTCGATATTGGTCACAATTCATAAAATGAGCTTAAAAAATGGATCGAGGGATTAGATTTCACACAAACAACTAATTAAGACCTACACAATCTTGCGCAGGAACTTCCTGTGAAAGTCTTTCGCGGAAAATACGCGTCCGAGTGTGTGCACTGACAAACGGAGAGAAACGTTTAGGGCCCGTTTGGCCGGGTGGATTGGAACGGAGTGAATGGTATTAGGATGGATGGCACGGATTTCTAGGTAATGATGGTGTTGTCAGCGAATTGTCTTGAGATCCATGGGATTGATATATCCCTGGATTGATACAGCCAGCCCGTTTGGCACGCCCGGCCAATCCGGAGATTAAAGCTTCGGATCCCTTCCAATCCCACGAACCAAACACGTCGCAGGCTAATTTGAACGGAGGATTGGATGGGATTTAAAGGTAATGATGGTGTTTTAAGTGAATTGTCTGAAGATCCATCGGATTTGGATCAGATCACCTTCACTGTTTGGCACGCCCGACCATTCCCGGGATTTACCATCCAGTCCCTTCCACTACCATCTAATCCCTCCCAATCAAACCGGCCAAACGGGCCCTTAACGGATCTGTAACGAAAAGAGCATCAATTATAAAGCACCGCCTCTTGGCGTTCAGCCAATCCCATTTACGTGACTTCAGTAGCCTCTTGCTAATGAATATCCAATCCGCTCCCGCGTCATGGACGGTGCGTCCTTTCAATGGTAATGAAAAGCGCCACGTGCACACATATTGGAATGGTACCTACAGGAAAAACCCACGGCCTTTTGTGAAACTAAAAAGCCATGACAATGCACCACCATCCCAAGTGGATTCCTGCGAACGCAGAGAAAGTTCATGCGCTGGAAACCTAAGTGAGCCTACCGTGATGTTCGTAAGAAATCTATCCCATTCACCTATTTTGTTAGCTTATTTTAGAAAATTAGGCCATTAATGAGCCTATTCCAATACTAAAGAGCCTATTCCAATACTAAAGTAAGCCAAAAATCGTAAGGATTAAACGTTTACAGTTGAAATATTCATGGGGCCATAGAAGTTTTGAATCAGGGTAATATTTATGTTTTCTGTTCATCCCAGACGGAATGACGTTATAAACGGTCTGGATGACATGTAACCATCACCGTTGACCCTATGGAGATTTCAACGGTAAGAATTTCCCTACCCACATTTTCCTCTAGTGCAGACCACATGAATCTTGGATCCTACTCACTTTTGGTCTTTAGCCCTAAAATAAGCTCACAAAACAGATGGACGGGGTAGATTTCTTACAAACATCACGGTGGCCCCACCTAGGTTTCCGGTGCAGGAACGTCCTGGGAAAGGCTTTCTCGATTAAAGCTTTTGCGGGCTGCGGTCGGCAAACTACATAGTTTCACGACTCCAAGCAGCCCTAATCCGTTGATTGGTCGGCCTAAACAGAGGACCCACTTATCTACGACCGTGCATTGATTAGACGCGGAGTAGCTAACTGACTGGTTGACTAGCGAGACTGCTACTGAAGTCTATGTTCCATCGGACCCACCATGATGTATGTGTTGTCTTTCCACCGCCCATACATTTGGAGATATCAATCTAGGGGATGAGCCAAAGAATGAGTAATATCCGAAGCACAAGTAGACCCCACCACAGGAACCAGTGGAGAGAGTGAGGCTAACCGTTAAAAGTTTTGAAGGGCCACACAAGTTTTCGATCAAGCTGAAATTTTTGTTTTCCATTCTTGCATGTCTGTCTAAACTTATGGGCACGTTGGATCACAGATAAACATCATAGTGACCTTAGGAAGGTTTTAACGGTGGGCATCTCTCTTCCCACTGTTTTCTGTGGTTGGTCCACTCCAGATTTAGATGTGACTCTTTCTTTGTCTCATGTCTTAAATTGATATCTCCAAATGAATAGATGGTATGGATACAACACATACATCATGGTGGGTCCCACGTAACTTGGTGACGACACTTGAGTAGCGAGTCCTGTCAGTATCTAATCCGCGTCCTAAATCGGGACTCACTTTTGTAGGGACACTGAATACTTTATTCAAGACCAAAGCATATGATGCGTGGCCCTAGCCCACATCCTTTCATCTTTGTATGCCGGAGTGAGCCTGCTCTTGCAACAAAAAAGCTACGTGGGGTCCACCGTGTTTAGTGCGTGGGATATCTAATCCGTCTATTATTTAGACCAGCACATGTTCCCGACATAACCCAAAAATAAGGTAATTCAAAACTCATGTAAACCCACCATTGAAACATTTCTGGCCCACTGTGGTATTTATATGCCATTGAAACATTTCTGGCCCACTGTGATATTTATATGCCAAGCTTTTTTGCCTCATCATGTATGCCATCTGATCCGTTGATAAGGTGAATCTCATAAATATCAGTCTGATCCAAAACTTTGGTGGGCCTAAGAAGGTTTCAATGGTAGCATCTCAATCCGTACATTTTATTTCTCGAGAGATTTTTTTATTAATTTCTAAAAAATTAAGTGCTAAAATTAGAGCTTAACCAAACGGTCTATTTTCAAAATAATGTTGGGAATCGCACAAAATCAAACCCGAATTCAATCAAACAAGACGAAATCAAATGCAATACAAACACACAAAGATCACATAATTTTTATGTGGAAAAACTATTATGAAAAAAAACTATAGCATAAAGCGATAAACAATCCTTTATAAAATGATATTACAAGAGATTATTGAACCTATCTAAACAACCCCAAAATCCTTTTATCTAAACCTTACCTTTGCTCTCCCTCTTAGTTTATAAGCCCCTTGTATGCTGGTAAACCTAATTTCCTTGTTTACAATCTCATATATAAAGTTCCAACTGAATTAGAAAACAAAAAACCACACTTGTACTAAACTGTGCGCATCTTTTGATCGGACCTTTAATGGTATCAACAACTATCGAAGGCCAATCGACAACATTGAAGCCACCTTCAATGACATCGAGTTGCAACTCCGTAACTATCCAGCGAGCAAAAACCGAAAATTGAGAGTTTTTTGATGGGATTGAGCGGACTATTGATGGGATCGACATCCACTCGATGGCACCGAGTGGTCTAGGACATCTATCAAGTGGGCCACACATGTAAGGCGGCTCCACTAAATACCACTTAGCCCAAAAATCCATCCAGTCTATCTATCAGTTGGGCCCCACATATACCAATAAATAGACGGTGTGGAAAAAGAAAACGATTACTGACGGTCTTCAATTAAAGTGCATGTGCCACTCACTTGATAAGCGAGTCTGATTGATTTTTATCGTAGAAGACATGCACTGAGGGGATCATCTGATCAACGCCCCGGATCGTGCACCCATGTATGACATCTACACGTGTGGTGCATTTGGCTGGGAGGCTGAAGATGGGGCATCTGAAAATAGCGGTCCTGAATGAATCGGACCGGAATCCTCTGCAACATGGGTGATGTCAATTTCTGAAAATCGGGTTTAATCACTTTTACATGTACATCAATTTCTGAAAATCGGGTTTCAGCACGTTGTAAATGGACTGTTAGTAGTAGGTGAAATCTGTCGTCTGAACCCTCCAGGAGCTGGATTAAACTTCTTTATAAAAATATAAATTAAACAAAAAAAGGATATTTCCATTATTTCCTGGACACCCATCCAATTTCAATTCGACAAAATCTGTCTGCTTTCTTCTATAAAGAAAGGATGGAGGCGGCTTGTTTGATTGCTCTTAAGGGCGTGTTTGGGCGGTGGGATTAGAAGGAATTGAGTAGGAGGGGATTAAAGAAACTTAATTATTACCCACGATAGGGATTGTTATGTCATGCTTTGTTGGTAATACGGTGGTGCATTGGATGGATATACCCACTATCATTTGAAATTACTTAGAATAACACACATGTGTTATATCTAACCCTTTTATTTGTTTTGTAACCTCATCTTACGGCATGAGCCTAAAAATGAGGTAGATCTAAAACTTATGTGGCTCCAAAGAAGTTTTCAACCAAGCTGAAATTTTTGTTTTCCATTATTTCATGTCTGTCTTAACTTATGAGCACGTTGGACCACAGATAAACATCATAGTGTACCTTAGGAAGGTTTCAACGGTGGGCGTCTCTCTTCCCACTGTTTCTGTGGTGGGTCCACTCCAGATTTAGATCTCACTCAATTTTTTGTCTCATGCCCTAAATTGATATCTATTAATGGATGGATGGTGTGGATACAACACATACATCATGTGGGTCCCACAGAACTTGGTGAGGACACTTGAATAGCGAGTATTGCTACTCAACCTGTCAGTATCTAATCCGCGTCCGCATTGATTGGTCGGCCTAAATCGGGACCCACTTTTGTACGGACGCTGAATACTTTATTGAAGACCAAAGCATATGATGCGTGGCCCGGGCCCCACATCCTTTCATCTCTGTATGCCGGAGTGAGCCTGCTCTTGCAACAAAAAAGCTACGTGGGGTCCACCGTGTTTAGTGCGTGGGACATCTAATCCGTCTATTATTTAGACCAGCACATGTTCCCGACATAACCCAAAAATAAGGTAATTCAAAAATCATGTAAACCCACCATTGAAACATTTCTGGCCCACTGTGATATTTATATGCCATTGAAACATTTCTGGCCCACTTTGATATTTATATGCCAACCTTTTTTGCCTCATCATGTATGCCATCTGATCCGTTGATAAGGTGAATCTCATAAATATCAGTCTGATCCAAAACTTTGGTGGGCCTAAGAAGGTTTCAATGGTAGCATCTCAATCCGTACATTTTCCTGCGGTGTGACCCACTTGAGTTTTGGATGGCCTTCTTTTTGGCACGTGATAACATGAGCCACTGCAAATGATGGAGGGTAGATGTCACACGCATCGTAGTGGGCCCCACAGAGCTTTTCGTTGCAAATGCTCCCTGCTCCAGAAATGCAATTGCCTGTGGATAGGAATATTTATATCAGATAAGTGGGGCCCATGGTTCAGCTTGATAGGAGGTTCTTAAGTCTCACCCGTTGGATTTATAGTCCACAGACAATGGTCCACAATCAACTGAAAAGGTCCTGATTCCGGTCAGTAGGATCTTCAATCTGAGAGAGTTTTAGTGCATTCTCTGGTCCACGTGCAAATGGATTGATCAACGGTCTGGATTAGCGAACCATGGCCCCTTGTAAGAATTGAAAACTCGCACGTACTAATGCAAAGGTGCAGGCAATATTGTATTGTCTTTTTCCCATATAAGAAATTCCCAACCCTTTAAATTTTTATGAGGAAAGCAACGGTTCATATTCAAATGAGAAAAAACCAAATAATTGCTGGAAGATGGTGCATGGGGCATCCAAGGTAGGGTCCATCAAATCAACCGTTTCGATTAATGAAACATGGGTCCCACTTGTACAAATTAAAACTAAGCAATACTCGTCATGCCATCTGATCTTTTCCACCAAAATGCCATTTGTGTAGGAAATCCATACCATGAAAGCGGTAGGTCCCATGGTGAAGATGACCCATCTCAAAATTCAGAATGATTCACTCCTTCGTTGGGTCCACCATAGGTTGTCCATTGATTCGAACGGTGTGGTCCACTTGGTGAATGGACCATCCTATTTTCTTTCGACAGGCGAGCTTCACGTTAGCCCGGCCTAGTGTTTACAAGGTACAGATCCCACACAAGTGGCTTGCTGACGGGAAAGATGACCCAGCTTAAAAGATTATCATGGGGCTAGCTGTAAGTTATTCACCTGAGACGGTTTGGTTTTATTTTATTTTTAACAAAGATAAATAAAAAACACATTCTATCTACCACTGAGCCATGAGATAATCCAACTGAGAAAAATTAGTTGAAGCACAAATCATCTATCCACCCAATTAATTAGTATAAGGTTTAAATGATGACAATGAATGAATAAATTTTAAAGCAACGTTTATGCTATCATGGTCCACTCATGGATTATTTGGTCAATGAAAATGCAAAAATAAAAATAAAAATAAATAAATAATAGGATCATTTAATCGAGATGGACTATGGAGTTTTGCACCTTTTAAGAAATGGTGGTGACTCATCCTCCTTATATGCGGCCTTAATGTAAAGCTATCGGACTATCTAAATTGTAGGTCAGATTATGGGTGGATCATATCTCAGCACACTAGTCAAGCAATTGTAACCATTGAATTAATGACTCTCTAGCGGATGAATTTAGACCCCTAGGACTTGTTTGACATCTCTACTCTAATTCAATTAAATCTTTTCAAATAAGAACTATCTTAATAAGCTCTTTTCTTTCTGATTCTTGTTTTAAATAAGCGCTTATTTGGTCAAATTAGTTTTTCAAGCTTAAAACAGATTTTATTTTTTGTAAGTGATCAAACGTTCAGAGAGTAACATTTTTTAAGAATAGTTAACGCCAATATTAAAAATTACAACAACTCTATTATAAGAGAAATCTAAATAATTATTTTAGTGGATATCACCATAGATGGACCGTGCCCCAAATGGCAACAGAATGGATGAGTACAATATTTATGTTTTAAAGCATTTGGGCCATCCATTATGTTGGACATCACATGTGGATTGTCCATCATATGGATCCCAACCTTTGATGTGGACCTCCATTATGTGGGCCAAACCTTTAAATTGGGTTGTCCATCATGCAAGTCCCATCCATCATTAGGGGTTGACCTTTGATGTGGACCATCCACTATGTGGGGCCCACCTTGATGTAGGCCATCCATCATGCAGGGCCCACCATCAATGCTAATTGTCCTTTTATGTGGGGCCCTTCAATGTCTACTAACGTGGACTCCACATTTGATGTGTCCATTGTGTGGCCCCACCTTCGAAGTGGGTTGTCCATCATGTGGGGCCTACTTTTGATGTCCACCATCCATCATGTGGGGTGCACCTTCTATGTCCATCATGCAAGACCTTGGATGTGGGTCGTCCATTAGGTGGGGCCCACTTGATGTGGGTTGTCCATCACGAGGTGCAACACTTCAATGTGGGTCATCCATCATGTAAAGTCCACTTTATTCATTATGTGGGGCCCACCTTCAATCATCATGTGAGCCTTCCTTTGATGTCAACCATCTATCATGTGGGTCCACCTTTGATGTGGACCATCTATCATATAGGGCCCACTTGATGTGGATGGTACACCATGATGGACCACACTTTGATGTGGGCCATCCACCATGTGGGGCTCACCTTTGATGTGAACCATGCATTATGTAGGCCCATTTTTTATGTCCACCATCAATCATGTGGATTCCACTTAATGTGGATAATCCATCATGCGGGGCTACTTTTTAACGTGGGCCATTCATCATGTAGGGATCCACCTTTGATATGGACCATCCATTATGTGGGCCCACCTTGATATGGACTATTCATTATGTGGGGCCTAACCTTCAATATGGATTGTTCATTATGTGGGCCTACCTTTAATATCAACCTTCCATCTATGGTCCCACCTTCAATGTCCACCATCCATCATGCGAGTCCCACCTTTGATGTGGACAGTCCATTAGGTGTGACGCAATTGATGTGGATCATCCATCATGTGGGGTCACACTTAGATGTGGGCTATCCATCATGTGGGGGCCATCTTTGATTTGATAGCGCATTATGTGGGCCCACCTTGATATGGACCAATAATCGTGTGGGCCCCACCTTCAATATGGGTCATTCATCATGTGGGCCCACCTTAGAGAGACTATATATAGAAGATAAAAATTACTTAAAAAGTTTAAGAACAAACTTGTCTCGAAATTAGTAAAAAAATGTTTACCTGCTTAAGCCAAATAAGCTCTTAAAAAATAAGTGACATCTCCATCACTTATTTCTCAAGAGATTTTTTTATTAATTTTTTAAAAATTAAGTGCTAAAATTAAAGCTTAACCAAACAGTCTATTTTCAAAATAATGTTGGGGATCGCGCAAAAGCAAACCCAAATTCAATCAAATAAGACAAAATCAAATGCAATACAAACACACAAAGATCACATGATTTTTATGTGGAAAACCCATTATGGAAAAAAACTATAGCACAAAGCGACAAGCAATCCATTATAAAATGATATTACAAGAGATTAATGGACCTATCAATCTAAACAACCCCAAAATTCATTCTCTAAACCTTAGCATTGCTCTCCCTCTTACTTTATAAGCCTCTTGTATGCCGTTAAACCTAATTTCCCTACTTACAATCCCATATATAGAGTTACAACTGAATTAGGAAACAAAAAACCGCACTTGCACTAAACCGTGCGCATCTTTTGATGGGACCTTTAATGGTATCAACAACCATCGAAGGCCAGTCGACAACATCGAAGCCACCTTCGATGACATCGAGTTGCAACTCCATAACTGTCTAGTGAGCAAAAGCAAAAAATTGAGAGTTTTTCGATGGGATTAACCAGACTATTGATGGGATCGACATCCACTCGACGTCACCGAGTGGTCTGTCGATGGCATCAATAGACCCTTGATTTCAATCAAATTAAAGACATCTGACAACAATCTCCACTATGGATTCAATCTTCATGCTTCATTTCTAAACCATGTCATCATCATCTCTAATCCCCCTTCAATCATAGCTACATCGTCACTTCTCGTGTACACTCCGTTTTCTTTAAGCCTTCGCTAAGTCCAAAGAAGATGCTTAGAACTTGAACTTCTCAGTAGAAACTACCTTCGTAAGCATGTCGGCCGAGTTCACGCTTGTATGGATTTTCTCAAGTGTTACATCACATTCCTCAAGCACCTGTTGGATAAAATAACGACGAACATCAATATGTTTAGTACGTGAGTGACAAATAGAGTTCTTTGCTAAATTTATCGCATTTTTGCCATCATAATTAATGGACACGGCTTCATACTGAAGCCTAATCTAATGTATCATTCCTCTCAATCAAACACCTTCTTTGAACGCCTCTATCACCACCATATACTCAACTTCAGTTGTGGAAAGAGTAACTATAGACTGAAGCTTCAATATCCAACAAATCGCCCCACTCACAAACACAAATGAGTAACCGAAAGTTGACTTTCTATTGTTCACATTTTCTGCATAATCAACATTCAAATAGCCTATCAATTTATCCTTTGAGTTTTCAAACGTCAAGACGTAGTTCACTGTACCTCATGTATATGAAAGTAGTCATTTCATTGCTTCTCAGTGTTGTATGCCGGGGCTAACCATGTATCTGCTCACAACACCCACTGTATCTGAAACATTTAGTCTCGTAGAGACCATAACATACATCAATCTACCAACAATGCTCGAATATGGCACACAAGACATTACTTTCTTTTCTTCATCTGTAGTAAGACATTGTTCAGAAGAAAGCCTAAAGTGAGGAGCATGGGGTATTCTAACCGGATTGCATTATCTATACCAAACTTTATTAATACCTTCTCAATGTATTCTATTTGTGATAACTGTAGCCTGTTCCACTGTCTGTCTTTGTGAATAGCCATGCCGAGAATCTTCTTTACAACCCCTATATCTTTTATTTCAAATGTCCTTGACAACTGAGTCTTCAATATATTGATCTCAAACATGTTATGGTTGACAATAAGCATATCATCTACGTACAATACCGGTATGATGAACTGTCTACCATTCAGTGTCATGTAATAGACACAATGATCATATTCACTTTTAGTAAATAATTGACCCAACATGAAAGTATCAAATCTTTTGTACCACTGCCTGTGCGACTATTTTAGACCGTATAATGACCTCCTCAACCTATAACTTTATTCTCTGCGCCTTGTACTTCAAACCATTCTGATTAATGCTTCGTGTAAATCTGCTCTTTCAACTCTCTATGTGGGAAAGCAGTCTTTACATCCATATGTTCCAATTTCAGGTTGTATTGGGCAACCAACGCCAACACCTGCTTAATCATAGGCGCAAAAATCTCACTAAAGTCGATACCCTCTTTTTGTATATACTTATTCACGACCAATCTTGCTTTGTATCTATCTTGTTTCTTCTTGTAAATCCACTTTCAACTAATCGCTTTACGCCCCACTGGAAGCTTCGCTAGATCTCGTATCTCATTCTTATATAGAGAGTCTATATCATCATGCATGGCCGCCATCCACTTCTCAGCATCAAGGTCATCTAATGCTTCTTGGTAGGTAGACGAATCCCTATCATCTGTAGTAAGGGTGAATGTAATGTTCGAGTCATCTTTATGTCTAGTCGGTAATTTACAATCTCTTGGTGGATTCTGTTTAAGAGGTGGCTGCTCTACCTACTCCTATACTTCTGTTTGCGATTCAACTTCAAACTGTGTCTCACCCTTTTGATTTCAACATCAATAATGTCGATTTTTTTTATTCATTGCTTTCATCCTTATGTAACAAAAAATTCTAATCAAACCTGATGTCACGCTCAATGTGATTTTTCGAGTGACCCGATCGTATAGCTTGTACTCTTTCACGCCATCGCCATAGCCCACAAAAGTAAATTTCTTTACCCTTTGGTTGAGCTTATCTTTCTCAACTGACAGTACATGAGTGTAAGTGTCGCAACTAAATACACGCAACCTTGAGTAGTCAACATCATGACCACTTCATACTTCTTCAGAAATTTTATAGCCTATCGGCGTAGAGAATGACCTATTCACCAGATAAAAATGCGTATTCACGACATCAGTCCATAGCTTCTTGTTTAATCCAACATTACTCAACATGCTTCGGGCTCTCTCTAAGAGAGTCTAATTCATTTATTCCACTATACCATTTTGTTCAGGGATGTGCCTCACTGTATTTTACCTTATAGTCATCTCATCTTTACAAAATTAGTTGAATTCATTTGAAGTGAATTCACCTCCATTGTCTGTCCTTAAAACTTTCAATTTCTGCCCTGTCTACTTCTCAATCATCGCCTTCCACACTTGAATGTGACGAGTACATTAGATTTTTTTATTTTTATTTTTCAAGAAAATAAACCCATACTTTTCTACAGGAGTCATCGATCAATGAGACAAAAAATAATGACCCTCCCCCAGTAGAATTATGGGCGGCGAACCCCATACATTTGTATGCACATACTCAAGTACTTATTTACATACATGTCTTCTAATCTTAAAAATTAGCCGTGATTATTTACCATATATACAATGTTCACATATATGAAAATCCACACTTTTAAAGACAAGAATCAAGCTACGATCAGAACGTACCTTTATACCACAGTCACTCATGTGGGAAGAAGCGCATGCTATAATCATGCTGATATGGATTCTGCTACCAACGCTGCAGCTCTACCTGATACAATATTCCCAATCAACTTGTAAAGGTCATTACTTCACTGAACTTTCATTACTACGAGAGCCCATTTAAAAACTTTTAAGGACCTAATTAAAATCAATAAATTTTCACCCAAGTGCCTCTAATAGCCTAAGAGATATTAGGTTCTTGCTGAGACTTTGAACATGTCGCACATTTATCAGAACATGCTCCACCCAATCGAAGATCTTGATGCGCACTGAATCGATTCCAATCACCTTATAGGCAATGTCAATGCACATAAAAACCTGTCCACTATCACACTTACTGTAGGTGGTGAGCCAATCCCTATGAGAAGTCATGTGGTGTGAGGCTCTCGAATCCAAAATTCAATCATTACTGAGGTAACCAGATTTGGATGTAGTCAAGACATCACCACCATCTACATTCTCACTTGATTGTGTTGTATTAGCCTCCTTTTTCGTATTCTCATATTTTTCTCATTTCCGTGTCTTAGAATTTCGGCAATCATTCTTCATGTGTCTTGTCATCCCACAATTCCAACACTTCACCTTGCCTTCCCCTTTCAATTTAGATTGCAATCGAGAATTGCCCATCTCTCATTTAATATTCATTCTCCTGATAACCAAAGCATCTGTATAGGTACCCTCGTCATTGTCTTTCCTTCTCAACTGTTTTTCATAAAGGGATGAGATGATATTCTTAACATCGATGGTATCCCTATCGCGGATCAGAGTATCTACGAGATTCTTGTAAGATGATGGAAGTGAATTCAATAGAATTAATGATGATTTTCTTCTTCGATCTTAATCTCCGCATTCGTTAGTTTATAAAACAATTTGCTAAATGTGCTCATATGTTCATTGATATCAGACCCATCTGTCATCTTAAGATTATAGAACTATTTGCCTATGAATTTTATCATGGACAAACTATCTAGTTTTGTCCATACCCCTACGATGATCTTTTGATCCAGGACATAGTAGAGAACGTTGTCTGTTAAACACAATTAGATCGAGGTTGTAGCCCTTTCATCAAGTTTTTCCCACTCTTCATCACTCATAAATGTAGGACGCTTCGCCTTACCAAGGAAAGCATGCTGCAATATTTACTGAACTAAAATGCCTCTTATCTTAACCTTCTATAGTTCAAAGTTGTTTTTACTGATGAATTTCTCTATTTCGTACTTCTCATTAGACCCTCTCGTCGACATGTTTCATATTAGAACTTGAAACCTCAACATTTTCTTTGATACCACTTGTTGAGATATTATGCACAAGTAAACCCGAATTCAATTAAACAAGACGAAATCAAACGCAACACAAACAAATAAAGATAACACAGTTTTTTCGTGAAAAAATCCTTATAGGAAAAAACCATGGCACAAAGCGACATGTAATCCACCATAAAACGATATTACAAGAGATGGATGAACTTACCGATCCGAACAATCCCAAAATCCCTTCTCGAAACCCTAACTTTGCTCTCTCTCTCTCTCTCTCTCTCTCTCTCTCTCTCTCTCTCTAGAAGCCCCTTGTAAGTCATTAACCCTAATTCCTATGTTTACAATCTCTTATATAGAGTTACAACCGAATTAGGAAACAAAAAACCACACTTGCGTTGAACCTCGCGCGTTTAATAATGGGAGCTTCAATGGCATCAAAAACCATTGAAGGCCAGTCCATAGCATCAAGTAGCAACTCCAAAACCATCTAGCAAGCCAAAACCAAAAATTGAAAGTTTCTCGTTGGGATTGAGTGGACTGTTTATGAGATCAACATCCACTTGATGGCATCGACAGACCCTTGATTTCAATGAGAATGAAGACATTTAAGAACAAATAGAAACTTAATTTTTTAGAATAAGCAAATAAACTCTTACCAGTAGAGATGCCAAATGACTCCTTAGAAGGTGTCTTGTAGAGGTGTACATGAATCAAGCTAGCTTGGTTAGCTCACTCGACTCGACTCGAAAAAGCTCGATTCGACTCGGTTCGAAGTTGAGTTCAAGCCGACTCAAGCTGATTTTTTGAGGTCAAAAATGAGTTTGAGCCGAGTTCGAGTTGGCCCCAGATCGACTCGACTCAGATCGAACCCAGCTTGAATCGAACCAGTTCGGTGACTCGGTTACTTTGATATTGATGTTGCTCACCAAGTGTTTGATGAAATGACTCAAAGGAGTGTGGCTGGTGGCAAGGAAGGTATGTATACGAAACTAACACCTTTTTTTTTTTTTTTTTCTTGATTTTTATGTTGCTTAGAAGGTGTTTGATAAAATACCTGTAAAACCATTGCTGCTGTCTCAAATACAACGAGATTTTGAAGGTGCAATCCAGGTGTTTGTGAAAATGCTGCAATGGCGAACTCAGCTCGAAGTGGCCCGAGTTGCTGACCGAACCGAGCTGAGCTGGCCAGTTAGGCTCGATGACCAAGCCGAGCCGAGTTCGAGCTGAGGTCAGCTAGTGGTCGAGCAGAGTCGAGCTGAGGCCAGCTCGACTCGGTTCGACAGGATGTACACCCCTAGTGTCTTGTATGTTAAACTCTATGTCTAAAGCTCTGCATTAGAAGATATCATGCGTTTTCTTTCTTCAAGCACTCTAAAGATAACCCATGGCAATCAGTCGTGTTCAACTTTTCACACATGTGAAGCTGATCTGAAGCTGACCATTCCGATTTTTAGATTAGGGCATCTAGGCACCGCAGACGTTTGGGTAAGCACATGGTTATAAGATCCGGTCCAGTTAGATTCAACTCACTTGAGTCAACTCAGACTTGGTAGCACCCAATCCATTCGATATCGTGAGTTAACCTCCAAGTCACCCTGCCTTAGGTGAGTTGGACCAATTCAGCCCTGACTCTCGATGGGGGACCAAATTACAAATTGGTTTAAGTTGCTGACCATATGACTTTCCTATAACCCTAAGCTGTGGAGCCCACCATGACATCTTTATTACATATATACACTCCATCTATCTATTGCACTACACCGTTTATCTTAAAAATTAGGTAGAATCATAACTTCAGTGGGCCACACCATGAGAAACACGGAATGTCTAACACTGATGCCTTCTTGAAGGCCACTGAAGTTTTGGATCAAGACAATATGAGTTTTCTTCATGGCGATGGAAAATCACCTTTGACTTGCATGCATGTAAACATCACAATGAACTTCACGAAGGTTCTAATGGTTGATGTTTTCATTCACATTGCTTCTTGTGCTCTGGATCACTTATATATATATATATATATATATATATATATATATATATATATATATATATGCCTGAAGTTTATATAAAACACTTCAAAAGTTGAAGTTTTCATTTTTATTATTTCTTATGTTGTACTTTTTTTTCAATTGCCTCATATTTGTAGGGAAGGTTCCAATGGCCACCGTTTTTTTTTCTCTCTCTCTCTCTTTTTCCAGTGCCGTGGATATATATATATATATATATATATATATATATATATATATATATATATATATATATATATATATATATATATATATATATAAAATCTGCCTCATGTTTGTATGTTTGGACACATGTTAAAATGAGATGGACCAAATAGAGATAACACGGACACATATTACATATTAATCGATATTGGACGTGATCTGTGGGTGATATATGTTTTACCCACAACATTCAATCATTTTGTACCATTATTTCAGGGCATAAACTCAAAAATTAGACAAATCTAAATTTCAACCATACGGTAGGAAAACAGTGATAATTAAACGTCCACCTTTTAAAAACTTCCTAGGACCCACTATGATATTTATTTGCCATCCAACCTGTTAATCAGGTCATAAAGAAATGTAGGAAAGGAAAACACAAATATCAACTTTATCTAAAACTTTTGTGGCCCTAGATAAGTTTTTAACTGTGGTTGTTCAGTCACAACTGTTTTCCATGGTATGGTCCGCCCGAGATTTGGATCTGCATTTTTAGGCTCATGTCCTAAAATACGCTAGCAAAATGTGTTGGGGGCCTTGCACAAAACCTTAGGATCTAGCTCTCCAGAACAAACTAGAATTATGGATAATAAATCAATGAAAATAATCAATGCATCAATCACACAACACACAAGAGATTTTTTACGTGGAAAACCATCAAAGAGGTAAAAACCACAGGACCTCGTCCAGATCAACAATCCACTGTGAAGTAGAACGTTACAACCTTCTTCATTTACACAGGAGTGGATAAACAATGAGAGAAAATAAAGAAAAATGGAGAGATCTCACCGATTACAAGGACATAGAAGCGCTGAGATATAGATTGCACAATAGATAACCTCCACGAGCATAATCTCCCTTCTATAAGCTTCCTCTCTCTCTCACCTTTGATAGTCCTAAACCCTTTAGCAAATCCCTTGTAAAGCTTTAGGAAACCCTCTTGTCGTACCTAGAAAGCCCTAGGTACCTCCTATTTAAAGTTTTAGGAAACTCATTTCCGCATCCCAGTTGCGAAAGGACTCGCGACACAAAATCTGCGCAAAATCGCAGAACGAATCTGCATAACTACGACTAGTCGTGACGAACCTTCGACCGGTCGAGAGCCACCCATGACCAGTCGAGCACCCCGGAGAAAAATAGCCCTAGTCGTTGGACTTTGAGTCGTGCCACGGCTCGACTCTAACGACTGGTCGAGACCAGTCGAGCAGGGCTCACGACCGATCGACGACGGATAAAAAAAAAACCCATCAAAACTCTCCCTTTTTAACCCAGGAGGGATCCACCTTTTTCAAGCCAGCCAGGTTTCTACAAATCTCAAACTCCCCTTGAGCAAAGCATTGGTCATCATGTCTGATCCATTATCGTCCGTGTGGACCTTCTCCAGCTGTAACACCTTCTGTTTCAAAGTATCCTTGATCTAGTGATATCGAATCTCTATGTGCTTCGACTTGGAATGTTGACTTGGATTCTTGCTCAAGTGTATAGCACTTTGACTATCGCAATAAACCACGTGCTCTTCCTACTTTAGGCTAAGTTCTTGTAGGAACCTCTTCATCCAAAGCATCTCTTTACATGCTTCTGTGACTGCAATGTACTCGGCCTCTGTCGTCGACAACGCTAAGACCTTCTGTAGCTTTCTCTGCCAGGAAACCGCTCCCCTTGCAAACGTGAACATGAATCTCAAGGTAGACTTCCTGGAGTCTATGTCGCCTGCCATATCTGCATCTGTGTAGCCCTCTAACACAGGTTTACCGTCACCATAGCATAGGCTCAACCGGGATGAGCCTCTTAGATACCGCAGTATCCATTTTACCGCTGCCCAATGTTCTTTACCAAGATTAGCAAGATATCGGCTGACAACATGTAACACCCCGGATTTTTGCCAACCTGGAATGAGACGTCCTTAGGCAATGGGTCGATCCTAACACCTTAGTAACTTGTCAGAACTGAATCCCACAGTCTAAAATCGCTCCTTAACCCATTTCCTTCACAAATCCAACCCTCACCACCTTGATCTTCCAATTTTTCAAAGCACTTTCGCCCTAGACACTATCTTAAACTAGCTAAGTAGTATTACTTGGATCACTTTATATACAAACTACAAAGGACTAAGTACCACCTCAGACGGAAATCACTTAGGATTAAATCCTTTAGAAATTTGACAAAGTTAACTAAGTGCTAAACTAGATTAGCCATGAAATCCATTTGAATCGCTTTAAATACGATCTGCAAGACTCAAAACTTGTAGAATCATTGATGCTAGGTTACCCTAAAACTTAGGATCAATCTCATTACCCTACATTTGCTCTCGGGAGCATCTCAAAATTTCAGTATTACGATCCGGGACCGCACATCGGAGTCCGAACAATACGGGTTAAGGGCTTAGGGACCGCCTCGGCCGGCTTGACTATCATCTCAAAAATCGGTCCACCGATGTCCCACGGCCATTCGTTTGGATCCTGGAGCGAGGCGTGTGAAAAACACTATTCCCATCCTAATAAAAATATCGGGAATAGTGATCGCATCGTTCGGTTGCACGTCAAGATTAAGCAACCCGACCGTCGAATCGAGACCAAATTACACCCTCGGATCGGGAAAAATTTCAGAACATTTACATGTGCTTGAAATTTCGGATCGTGGCTTCCATGACCGATTGAATCCCGAAAGTGGTCCGCCACATGCGATCTGGGAATCCGATCGAGTCAAAAACGTAATCCCACATTGATCCATGTGTGGTAAGCTTAAGTCTGACGTTTGGCTCAAGGAGGGCCACCAGAACCTCTCTTTTGAGCTGGAAAAGTGACGAAATACCTATATTAGCAGTACCCCTTGAACAGGAGTCTATTTCGGTGAGTTTTGAGACTATATAAGGACCTTAAACCCTCTCCCATTCCAGCTATACAAATTTGGATTTGAGAGAGGGAAAAGAGAGAGAAAGTGAGGGAGATGTGGGAGGAACTCCCTGCCGCTCCACGGGCTGCACCGCCTCCTTCCAGACGCTTTTCCGGCGATTCCGGCGTCATTTCTAGGTAATAAACCCTAACCCTAACCTGTTTGGGGGATTAGACAGTTGTAGGTTAGGAAATAGCTAACCTATTTCATTCTCTAGGTTGCCAAACTCCCGTATACGGAAGCTTAGCGAACCTATCGACTCCGTTACGATTCTACGACTAAAGGTGCGGACTTTAGGTGTATAGGTTGCGGTTTTCAACGCTTTCAATGTCAGATAATGGTAGATTCATGATCTGCATGCAATTGCACATGTACAAAGTGCTTTCCGTTTTCTGTTTCGATTAGAATTGTAGAATTTGGAATTTCACATACTCTAGGTATTCGTATAAAATACCGTATACGTATTTTTTATGGAAATATGTTTGACATGTTTAATTGTCGTATGGATATATGATGTATGGATAAAATACTCATTTGGCGAAAGGGTTCGCCTAAATACATGTTTACTAATATACACCATGTATGTAGAAATACGGTATTGTAAGAAGTACCGTATACGTGTATATTTTAGCGATGATTTTGTCATGATTAATTGTTGTATAAATATATTATGTACGTATGAATTAATTTCTTGGCGAAAAGAATCGTTGTAATACATGTTTGCTTGTATACACTATGTATGTTGAAAATACGTATTCTAGAAAATACTGTATACATATAAATATTGGGAGATGTATTTATCATGATTTTTGCTGTAGTAATATATTATACATGGATAAAATACTCACTTGGCTAAAGGATAGCCCTAATACATGTTTTGCTAACATACACCATGTATGTTGTAACAGTGTATTCTAAGTGTTTGTGAAATTGATTGAATGAGTACCGAATTCTCATTCGTACTCACCATGACTAATTGTCATGGATTCATGATTGTTGTATTGGCGATACCCCTTTGACGAAAGGATTTGCCCTAAATCACGCCACGGCCAATATACACCATATATGCTAAAATGTGTGGCCCAAGTGTTTGTGGAAATGACTGAATGAAAATGGAACTTGGATTCCTGCTTGCCATGACTATCCGTCGTGGGTGTACGCGTGTTATGATTGGGGCAACTCCCTAGGGAAAGGATTTGGCCTAATGCCTATGTGATCGACATATGTCATGTATGTTGATGTATGTTTGTTTAAGTGTTTCTTGAAATGTCTGAATGAGTAGTAGTTAGCAAATTATAATGTATAAGGGTGTTGAGATGTGATTCTCAACCTCTTTTAACTATGTGTATGATCTCCTTGGATTGTTGTGTGATTAGGAATTGAACATGTATAAACTCATGCTTGTGTTGTGATTCATAACATGCTCAACTGCTTTATGATTATAACTATGTAATGCATATGTTTAAATTTATATTTACGTTGTATGATCCGTCATGGGTGATGGGGGAGCGGAGCAACGAGTGCGTGCAACAGCCCTGGCAGCCCTAAACGGAAAATACCATACCTTGATTGTATGAGTGGAATCTTGATTCACTACTACTTTATATATCTGCACTTGATTGTGTTTGGGGCTATGATTATAGTCCAGACAATCGGTACCAGAATTGAATTCGTGGTTGCGATTCATTTACCACGTGAGATGTGTTCGACGAACCCGAGTCGTACTTCGGTTGGCGATAGTGGTTGGCCACGCGAAGTGCTTATGCACTTCATGTCGTTCAACTTGTTGTGCGCTCGAGCTAGCCGAGCTTGTCAAGTAACCCGATCTGTCTTATGTATGTTCACCATGTTTGGTCGCTACTGCTTGAACCTAGGGTACCAAACTTACCAGTGAAATCCCTTTTAACCATGGTACCTCGATCCGCTAAGACTCATGAGCCGGGCATGGTGGTATGGGACACCGTGGTCGAGGCCGGCCGTCGGCCTCGGCGGGGCCACGTGCCTCCCGTAGTGACCATGAGCAACTAGACTCGTGAGCCGATTATGGTGGTATGGGACACTATATTCGAGCTGTCGATACTTATGGCGAGAGCCGAGTATGGTGAGACTGTACTCGTCTTTGGCGACGAGTCCTCTGTAGTATCTTCGAGTATACTCCAAGGTCCGTGATTGGCGACGAGTCTTTCCACGGCAAGCGGAGTATGAGTTGAGCCAAGTGCGGTGAGACTGTATTCGAGTGACGGCTAGTGATTGAGCCGAGTACGGTGAGACCTGTCATGTACTCGAGCGAGCGACGGCCGAATTGAGCCGCATACGGTGAGATCTGTATCCGCGCTGATGGGTGACGAGCCCTTTGCGATGCCTTCACTACGCTTCTCAAACCATAATATCGTATGAGAATAGCTAGGATTGACGACCCTAGATTGGATCATGTTTGGGAATGATACAAGGGAGGTACCTTAGTTTCCCAATACTGCTGTTTGAAATGGACTAATAAAAACTTGGTAATCATGAGCATCATCGCACCGCATGTGCTTTGTAGATGTGGCGCACTGAGGGAGTAAGCATTCACGAACGTAAGATGATGTCGCTTGAGGGTGGTTTGGCAAGGGCATACAGCATCATGTCATTTCATTTTCGCACTTAACAAGAGTAGTTAGAAATGTTTGATTTGTACTGCTTGATTGAATTGACAACATGTTAACCTATGCTTTACTGTTCCACTGAGTTGATCACTCACTCCCACGTTACGGGACGGTGTTGTACACACCAACCAGATTTGTTGAGTTTCAAGTGGTGGCGATGCTTGTGAAGCAGAGCCGGACTACTTCTATGATGATAGGGGAATTCTCCTATCTCGTATCTCTCTCTGGCAGGTCAATGAAGACCGATATTGTATTGATGGGGCTATGGTACATGGGATAGGAGGCATTACACTTCCTCACATTTGGTACATTTTAGAACCGCACTTGTATTTATTTAACTCCGTAATGTTATCACACTCTGGAGACTCATCATAAGTTATATATTTTATCTATCTATCACGGTCTTCCGCTTGCAAATTTAACTTGTCTCAGGTATGATATCTTTGTTTGGCTTAATCTCACTCATGTTCAATGCACGAATATAGTCAACATTCAATCATCATTCATTTTGTTGCATAAATGATGTTCTGGAACTCGGGAGTTGAGTTTATGCTCGACCCCCGATTTTTAGGGCGTTACAAGATGGTATCAAAGTATGATTTTGATTAAACCGGACCTGGGTTATGGTCACACTACGCACTCTGACGCACTCTGACTTAGGAGGGAGCGACGAGATGTAGAAACAGTCATAGGTATCCCGATTTCGCCAATTGGCGAAGTTCATTGAAAACGAACGCCGAAATCGAGTATGTATTCAACCATGGTCGCACGGGTCGACCTTAAAACATTTCTAGGTTGTCTAGTGAAGGGTCTAGATCATAATCCACCTCATCCCAATCATTGAGAATCAGTAAAATGTGCGATAAACGTGATGAGGATAACTACCCCAAATCCTTGGAGCTTCTCTGGACTCCTCCTAGAGACTTCTCGAATCTACAAGAGGAGAAAGCAGAAAATAGAAATAAATTTTAATAAATTCGAAACTGATTAGTGAATGACTAAAAACGAGTTCACCACCCTTTAAATAAGGATACCAGGTAATGGGAAAGAAATCAGGAACAAACTACAATTAAAACTTCTAGAATTCGCGACTTACTATGGGTCGTGATGTCTACTAGTGGGTGAAGTTTTCGGTCAAAAAAATAGTAAGTGTCCTAAACGACTTCACCCAACCGTTCTCCTAATTATTCTAAACTCTTTTCTCATTGGGCACAACTCCTAAAGCCCAACGGATGAAGAGAAATCAAACTAAAACTACTATTTTTGGCAAAACGAAATTGAAGCGGGGAAATAACCGTCAATCGGGGGGTTTTCTCGCAATTCCGGGCTGCGCAACCCGGCATAGCAGGGTTGGTTGGCTTCATTAGCTCGTTCTACCCCAAATTCATATATTTTACGTCAGATAACTCATTCCGGATTGCAAGATATGTCTGATTGTCCCAAAAATACCCGAAATAGAGCAAATCGGAGTCGGGGGCCTCCCCACTCAAATCCGATGGGACCCAGGGTTAAACCAGGGTGCATTTGGCACCTTGGGACCACAGAGAACATGGCCCCACCGCGGCGGCGAGGTTCCGGCCAAGGCGGACCGCGGTCCGGTGGCCCATCTGAGGTGGGTCCGGGGCTGGAGTTGGTCGGCCCGACCTCCCCTACCCCCTGGCACTTGCGGTTTTGGCTGGGGTTTGGGATTTTTAGGTCTGGAGCCCCCCTCTCTCTCAAACGCCCCTCCAATCTCTCTTTTCCTCCTATTCTTGCTGTTTTCTCTTCAAATCGCCACTCCAATCGTCTCATTTCCCATTTTCGGTCATCACCCACTCCCTTCCATCATTCACAGTAACACCTACCCTCTACCCTTTCCGTTTCCTTTCATTTGGGCTTTTACATGCCCCATTTGGAGCTTCAAACGTACATACCTCTTAACCCATCCATTTCTCCCTTTTTTTTTTTTTTTTTCCTCCTTCAGTCCCTGTCCGTTGGGGCCTTTACAATCTTTGTTGAGGTTCAAACTCATGGAGGAACAAACCTCCAGCCCTATCTCTCTCTCTCCATCACTTTTCATTCGCTTTTCCTTGGCTCTATCGGAGCTTAGTTCGGCCACCTTCGTGGATGTCTAGCTATCCACACTATTGTTTGAAGGTTGCATGAGTTACCGTCTTTGGATGTTTATGCTTTCATGATCGATGGGTGTAGTAGTTGGTGCGATGTTCTAGATGTGTGAGGACGTTTAGGGCCCGTTCGACCAACTGCATTAGGTGAGTTTCAGGTGGATAGAATTGTATAAGTAATAATAAATGTACGTGTAGGGTATGGTTCCTAGATTGGTGTATCTCATGTTTTCCAATACCATGTTTGGAGTGTGTGCAATTAAAAGTAAATTTCGAGATTTCCTTTTAAATAACACTTAGAAATTCTGATTCCTGGGATTTGGAAATCCCATCTCATACTTTCCCACACGAGGCTCATCTTCCAAAGCCTATACCATTAATTTTAATCCCCTCCCACCCTCCTACCAACCATGTCACTCCCAATCCCGAGGTAGGATTAGTAATGCAATCCCATTTAATACAACTTAAGACCACTGGCCAAATAGTGTTGAAATGATAAAGTCCCTTGATACACATTAACCCACCACACTCTGACAGATTAAGCCTTTATAGTAAAGGGTTGTTTGACAAATGGGCCCATAGAGTTTGGACCTAGAGCAGTGCTTCGACAGACCTGACAGTATAGGAAATCCAACCAATTAAGAACGTGAACTCTAGAACCCCCTTTGTAGTTGGTTTGAGCATGTGTGACATGCTCGGGCGTAGTTAAATTCGACTTTAGGCAACTCAATTCCAATTAGACAACTTTGACCTTAAGTAATAAAACCATTCCTTGTATTAAAAATGAAGTGAAATCATCTAGCGTATAAGCATAGACTTTGGACTCACCTATGGATTCCCGCTACTCCTAAATTAAGACTAGACTACTGGTTAGGCTAAGGAAAGTAAAAGACTAATTAATTATGTTAAGCCAATTGAATAATAGACTTAGTTGTTCGGCTTAACCGACTCAGACCCACTACACAATTTTCTTTCCGTGTTGGCCCAACCTTTTACAACTAAAAGTTTATAATTTTACCCTTGACAAGTGTTAGGAGTATATAGCTGATAGAGACTGTCTTTTAGGCCTAAGGAATTGCCCAAATGGGCAACAGACAGTTAGGAATTAGGTCTCAAATCGCATGCCACGTCGGCATACATATTGTGCTTATGAACGTAGAAAGATAGCCTGCCTGTTAAGCCAGACATCATTAAATAGGATAAGTCTGGACCGCGACAAAAACCCCTTGGTAGAATTAGGCATCTTGCCTCACACTCACACCTGCCCCTGACATCAACCACATTACCCATCATTTTTAGCTCCTCTCGATCCCCATAGGTATCAATGTCATCGTACACATCGTCGATGAAAGGCAGACCAATGTATTTCCCATTTCATGTCAAGGATTTACACCTTGTTCCGACATACAGATCAGGGCATAGCTCTTGAGCCTTGAGGGTGAAACTAAAATTTTAAGGGGGGTAGAACATTATGAGCCCAATCTAGTTAGGTCACCTGTTACGCCTCTTTGATCTGGGTGGCGCAGCGGAAACGCGGTGGACCCTACCCCACTGGCCCAGGATCGAAACGGTGCTCGTTAACATACGCACATTATAGAAGTCCTAGCAAGTTCTACTATGAGAAACCGTTTTAGGATGATCTAGTAAGATTTGATTCCCCACTTCCTTGGACATAAAAAAATAAAATATCAAGGCTTCTCTTAGACTAAGACCTAAAAGGGCAACCTTAGAATAAACAATTTGAACCTTTCAATGATGGACATTCCCTACGTTTCTAGAGTGATCGGACTACGGAGTTACTGAAATATACAACTGCGAAACATTCGCGGCTTGACCCAATTCTTAATCTGGCGACAATGGACTCCCTGTTTGACCGAGCGAAGGCCGGGATTCACCGAGGGCTAGGAGGATACGACGAGCCTTCTACCTAGTCGGGTAGATGATCGATGTATCGGGATCAAGCCTACTATAACCGTCTCTCCGTCTTTGGTCAAACAATGAAAACAACTATCTTACTCTAAATAATTGGGGATTGTCGTCGAGACTCGGATCGGTAAAGAAATAAACTAATTGTAGCAAACCTTAGGGTATGAGAAATGGATAAAGAAATAAGTTTTAAGGGGGTAGACTAAAATGAACCGGCTAGTACATACCCTACCACGCGTAGAAACTTGGAACCAATAAAACTTAGGCAAGAGAAATAATTAACTCTTTCCTTATTACCCTTAGCCAATTTCGGGACGAAATTTTGTTTTAAGGGGGGTAGATTGTAACACCCCGGATTTTGCCAACTTTGGAATGAGACGTCCTTAGGCAATGGGTCGATCCTAACACCTTAGTAACTTGTCGAACCGAATCCCACAGCTAAAAATCGCTCCTTAACCCATTTCCTTCACAAATCCAACCCTTCACCACCTTGATCTTCCAATGTTTCAAAGCACTTTCGCCCTAGACACTATCTTAAACTAGCTAAGTAGTATTACTTAGATCACTTTATATACAAACTACAAAGGACTAAGTACCACCTCAGACGGAAATCACTTAGGATTAAATCCTTTAGAAATTTGACAAAGTTAACTAAGTGCTAAACTAGATTAGCCATGAAATCCATTTGAATCGCTTTAAATACGATCTGCAAGACTCAAAACTTGTAGAATCATTGATGCTAGGTTACCCTAAAACTTAGGATCAATCTCATTACCCGGCTGCTCTCGGGAGCATCTCAAAATTTCGTATCTGACCTGGACCGCACATCGGGAGTCCGAACAATACGAAGTTAAGGACTTAGGACCGCCTCGCTGGGCTTGACTATCATCTCAAAAATCAGGTCCAGCCGATGTCCCACGGCCATTCGTTTGGATCCGGAGCGAGGGCGTGTGAAAAACACTATTCCCATCCTAATAAAAATATCGGGAATAGTGATCTGGCATCGTTCGGTTGCACGTCAGTATTAAGCAACCTGACCGTCAGAATCAGACCAAATTACACCCTCGGATCAGGAAAAATTTCAGGAACATTTACATGTGCTTGAAATTTCGGATCGTGGCCCACTGACCGTTGAGCGAAAGTGGTCCGCCACGTGCGATCCGGGAATCCGATCGAGTCAAAATGTAATCCCACATTGATCCATGTGTGGTAAGCTTAAGTCGACGTTTGGCTCAAGGAGGGCCACCGAGACCTCTCTTTTGAGCTGGAAAAGTGACGAAATACCTATATTAGCAGTACCCCTTGAACAGGATTCTATTTCGGTGAGTTTTGAGACTATATAAGAACCTTAAACCCTCTCCCATTCCAGCTATACGAATTTGGATTTGAGAGAGGGAAAAGAGAGAGAAAGTGAGGGAGATGTGGGAGGAACTCCCTGCCGCTCCACGGGCTGCACCGCCTCCTTCCAGACGCTTTTTCGGCGATTCCGGCGTCATTTCTAGGTAATAAACCCTAACCCTAACCTGTTTGGGGGATTAGACAGTTGTAGGTTAGGAAATAGCTAACCTATTTCATTCTCTAGGTTGCCAAACTCCCGTATACGGAAGCTTAGCGAACCTATCGACTCCGTTACGATTCTACGACTAAAGGTGCGGACTTTAGGTGTATAGGTTGCGGTTTTCAACGCTTTCAATGTCAGATAATGGTAGATTCATGATCTGCATGCAATTGCACATGTACAAAGTGCTTTCCGTTTTCTGTTTCGATTAGAATTGTAGAATTTGGAATTTCACATACTCTAGGTATTCGTATAAAATACCGTATACGTATTTTTTATGGAAATATGTTTGACATGTTTAATTGTCGTATGGATATATGATGTATGGATAAAATACTCATTTGGCGAAAGGGTTCGCCTAAATACATGTTTACTAATATACACCATGTATGTAGAAATACGGTATTGTAAGAAGTACCGTATACGTGTATATTTTAGCGATGATTTTGTCATGATTAATTATTGTATAAATATATTATGTACGTATGAATTAATTTCTTGGCGAAAAGAATCGTCGTAATACATGTTTGCTTGTATACACTATGTATGTTGAAAATACGTATTCTAGAAAATACTGTATACGTATAAATATTGGGAGATGTATTTATCATGATTTTTGCTGTAGTAATATATTATACATGGATAAAATACTCACTTGGCTAAAGGATAGCCCTAATACATGTTTTGCTAACATACACCATGTATGTTGTAACAGTGTATTCTAAGTGTTTGTGAAATTGATTGAATGAGTACCGAATTCTCATTCGTACTCACCATGACTAATTGTCATGGATTCATGATTGTTGTATTGGCGATACCCCTTTGACGAAAGGATTTGCCCTAAATCACGCTACGGCCAATATACACCATATATGCTAAAATGTGTGGCCCAAGTGTTTGTGGAAATGACTGAATGAAAATGGAACTTGGATTCTTGCTTGCCATGACTATCCGTCGTGGGTGTACGCGTGTTATGATTGGGGCAACTCCCTAGGGAAAGGATTTGGCCTAATGCCTATGTGATCGACATATGTCATGTATGTTGATGTATGTTTGTTTAAGTGTTTCTTGAAATGTCCGAATGAGTAGTAGTTAGCAAATTATAATGTATAAGGGTGTTGAGATGTGATTCTCAACCTCTTTTAACTATGTGTATGATCTCCTTGGATTGTTGTGTGATTAGGAATTGAACATGTATAAACTCATGCTTGTGTTGTGATTCATAACATGCTCAATCGCTTTATGATTATAACTATGTAATGCATATATTTAAATTTATATTTACGTTGTATGATCCGTCATGGGTGATGGGGAGCGGAGCAACGAGTGCGTCAAATGCTTGACCACAGCGACCCTAAACGGAAAATACCATACCTTGATTGTATGAGTGGAATCTTGATTCACTACTACTTTATATATCTGCACTTGATTGTGTTTGGGGCTATGATTATAGTCCAGACAATCGCTACGAAGTGAATTCGTGGTTGCGATTCATTTACCACGTGAGATGTGTTCGACGAACCCGAGTCGTACTTCGGTTGGCGATAGTGGTTGGCCACGCGAAGTGCTTATGCACTTCATGTCGTTCAACTTGTTGTGCGCTCGAGCTAGCCGAGCTTGTCAAGTAACCCGATCTGTCTTATGTATGTTCACCATGTTTGGTCGCTACTGCTTGAACCTAGGGTACCAAACTTACCAGTGAAATCCCTTTTAACCATGGTACCTCGATCCGCTAAGACTCATGAGCCGGGCATGGTAGTATGGGACACCGTGGTCGAGCTGTCGGCCTCTGGCCCACGAGGCCACGTGCCTCCCGTAGTGACCAGTGAGCAACTAGACTCGTGAGCCGATTATGGTGGTATGAGACACTATATTCGAGCTGTCGATACTTACGGTGAGAGCCGAGTATGGTGAGACCTGTACTCGTGCTGACGGGCGACGAGTCCTCTGTAGTATCTTCGAGTATACTCAAGTCTGTGATTGGCGACGAGTCTTTCACAAAGCCAGCTGGAGTATGAGTTGAGCCGAGTACGGTGAGACACGTATTCGGTGACGGCTAGTGATTGAGCCGAGTACGGTGAGACATATACTCGAGCCGACGGCCGCAATTGAGCCGCATACGGTGAGATCTGTATCCGCGCTGACGGGTGACGAGCCCTTTGCGATGCCTTCACTACGCTTCTCAAACCATAATATCGTATGAGAATAGCTAGGATTGACGACCCTAGAATGGATCATGTTTGGGAATGATACAAGGGAGGTACCTTAGTTTCCCAATCTTCTTTGTTTGAAATGGACTAATAAAAACTTGGTAATCATGAGCATCATCGCACCGCATGTGCTTTGTAGATGTGGCGCACTTGAGGAGTAAGCATTCGCGAACGTAAGATGATGTCGCTTGAGGGTGGTTTGGCAAGGGCATACAACATCATATCATTTCATTTTCGCACTTAACAAGAGTAGTTAGAAATGTTTGATTTGTACTGCTTTATCATTACTGCTTGATTGAATTGACAACATGTTAACCTATGCTTTACTGTTCCACTGAGTTGATCACTCACTCCCACGTTACGGGACGGTGTTGTACACACCAACCAGATTTGTTGAGTTTCGTGGTGGCGATGCTTGTGAAGCGAGCCGGACTACTTCTATGATGATAGGGGAATTCTCCTATCTCAGTATCTCTCTGGTCAATGAAGACTGATATTGTATTGACGGGGCTATGGTACATGGGATAGGAGGCATTACACTTCCTCACATTTGGTACATTTTAGAGCCGCACTTGTATTTATTTAACTCGGTAATGTTATCACACTCGGAGACTCATCATAAGTTATATATTTTATCTATCTATCACAAGTCTTCCGCTTGCAAATTTAACTTGTCTCTGGAGTATGATATCTTTGTTTTGGCTTAATCTCACTCATGTTCAATGCACGAATACAGTCAACATTCAATCATCATTCATTTTGTTGCATAAATGATGTTCTGGAACTCGGGAGTTGAGTTTATTCTCGACCCCCGATTTTCTGGGCGTTACACAACACCAACCACATATGCTATGTCTAGGCGTGTACACATCATAGTATACATCAAATTTCCTATGGCTAACGCGTAGGGTATCTTCTGCATCTCTTCCACCTCTGCCTTCGTCTTGGAACACTGCTTGTCGCTCAATCTGAAGTGACCATCTAGTGGAGTACTGACCGGCTTCACTGCATTCATATTGAACCGCTCTAGGACTTTTTCAATATATCTCTCTTGTGACAGCCAGAGCTTCCTGCTACTTCTGTCACGGGTTATCTCCATTCCTAGGATCTATCTAGCCGGGCCCAAGTCTTTCATTGCAAACGACTTGCCCAACTTCTGTTTCAGCCCGTCGATCTTCTTGATGTCTTTTCTCATGATGAGCATGTCATCAACGTATAAGAGCAGAACTAAGAAATCACCATCTGAGAACTTGCGCGTGAACACACAGTGGTCCGATTGTGTTCTATCATACCCATACTGCAACATGAACGAATCGAACTTCTTATACCATTGCCGTGGAGCTTGTTTTATCCTATACAAGCTCTTCCTCAACCTACACACCATATGCTCTTTGCCCTTGACTTCGAACACCTCTGGTTGGTACATGTAGATCTCTTCTTCCAGGTCACCATGGAGAAAGACAATTTTAACATCTAACTGCTCTATCTTCAGATCTATGCTAGCTGCCAACCCAAGCAACACCCATATAGATGTCATCTTCACCATTGGTGAGAATATCTCTTCGAAGTCTATACCTTTCCTCTGACCAAAACCTTTCACTACAAGTCTGGCCTTGAACCTCATCTGTGAATTCTTCTGCTTGATCTTCTTTCTGAACATCCACTTATTGCCCAAAGCTTTCTTGCCCTTAAGCAATTTCACCATATCATAGGTGTGGTTCTTATGCAAGGATTTCATCTCCTCTTGCATAGCTTTCAACCACTCCCCCTTATGCTCGTCAGCTAGGACCTCAGAATAATCTTCTGGCTCTCCCCCATCAGTCAGCATAATGTACTCATGTGGCGAGTACCTCTTGGACGGCTGTCTGTCCCTAGATGACCTCCTCACCTGTGGCTCAACAGGTGGATCAAGTGGGGGCTGCTCTCCTGGTCCATCTTCTGAAGGAATCTGCACCTTGGTATACTCTCCCGTCATCAGGCACCACGGGAGGAGTAACCGGATCCATGTCCTCTAGCTCACCTGAACTAGGCCGGTTCTTCTCTAACTTACTAATGTCTTCTATACACTGATCTTCAAAGAAAAAGACATCTCTGCTCCTGATGAGCTTCCTCTCGGTCGGATCACACAATCTGTAACTAAATTTTTCATCACCGTACCCTAAGAACACGCACTGCCTGATTTTCATATCGAGCTTGGACCTCTCGTCCTTTGGTACGTGAACGGATGCCCTGCATCCAAACACCCTGAGATGACTGTACGATGGATCCTGTCCAGTCCACACCTTCTTAGGTACTTCTCCATTCAACGGGGCTGATGGAGACCTGTTTATCAAATAACTGTCATGTGCATTACTTCTCCCCAGAATGTCTTGGGCAATTTCACATGGAATAACATGCATCTGATTCTCTCTACAATGGTGTGATTCATTCGCTCAGCTACACCATTATGCTGGGGGGTACCCAGGGACTTGCAGTACTTATGAAAGTTGCCAATGTATTCACCACCATTGTCAGTGCAGATGCACTTCAATAGTCTACCTGTCTCTCTCTTGACCATAGCATGAAACAATTTAAACACACCAAAGACCTCGTCTTTGGATTTCAAAGCATAAACCTAAACCCACTTAGATGCATCATCTATAAAAAGTAACAAAATACAATGCCCCACCTAAGGTTTTTGTCCTCATAGGACCACAAATATCAGAATAAACCAAATCTAATGCATGCACTTTATTAACATGAGAAGCAGATTTAATAAATGAAACTTTATGCTGTTTCCCTGATAAACAATCAAGACAGGTTTTAAGAGGTGTACCTATCACGTTTGGAAGGAGCCGCTTCCTTGCTAGTAGTTGAAGCCCTTTTTCACTCATGTGGCCTAGACGCCTGTGCCACATGTCAATAGCTGAATCTTCCGATGCGTTTAACCCACCCTTGTAATACTGACACTTGCCTTGTAAAGGGTGCAACACTTCTTTCCTCTAGCTGTGATCAACGAACCCTTGATGAGCTTCCAGCGCCCACCAGCAAACCGGCTTTCATAGCCATCATCATCCAACCTTCCCGTCGACATCAAGTTGAGGTGAAGGTCTGGGATATGCCTCACATCCCTGAGAACCAATATGTAGCCTACATCAGTCTTCACACAAATATCACCGACCTCTACGATCTTTAATACGCCAGAATTTCCCATCTTCACAGTCCCATAGTCACCTGACTTGTAACTCCCTGTGTGGAGTCGTATAAAAAGAAGCTCCCAAGTCTATCACTCAGTCGGTGTCTCGACTCGTAGCCGTGAGACATACATCATGATCTGTAGAAAGAATAATTACAACGTCGTCATCTGAAGCAACTGCAGTGGAATCTGATTCATCTTCCTTCCCTTTTCCTTTCTTGTCGTTCTTCTTACCACGACATTCATGCTTGTAGTGACCCTTCTTGCCACAATTCCTGCAATCAACATCCTTTCTATTACTCGATTTGCATCTTAATTTATCTCGGGCCTTCCCGTCCTTCCTGTTCTTTCTTCTCCCCTGTTCCTGTGTCACAAGGGCCTCTTGCTAAGTAGACCCCTAAGACTTCCTCATTGTCTCTTCATAGAAGAGACAGTTAGTTACCTATTCCATGGATATCTTTCCGTCTGGCGTAGAGTTACTTAGAGACACCACCAATGTCTCCCAACTGTCAGGCAATAAACTAAGCAAAAATAAAGCCTGCAATTCATCATCCATGACCATCTTCATAGAGGAGAGTTGGTTCACTACTGGCCTCATTCATGTGCTCAGCCACAGAACCACCATCCTTGAACTTGAGATTTACAAGTCGTCTTATCAGAAAAATCTTATTACCAGCTGTCTTCCTCTCATACAGTCCTTGTAATTTCAGTCATAGGCTAGCGACTGAGGTTTCCATAGACACATGGTGGAACATTGAATCATCCAACCATTGTCTAACAAACCCCATCGCCTTCCAGTCCATCTTCTTCCAATCATCATCAGTCATATCCTTGAATTTTGCTGATATGCCTAAAATTGGAGAATATAGGTCCTTGCAATAAAGCAAGTCCTCCATCTTAGCCTTTCATATGGTCCAGTTAGAACCATTGAGGCTGATCATCCTTAATGAGCCACCTTCTATAATTCAAAACCGATCCTACCCGTTCAATGAACTTAGCTTTGATACCACTTTGTTGGGGGCCTTGCACAAAACCTTAAGATCTAGCCCTCCAGAACAAACCATAATTATGGATAATAAATCAATGAAAATAATCAATGCATCAATCACACACCACACAAGAGATTTTTACGTGGAAAACTCTCAAAGAGGTAAAAACCATGGGACCTCGTCCAGATCAACAATCCACTATGAAGTAGAACGTTACAACCTTCTTCACTCACGCAGGAGTGGATAAACAATGAGAGAAAACAAAGAAAAACGGAGAGACTCACTGATTACGAGGACATAGAAGCGCTGAGATATAGATTGCACAGTAGCTAACTTCCACGAGCATAATCTCCCTTGTATAAGCTCCCTCTCTCTATCTCTCTCACCTTTAATAGCCCTAAACCCTTTAACAAATCCTTTGTAAAGCTTTAGGAAATCCTCTTATCGTACCTAGAAAGCTTTAGGTACTTCATATTTAAAGTTTTAGGAAACTCTTTTCTGCATTCCAGTTGTGAAAGGACTTGCGACACGAAATCCGCGCAAAATCGCGGAAGGAATCTGCATAACTACGACTGGTCGTGACGAACCTTCGACCGGTTGAGAGCCACCTACGACCGGTCGAGCACCTCCCACGACCGGTCGAGCACCCCGGAGAAAAATAGCCCAAGTCGCTGGACTTTGAGTCGTGTCACGGCTCAACTCCTACGACTGGTCGAGACTAGCCTTTGACCGGTCGAGTAGGACTCACGACCGATCGACGACGGGTAAAAAAAACCCAATCAAAATGGATGAATGGTGCGGATAAAACACATATATCATGGTAGGGCCCGTAAAGCACTACTATCGATTGATAACAGGCAAGGATCTAATTGATAACACATACATCAAAGTGGGCCCAACAAAAGGTAGGGTCAAAGAAGAAGATTCCAGAAACCCAGGGTTACAGGCAAGCTGCTCCTCTTTAGCCATGAGTGCGACTCTTTGGTTTGCACACGTGTTTCATAATGTCACGTGTGACATGCGAGACGCGCTTCTGAAAGTGGACTCCTGCAGGCGCCACAAAGCAATGTGCCGCATTTGGTGGTGGAAATGGTGTCCATCCTCAGCAAAGGTGGGGTATTTAGGCTCGTGGGGGTCATTATCACGTGACCAATGAGTCGCTGTCACGTGATCCTCCCACGCCAACCTTCTTTTCAACGTCTTCCCATCCAATATATATATATTCCCACTGTCTAAATTTCCGAATCATTCAAACAGGCTTCTTCCCAACCAATGGGACAAACACACGTGTCATCATAGTAGGTGACATTTCCAATCAATGCGTAAATACTCAATATGTCAATTTCATTCTTCCATCGTAGGCTTGTAGCCCTTGTGAAAAAGGAAAAAAAAGAAAAAGAAAAAGAAAAAAGAAAAATAGAAGAGATAGAAATACAACGCAGGTGCAACAATGAAATGGGACATCAACAATAGGTTTGTGCATGGGCCATCATGGTGTGTATGTTCTATCAAACCCGTTAATCAGATATAAATTACCAGAATGAACCGCAGACGCAAAAATCAATTGATAAAATAAAATAAAATAAAATAAATTCATGCAGGCCACACCGTGTTAATTTAGAGATTTCAAGAGCAATTTAACATTGTTTCTATTGGTGTTAATTATAGTATTTATTTTTATTTTTTGAGTTTTTCAAGCTAATATTTTATCTGTATGGTTTAAATAATGTTTTTCACTTAATAGATGGAGTGGATGTATACATTCAACATGGTTGGACTCTTAGAGTTTGAGTCTTTCACCCACAGCGTGAAAACAAATGTTGAGTGGATTTCATGTTGGGATCTGTAGAAGCAAAACCCGAATTCAAATCAAATGTAGGAAAGATAAATGCAACAAAGTATGCACACGGACATACAATTTTTGTGTGAAAAATTTTCACGAAAAAAAAAATCACAACCCAAAATGACAATAAAATCCACTATAAATAATGAATTATAAAAGATAGATCTTACTTACAAATGCGAAACCCTTCAGAAAACTCTATCCTCCCTCTAGAATAAGACATTCAATCCCTTTGATGCTCTAATCCCATTTTACGCTCATGTATATGGTGCTACAACTGAAATATGAAACTAATCGCATAATTATGTAAAATTGTGCACACCGACGATCTAAGCATCGATCGATTGAGCAACCCTCGATCGATACCGATTGAGATCGATCGAGGCCCCACATGTTCAATCAATAGAACATGCTCAAAAGTGTCCATAAAGTTTACCTGGATTTTTTGAATTTTGTTAATTACTCTAACCTCCCAGGTTGTTGATCAAACCTGTCTAAAATTGTACAGAGACCAGTTAGTCTAATCCAAGGTTCACTCGATTGATCGAGAGCAGTGTATTCAATTGATCGAACTCCCCTGTTTTTGCACATATTGAAGACATCCGGACAACATTTTGTTTATTCACATCTACAATTGGAGTTTTGTAAGGGGTGGCAATGACTAGGTTATTTATCCCCGCCCCACCCTGAGACCGCCTCCTAAAGGGCCAGAGATTGGGCAACTAAACTTGGCCCAAGGGTTGGGTGTGTAGTATCTAATCTAGCTAGGCTCAAGTCAATGATAAATAGCTAGGCCCACCTACCTGTTTCTTCAAACATATACTACATAGTACATAACTATTACTCCAAACATATATTATGTAGTACATAAGTATTAGTAATGTAGATTACAGAATCCATATGCTACTGTATATAACATATTAAAGAACTTTGTTACTCTGGCAGTGTGATGGATGATACACGAGTTATTATAAAATTTCAAAATTATGGAACCCACTATATTGATGCATTTATTTAAGTACATGCATATAGTGGATAATTGAATGGAGATATAATTGATTAATGATTTATATATATATATATATATATATATATATATATATATATATATATATATATATATATATATATATATATATATAGGTGTGACATAAAAGGGGATTGATTTTCATAAAGAGTATGATAGGCCATAAATACACACTCATCAATTGTAAACCAATTACACATGTAGCATTAGTTATCTTTTAATTTATAGAGCTGGCCGGCCCTAGCCTAACTTAGCCCTAACGCAACACGACTCTCTAGTGCAAGGGCTACAATTGGGGCCTCTTTAGCTCATTAGGGCTCTTATGGCGTACTCGTGAGGTTTGAGTTTTCATTGTGTGGCCCACAATCATTAGATCTTTTGGCTTGAAAATCAAATCGTGCAATGTGAATGTACCTTATAAGATTCTGATCTCAGTGGTCCCATAATGGCCTGACTACAGATCGGAATTAAATTGTCTAGCCCACCTTATGGAAAGAAGGGATATGTACACGACATGTTGACATGTGAGCCTACCTATGGATCCGCACGCTTTACATGCTTGTCTTAGCAAACCACATAATTATATGTCCTGATGCACTAGTCAATGCAAGCACTACGCCAAAACAACGAAAAAAGGACGGTCCAGAACCGTATCAAATGACCAAAAAGGACGGTCATGGACCGTCGCATGGGCCATCAAATTTTGACGTGTCGTATTACTTAAAGGACGGTTGAAAACCGTCATTCTTATTGACAAAAAAAGGACGGTCATGGACCGTCCTTTAAAAGGACTGTCACGGACTGTCTCTTATGAGCCTTCAAAGGACGGCTATGGACCGTCCTTAAAAAGGACTACCACGGACCGTCTCTTATGAGCCTTCAAAGGACGGCCATGGACCGTCCTTAAAAAGGATTACTATGAACAGTCTCTTAGGAGCCTTCAAAGGACAGTTATGAACCGTCCTTAAAAAAGACCGTTATGAACCGTCTCTTATGAGCCTTTAAAAGGACTGTTATCAGCCGTCTCTTATGACCCTTAAAGGACATTTTCAAATTTGACCTGTTACAATATATTTCATCGTATTCTTCCTAATATATACCTGTTATACAATATATTTCATCATATTCACATTCACATCCATCTAAACCCAAACTACGTAAATTCATCCAAACATAAACTATATCCATCCAAACACAAACAATCATATCCACATTACATTCATCCACGCATAATACATATAAGTTTAACATCATAAGTAAAAAAAAAAAAAAGGAAAAAAATTAGCAACAATTTTCTTTTTGTGTCTTTTATCTAATAAAAAAATATTCAACCAACAAAACGTTATAATTCAAAATCATGAAGAATTACAGAAACTTCTTCCAAAAAAGTGGGCACTTTTTTAAAATAAAACTGATCATTAAAATAAAACTAATACGAGCAAATAATGCAAAAAAGTGTTTCAATTAATAGAAACAACAACAAAAATTGAAGCTTTGTAAAAAAGGGGCATGTGTTAAAAGGGATACATTAATGTTTGTTGCCATGTGATTGGGCTACATTATTACAGCAATCGGGTTCGAGTTCGGGATCGGGTTTAGGTTTGGGTTTTCAAGTTTAGGTTTAGGTTAGGGAGTTGAGATTAGGATTAGGTGTAGGTAAATTTAGGGATTTGAGAATACATTTAGGTTTTAGGTTTAGGTTTAGGTTTTAGGTTTTAGGTTTAGGTTTAGGTTAGGTTTAGGTTAAGGTTAGGTAATAGGTTATAAGTTTAGGTTATAGGTTATAAGTTATAGGTTTTGGTTTAGGTTTAGGTTATAGGTTATAGTATATAGGTTATAGCTTTAGGGAATTAAGAATAGGTTAAGGTTAAGGAAATCGGGTTCAGGTTCGAGATTGGGTTTAGGTTTGGGTTTTCAAGTTTAGGTTTAAGTTTAGGTTAGGGAGTTGAGATTAGGATTAAGTTTAGGTTTTAAGGATTTGAGAATACATTTCGGTTTTAGGTTTAGGTTTAGGTTTTAGGCTTAGGTTTAGGTTATAGGTTTAGGTTATAAGTGCAGGTTATAGGTTTAGGTTTAGGTTAGGCTATAGGTTAAGGTTTAGGGAATTGAGAATAGGTTAAGGTTTAGGTTTAGGAAATCGGGTTCGGGTTCGGGATCGTGTTTAGGTTTGGGTTTTCAAGTTTAAGTTTAGGTTTAGGTTAGTGAGTTGAGATTAGGATTAGGTGTAGGTTTAGGTTTACGGATTTGAGAATACATTTAGGTTTTAGGTTTAGGTTTAGGTTTAAGGTTATAGGTTAAGGTTTAAGTTAAGGTTAGGTTATAGGATATAAGTTTAGGTTATAGGTTATAGGTTATAGGTTAAGGTTTTAGGTCATAGGTTTTGGTTTAGGTTAAGGTTATAGGTTTAAGTTTAGGTTTAGGTTTAGGTTTAGGTTTAGGTTAAGGTTTAGGTTTAAGTTATAAGCTATAGGTTTAGGGAATTGAGAATAGGTTAAGGTTTAGGTTTAGGAAATCGGGTTCGAGTTCGGGATCGGGTTTAGGTTTGGGTTTTCAAGTTTAGGTTTAGATTTAGGTTAGGGAGTTGAGATTAGGATTAAGTGTAGGTTTAGGTTTAGGGATTTGAGAATACATTTAGGTTTAGGTTTAGGTTTAGGTTTAGGTGTTTGGTTAAGGTTTAGGTTTTAGGTTTAGGTTAAGGTTAGGTTATAAGTTTTGGTTTTAAGGTTATAGGTTTAGGTTAAGGTTTAGGTTTAGCTTATAAGCTACAGGCTTAGGGAATTGAGAATATGTTAAGGTTTAGGTTTAGGAAATCGGGTTCGGGTTCGAGATTGGTTTTAGGTTTAGGTTTTCAAGTTTAGGTTTAAGTTTAGGTTAGGGAGTTGAGATTTAGGATTAGGTGTAGGTTTAGGTTTAGGGATTTGAGAATACATTTAGGTTTTAGGTCATAGGTTTAGGTTAGGCTTAGGTTTAGGTTATAAGTGTAGGTTATAGGTTTAGGTTTAAGTTAGGTTATAGGTTAAGGTTTAGGGAATTGAGAATAGGTTAAGGTTTAGGTTTAGGAAATTGGGTTTGGATTCAGGTTCGAGATCGGGTTTAGGTTTGGGTTTTCAAGTTAGGTTTAGGTTTAGGTTAGGGAGTTGAGATTAGGATTAGGTGTAAGTTTAGGTTTAGGGATTTGAGAATAGGTTAAGGTTTAGGTTTAAGAATTCGGGTTCGGGTTCGGGATCGGGTTTAGGTTTGGGTTTTCAAGTTTAGGTTTAGGTTTAGGTTAGGGAGTTTAGATTAGGATTAGGTGTAGGTTTAGGTTTAGGGAATTGAGAATAGGTTAAGGTTTAGGTTTAAGAAATTGGGTTCGTGTTCGGGATCGGGTTTTAGGTTTGGGTTTTCAAGTTTAGGTTTAGGTTTAGGTTAGGGAGTTGAGATTAGGATTAGGTGTAGGTTTAGGTTTAGAG
Source organism: Magnolia changhungtana (assembly GCA_030180095.1). Lineage (NCBI taxonomy): Eukaryota > Viridiplantae > Streptophyta > Magnoliopsida > Magnoliales > Magnoliaceae > Magnolia > Magnolia changhungtana. The sequence continues at coordinate 2,727,469 of JASAUF010000198.1, read as the reverse complement.
ATTTGAGAATACATTTAGGTTTTAGGTCATAGGTTTAGGTTTTAGGCTTAGGTTTAGGTTATAGGTTTAGGTTTAGGTTATAAGTGTAGGTTATAAGTTTAGGTTTAGGCTATAAGTGTAGGTTATAGGTTTAGGTTTGGGTTTTCAAGTTTAGGTTTAGGTTTAGGTTAGGGAGTTAAGAGTAGGATTAGGTGTAGGTTTAGGTTTAGGGATTTGAGAATACATTTAGGTTTTAGGTCATAGGTTTAGGTTTTAGGCCTAGGTTTAGGTTATAGGTTTAGGTTTAGGTTATAACTGTATGTTATAGGTTTAGGTTTAGGTTTGGTTATAGGTTAAGGTTTAGGGAATTGAGAATAGGTTAAGCTTTAGGTTTAAGAAATCGGGCTCGGTTCGGGATCGAGTTTAGGTTTGGGTTTTCAAGTTAGGTTTAGGTTTAGGTTAGGGTTTAGGTTTAGGTTATAAGCTATAGGTTTAGGGAATTGAGAGTATGTTAAGGTTTAGGTTTAGGAAATCGGGTTCTATTCGGGATCGGGTTTAGGTTTGGGTTTTCAAGTTTAGGTTTAGGTTTAGGTTAGGGAGTTGAGATTAGGATTAGGTGTAGGTTTAAGTTTAGGGATTTGAGAATACATTTAGGTTTTAGGTCATAGGTTTAGGTTTTAGGCTTAGGTTTAGGTTATAAGTTTAGGTTTAGGTTATAAGTGTAGGTTGTAGGTTTAGGTTTAAGTTAGGTTATAGGTTAAGGTTTAGGGAATTGAGAATAGGTTAAGGTTTAGGTTTAGGAAATCGGGTTCGGGTTCAAGATCGGGTTTAGGTTTGGGTTTTCAAGTTAGGTTTAGGTTTAGGTTAGGGAGTTGAGATTAAGATTAGTGTAGGTTTATGTTTAGGGATTTGAGAATACATTTAGGTTAGAGGTTTAGGTTTAGGTTATAGGTTATAGGTTAAGGTTTAGGTTTTAGGTTTAGGTTAAGGTTAGGTTATATGTTATAAGTTTAGGTTATAGGTTATAGGTTTTGGTTTAGGTTAAGGTTATAGGTTTAGGTTTAGGTTTAGGTTGTAAGCTATAGGTTTAGGGAATTGAGAATGGGTTAAGGTTTATGTTTAAGAAATCGGGTTCGGGATCGGGTTTAGGTTTGGGTTTTCAAGTTTAGGTTTAGGTTTAGGTTAGAGAGTTGAGATTAGGATTAGGTGTAGGTTTTAGTTTAGGGATTTGAGAATACATTTAGGTTTTAGGTTTAGGTTTAGGTTTTCGGTTATAGGTATAGGTTTTGGGATTTGAGAATAAGTTTAGGTTAAGGTTATAAGTTTAGAATAAGGTTGTAAGTATAGGTTATAGGTTTAGGAATTTAGGTTCAGGTTCGAGTTTGGGTTCGGTTATAGGTTATAGTATATAGGTTATAGCTTTAGGGAATTGAGAATAGGTTAAGGTTTAGGTTTAGGAAATCGGGATTGGGTTTAGGTTTGGGTTTTCAAGTTTAGGTATAAGTTTAGGTTAGGGAGTTGAGATTAGGATTAAGTGTAGGTTTAAGTTTAAGAATTTGAGAATACATTTAGGTCTTAGGTTTAGATTTAGGTTTTAGGCTTAGGTTTAGGTAGGTTTAGGTTATAGGTTTAGGTTTAGGTTATAAGTGATAGGTTTAGGTTTAGGTTAGGTTATAGGTTAAGGTTTAGGGAATTGAGAATAGGTTAAGGTTTAAGTTTAGGAAATCGGGTTCGGATTCGGGATCGGGTTCGGTTTGGCTTTTCAAGTTTAGGTTTAAGTTTAAGTTAGGGAATTGAGATTAGGATTAGGTGTAGGTTTAGGTTTAGGGATTTGAGAATACATTTAGGTTTTAGGTTTAGGTTTAGGTTTAGGTTATAGGTTAAGGTTTAGGTTTAGGTTTTAGGTTATAGGTTAAGGTTTAGGTTTTAGGTTTAGGTTAAGGTTGGGTTATAGGTTATAAGTTTAGGTTATAGGTAATAGGTTTTGGATTAGGTTAAGGTTATAGGTTTAGGTTTAGGTTTAGGTTATAAGCTATAGGTTTTGAGAATTGAGAATGGGTTAAGGTTTAGGTTTAGGAAATCGGGTTCGGGTTCGGGATCGGGTTTAGGTTTGGGTTTTCAAGTTTAGGTTTAGGTTTAGGTTAGGGAGTTGAGATTAGGATTAGGTGTAGGTTTTGGTTTAGGAATTTGAGAATACATTTAAGTTTTAGGTTTAGGTATAGGTTTTCGGTTATAGGTATAGGTTTTGGGATTTGAGAATAGGTTTAGGTTAAGGTTTTAAGTTTAGATTAAGGTTGTAAGTATAGGTTATAGGTTTATGTTAAGGTTTAGGAATCGGGTTCGGGATCGGGTTTGGGTTCGGTTATAGGTTATAGTATATAGGTTATAGCTTTAGGGAATTAAGAATAGGTTAAGGTTTAGGTTTAGGAAATTGGGATTGGGTTTAGGTTTGGGTTTTCAAGTTTAGGTTAGGGAGTTGATATTAGGATTAGGTGTAGGTTTAGGTTTAGGGATTTGAGAATACATTTAGGTTTTAGGTTTAGGTTTAGGTTATAGGTTATAGGTTTAGGTTAAGGTTTAAGAATTCGGGTTCGGGTTCGGGTTTAGGTTATAGGTTTTGATTTTGGTTTAGGTTATAGGTTAAGGTTTAGGTTTAGGTTATAAGCTTTGGGATTTGAGAACGGGTTCAAGTTTAGGTTATAGGTTTTGGTTTAGGTTTAGGTTATAGGTTTAGGTTAAGGTTTAGGTTTAGGTTATAAGCTATAGGTTTAGGGAATTGAGAATAGGTTAAGGTTTAGGTTTAGGAAATCGGGTTCGGGTTCGGGATCGGGGTTAGGTTTGGGTTTTCAAGTTTAGGTTTAGGTTTAGGTTAGGGAGTTGAGATTAGGATTAGGTGTAGGTTTAGGTTTAGGGATTTGAGAATACATTTAGGTTTTAGGTTTAGGTTTAGGTTTTAGGTTTTAGGTTATAGGTTAAGGTTAGGTTATAGGTTATAAGTTTAGGTTATAGGTTATAGGTTAAGGTTTTAGGTCATAGGTTTTGATTTAGGTTAAGGTTATAGGTTTAGGTTTGGGTTTGGGTTTTCAAGTTTAGGTTTAGGTTATAGGTTTAGAGAATTGAGAATAGGTTTAGGTTAAGGTTATAGGTTAAGGTTAAGGTTCTGAGTTTAGGTTTAGGTTAAGGTTATAGGTTAGGTTATAGGTTTTTAGTTAAGGTTTAGGTTATTGTTATAGGTTTTGGGATTTGAGAATAAGTTTAGGTTATAAGTATAGGTTTAGGTTAGGTTATAGGTTAAGGTTTAGGGAATTGAGTTTAGGTTATAGGTTATATGTTATAGGTTTAGGTTAAGGTTTAGGTTATAGGTTTTAGGATTTGAGAATAGGTTTAGGTTATAAGTATAGGTTTAGGTTAGGTTGTAGGTTAAAGTTTAGAAAATTGAGTTTAGGTTAAGGTTATAGGTTTTGGGATTTGAGAATAGGTTTAGGTTATAAGTTAAGGGTGTAGTCCCTGCAAATACAGATATAAACACAGCCTACTCCAATTGGCCAAGCCCTTTCAATGCTGTTCATAGGAAATGGACAGCTTCATCATGGTCATAACAGCGGTTTTCACCTTCCAGGGACCCCCGCTCAGTATCCGGATAGCTCCGACGCACATCCGAGTTTGCTCCATTAATTGCAAGCAAATACATAAACATGACCTGTCTAAATGGCTAGGCCCCTCCAATGTTGTCAATAGGAAATGGACAGCTTCATCATGATCATAACAGCGGTTCCCACCTTCCAGGGACCCCTGCTCATCCGGATAGCTCCGACACACATCCGGGTCTGCTCCATTAATTTCGAGCAAATACATAAACACGGCCTGTCCAAATGGCCAAGCCCCTCCAATGGTCATAACAGCGGTTCCTACCTTCTAGGGACCCCCGCTTCACATCCGGATAGATCCGACGCACATCTGGATACATAAATAGGTATAGTTTCAAAGAACATTATTAACAATGTTTCAAATGCATACCTCCCTTAGAAAGTCCTTTAGTTGATCCTCATGAAAGTCTTAATCTGTAAGAACCTTAACGGCAACATCTTGCATTCCATGATTGAATATTTAAGAAGATGCATCACCTTTACTTTCAAGTCAAACAAAAATGGGACATAACCATGTAAGAAATATGAAGAAAAATGTGAATTTCTTTGAATATGATAGAGAGATTGGTCCAGGAACTGAACCACAAATTACTCTCATCAGGTTAGTTATCAGAATAACATTTCCAGAGAAGTTCCCTGCATTAAACACTTGCCTATGTAATTCAATTGTCTTCAGTAAAATTAAATTACTGTCTTAAAAGAAATGTATGCCACATATGAGAAACGTCATTTTCAAACCAAACTACACTCGCTATTTTCAAATCTCACGCGGCCACTTCATTCCCCCACTATCTCCCTCGATTTCCCCACTCTCACCTCTCCGTCTTTATCTTGAAGCAAAAAAGAAGAAGAAAAAAAAAAATCTCTTTTACGTTTTTCAATCCATCTTCTATTTTCTTCTTAACAAGAAAATCCATATTTACTAATATTTCCATTTTCTATTTTTCAAAAGAATGAGTTCGGACTCCGAAAGCGTCGGCTCCAACACTCGTACTTTCAGTCCAAACCCTAACTAAGGACTCCAAAATTACCAAGTACTCCAAAACATTCATTGCAAGCATTTTCTGTCCATGACGACCATACTGTTAAAATCAATCCTCTTGTTTGCGCTCCCCTAGGTGTGGATTTTGATAAGGATTGCGTTCATATGCTACTTCATAGATCATATTCCGAGATAAAAAGTGTCAATTATATAAAAAATTATAATTCAAAAACAGCTAAGTAGATATTTATAGTCTGATATAAAGTAGCAAAATCTATAGCACTGTGGTCTGAAAGCAGCTCATGACCTAAGGAGATGTCAACAAGGTAAAATCTTAGGATAGCATAACCAACGCAATCCTTTGAACTTGGAAGAAACTAACCATAGAAGATGTACACTTGTAGCTTTAAAGAATTGGATGGGACCCCAGTTGGTCGGTTGACCCATTTCCACTAGAAACAGGCATCAACTAGACTGGCTAATAGGAATTCATTGAACAATAGCATCAAAGGGACAATGCCCAGTCCTGCATGAAAATGGTAGAATTAACAAAACCAAACGCACCTGCATTTGCAATCTCAATAAAATAATAATAATAATAATAATAATAATAATAATAATAATAATAATAATAATAATAATAATAATAAATGAAGAATACTAGTATTCAGGCATCATTAGATAAGAATACAGATACACAAATCTACGTTACACATACTCTCTCTTTCTCGTTTTCTTTAAAAATGAGAAAGTTCTTCTCTTTTACTTACCCCTGTGCCTTTGCTAAGGTAAAGTCCACCACCACGCACTAGAAGCCAAAGACCACCATCAGCCCTCCATCCCATATTCTGAATTCTCCGTGCAACTGCTCTATTGTGTGGTTGCCAGTATGGCTGCAAAATATGAGAATTACATAAGAATCTTCATGACTTCTTGTTTAGTATAAAGACCCAGCACTTTCTTAATATTGTTTCATGACTTCTTGATTTCTTTTCTTATTTTCATTTATCAAATATATGTCCATTATCATGCACCTTCATGAATAAAGAGAGGAAGAACGAAATTTGGGATACATCTATTCACCCCAAATGTAACAACAGAGCAGCGAACTAGCTGTTCTGCTGAAATATCAACGCAAAAGGAAATCTGGGGAAATTTCTATTATAAATTGTTGTTGTCTTTGTTCTGGATGAGATTAATGGCATTGATATTTCAAATGTAAAAGGTATGATCAATCCAAATAACCAGTAACAAGAGAGATTGCAGTATGATCTCTTTCAAATTTGAAAAATTTTCACTTGTAACCAACCACATCATCAAGTAGTTGAAAAATAGCAAGAACACATAAAAAGAAAAAAATGGAATAATCATCCAACCAATCTTATAAAAAATGCGGTGATGGGATATCGTAGGCAATAAATTCAAAAAATGAAATAAGGAAATACAAGCCTTTTAATCATCCCATCAAAAAATGGTAACAATACAAAAACAACAACAATACAATTCACACCTCCATTGCATGGCAAAAAAAGAAAAAAAAAATGAAAGGTATGAACATTAAATCCCCATAAAAGCAGTAATAAATCTAAGAAGAGAAACTAAAAAAGAGCCAACCCATCACTCTCTATGGAACAATATAGGTCAGAGAACAACTAGCCTCAATCTCTAACAATAGCAATGAAAAAAGCTAGCCCCACAACAATGAATAAATGGGTGAAAATGAAATCAGATGTTATCATAGCTAGAATAGCTCAATCTCTAACAAAAACAGCTGAAAGGCTACACCAAAGAACATTCCTCAACTCAAAAAAAAAAAAAAAAAAAAAAAAAAAAAAAAAAAAAAAAATGAAAACAAAACAAAACTATAAAAATTCAAGGACAAATAACAGAAAAACATGAAAAACTAAAGGCCAAAACCAATTATCACCAACTGGAAATATCAAAAAGTCCCAAAAATACTAACCAAAAGAGAAATTCAAGAAAATTTCATACTTACAAGTATCAGAACCTACTTCAACTAGTATCATTAAAGAGATCATTTCCTAAACACCCAACATGAAACAAAAAATAGAAAAAATTGAACCGTCCATGTGCCTAAATGAGGCATTGAGAAAACAACAAATCCGCATCCAATGTGAAAAGGCCAAAGACTGGATGGCTGTGATCTTTCAATTTGTGAGAATCTAGGGAACAAGCATCCAATTCCTCGGCCCCATGATTTGTATAACGGGCCTTAGTTACTACTAGTGGGGCCCATCACTTAGCATTATGAGCCCCCACATCTTGCATATAGATGGTTAAGAGGAATAGAGTAAGAAGAGGACAACACCAGTCCACCCAATGATCAGACCTGTTAAAAAGAGAAACCCAGAGATGATTGAGAAAAAAATGGTCCTTAATATGAGAAATCAAGATCCTCCAATCAGGGCAATTTTTGGAGTGAGTTCCATCCAATTGGGCCAATGGCCTAGATCACCGAACCATGGCCCCCACTTGCCACAGTGCAAAGATGTGGGCCCCACAAATCACTCTATCAACTCACCCTTAAAAAAAAAGAAAAAAAAAGGAATTTTCACATTTGCTCAACTAAGAGGATCACAACACCACCACCAAAGCATCATCAAATCAATACAAAAACTCCATTAAACACTAAGCAATAGAAAAAGAATATTCATTTGGAAGAAAACCCAAATCACGGTTTTTCCTTTCTTGCCTTCCAAAAGAACCCAAACCGAATTTTGCCATCCAAACGCATCCGTCTAACTATCTGTATAAATCAATGCAAGTTCTTGCCTCAAGTTCTCTTGGTATACTAAGCCCAAACGAGTACTAAAATGGGAAAAGGAGATAAAAAGGATACGGACCGCTCTTACGATGATTTCTAGCCCTTGACCGATTGGGTCTGTAAGACCCGTATCCTAGTTCGCACTGTTCCGATGAATCCTCGATCTTTTTCGTCGAAGTCCGGCAATCCGCGACTAATAATCGACGCTGCGCACGACCGTAATTCGCATCATGTAGATTCGAGTCGGTTTAATCCGAGACCTGTATCATTGCAACCGCACCGTCGCCGCGGTTCCAACGCCGCCACTCACGCACCGATCCGATACCCTGACCAGAAGATGTGAGTCGGCGTTTATTTCGAAGAAACGCCGCACTTTTACGATCCCGAGGGAATCTCTATGAAATGTCACATCAATCAATCACATCCATCACTTCATATGTCAAGTACAACCACTCCATCTCCAAGTACAAGCAACCATCCCTTTCCCATTCCCAAAGTCAACCAAACCCATACTCTCCTTACACACCCATCACTCACCCATCACACCCATCTCTCTCTCCCTACATCACATCTCTTTCTCTCTCTCATTCTTTAACCATTTCCAAGCAAGAGAGCCAACGTCCAAGTAATCCCTAAAGGAGAGAGAACCCTAAGTGTGGCCCACTTCCTACCACCCAATCTCCCATCCTAACCACCCATTTCCCATCTCCACCATCAAAGAGGAGCACAAGGAGAGTGGCTTCCCAACGGACCAAGAAGATCATGAGGTGGGTGCTTCTATAGGTGTAGATTTCTTGTTTTGATGATGGGCCAAATGAGGCCTACCGATCAATGGTATGGATCTCATTTTGGACCCTAAATGTGGCCAATGGTCCACTTTGATTTCAAGATCAATCCATGATGGGGCCATTCTCCATGGACCCCATCATGATGTTTACTTTCTTTGCATAACATGGTCATTTAGACCATCCATTTTGGTGGAGAAAGAATCTCCACCGTTGATTTTGATCGGTGGGGCCATATGAAATGAGACCCACTTAATGTATGTTGTAGATCATGCAAAGGAGGGCCCATAGTGGCGGGGTCCCTCCACCACACGTTTATCTTTCTCTTTCTCTCCCTCTTTCTTTCTTTTTCTATGTGTATGAGATGATAAGGCCTTGTGGCCCACCCTGGATGGACCCCACCATGAAATAAGTATTTTATCCAAGCCGACCGTGGGTGGGGCCCATCTTATGTGTTGAACTCACACCATCCATCATGCGGTGGTCCACCTAAACAAGGCCCACCTTAAAGATATTGCTAAGTCCAAAACGTCCAGCGTCGGACGTTGCTTGAAAGGAAAACACAAATATAAGCCTCGTTTCAAGGCTATTTGGGTGAGCCATTGTGTAGGCCCCACCTTGATGTATGTAGATGATCCACGCCGTCCATTCTATTCTCCACTCATTTTAGGCGTTGAACCAAAAGATGAGGCTGATCCGATAATCAGAGTAGGCCTTACCATAGGAAACAGTGGTTTTTGCCGTTAAAACTTTGAAAAATGATTGCTGGGGTCCACATAAAGCTTGGACCCACCTGAAATTTGGTTTGGACGCCTAATTTTGTGGGACACATATAATGGACGGGGTAGATCTGGTTAATGTGGGTCCCACCTAGGGTAACAAAAATTATATATATATATATATGAGAAAAGGTGGCAGACACCTTGCTGACATGACGTGCACAAAAAGGAATGGGTCCGCATTGGCCCTAGTTGTGGACCCCACCGTGATGTGTGTTCTAAATCTCTGCCGTCCATTTGTTGGGACCCCTTCGATGAGGCGTCGATTCCAAAAATCAACCATGAATAGTTCTTAGATGGCCCACATCGCCACTGTCTATATGAAGGTATGTTAAACCACTCGGAAATGATTACTGGGGTCTACTTGAAGCTTGGACCCACCTTAAATTTGGTTTGGACGCCTAATTTTGTGGGACACATACAATGGACGGAGTAGATCTGGTTAATGTGGGTCCCATCTAGGAAAAATAAAATAAATAAAATATATTGCATGCTTTTGCTGCATTGACGTCCGAGAGGAGTCTGGACGTCCAACGTTAAAAAGGGTGGGCTCCATTGGCTCCAGTTGTGGACCCCACCATGATGTATATTTTGTATCCACTCCGTCCATGAGGTGGACCACCCCAGGTGGGTCCCCTCCAAAAATCAGACAGATCCAGAACTCAAAGCGACCCACACCACAAGAAAACAAAGGTGATTGAACTCTACCATTGAAACCCTTTTATGGGCCATAGAAGTTCCTGGATTAAGGTGAAATTTGTTTTCACCCTTCACCCAGTCCACGTGACCTTATGAACGGGTTGGATGGAAAATAAACATTACAGATGGGCCCCACATGGGACCCACACGGATGTATGTGTTTTATGCTCACCGTCCCAAAGGACGGTGGCACCCACCAAAATGTATGGATTTTGTTCACGCCGTCCCAAAGAACAACTGGCGGGCGACGCCATGATGACGGCTTGATGGCCCCACGGTAGGCCACACATTGGTGGACCCCACCATGATATTTGTGTTGCATCCAAACCGTCCTCCATTTGGCAAGCCTATCTTAAGTCTTGAGGCTAAAAATGGGGCAGACCTATACTTCAAGTGGACCCCACCTTGGCATACACATGAGGCCCATATGAGGAGGCCCATACCGATGTATTTATAGCCGTGTGTTGAGGCCCACCTTGATGTGTATTTATGGCCGTTGTTGAGGCCCACCTTGATGTGTATTTATGGCCATTGTTGAGGCCCACCTAGATGAGTACTTGTGGCCGTTGTTGAGGCCCACCTTGATGTGTATTTATTGCCGTTGTTGAGGCCCACCTTGATGTGTAATTGTGGCCGTTATTGAGGCCCACCTCGATGTGTATCTGTGGCCATTGTTAAGGCCCACTTGATGTTTTCAAAGGCCCATTTGTATGTATCTTAGGGCCCATGGGTTGAGGCCCATTGTGATGTATTAGGGTCCATAGGTTGAGGCCCATTATGACGTATTCAAGGCCCATGGGATATGGCCCATTGCAATGTACATAAGGCCCATTGGTGTGGCCCATTTGATATGCATATGGCCTATGTGGTGAGGCCCACGTTGATGTACTTGTGGCTATCCGTTGAGGCCCACTTTGGTATATACATATGGCCCATGCGATGTGGCCCACTTGTCATATTTATGGCCCGTTGTTTAGGCCCACCTTGATATACATGAGACCTATGTTGTGAGGCCCATTTGATGTATTAGAGGCCCATGGGTCGAGGCCCATGGGGTATACATAAAGGCCATATTGAATGTGATTCCACCGTGTTTTATGTGTTGACCTATATGGAGGGCTATGCCTTGGGAGCAATGTTGGTTTGACGTCCACATTGTAAGTATAATGTTGGTTAAATGTCCGCATTACAACTCTCCCTAGGGCCATTGGTAGGCCCAAACTTATTGTGTGTAGGCCGTCTAGGCCCATCTGAGTTGTAAGGATAGTTCATCACCTTATAACATGCTTAGTGTAGCTCCATGATTCATACTCATACGCATCATATGTATGCTTGATATGAGGAATGTTTGGTTATAACATGAGCCGTTGGTGTTGAGACATTTACTGGGACCCCATATGAGACGGAGTGCCCGACGTGAGCGCATGGTACGCGCGAGATTGCTGCATGTTTGTACGGTGTGATTCATGCATCTCGTATACATGTTACTTGATCATTGTACGCCCTAGCGACATTAGGGTCGTAGCCTCCACAGGCATATCGTGGATGGCCAAAGGGGACACCGAAAATATTTGGTTCTAGCATACGGGCGCCATAGATGTCCCTGGGTGAAAATCCCTGAACCTCCGTGGCCAGGAGATGACTCCAACGTCGAGACCGAGTGGATATATGAGCGCACGAGGGCCGAATACTAGGAGGCCGCGTCTCCCACTGTGTCGTGGTCGGTTGGAAAGGGGTGTGACCTTACCCGCCTGAGTGAGGGGGCAATATCTAGGTTGAGTTTGACCAGCTTGAGGAATGGGTCCGCTATCGACGAGCCGGGCCCGATATTGGCAGGCGGATAGTGAGGTCTCTTTCGCTCTTCCAGTTGTGCGCTCGGATAGGGGCGGCAAGCTGGCTAGAGTGTAATAGACCCCGGTGATGATCCCAGAGAGGAACTGTACTGATATGTGGACTTATTGAGCAGGAATTGCATACCCATTCATTCATTCATTCACTATCCACTCGGGTTGGTGGTGCGTAACTATTTGCTACGTGTACCTTCGCATGGCCGCGATTTCGGTTGGGCGCGCGACTAACCTGAGATCAGGAGTTTATCACATTGTGTCTGACTATCCAAACTTAGGTATGGGACTGGTTTGGATAGAAGTCCCTTGTGATGAACCTCATAGCCTGTGATACTTCGTACTATCATCCCGACTTCACGTTCCAAGCATGGTCATTTCATTCGCACCGCATATCACTTTACATCTGCATGCATATGACATTAGCATTTTGGGTTACTATGTTTTCGCACTTATATGGCCTTTAGATAAGGTTGATAGTATTCATAGCTCATCGATGTTTGCATATTGCATTTCATCTCCAAAGATCCGTTATTATCTTGTTATGTTTTGTCGCATAGCCTTGCAGTACTACGGTGATAGCTTTCATGGACTTACCGTTACACTTCCGCTTACTCGATGTCATATGATTCATGATCTTATTAGTATTTCTACTTATCCCGATGATGTATGATTTATGTTCTTTATTGATACTTAGCACTTACCTTACACACACTTACCTTACACACACTTCACCACCTAAGCTTTTGTAAGCTTATGCACGATAGATGCGTGCAGGTGGCGTTAGATCATGCTGCGCATTGTTGAGCTTGGAGCATGTAAGTGACCTCTGGGCTTTTGGAGTTTTTGATTTCGATATATGTATTTCCCTTTCAGCAGTGTATTCAAACGATTATATTAGCGGATATGTGATGATGATGTTGCCTTTATGATTTGGGTATACTTGTGGTTATGCTTCATTACGAAAGAAATTCATACTGAAAATCCTCCTTGTAGGATCCCAGGATCGGAATCTGGCGTATGGGCGCTGGGAGCCGAGAATGGGGTACTACGGAGGCTGTCGGCACCGGATTCGGTGATCGGGATTCCTGTGAATCTGATTTCCGAGTTTGGGGCGTGACAGAAGTTGGTATCAGAGCATAACTTGGGAATACCTGAGGATAACATCACATATCTGCTGATAGCTACCCTTCACTCCATGATTGTTGAGAACTTAGAATGGTTAGATTCCCATGTTCGGAGAACTTAGAGATTTTCTGATATAGCTCCCTACCGTTGAGATTATGAGGCAGCATATTATTTCCGTTTCGATCATTTCTGATCGGGATCCGAGGTCCAGTTAGATCATCGTAATATTGAAGAGGCGTTTTGGGAGCATGAGGCGGAGATTCGCGAGCGCTATCCTCATCTTTTCGATGTTTGATTGAATGTTATATTATATTTCGATTATATATGGTGATATGTTTTCTATTCCCTTATGAGTTACATTTAGTTGCGATGGTAGTGTAAATTTCGAGGACGAAATTTTTATTAGGTGGGGAGAGCTGTAAGACCCGTATCCTAGTTCGCACTGTTCCGATGAATCCTCGATCTTTTTCGTCGAAGTCCGGCAATCCGCGACTAATAATCGACGCTGCGCACGACCGTAATTCGCATCATGTAGATTCGAGTCGGTTTAATCCGAGACCTGTATCATTGCAACCGCACCGTCGCCGCGGTTCCAACGCCGCCACTCACGCACCGATCCGATACCCTGACCAGAAGATGTGAGTCGGCGTTTATTTCGAAGAAACGCCGCACTTTTACGATCCCGAGGGAATCTCTATGAAATGTCACATCAATCAATCACATCCATCACTTCATATGTCAAGTACAACCACTCCATCTCCAAGTACAAGCAACCATCCCTTTCCCATTCCCAAAGTCAACCAAACCCATACTCTCCTTACACACCCATCACTCACCCATCACACCCATCTCTCTCTCCCCTACATCACATCTCTTTCTCTCTCTCATTCTTTAACCATTTCCAAGCAAGAGAGCCAACGTCCAAGTAATCCCTAAAGGAGAGAGAACCCTAAGTGTGGCCCACTTCCTACCACCCAATCTCCCATCCTAACCACCCATTTCCCATCTCCACCATCAAAGAGGAGCACAAGGAGAGTGGCTTCCCAACGGACCAAGAAGATCATGAGGTGGGTGCTTCTATAGGTGTAGATTTCTTGTTTTGATGATGGGCCAAATGAGGCCTACCGATCAATGGTATGGATCTCATTTTGGACCCTAAATGTGGCCAATGGTCCACTTTGATTTCAAGATCAATCCATGATGGGGCCATTCTCCATGGACCCCATCATGATGTTTACTTTCTTTGCATAACATGGTCATTTAGACCATCCATTTTGGTGGAGAAAGAATCTCCACCGTTGATTTTGATCGGTGGGGCCATATGAAATGAGACCCACTTAATGTATGTTGTAGATCATGCAAAGGAGGGCCCATAGTGGCGGGGTCCCTCCACCACACGTTTATCTTTCTCTTTCTCTCCCTCTTTCTTTCTTTTTCTATGTGTATGAGATGATAAGGCCTTGTGGCCCACCCGGGATGGACCCCACCATGAAATAAGTATTTTATCCAAGCCGACCGTGGGTGGGGCCCATCTTATGTGTTGAACTCACACCATCCATCATGCGGTGGTCCACCTAAACAAGGCCCACCTTAAAGATATTGCTAAGTCCAAAAACGTCCAGCGACCCTGGACGTTCTTTGGAAAGGAAAACACAAATATAAGCCTCGTTTCAAGGCTATTTGGGTGAGCCATTGGTGTAGGCCCCACCTTGATGTATGTAGATGATCCACACCGTCCATTCTATTCTCCAGCTCATTTTAGGCGTTGAACCAAAAGATGAGGCTGATCCGATAATCGAGTAGGCCTTACCATAGGAAACAGTAGTTTTTGCCGTTAAAACTTTGAAAAATGATTGCTGGGGTCCACATAAAGCTTGGACCCACCTGAAATTTGGTTTGGACGCCTAATTTTGTGGGACACATATAATGGACGGGGTAGATCTGGTTAATGTGGGTCCCACCTAGGGTAACAAAAATTATATATATATATATGAGAAAAGGTGGCAGACACCTTGCTGACATGACGTGCACAAAAAAGGAATGGGTCCGCATTGGCCCTAGTTGTGGACCCTACCGTGATGTGTGTTCTAAATCTCTGCCGTCCATTTGTTGGGACCCCTTCGATGAGGCGTCGATTCCAAAATCAGCCATGAATAGTTCTTAGATTGGCCACAATGCCACTGTCTATATGAAGGTATGTTAAACCACTCGGAAATGATTCTTGGGGTCTACTTGAAGCTTGGACCCACCTGAAATTTGGTTTGGACGCCTAATTTTGTGGGACACATACAATGGACGGAGTAGATCTGGTTAATGTGAGTCCCATCTAGGAAAAATAAAATAAATAAAATATATTGCATGCTTTTGCTGCATTGACGTCCAGAGGAGTCTGGACGTCCAACGTTAAAAAAGGGTGGGCTCCATTGGCTCCAGGTTGTGGACCCCACCATGATGTATATTTTGTATCCACTCGTCCATGAGGTGGACCACCCCCCGAGGTGGGTCCCCTCCAAAAATCGACAGATCCGAACTCAGCGACCCACACCACAAGAAAACAAAGTGATTGAACTCTACCATTGAAACCCTTTTATGGGCCATAGAAGTTCCGGATTAAGGTGAAATTTGTTTTCACCCTTCACCCAGGTCCACGTGACCTTATGAACGGGTTGGATGGAAAATAAACATTACAGTGGGCCCCACATGGGACCCACACGATGTATGTGTTTTATGCTCACCGTCCAAAGGACGGTGGCACCCACCAAAATGTATGGATTTTGTTCACGCCCCCCAAAGAACTCCGCCGGACGGCCTGACGGCCAAGATGGCCCCACGGTAGGCCACACATTGGTGGACCCCACCATGATATTTGTGTTGCATCCAAACCGTCCTCCATTTGGCAAGCCTATCTTAAGTCTTGAGGCTAAAAATGGGGCAGACCTATACTTCAAGTGGACCCCACCTTGGCATACACATGAGGCCCATATGAGGAGGCCCATACCGATGTATTTATGGCCGATGTATTTATATGGCCGTTGTTGAGGCCCACCTTGATGTGTATTTATGGCCGTTGTTGAGGCCCACCTTGATGTGTATTTATGGCCATTGTTGAGGCCCACCTAGATGAGTACTTGTGGCCGTTGTTGAGGCCCACCTTGATGTGTATTTATTGCCGTTGTTGAGGCCCACCTTGATGTGTAATTGTGGCCGTTATTGAGGCCCACCTCGATGTGTATCTGTGGCCATTGTTAAGGCCCACTTGATGTTTTCAAAGGCCCATTTGTATGTATTTTAGGGCCCATGGGTTGAGGCCCATTGTGATGTATTAGGGTCCATAGGTTGAGGCCCATTATGACGTATTCAAGGCCCATGGGATATGGCCCATTGCAATGTACATAAGGCCCATTGGTGTGGCCCATTTGATATGCATATGGCCCATGTGGTGAGGCCCACGTTGATGTACTTGTGGCTATCCGTTGAGGCCCACCTTGGTATATACATATGGCCCATGCGATGTGGCCCACTTGTCATATTTATGGCCCGTTGTTTAGGCCCACCTTGATATACATGAGACCTATGTTGTGAGGCCCATTTGATGTATTAGAGGCCCATGGGTCGAGGCCCAATGGGGTATACATAAAGGCCATATTGAATGTGATTCCACCGTGTTTTATGTGTTGACCTATATGGAGGGCTATGCCTTGGGAGCAATGTTGGTTTGACGTCCACATTGTAAGTATAATGTTGGTTAAATGTCCGCATTACAACTCTCCCTAGGGCCATTGGTAGGCCCAACTTATTGTGTGTATGCCGTCTAGGCCCATCTCGAGTTGTAAGGATAGTTCATCACCTTATAACATGCTTAGTGTAGCTCCATGATTCATACCCATACGCATCATATGTATGCTTGATATGAGGAATGTTTGGTTATAACATGAGCCATTGGGTGAGACATTTACTGGGACCCATATGAGACGGAGTGCCCGACGTGAGCGCATGGTACGCGCGAGATTGCTGCATGTTTGTACGGTGTGATTCATGCATCTCGCATACATGTTACTTGATCATTGTACGCCCTAGCGACATTAGGGTCGTAGCCTCCACAGGCATATCGTGGATGGCCAAAGGGGACACCGAAAATATTTGGTTCTAGCATACGGGCGCCATAGATGTCCCTGGGTGAAAATCCCTGAACCTCCGTGGCCAGGAGATGACTCCAACGTCGAGACCGAGTGGATATATGAGCGCACGAGGGCCGAATACCAGGAGGCCGCGTCTCCCACTGTGTCGTGGTCGGTTGGAAAGGGGTGTGACCTTACCCGCCTGAGTGAGGGGGCAATATCTAGGTTGAGTTTGACCAGCTTGAGGAATGGGTCCGCTATCGACGAGCCGGGCCCGATATTGGCAGGCAGATAGTGAGGTCTCTTTCGCTCTTCCAGTTGTGCGCTCGGATAGGGGCGGCAAGCTGGCTAGAGTGTAATAGACCCCGGTGATGATCCCAGAGATGAACCGTACTGATATGTGGACTTATTGAGCAGGAATTGCATACCCATTCATTCATTCATTCACTATCCACTCGGGCTGGTGGTGCGTAACTATTTGTTACGTATACCATCGCATGGCCGGATTTCGGTTGGGCGCGCGACTAACCTGAGATCAGGAGTTTATCACATTGTGTCTGACTATCCAAACTTAGGTATGGGACTGGTTTGGATAGAAGTCCCTTGTGATGAACCTCATAGCCTGTGATACTTCGTACTATCATCCCGACTTCACGTTCCAGCATGGTCATTTCATTCGCACCGCATATCACATCTATCGCATATGACATTCAAGACTATGTTTAGCATTTTGGGTTACTATGTTTTCGCACTTATATGGCCTAGATAAGGTTGATAGTATTCATAGCTCATCGAGGGCTTTGCATATTGCATTTCATCTCCATAATGCATCCGTTATTATCTTGTTATGTTTTGTATCGCATTGCCTTGTATACGGTGATAGCTTTCATGGACTTACCATAGATACTTCCGCTTACTCGATGTCATATGATTCATGATCTTATTAGTATTTCTGCTTATCCCGATGATGTATGATTTATGTTCTTTATTGATACTTAGCACTTACCTTACACTTCCACCACCCTCTAAGCTTTTATAAGCTTATGCACGATAGATGCGTGCGTGATGTTAGTTAGATGCGAATTGTTGAGCTTGGAGCATGTAAACGACCTCTGGGGCTTTTGGAGTTTTTGATTTCGATATATGTATTTCCCTTTCAGCTGTGTATTCAAACGATTATATTAGTGGATATGTGATGATGATGTTGCCTTTATGATTTGGGTATACTTGTGGTTATGCTTCATTACGAAAAGAAATTCATACTTGAAAATCCTCCTTGTAGGATCCCGGGATCGAATCGGCGTATGGGCGCTGGGAGCCGAGAATGGGGTACTACTGGAGGCTGTCGGCACCGGATTCGGTGATCGAGATTCCTGTGAATTCGATTTCCGGGTTTGGGGCGTGACAGAAGTTGGTATCAGAGCATAACTTGGGAATACCTGAGGATAACATCACATATCTGCTGATAGCTACCCTTCACTCCATGATTGTTGAGAACTTAGAATGGTTAGATTCCCATGTTCGGAGAACTTAGAGATTTTCTGATATAGCTCCCTACCGTTGAGATTATGAGGCAGCATATTATTTCCGTTTCGATCATTTCTGATCGGGATCCGAGGTCCAGTTAGATCATCGTAATATTGAAGAGGCGTTTTGGGAGCATGAGGCGGAGATTCGCGAGCGCTATCCTCATCTTTTCGATGTTTGATTGAATGTTATATTATATTTCGATTATATATGGTGATATGTTTTCTATTCCCTTATGAGTTACATTTAGTTGCGATGGTAGTGTAAATTTCGAGGACGAAATTTTTATTAGGTGGGGAGAGCTGTAAGACCCGTATCCTAGTTCGCACTGTTCCGATGAATCCTCGATCTTTTTCGTCGAAGTCCGGCAATCCGCGACTAATAATCGACGCTGCGCACGACCGTAATTCGCATCATGTAGATTCGAGTCGGTTTAATCCGAGACCTGTATCATTGCAACCGCACCGTCGCCGCGGTTCCAACGCCGCCACTCACGCACCGATCCGATACCCTGACCAGAAGATGTGAGTCGGCGTTTATTTCGAAGAAACGCCGCACTTTTACGATCCCGAGGGAATCTCTATGAAATGTCACATCAATCAATCACATCCATCACTTCATATGTCAAGTACAACCACTCCATCTCCAAGTACAAGCAACCATCCCTTTCCCATTCCCAAAGTCAACCAAACCCATACTCTCCTTACACACCCATCACTCACCCATCACACCCATCTCTCTCTCCCTACATCACATCTCTTTCTCTCTCTCATTCTTTAACCATTTCCAAGCAAGAGAGCCAACGTCCAAGTAATCCCTAAAGGAGAGAGAACCCTAAGTGTGGCCCACTTCCTACCACCCAATCTCCCATCCTAACCACCCATTTCCCATCTCCACCATCAAAGAGGAGCACAAGGAGAGTGGCTTCCCAACGGACCAAGAAGATCATGAGGTGGGTGCTTCTATAGGTGTAGATTTCTTGTTTTGATGATGGGCCAAATGAGGCCTACCGATCAATGGTATGGATCTCATTTTGGACCCTAAATGTGGCCAATGGTCCACTTTGATTTCAAGATCAATCCATGATGGGGCCATTCTCCATGGACCCCATCATGATGTTTACTTTCTTTGCATAACATGGTCATTTAGACCATCCATTTTGGTGGAGAAAGAATCTCCACCGTTGATTTTGATCGGTGGGGCCATATGAAATGAGACCCACTTAATGTATGTTGTAGATCATGCAAAGGAGGGCCCATAGTGGCGGGGTCCCTCCACCACACGTTTATCTTTCTCTTTCTCTCCCTCTTTCTTTCTTTTTCTATGTGTATGAGATGATAAGGCCTTGTGGCCCACCCGGATGGACCCCACCATGAAATAAGTATTTTATCCGAGCCGACCGTGGGTGGGGCCCATCTTATGTGTTGAACTCACACCATCCATCATGCGGTGGTCCACCTAAACAAGGCCCACCTTAAAGATATTGCTAAGTCCAAAACGTCCAGTCGTCTGGACGTTGCTTGAAAGGAAAACACAAATATAAGCCTCGTTTCAAGGCTATTTGGGTGAGCCATTGGTGTAGGCCCCACCTTGATGTATGTAGATGATCCACGCCGTCCATTCTATTCTCCAGCTCATTTTAGGCGTTGAACCAAAAGATGAGGCTGATCCGATAATCTAGTAGGCCTTACCATAGGAAACATGAGTTTTTTCCGTTAAAACTTTGAAAAATGATTCTTTGGGGTCCACATAAAGCTTGGACCCACACGAAATTTGGTTTGGGCGCCTAATTTTGTGGGACACATATAATGGACGGGGTAGATCTGGTTAATGTGGGTCCCACCTAGGGTAACAAAAATTATATATATATATATGAGAAAAGGTGGCGACACCTTCTGACATGACGTGCACAAAAAGGAATGGGTCGCATTGGCCCTAGTTGTGGACCCCACCGTGATGTGTGTTCTAAATCTCTGCCGTCCATTTGTTGTGGGACCCCTTCGATGAGGCGTCGATTCCAAAATCAGCCATGAATAGTTCTTAGATGGCCCACATCGCCACCGTCTATATGAAGGTATGTTAAACCACTCGGAAATGATTGCTTGGGTCTACTTGAAGCTTGGACCCACCTTAAATTTGGTTTGGACGCCTAATTTTGTGGGACACATACAATGGACGGAGTAGATCCGGTTAATGTGAGTCCCATCTAGGAAAAATAAAATAAATAAAATATATTGCATGCTTTTGCTGCATTGACGTCCAGAGGAGTCTCGGACGTCCAACGTTAAAAGGGTGGGCTCCATTGGCTCCAGTTGTGGACCCCACCATGATGTATATTTTGTATCCACTCCGTCCATGAGGTGGACCACCCCCTGAGGTGGGTCCCCTCCAAAAATCGACAGTCCAGAACTCGGGCGACCCACACCACAAGAAAACAAAGAAGTGATTGAACTCTACCATTGAAACCCTTTTATGGGCCATGAAGTTCGGATTAAGGTGAAATTTGTTTTCACCCTTCACCCAGTGTCCACGTGACCTTATGAACGGGTTGGATGGAAAATAAACATTACAAAGTGGGCCCCACATGGGACCCACACGGATGTATGTGTTTTATGCTCACCGTCCCGGTGCGGACGGTGGCACCCACCAAAATGTATGGATTTTGTTCACGCCGTCCAAAGAACTCCTGGCTTGGACGGCCGATGACGATTGACCAAGAGTGGCCCCACGGTAGGCCACACATTGGTGGACCCCACCATGATATTTGTGTTGCATCCAAACCGTCCTCCATTTGGCAAGCCTATCTTAAGTCTTGAGGCTAAAAATGGGGCAGACCTATACTTCAAGTGGACCCCACCTTGGCATACACATGAGGCCCATATGAGGAGGCCCATACCGATGTATTTATAGCCGTTGTTGAGGCCCACCTTGATGTGTATTTATGGCCGTTGTTGAGGCCCACCTTGATGTGTATTTATGGCCATTGTTGAGGCCCACCTTGATGTGTATTTATGGCCGTTGTTGAGGCCCACCTAGATGAGTACTTGTGGCCGTTGTTGAGGCCCACCTTGATGTGTATTTATTGCCGTTGTTGAGGCCCACCTTGATGTGTAATTGTGGCCGTTATTGAGGCCCACCTCGATGTGTATCTGTGGCCATTGTTAAGGCCCACTTGATGTTTTCAAAGGCCCATTTTTATGTATCTTAGGGCCCATGGGTTGAGGCCCATTGTGATGTATTAGGGTCCATAGGTTGAGGCCCATTATGACGTATTCAAGGCCCATGGGATATGGCCCATTGCAATGTACATAAGGCCCATTGGTGTGGCCCATTTGATATGCATATGGCCCATGTGGTGAGGCCCACGTTGATGTACTTGTGGCTATCCGTTGAGGCCCACCTTGGTATATACATATGGCCCATGCGATGTGGCCCACTTGTCATATTTATGGCCCGTTGTTTAGGCCCACCTTGATATACATGAGACCTATGTTGTGAGGCCCATTTGATGTATTAGAGGCCCATGGGTCGAGGCCCAATGGGGTATACATAAAGGCCATATTGAATGTGATTCCACCGTGTTTTATGTGTTGACCTATATGGAGGGCTATGCCTTGGGAGCAATGTTGGTTTGACGTCCACATTGTAAGTATAATGTTGGTTAAATGTCCGCATTACGACTCTCCCTAGGGCCATTGGTAGGCCCAAACTTATTGTGTGTAGGCCGTCTAGGCCCATCTGAGTTGTAAGGATAGTTCATCACCTTATAACATGCTTAGTGTAGCTCCATGATTCATACTCATACGCATCATATGTATGCTTGATATGAGGAATGTTTGGTTATAACATGAGCCGTTGGGCTGAGACATTTACGGGACCCCATATGAGACGGAGTGCCCGACGTGAGCGCATGGTACGCGCGAGATTGCTGCATGTTTGTACGGTGTGATTCATGCATCTCGCATACATGTTACTTGATCATTGTACGCCCTAGCGACATTAGGGTCGTAGCCTCCACAGGCATATCGTGGATGGCCAGAGGGGACACCGGAAATATTTGGTTCTAGCATACGGGC
This sequence comes from Magnolia changhungtana, assembly GCA_030180095.1. Classification (NCBI taxonomy): domain Eukaryota; kingdom Viridiplantae; phylum Streptophyta; class Magnoliopsida; order Magnoliales; family Magnoliaceae; genus Magnolia; species Magnolia changhungtana. Next base: position 2,705,120 of record JASAUF010000198.1, on the reverse strand, counting down.
GCCATAGATGTCCCTGGGTGAAAATCCCTGAACCTCCGTGGCCAGGAGATGACTCCAACGTCGAGACCGAGTGGATATATGAGCGCACGAGGGCCGAATACTAGGAGGCCGCGTCTCCCACTGTGTCGTGGTCGGTTGGAAAGGGGTGTGACCTTACCCGCCTGAGTGAGGGGGCAATATCTAGGTTGAGTTTGACCAGCTTGAGGAATGGGTCCGCTATCGACGAGCCGGGCCCGATATTGGCAGGCGGATAGTGAGGTCTCTTTCGCTCTTCCAGTTGTGCGCTCGGATAGGGGCGGCAAGCTGGCTAGAGTGTAATAGACCCCGGTGATGATCCCAGAGAGGAACTGTACTGATATGTGGACTTATTGAGCAGGAATTGCATACCCATTCATTCATTCATTCACTATCCACTCGGGTTGGTGGTGCGTAACTATTTGCTACGTGTACCTTCGCATGGCCGCGATTTCGGTTGGGCGCGCGACGTAACCTGAGATCAGGAGTTTATCACATTGTGTCGACTATCCAAACTTAGGTATGGGACTGGTTTGGATAGAAGTCCCTGTGATGAACCTCATAGCCTGTGATACTTCGTACTATCATCCCGACTTCACGTTCCAGCATGGTCATTTCATTCGCACCGCATATCACTTTGCATCTGCAGTACTTAGCATTTTGGGTTACTATGTTTTCGCACTTATATGGCCTAGATAAGGTTGATAGTATTCATAGCTCATCAGGATTTGCATATTGCATTTCATCTCCAGCATCCGTTATTATCTTGTTATGTTTTGTATCGCATAGCCTTGGTACGGCTGATAGCTTTCATGGACTTACCAGTACACTTCCGCTTACTCTGATGTCATATGATTCATGATCTTATTAGTATTTCTGCTTATCCTGATGATGTATGATTTATGTTCTTTATTGATACTTAGCACTTACCTTACACACACTTCCACCACCCTCTAAGCTTTTGTAAGCTTATGCACGATAGATGCGTGCAGGTGGCGTTAGATTGCAGCAGCGTTGAGCTTGGAGCATGTAGCTGACCTCTGGGGCTTTTGGAGTTTTTGATTTCGATATATGTATTTCCCTTTCAGCAGTGTATTCAAACGATTATATTAGCGGATATGTGATGATGATGTTGCCTTTATGATTTGGGTATACTTGTGGTTATGCTTCATTACGAAAGAAATTCATACTGAAAATCCTCCTTGTAGGATCCCAGGATCGGAATCTGGCGTATGGGCGCTGGGAGCCGAGAATGGGGTACTACGGAGGCTGTCGGCACCGGATTCGGTGATCGGGATTCCTGTGAATCTGATTTCCGAGTTTGGGGCGTGACAGGGTCCGAGAGGAAGGACACGATACCATCTTCCTCAATCTGCCCGTTACCATACACAATGGGATCGGTGATTCCAATGGTGTGGCCCACGTGATGGATGGATAGATCCGATCGTAGTGGAATACATCATAGTGGGGCCACATAAAACACATCATGGTGGGTCTGATCGGTGAGGAAAGAGAAGCTCACCTATTTGAAGACATTGATCCATGGAAGATGACGTTGTCGATGGTGAAGGAAGATGCCCCTTCTCGATGCGATGGAAGATGTTGGCGATGGAAGATGCTGCGGCTTGAAAATGGGAAAATAGAAATGGCGCTCGATATTACAAATCCTCTTCTAAATAAGATAACTCTTTCAAATCTGAAACAGTGTGTGTTTAGCATTGTTTATAACAAAAGAACCTTTTAACAGTCGTACATGCAAGAGGGACCATTTTCTGGATGGTTAAGATTGTATTACATAAGAAAATTATAAATATTAAACATTTACAACTAGAAGGATTATTTGAATGGTCTGGATAACTCTATATCATTGCCACTATTTTCATGAACAAGTCACCACTATTTTACATTTTGTACAAAACTCACTATCTTTTTACAAAACAAAAAACGTAAATATAGCTTTGGAAAGGGGAGGGCTCTATGGGCCCCACCGTGATGGATATGTTTCATCCACACTGTCCATCCATTTCTCAACATCATTTTGAGATATATCACCAAAAATTAGCCCTAATTAAGTCTCTGTTGGACCACAAAATGAGAAAAAGGTGGACAGTTGGACGTCCACCATTCAAAATGTGTGGTGCGCCGACGGATAATTGACTTTTGGCTAAGGCTTTTATTTGACATCCAATCTGTTGATTTGGTCCCACAGGACCAGATGAAGGGAAAAAACAAAAATCAGCTTGATCCAAAACTTTTATGGCTATTGATCATATTTTTAATGGTCGACGCTCATTCAACACTGTTTCCTGTAATGTGGTCCACTTGAGATTTGCGTATATCTCATTTTTGGTCTCATATTGTAAAATTATCTGTAAAAATATATGGACGGCATGGATGAAACACATACATCATGGTGGGAGCCATAGAGCACCGACCACCAGTCATTGGCTGGTGTCAGGGGGAGTAGTCAATCCATCCCAAGCGTACAGAGTAAATCCTATGGGGCCCACCATGATTTATTCATTTTATCCACTCCATCCATCCATTTTAATATATAATTTTATTACATAAGCCAAAAAATGAAGCCTATAAAAATCTGAAGTGGACCACATCATAGGAAATAGTATAAACTAAACGTCTACCATTAAAAAAATTTGGGAGGCCACTGAAGTTTTGGATCAAGTTGATATTTTAGTTTTCCCTTCATCCATGTATTTGTGATCTATTGAACAGGTTGGATGACAAATAAAAATCATTGTAGGCCATAGGAAGATTTCAATGGTGGAAATCATTATTCTCATTGTTTCCCGTGGTATGGTCCACTTCGTCCACGTCGTCCATCTGTGAGAGAGAGAGAGAGAGACAGAGAGCGAGAGAGTGAGAGAGGGCACGAGAGAGAGTGAGAGAGGACAGAGAGCGAGAGAGAATTCACGAGCGGTCATGGGTCACATGGTCGGTGCTCTGTGGGCCCCACCATGATGTATGGGCATGTTTCATCCTTGCCATCCATCTATTTTTCATTTCATTTTATGGTATGAGATAAAAAATGAGGTATATCCCAATCTCAACTGGACCACATTATAGGAAACAGTGTTGAATGAGCGTCGAACATTAAAAAGGGCCATATAAAGTTATGCATCAATCTGATATTTTTTTCCCTTCATCTAGGCCTGTATGACCTAATCAACAGATAGGATGTCAAATAAAAAGTACAGTGGGCCTTAGGAGGGTTTTAATGGTGGATATCCGATCACTATTGTTTTCATGTGGTGTGGTCCACCTGAGATTTATATCCCTCTCATTTTTGGTATCAGGCCCTAATATGATTTGTAAAAATGGATGGACGGCATGGATGAAACACATACATCATGGTGGGACCCATAGAGCACTGACCAACATCCAAAAATGGTTACTCGCCTCAATCATACTACATGTGAGAAAGATATTGGGCAAACAAGGTTGATCAACAATTTGAGTGAATTTTGATTTAAACATATGAAGTTATTTACTCTTCAATTTGAACTGATTAGATTGTCTAAAAAGATATTGGGCAAACAAGATTAATATATATAAAACTTTTGTTACCTTTAGAAGTTTTTAATGGTGGGCGTCACTGTCCCACTGTTTTTTGTGCTAGGGTCCACTGGAGCTTTGGATTTAACTCGTTCTTTCGATATTGCCCTAAAATGATCTCTCTAAATGGATGGAAGGTGTGGATATAAAACATAAATCATATGGTGGGGCCAAAAATGAGAGGTATATAAATATCAAGTGGACCACACCGCACGAAAACAATAGTGATTGGATATCCATCATTTAAATCCTTGTAAGGCCCACTATACCATTTATTTAGCATCTAATCTGTTTATTAGGTTAGACATGCCTAGATGAAGGGGAAAAACAAAAATCATCTCGATCTAAAACTTTTATGGCCTCCAATATGTTCCCTTATCTTAGGTGTGATCCATTTAATCTTTGGATATGATTCATCTGTGGTCCATATATATATATATATATATATATATATATATATATATATATATATATATATATATATATAGACACACACACACATGATTTCGAGTCATGTTTTGGATCGAGTCACACACATCCACACCCACACACACACACACACACACACACACCCGAATTGGAGTCAGGTTTCGGATCGAGTCGAGTCTAACCAAATTGAGTTTCGGGTCAAGTCAGGTCGAGTTACTAGATAACTCGAACTCGACTTGGTTTGAGTTCGGATTGGGTGAAGCCTACTCGGTTCGAACCGACTCACCATTCGGTTCAGATCGAGTTGGGTCTGAACGAGTCGAGTTAGTCGAGTCATCTCATGCCCAACTCTACTACTTACTATAATAGTCTCATGTCAAATGTCTTGATTCAACAAATATCATACAGCATATCCCATTAACCACTAACTTTAATTCTAATATATGTGACCTAATGTACTTATGCTGGTATGATAAAATTAAAAATATCTCAAAATATATGCAATGTTTTAAACACATAAGAATTTTATTATCCACTTGCATACATATGCAATGTTTTAAACACAATCTAGAATGCACGTTGGGACCAACCTGACCTGAAATTTACCACCAATGTGGGCCATTGCTGTACTTCGAAAAAAAAAACAAAAACACTGTAACTATTAGGTTATGCTAATTCTCTATTTTGTGTGGATCTCAAATGAAGCAGAATTACAACCTAAAACTGACCAGAATAGTTTTAAAAGATTACTTATAACAAAAAAAACAAAAAACAAAAATAAAAGATATCACACCTGCTTTCAAATCACTATTAATTTGTGCAGCATACGACCCATCTGCAGCCTAAAACAGAACTACTTCACATGCCATAACATGGATGCAGTCCATTTAATCCTTGGATATGATTTATTTGTGTATATATCTAAAGGCCACAAAACTTATATATCAAGATGATATTTGTGGTATCAATTTGATCTTTGTAGTTTACCTTCATCTAGATCTTCTTTACATTATCAACAAGTTGGATTGCAAATAAACATTACTAAAACCTTATAATGGGCTCTTTATAATTTTTAATGGCGAGGTACTATATTATCATTCTTTCCAGTGGTGTGGTCCACTTAAGATGCAAAATCTACACATTTTTTTATACCCGACCCAAAAATGGGTTGGAGAAACATATATAGGGGCGGCAAGGATATACAACACATCATCAAAATCTCACTTTTGTTATCTAACTTTTCAATTTTTCTTGTTAAAATACAAAATCTAGTTTTCTTTTTAAAAAAATTATTATTTTTTTTTTTACAATTTGTCAATTTTTTCACAATTTTGTTTAATTTCTTAAATTTTCTTTTTCAAAATATCATTTTTTAGTGGGCACACTTTTGTTATATAACTTTTCAATTTTTCTTGTCAAAATGCAAAATGTAGTTTTCTTTTTAAAATATATATATATATATATATATATATATATATATATATATATATATATATATATATTCAATTTGTCAAAATTTTCACAATTTTGTTTAATTTTTAAATTTTTCTTTTTCAAAATATCATTTTTTTAAATCGAAATCTTGCTATATAACTTTTTAATTTTTTGGTCAAAATACAAAATCTAGTTTTCTTTTTTTAAAAATATATATATATTTTTTTTGCAATTTGTCAATTTTTTCACAATTTTGTTTAATTTTTAATATTTTCTTTTTCAAAATATCATTTTTTTATCGAAATCTTTTTTTTTTCAAAGTTATCAACATTATTCAAAGTTCTTAATTTTTTTTTTCAAAATTTTGATTTTTATAAAATCGCAGTTTTTTTTTTTTAATATTATTAATTATTTTTTCTAAGCTTCTTAACTATATATATATATATTTTTTTCGAAATTCATAATTTTTTTGGTTGGTAAGGACCTGAGCATTAAAGATGGTTAAGGACCGTCTCTAATGCAGATGGTCTTTGACGGTCTCAGATGATGGCTATAAGATGGCTAAGGACCGTCTCTAATAAAGGCGGTCATTGACAGTCTCTAATAGAGACGATCCTTGACAGTCTCTACTAGAGACGGTCTTTCACAGGAAAATAAGATGGTTAATGACCTTCTCTAATAGAGACAGTCTTTGACAGTCTTAGACTACAATTAAAAGACGGCTAAGGACCATCTCTAATAGAGACGGTCTTTGGTAGTCTCTAATAGAGACGATTTGGGCCCGTCTCTAATAGAGATGGTCTTTGACAAGGCTATAAGACTGTTAAGGACCGTCTCTAATAGAGACGGAAGGACCGTCTCTAATAGAGACGGTCTTTGACAGTCTCAGATTACAGGTAAAAGACGGCCAATGACCGTCTCTAATGCAGACAGCCAATGACCGTCTCAGATGACTGTGTATAAGACGATCAAGGACCGTCTCTAATGCTGATGGCCAATAACCGTCTCAGATGACCGCATATAAGACGGTCAACGACCATCTTAAATGATTTTTGGACGTTCAAATTTTTAAGACAATATTAAGGACGGGTCAGGGGCCGTCTAAAATTTTAGAGACGATTTCCGGCCGTCTCTAAAGCGTCTTTAAACCAAGCAATTTTAGAGACGGTCCAAAACCGTCTTTAAATCCGTCATTTTTTTTCCACTTTTCACGTAGTGAAGAGGTGTCCATGCTCACATGATCCAAACCATTAATATGATGGGTCCCATCGTGGATGGAGGATGCCAGTAAACGTCATGATGGGAAGGTTCTAACCCATCAATCAGTAGGTTGCAAATATGTTTAAATGTATATAATTGTGCTTCAGACAAAAGGCCAGGTATTCGATTGTTAGAATCTTCCAACATGGAAGTTTTTACAAGTCTCAAAAATGGTCACGACCATCAGTTTAACGGTCTGAATCGTCTACCCATTGGATTTGATTGTCTTAACTGGGCTCATTAGGACACTATTACTAGGCCCTATGAAGTACATAATTTTTAACACAATATGATAATGGATTGCATAAATGATAAAAGGTGAGGAGCTTTTGAAGGAGATAATGAACGTCTTCTACAATTGAAATAAATTTTAATATGTTGTGTGTTATTTAATATTTTGGTAGAGTATGCCTCTCTACAAGAATGATCAAAGGGCTAAAAATTCATAGAGCATGGGCCATCACCATAGCTTCTATACGAAGTATGAATGTCATGTTGGGACTCGCGGAAGCATACAAAGGAGAATCAAGCAAAGTAATCACGACTTGCGGAAGCATACAAAGCAGAATCAAGCAAAGTAATCACAATTGCACAAACGAACCCAACAAGAAGACAATCTGAATTTTACGTGAAAAAATCCTTCGCGAAAAAACTACGGCACAAGGCGATGAGTAATATTCTATAAAAGTAATATTACAAGAGATAGATGATCTTTCTAATTCGAATAACCCTCGAATCTCCTTTCAATCCCTAGCTATGCCCTTGAACCATTTAGAACAAGTTAAAAAGCCCGAATCCACTCCTTAAGCCCTGATTCTACCTGATATATATACTACCCAACCAGAATAGGAAACAAATTGCACACTTATGCAATTCTGCACGTGCCTTCAATGGCATCGATAACCATCAATGACTAGTCATGACATTGAAGATCCTTCAATGCCATCGAGTAGCACACTCCAAAACTGTCCATCAATCAACTAGATTTATTTTTTTCAGATTTTCTCGATTGGATCGAGCATCTATTAATGGCATCAACATCTGCTCGATGAGATCAGGTGGTTTGTCAATGACATCAACAGACTTGTTATAGATAGATTTAAGATATTAGACAACAATCTCCACCATTTCTTTAATTTTCAATTTTCATTGCTCTTTTGCCATCACCACCTTTAATTTCCTTCCATCATAGCTTCATCGTCGCTTCTCGTGTACATTCTGTCCTCATTAAGCCTTCATTAAGCCCAAAAAAGTTACATAAAAATTGAACTTCTCTGTGGGAACCACCTTCATAAGCATGTCAACCAGATTCATGCTTATGTTTATCTTCTTAAGAGTCACGCATCCTTCCTCAAACACTTGTTCGATAAAACGATGACACATTTCAATATGTTTAGTACGTGAGTGATAAAAAAAAAATTTTGCTAAATGAATTGCACTTTCTTTGTCACAATTAACTGGCACGACATCATCCTGAAGCTTCAAATGCTTTGTCATTTCCTTAAACCAAACCGCTTCCTTGAATGCTTTCGTCGCTACCATATGCTCAGTTTCGGTTGTGGAAAGAGCCACCACAAACTGAAGCTTCAACATTCAATTAATCGCTCCACCCGCTAATACAAATGAGTAACAAGAAGTTAACTTCTATTATCCACATTATCCACGTAATTTGAATCCACATAGCCCACTAACTTATTCCCTAATTTTTCAAATGTCAAGACGCAGTCCTACATACCTCGAATATATCAAAATAGTCATTTCACTGTCTCCCAATGTTGCTTTCTGGGGTTAAACATATATATGCTAACAACACCCACTGCATGTGAAATATATTCTCTCGTATAGACCATGACATACATCAAGCTACTAACCGAGCTCGAATATGGCACACAAGACATAACATGCTTTTTTTCATCTGTTTCAGGACACTGTTCAGAAAAAAGCATAAAATGAATCGCGTGGGGAACGCTAATAGGCTTTGCCTTGTCTATATTCCATATTTCACCAATACCTTCTTAATGTATTCTACCTAAGATAATCATAGCCTGCTCTTCTTCTTGTCTCTATGTATGTCAATACCAAAAATTCTATTTGCAGCACCTCGATCCTTCATCTCAAATGTCGATGATAGCTGAGTTTTTAGTATGTCGATCTCAAACATGTTATGACTAGTGATAAGCATGTCATCAACATACAATACTAAGATAATAAACTTCTCATCACTCGGTATCTTGTAATAGACACAATGTTCATACTCACTCCTAGTAAACCTCTCACTCACCATGAAAGAATTAAATTTATTGTACCATTGTCTAAGTAACTGTTTTAGGTCATACAATGACCTCTTCAACCTGCAAACCTTGTTCTCTGCCCCTTGTATTTCGAAACCTTCTGGTTACTTCGTGTAAATCTGCTCTTCTAATTCATCATGCAGGAAAGCAGTCTTTATATCCATCCATTCCAGCATGAGATTGTATTGAGCAACCAACACTAATACGAATATGATAGATACTTGCTTCACCACAGGCACAAATATCTCATTAAAGTCAATATCTTCTCTCTGAACATATCCATTTACCACCAACCTTGCGTTGTACCTATCATGTTTCTTCTTAAAGATTCAATTGTACCTAATTATTTTACGACCAATTAAAAGCTCCACCAACTCTCACGTCTCATTCTTGTACATGGAGTACATCTCGTCATGTATCGTCGTTTTTACTTTTTGGCATCTACATCGTCAAGAGCCTCCTGAAAAGTAGACAGATCCCTCTCATCTGTAATGAGGAAAATTGTAACATTCAAGTCATCCTTATATCTCACCGATAACCTACAATCCATTGGCAGATTCCTTCTCACAGGTGGCTTCTTTACCTTCTCCTACACCTCTACTTAGGTCTCAGTATCAGCCCGTGTCTCATCTTCATCTATTTGAATGCTCACAACTAACTTTTTCACTTCTTTGTGATTATCCTTACGAAATAAGGATCATTAATCGAATTTGATGTCATGACTAGGGATGATCTGTTGTGTGACCCGGTCATATAGCCTATAAACCTTCACAGCATAACCATAGCTGAAAAAGATAAACTTTTTAGCCCTTTGGTCTAACTAATCTCTCTCAACTGACGGTACATGAGAGTAAGCATTGCAACCAAATACTTGCAACCTCTAGTAGTTAACTTATTGACCACTTCACACTTCCTTTGAAATTTTACATTCAATAGTCGTAGAAGGGGACCGATTCACCAAGTAACAAGCCGTATTAATGACCTCGATCCACATTTCCTTGCCCAACCCAATACTACTGAGGATCTGATTCATCTGCTCGGCCACACCATTCTGCTTGGTGTGTGGTACACTGTGTTGTTCCTCACGATCCCTTTATCCTTACGAAACTTATTGAATTCTCCAGAAGTGAATTCCCTAATATTATTTGTTCTCAACACTTTCACCTTTTACCCTAACTATTTTTCACCATCGCCTTCTACTGTTTGAAGTTGGTGAAAACCTCATATTTACTTTTCATAAAATAAACCAACACTTTTCTATAGTAGTCGTTAATGAACGTAACAAACTATGGAGATCCTCCACCAGAAACTACGAGTGACGCTCCCCATATATCCGAATGTACATAATCTAGAACCCCCTTACTTTACATACACGTTTCCGAGATTGAAAAGACAACCTTGATTATTTACCATATATATAATGCTCGCATATATTAAAATCAATGCTTTTAAAAACTGAAATTAAATAATAGTCAGAAAGTACACTCATTCTTCGCTCGTTCATGTGGCCTAGGTGCGCATGCCACGTATGTAAAGAAGTGAAATTTTTTATAGTTGTTACAACTCCACCTAATGAAGTACTTCCGATTAACTTGTAAAAGTTACCATTCCTCTGTGCTTTTGTGACTACGAGTGCTCTCTTTGAAACCTTAAGGACAAAATTGAATCCTGTGAATTTATACCCAAGTGCCTCCAGTGCACCTAGAGATATCAAACTCTTCCTCAAATTAAGAACATGCCTCATATCATTCAAGATACGCTCCACGCCATCAAGCATCTTGATGCACACTGATCCAACACTAATAACTTTATAGGCATTGCCATTGCTCATAAACATCTAAACACCATCACACATTGTAACTGGTGAACTAACTCTTATAAGGGGTCATGTGATACGAAGTCCTATATCCAAAATTCATTCATCGCTGAAATAACCAGATTTTAATATGGTCAACACGTCCGACCACTTGCCTCCTCAGTAGATTCCGCAGTATTGGCCTCTTTAGAAGAACTCTCTGATTTATCCTTCCTTGACTTAAGATTTGACAATCATTCTTCATGTGTCATGTTATGCCACAATTCCAACACTTCATCTTGCCTTTGCTCTTGCCCTTGTATTTGAAACTCGATCGTGAAGATCCATTATCCTACTCAGAATTTCACCCCTCATAACCAGTGCATTTGTAGAAGCACCGATGTGACCACTTTTCTTTCTCATCACTTTCGACTGAAGTGCTGAGATAACAGTCTCAAAGGAAATGATCGTTCTACTGGTGCACAAAGAGTTTTTAAACAACTTGTACGATTCTGGAGGATAATTCAATAGAATGCATGCTTGATCTTCATCTTTCATTGTCTTATCCACATCTAATAGTTTACAAATGAGCCTATTGAAGTTACTAATATGGACCTCAACTTCAGCTCCTTTTGTCATCTTCAGATTGAACAACTGTAGCTTTAGATACAAGGGATTCCTAAGAGAATTTTTTGCATAGATGTTCTCTAGTTTCACACTTGTATTTGCTGCAATTTTGCTCTCTCATAACATTATAAACGACCTCATCTGTTTGACACAATTGTATTGAGATATTGGCCTTCTTATTTAACTTGTTCCGTTCTTCTTCTTTTTTGGTTTCTGATCACTTTCCAAGGAGTTTATCTTCCAATCCTTACTGAACTAGGATACCAGTCATCCTAATTTTCCATAGTTTAAAATTATTTTTACCAAAATACTTCTCTACATCGAACTTCATGTTAGATGTCATTGATAACTTACTTTCAAATTTGATCTACTTCCCAATGTTATCTCAGATACCACTTGTTAAGACTTGAGGAAGAACACAGAGTAAAATCAAGTAAATTAATCAATATCACACAAATAAACCTAACAAGAAGGAAATTTAAATTTAACATGGAAAAATCCTTGCGGAAAAAAACCACGACACAAAGCGACGAGTAATGCACTATGAATACAATATTACAAGAGATAGATGATCTTACTGATTCGAACAACCCTCAAATCTCCTTTGAATCCCTAGTTATGCCCTTGAACCCTTTAGAACAACTTAGAAAGCTCTAATCCCCTCCTTAATCCCGATTACACACAGTATATATACTACCCAACTGAAATAGGAAACAAATTACGGACTTAAACAATTCTGTGTGCGCCTTCGATGGGTCCTTTGATGGCATCAACAATTATCGAGGACCAGTCGATGACATCGAAGATCCTTCAATGCCATGAAGTAGCAACCTCCAAAATTGTCCAGTAATTAACTAGGATTTTTTATTTTCTCGATGGATCAAGCATCTGTTGATGGCATTGACATCTGCTTGATGGAATCAAGTGGTCGGTTGATGACATCAACATACTTCGTTACAGATAGATTTAAGACATTAGACAACATGTCAACCGTATATATGATATGTACATGTGGGAGTCATTAATTCAAATTAAATAAACTAAATTATATAATCACCATAGCGAAGTCATAGTCCCAAAATCATATTTATTAAACATGTTTGAGTTGTGTGGCTTAAAAAGTCAATGAGATGATCTTAATCAATAAATTGATAATCTTGTTCATAGATCATGATAACCATAGGTACTGTGAGGACTTGTTATTAATGTCATAACTAATATGCGGTTATATTCTAATTATTTGTATGCATGGGTTAAAGTAGATGGTTTCCTTTATTCTCCTTATGAACTTAAGTTTGGGCAAAATAGCTAGTAGTCAATGAAGAGCTACGTTCCTTGAATCTCGATACCTTATTTCCATGACTACTTATTAGGTTTTAGGGTGTACGTACAATTACTTTTATATGGTCATCCTATATGAGGGAACCGATAACAAATTGGTATGGAAGCTCTCCACCATTGGGCTTCAAGGTGAGGCGGTGCCTTTGCCTTCTCATATGGAAGTATTAATATCCGTAGTTCTTGGATCTTCGTAGACCCGTTGGATACTTACATTATAAGATCAGTTTAAGTCTCTAGATTGAAAGACTCATTATGCATTATATAGATAAACTTGTCTATATACTAGCTAGCTAGTATTGATTAATCCTTAGAGTTGAGGATATTTGGGGACATGAAGTTCATAATGTAATGCGCTTTGGCCTATATCATAGTGCCAATTATAGTGGCTTATGTGTGGATATTATTAGGTTCATACATTAAGACATGGTTGAGATCCATATAGGGAGGTAAAGTTCCTAATGTAATGTGCTTTGGCCCTCCTCATGGAGCAAATTATAGTAGCTCATATGTGAATGTTGTTGGGTTTGTGCATTAGGATATAATTGAGATCCATATAATTCAACAAGGGATCCATTGATGGCCTATGAACATTCTCATGACTAAGATTTAATATATCAAATCATTCATTAAATGAATTTTCGCTGAGCCAGATACTTAAAATATTTTAAATAGTTTATAAATATTTTTTATGCATTGATTTTTCTTTTAACTGATTAAGGTTTTAATTGTGCTTAACGATAACTTCAGCGGTTCAAATCTCAAGGTCTACTACTTGATTTGCATGAGTATTGGATCAATGGTGGATGGATCAATTTGGATACATAGATAGGCAGGATTATATACTTTAAATGTAAAGCATAACAAAGTTTGTAGGGTGGTGGGAAATTGAAAAAGGCCAAGCTATATGTCCTAGAGGGGGGGGGGGGGGTGAATAGGACTATGCCAAATTTATAATAAAATCAGCAGAAATAAAGTAAACCAATATCCTTACAATATGAATCAATTCACAATGCTAAATTTTAAATCACCTTGATAAATAAGTATTGAGAGATTGATACAAATTCAGTTCTAAGGACAACCTTACACCATAATAAACAAGGGCTTATGGTAGGACAACCTTATTTCTAGAACATCTTTTGGATCAAGGACTCAATTTTAATATAAGTAAATGAAATAGCTAGGAATTGAAATTAAATGCGAGTATATAGATCTAAATTATTACAACAATCCCCACACTTGCTTGAAATGTAAATAGTTACAACATTCACATCCACTTGTACATTCCACACAATCGAATGATAAAAGATATGAAAATTAAGCAAGCATTCAATCCACAAGACAAAGAGTTATAGTGGTTCGCCTATGTGTACACCAACTGTCTTTCAACAGCCACACTGAAGTTACTCCACTCCTAATATCCTCACACAGGGATATTAGCGTTCACTATGAAATAGGTTTTCACAGTTCACCAAAACCTTTACAATTGTGTCTTTTTCACTTGGGCTTACACAATTCAAAAACCCCTCTTTTCTGAGTTTTCTGGTTTTCCTCAGACAACCAATACAATGAGATTTTTCTCGTTCAACCTCAAACAAAACCAAGACAATGAGATTTTTCTAAACTTAACCTCAAACAAAACCAAAAGTAAATAAATTTTACAGAATTGTAAAATACCTGGTTTCTCCTTTTCTTAGCAGCCCGGTAGAACCAATCGGAGTAGATGATTGAATGTCAAAGTTCAATTTCTAATACTCACATTCATAAGGTTCTAAATTCTAATAGATTTTAGATTTAACTTGTTGGGCGTAGCTATATTTGATTTTGATTCCAAGAAGAAGGAATAAGATAATTCCTCTTTTCAAATAAGATTGGAATATAGAAACAAAATCAAATTAAATAAGCTAGCAAAAAGGAATATTAAATAAGCACAATGTAGCTTAAAATAAACACAGACTTATCTCAGAGTGATCACTTGAAAATTCTTGAATTGAATAGAGTTGAAGTGTGAAAACTCTGAATTTCGTGTTCAATTTATAGAAGCAAAAATCATTCCTACGACTGGTCTTAGAAACCTTCGACTTCGTAGCTCTAACAGATTTTTAAAAAATTAAGCGCCATCTTTGAAAGTCGTTCCACGACTGGTCGTGAGTAGCCTACGACTCGTGGGTCACCTACGACTGGTCGTAGATCACTTCGACCGTCGTAGGACCATAGATTACGTTGCTGGACTTTGAGTCGTAGCTCCACGACTGGTCGTGGACGAGTCGAAGCCACACCTACGACCGGTCGAAGGACCTCCAGGACTGGTCGTGGGCGTACCAAAAATTTCGAAAAATCTTCAACTACTTAGGACTGGTCGTGGAATTTCTTGGACTAGTCGAACCAATGCCAGACCCAGGTCGAACAAGAGCTAGGACCCAGGTCGTAGAATAGACCAAACTTATGTAAAATAAATATTTGATTTATGTATCCAAAGTGACCTACTTAAAGGGTCAACCTAAGGTCATTCAAACCTGAATCATGTCGTATGGACATTGAACTTCAACCATTCAACGAATGTAGATTGTTTGAACCATATCAGGCTTGAGATTTGAACTTGTTGTAGCTTCAAACTTGAGATCTTCATCAGCATAACAACTACTTCATGCATTGCTTATTAGTCTTGAAGTCATGAGTTGTTTCTTAAGACTTGAACATCAACATTGTAGCTTCTTGAGACTTCAACATGTAGCTTCTTGAACTTCAATATGTAGCTTCTTGAAAAGTTCAACTTGTAGCTTCTTGAAGTATTTATGCAGTGTCTTGAATTCATATAAATCATCATACAAGCACAGGACACAGATAGATGTTTTGACACATCAAAATTTGACAACCAAAGAAGCATGAGACCATAACACTTACGAAATTATAATAGTATTTTTTTCCCTAAAACCCTAGCTTTTTCTTATAAATAAATCCATGCCAAAGTTATTAAGAGAGAGCCTTTGATGTATATATAATTCCTTGGTGTCACCTCTATATATATAGAGATCTCCTTTTTGCATCCATCCACATGTTCACACATGTGAGTCTACCTTTGGATAGCTCTCAATGTGTTATCCTAGCCCGGCTCTAGAGATTTGTGTATTTTCTCCTCTCCTCTCCTCTCCTTATTTGGGAGAGATCTTGGAGAGAACCACTTGGCTTGAAGGTGCCACAATGGTAATCTACACGATTTTCAGTGACAATGATTTGCAGATAATTCTTGTTGTAGAATTCTCCAATTTTAATTTTTACAGAAACTTGATAACATTCAAGTGGGGATCCTTAAATTAAACATATTAAATCCAAACTTTTGAAAAAACTTTAAATCTTCATTGTGTTTCAAAATCTTAACACATACACTACTCATTGAACACTTTCTCACAATGTTGTTGTGACTGGTGTAAGAACTCTATTTAGTGGGCCTTACTGATCAACGGTCTGGATTGTCATTCAGTTGGACTGGATGATTGAGTAGACCAGTGGGCCCCACTTCATGTGAATCATTGCGCAATTTTGATTGCGTAGCAGTGCGTATTAGGGCTGGAATGCTATAGCCATTTATGCAGATAGCAGTTTGAGTCAAACTAAGACACAACAATGTGGAGCATGGGAGATGGAGTTTCGATGGGTTTCAAACTCCCCCTCCACAGTCTCTATAAAAGAGAGCTGGGTCCCTGATCCTACACCACGGCAGAAATTCGAGTCCCATCTTGTGAATTGCAGAAAGGGTGTGAAGGAGAGGAAGATCCTAAGCTCTACAGGAATTCTAGTATTCTGGTATTCTTATCCGGCTTCCATAGCGGCGTCTCATCTAGGTATGCTATCTAAACCCCTGATCACCATGTCCCATGCACAGACAGATCCATGGGCCTATTCTGCATATAGATCAAGTCCTACAGTTGGTATCAGAGACATCTGTGCATAGGTATGGATGTCATATCCAGCTATATCTGATCATATCAGGGATTTTCAAATTCCTGAAACAGTCGTGATCAGTGATTTCTGAATCCCTGAATCCAGAAATATTCAGATCATGGATTTGAATTTTAAAAACCCTAAAGACAACTATTCGAATTAGGAATTTCAATTGCCACATCCAGAATTAGGGCTTTCAGATTTGAATCCCCAAATTGAGAAAATTAGGGTTTTTAATCCCAAATACAGCATTTAGGGATTTCGAATCCCAAATCCCATATTGGGAATTTCATATCCCTATCCCCAATTCCAGATTCTGATTAGGGATTTCAGAACCCAAATCCCTAATCCAGTTACAATTAGGATTTCAAATCCTTAATCCCCTATATTCGTTCATGGATTAGGGATTTAAATCACACAATTAGGGATTTTTCTGGATTCGAACCCCAAAATATGAACATCCAGTAAAATTGGGGATTTTCGATTCGAATCCCATATCAAAAATTGGGGATTTCAGTTCCATAATCCCAGATCCAATAAAATTGGGAATTTTATGTACCCTAACCTGTTTTTCTGGGAGAGCCATGGATGCAAGGTCTCCATCGTCTTCTCAGTTAGTCGGCAGCGTGTTTTCATCTCAGCAGGGCTGGATTCCTGCCACCTCCTTCGTCTCATGCATTAATCGCCTCCTCCATTAGCATCGAGGTGTTAGAACCCTTCTTACAACCACGATTGATGATGGTCGTCTCCATGAGATGTCCATCATCAAAGCCATGATCACCAGCACCATGATCTCTCTCTGTGGTGGTCATCATCGCCGCACAGATAGCTCCTTATGGAAGATGCGGGTGGCAGAGCTCTCGCTTGAGGATTCTATTGTGGCTGTTCTTAGACAGTTGAGAACGGCTGTTTTTTCGACTGGTTTTTGGTCGTAAACGACCTTATATGAGGTCGGGCCTTTCGGACTCGATTTCATTAGTTTGGGTTCTATTTTGGACCCGTGAACGGGATCCACCTTAATCCTTCCTACTAGGCTTGACGCTCGTCAGGGCCCATTTCAAGTTATGGATCCACCTAATTTTTATATTGGGCCTGACACCTGTTTGAAGCCCATTACATATACTCTGGGACATTAGATGAAGTTTCCTTTTGTCACCAGTGGGCCTCATCAATAGATTTTAGCATGGATGTTAGTTAGGCCCATTTCTTTGGACCATGTGGTTCACATTAAATTCAGATCATATCCATGAATCGTACAGTTTAATGAGCCATATATTCGTGGCCCAGTTTGGGTCTATGCCCACTTAAAATTTGTTTTGGGTCCATTTTGACCTCTTGTGTTGATCCTTAATTTAGGTTTGGGGTTAAATTGGGTTTTTCTAGCAATTCATGATAAGGAACCATCTCATGGGCCCACTCTAGTTAATTTTGGGCCCAATTAAGGCCTGATGGTTGACTATATGAAGCCCCTATTCTGGGTCCATACAAATTTTATTTAGCCCAACTCAGGAAATGTTAAATGCACATTTAATGCTTGAGCCTTTCATTTGGACCAATTTTGAAATCCGTTTCCTAGATCTGAACTATCTGTTTAGTTTAAAATAGGCATATAATCTGGCTCATTCACTAGATAGGACAATAAAGAATATGAAACTTTCACATGTGGATTTTAAGTATTGGATCTGATTTGTCCATCTTATGGACACTAATGTAAGGATCTAACCATCCATCTGTATCGTTCCATATCAATTGTCTATTGTGTGAGTGTCAAAGGCTAGACTTGTAATGCTCATTGATGATGACCAGATCATACAGAGTCCTGATTTGGCCCTATTATTAGCCCATCACCCATCCTTAAGTGTTGATATGGACCGTTGGAATATATGGTGTGAAACCTATCCGTACAGTTCACTTCAAGGTTCCTTTATTTTCCAAAAGGTAGTACCAATTAACTTATGGGCTGCATCGGACTAATTAAGATATAATCCATTGAGATGAAGGATTATAATCGTGATCCTAAGTATATATTTGTAGTGTTGGATTCAGTTGTGTTAACCACCATAGTGACCTCAATCGATGAAAAATATTACAAGTACAGACTTGTAACATTGGGATAAGCAGATTACATATAGTTGTGTTCACGTTTTGATGAGAATCAATAAGCACCGTTAAAGGATCCATTGCATGTTCCAGTTGGGCCAATTACTAGAGCAAGATGGGCTGATTCAAGATATTTGGGCTGATTCTACAACGGGGCATTCCAAGCTTGGCCCAAAAGAAGATGAAGGCGTAATAAATTTAATCCAAGCTACAGATGGAGCTGGTCATGCTTAATTGAGCCTAATTCCCTTAGAAATGGCGTGGATTAATGGCTGAATATTTGCAAGGATTACTTTCCAAAAATCAGACCAATTAATTGGTTAATTTACTTACCTTTTCCATACCAATTAATTCGGCTGATTGACTTTTCCATTTTAGACTTTCCATAACCAAAATTTCCTTATCTATTTCAGTCTATTATTGGCTGCTAATGTTAGACGCAATCAGTCTTAAATTTAGGCCCTTAATTTTAGCCTTTTTAGAACCAAATTCGTTTCTTTTTATTGTATGGGCATCTAAGGTTGAAAATAGGTTATAAATAGCCTGCACTCATTGTAATAAGGAGGATTGAAATCTGAATACAAAGAAAAATGTGAGGTTTGTTTCTTCTATTAGTTCTTCAGTGAACTTGTGAACTTATCAAGGATTCTTCCTTGTGGCGTTCAAATTTTATACCTTCGGTTCATGATTCTTTCATAATCATTGGGTCGGGGTCTGTGCTCTTTATACTTTCAATTCGCGTCTCATTTATAAATGTTGGGTTGGGGTGTTCTATCAAAACTCTCATTTTAGCTTTCTTGGGCAAGTAATCCAATATTGTTTGCTGGGTCTCAAAGCGTGTCTATTGAGGATCGCATCATTTGGTATCAAAGCTCTTAGGCTCTAAAATCAAGTTTACTATCCTTTTACCTTTTGTTTGTTGTTTTCATTCTATCTTCTTCCGTTTGTGTTCTTTTTTCTCGTTCTTTGATTTGTGTTGTACACCAAGTTGAAAAAAAAAATTATGTCTTCCAGGGGCGAAACATCAAACAACGAAGGACAGGTGGAGTCGCCTCTCATGTTGCAGGCTATGCAACAACAATTTGAACGCATGAACGTGATGTTTAATGAGATTCGGGATCAGATGGATAGGTAAGATGCTGTTATTGCTACTTTGCGTGAGGGACATCCTCAAGGAGGCCCCCATGTTAGAAGGCAAGCAAGGCGTGCGCCTGTGGATGATTCTGATGGTGACCATGAGGATGAGTTTGAAGGTGAAGAGGATCGAGTTTCACTGAACGGTGAGGGTAGATTCGTGGCAAGAGGAGAAAGGCATGGTAGAGCTCCGAGATGGCGAGATGGGACTGATAGAAACCTAAGAAACATCAAAATGAAGATACCGTCGTTCCAAGGGAAAAGCGATCCTGAAGCATACTTGGAATGGGAGAAGAAGGTGGAGTTGATCTTTGAATGCCACAACTATTCCAAGGAGAAAAAGGTAAAACTTGCTGTCATTGAGTTTACTGACTATGCTATCATATGGTGGGATCAACTTGCGATGAACATGAGGAGAAACCATGAGAGGCCTATTGAGACATGGGAGGAAATGAGGGCCATCATGAGGAGACGGTTTGTCCCTAGTCACTATTATAGAGACTTGTATCAAAAATTACAGAGTCTTACTCAAGGTTATAGGAGCGTGGATGACTACTACAAGGAGATGGAAATCACCCTAATTTGGGCTAATGTAGAGGAGGATAGAGAAGCTACTATGGTAAGGTTTTTGAATGGACTGAACTGGGACATTGCCAATGTGGTGGAACTGCAACACTACGTGGAGTTGGAGGACATGGTGCACATGGCAATGAAGGTGGAACGACAACTTAAAAGGAAAGGAACTCGGTCATTTCAAAATCTGGGCTCCTCTACTTCATGGAAGTCGAATTGGAGGAAAGACGAAGAGGCTATTTTAAAGTCCAAAACCAAACCACCAAAAAGAAGAGAGGAAGTTCCCAGTGTAAACAAAGGTAAAACTGAATCCCAAACTCATAATCGTGATATTAAGTGTTTTCGTTGTTTGGGAGTAGGTCACACAGCTTCACAGTGTCCAAATAAGAGGACCATGATTGCACGTGTTGATGGAGAGGTGGAAACCGAAAGTGAGAGCGATGCTGATCAAATGCCACTGCTTGAGGACGCTTGTGACGATGATGTTGTAAGACCCGTATCCTAGTTCGTACTGTTCCGATGAATCCTGCGATCATTTCCATCGAAGTCCGGCAATCCGCGACTGATAATCAACGTTGCAATCGATCGTAAGTCGTATCTTTATATTCGAGTCGGTTTAATCCGAGACCTGTATCATTGCGATTGCACCGTCGCCGCAGTTCCAACGCCGCGACTCACGCACCGATCCGATACCCTGACCAGAAGATGTGAGTCGGCGTTTATTTCGAAGAAACGCCGCGCTTTCTCGATCCCAAGAGAATCTCTACGACCCATCCCATCAATCAATCAATCACATCAATCAATCAATCACTTCAATGTCAAGTACAAAGCACCCAGCTTTCTTTTTCCACAAGTTAAGCAAACCCAAAAGTCAACCAATCCATCCCCTCACCCATCACTCACCTTCACCCATCACTCACACCCATCACACCCATCACTCCCTCTCCTTACAATCTCTCTCTCTTCCTCTCTTTCCCTTCACATTTTCCAACCATCCCAAACCCAAGCAAGAAACCCACGTCCAAGCTTCTCCATGTGAGAGAGAAAAGTGATTTTGGTGGCCCACTTTCCATCCCAAAATATTCCATCCTAGCCCTTGAATCTTCATCTTCCACCATTAAAGTGAAGCATAAGGAGGTCGGCTTTCCAACGGACCAAGAAGAACGGACGGTGGGTGCTTCTATAGGTGTAGATTTCTTGTTTTGATGATGGGCCAAATGAGACCTACCGATCAATGGTATGGAACTCATTTTAGATCCTAAATGTGGCCAATGGTCCACTTTGATTTTAAGATCAATCCATGATGGGGCCATTCTCCATGGACCCCATCATGATGTTTACTTTCTTTGCATAACATGGTCATTTAGACCATCCATTTTGGTGGAGAAAGGATTTCCACCGTTGATTTTGATCAGTGGGGCCATATGAAATGGGACCCACTTAATGTATGTTGTAGATCATGCAAAGGAGGGCCCATAGTGGCGGGGTCCCTCCACCACATGTTTGTCTTTCTCTCTCTCTACCTCTTTCTTTCTTTTGTGTGTATGAGATGATAAGACCTTGTGGCCCACCCGGATGGACCCCACCATGAAATAAGTATTTTATCCAAGCTGACCGTGGGTGGGGCCCATCTTATATGTGTTGAACTCACACCATCCATCATGCGTGGCCCACCTAAACAAGGCCCACCTTAAACATATTGCTAAGCCCAAAAACGTCCAGCTTCTCTGGACGTTGCTGGAAGGAAAACACAAATATAAGCCTTGTTTCAAGGCTATTTCGGTGAGTCAGTTGGTGTAGGCCCCCTTGTTGTTTGTGCTTAATCCACGCCGTCCATCCCATTCAGGGGATCATTTTAGGCGTTGAGCTTAAAGTTGGGACTAATCCGATTTTCTGGTGGGTCAGAGCATACGAAAACAACTTCTTTACCGTCAAAAATCATCCTACCGTTTCTGTACTCCGAAAAATACCCAATATTGGGCTCGTTGGGTTTGTTTTGAGCCCCAGCAACTGATGGTTGGGACGAATCCACCTGATGTAGGTCCCGCACTCGAAAAACCCCAAAATCTTGGATTTCAAATAAAAAAAAAGGGGGAGCTGCTGCCGCTG